>CM067341.1:138527500-139127500 GCA_034376525.1 Nicotiana benthamiana | reverse complement strand
TTCCGATATTTTTCAAAGGAAGTTGTTTTCCTTAAAGTAAGGATCACTAATACTACCTCCGTTTCATATTGTTTGAGGTAGTTTGACTCGACATGGAGTTTAAGAGAAAATAATAAGACTTTTAAAACTTATGGTCTTAAAAGATTTAGGGGTAAAAGATTTGTGGGGTCATACCATTTGTGTGACTATAAAAGTTTCTGCCTAAGTGCAATGAAGAGTTTAAAGTTAAATTATTTTAAAATTTAGAAATATGTCATTTATTTTGGAACAAACTAAAAAATAAAGTGCCTCAAACAATATGAAACTGAGGGAATATTTGATTTCTAGTTCATTACATAGCAAATTGCATGATTAAATCTTAGTTTTATTTAAACCCTAGGTCTAGTTCTAACCATTGATTTTACTTAATTTTTAGTGTTTAATCTACCTAATATACATGTATTTAAGCTAAAGATGAAGGGGAATTACTTACCTTACCAAGCTATGTGGAAACCCTCTCTTGGAAGCACCCAAATCACCTAAGTGTGGAGTGAAAAATGAGAGAAATGGTGTTTGAGTTCCTATTAAATGAACTCTTATGCCCCCAGCTGATTTCGCTTCTACGGAATCCTCTTCTGGGGATATTGGCCCGCTTCTGCAGTTCTAGCCCAAGATGGCTGGACCGCTTCTGCGGTCGAAGTGCCGCATATGTGGAACTGCTTCTGCGATTCAGCGAACGCTTCTGCGGTCTTTTCCCAAGGCTGCCTTGGCGGCTTCTGCGGAGTCCTGACCGCATTTGCGGTCCAAGAACTGCAAATGTGGTTATGACAGAAGCAACAAACTTCAGCCCTTTTTCAAGTTCTAACTTCAGTTGAGCCTCGCTCGTTTGACTCTCGGGGCTCCCGTGCCCTTCCCGAATATAACGGCAAGTATGAAATCGCGAGGCGGACCTACTCGAATCCTCGAAACACTCAAAATAATGCTAAAGTGAGGAATCAAACCCCAAAACCAAATGAATCAAATCATTGAACTTCAAGTTCTTAATTTTCTTCAATGGGTCAAAACGCTCTTAATCTACTCGGATTGACACTAAATGTTACGGGTAAGTCTTAATTGATAATTCGGACCTGTACCAAGTTTCGGAATCAAAATCCCAGCCCGATACCTAGGAAATCAATGAATACTTAGTTTGTTTAATTCTTTAAAACTTCAAGTTAACAATTTCATAGAAAAATTCATTACTCGGGCTAGGGACCTCGAAATTTGATTCCAGACATACACCCAGGTCCCATATTTTTCCATGGACCCTCCGAGATCGTCTTATCACGAATCCGAGTCCGTTTTCCAAGAAAGTTGACCGAAGTAAAACTTGGCCTTTTTAGAAAAACTTAAAGAAGCAAATGGACATATTCTTACTCAAAACTCTTCAAACTTCCAAACCACCTGTCCCCGCAAGTCATAAATTCGCTTATGCAGGTGCGGGATGTTCTATTTAAGGGAACGAATTTCTAATACGCAAAACAACCGGTCGGGTCATTACATCAAATAAATATATTAATATTTGAGTAATCATTTATGAACGTCACAAAAATACTCGAAAACTATCTCTTACCAGTATGTTTCATTTAACTATACAAATCATAAGGGATTCTTTCTAGCTTATCACTATGTCACAAGCCGAGACCGGCACTGGATCACTAAACATGAACGAGCGAACCATCTCTGCTTATCTAATCTATTATAGCTCCACACTTCATATGCAACAAAGCAATACTCTAACCAAATACTTTTGATTAATTAAAAATTTAAATAAATAAAATCCAAAACTTTATTCGTAGTAACTACTCAATTATTGCTAAGTTATTATATAATAACATCTGAATGTCAATCCAGTGAATATGTCTATGAAGCCTCTACTAATAAACTAACGCACTGATCAGGACATGAGATTTCCTGGACAGTTGTCTAAGTAATCAAAGAAATAACTTAATAAAGACTACTCAAAGGAATACTCCACGAACAAAAGCGGAGCTTATCAATAGCACAGGAAGATAAAGAAGTCGTAACTCGTAGCCTGCTCGCCTTTCCTACAATATACTGCAGACCAACGTAGGTTCCCAAAAGAGAATGTCAGTACTATCCATCGTACTCAGTGAGTCTCAACAACAGGGGGAAAAACTTTAATAATATACACATTATGAGCAAAGGTTCTAAATGCATGTAAAACATAAAGATTATAAGAATAATTTTAAATAATTGCATAATAACAGTTTATGAATATTCTAAAAGAAATCCTTTTCGTTTTCTTTCTTATAAAAAAAATACTTCACTTTATATTTTGGGAGTTCCAACTATCCTGACTTAATTCTGTCTCAGTCATCGTGTGACTGGCACGAGTTCGATCCCAACCTAATCGAAAAGGCCCAATCCACGAGGTGTCACTCGCTTCATGATTTCCAGGGCTCATGTATCATATATTAGCATGGCTAAGTAAATTCTCAGCAACGAGACCCTCGGCTCGTGTGCTCCTTACTTTGGAACAAGTAGTTTCAGGAAGTCAACTCCTTGGACTGGACCCTCGACCTGGACGATGACCCTTTCTCAGGATAAAGGATACTCCCAAAAATCTTTTCTTTCTAAAACTTCTTCTTCTGACTTTTCAAGTCTAAATCTTTTCTTTATAGAACATCATGTACATGCTCATATTGGTGTCCTTAAATGTAAAGCATGGCATAAGAATGAGATAAACATATAAAAATATTTTTCTTCTTCATAAAGTTTCAACATGAAAATAGCATATAAAAATAACACAAAAATTTGAAAAGAAGAATGAAATATACATATAAAAATATTTCTAAAGATTCTTTCTTTTTTATAAATTTTCAACATGAAAATAGCATATAAGAATAACACAAAAATCTGAAAATTTAAGCACATATATCATAATAGATCATCTAAACTTTTGCTAGAACAATTCTAAATTAATGGATACTCACTCACTCTAATTAAATAAAGAAAAATTCTTTTAAGCAATTCATACACCTTGTATGCGTGCTTTTTTGAGTTAAACCACTTTACTAAAGGGTTATATCAACTCAACTCAAAACTTCTAGGGCCAATACATAGGCCCCAGTCAATTGACACCAGTCAAACAATCAATTCTACAACAACCAGTGCATTTTAATCTATTTTTTAAGTACTACACCTAAATATGAAATTTATTGTTCATATGGAGGAAGAAGACAATTAACTATTTCATTCTTATCTATTACCACTATAGGATAATTGAC
The DNA here is from genome assembly GCA_034376525.1 of Nicotiana benthamiana. Classification (NCBI taxonomy): domain Eukaryota; kingdom Viridiplantae; phylum Streptophyta; class Magnoliopsida; order Solanales; family Solanaceae; genus Nicotiana; species Nicotiana benthamiana. The sequence goes on along the minus strand of CM067341.1, from coordinate 139,124,231 downwards.
AATAGAAAAATTTACGTACCTGAGTTCAAAAATTTACTGATTGTTCAATAAAACAATTTATTTTGTTTTCCTTTTTTTTATTTGACTTAACTAGTATTTAATGATACTTACTTTTAATAATTAATAATATTAAAAATATTAATACTTTTCTAATTTTTATATATATATATATATATATATTTCACAATAGGCAAAATAAACACAATAAAAAAATAGTAATAATTTAGTTCTATAGTTAGCGTGTCTCGAAACTTTTATACATTTGAGGAGTGTTACACACTAGCTTTATTCCCTTTTGAAGGGAAACATCCTTTAGTAAAATTTCCTTCCAATCAGGATCCACAAGTTGGTAGTGCTTCTTCTTTCAAGTAATATTAAGGTCCATCGTTGACCAACTTGAAATCATATCCAGATTAATATGACTTAGACAAAAATGCACAGATAAATTTTACTAATTTTGAAGAACAAATTCTCTTATGAGGGAAACTAATATTGTTCTGTTCAGGAGAGATATTAATATACAATAACAAGCTCATGCATTGATGTACCACAAGAGATACAATGCTTATTAAGCTCATTAACTCAAGAGTTATTCGAAAAATAAAATAAATATCCACCTCTTATTTTGCCAAAAAATCGAAATTAAGTTCCTTCTAACAAAAAGTACATATATTGTATCATTTAAATTGATGTCTTATCACTCCTAATAAGTAATACGACAAATTGCATAAAGTCATTTTGGAGTTGAGGTAAAAATTTTAAATAGATCATAACAAAATTAAAACGTTGAATAGTAAAATTCATACTGCATTCAATATTTATATACATACATGCATCTTGAATAATAAATTTAGAAGGAAAAAGAATCATTCATACAAAGTATATTATATAATGCAAGAATTATACAATTCAAAAATAAATAGAACCAACTAAGATGGAGAGTATACTATTATTTTAAGTCAATTGTATATAACCTTTAATACAAAAAGTTTAAACATACTACACATATATGTCATGCATCTTGAATAGGAATTTCGTTAGGAAAAGAACTACTCATGCAACACACATATGTAATACCAGATTATTCACTCCAATAATTAAAACTGACCCAATTCAGAAAATAGAGTATACTGTTAATTCAAGTCAAATCAACATCATAATTAATAGCTCTAGTTCCATTGATCCAGAATATATACTCAGCTGGAGAGTAAGTACCGATATTAATTACTAATATTTCACCTAGTGAGCTTACAATAAATTTATCCGATATGGAGGAAGACCTAAAGTCAACGTGCAAATTTATTACTCAATTGAAATTAATAATAGAAGACCATAAAAATATATTTCTATCACCACTTACTCATAATTGTATTTTTGTTACAAAACTGATTCGACCCTTAAGCTCAGATAGAGAGCTAATACAGGTTATCAATAACTAGTAACTACATCCAATGAGTTCAAAATAAATTTATCCGATATGGAAGACCTAATGTCAACGCGTAAATTTATTATCTCACTATAAAAAAAAGGATACCATATAGGGGTTACTTCCTATCACCAGCATTTTATCACAACCAAGAACTTTTCTATGAGGATAAGTTTCATATCAATCGGAGATCGTTGAAATCACAATCTCCAAAAATTGCGTCCAAATTTGAAAAATTATCATTTTAAGCATTTTGTAAGAATTTACAATATGACCTACATTTTTTATCATCTACCAATTCATATCAACAATATGTGTTATCATGTTCCAGATTAGACATAAATAAAATGATAGAAAGAATGACTTTTCGTATGTAAATTACATTTTAATCCGTCAAACCTATAAAAACTCATTTAAACAATCTCGAATTGTCAACATACGATGTGATTTACTGCATAGCAATGAGTTCTTAAATGATCCTTTCTGATGATCCTGCCAAATTTCAGGTCATTAGGAGATCATGTAATTCATGATCGCCAAAACTAAACCAAATTTGAATAAATTAGTTTTGACATAGTTAGGATTAAATTCATTTGATTTGCATTCTTTCTATTTATCATATCATGTTAAATCATCATGTTTCATATTTAACACAAATGTAGCCGATATATAAAGAATAGTTTTCTCATATTTATAACAAATTCAATTTAATAAACTACTTGAAAATCTATCTAAACAACCTCAAAATGCCAAAAAATAACATGATTCACTGCATAGCAGTGAGTTTTTCTCACTAGATCATTTTCGATGAATATATCAAGTTTCAAATCAATCGGAGTCCTTCAAATTCATGACCACCCACCATGTAATCAAACTCGAAAAATAACCGTTTTAAGTAGTTTCATAAATTAAAATAAATATGATATTGATTTACATTCTCCTTATAATTACAGTATAAGCTCAAAACATATATTATATTCCTCCTATTTCTAGGATATACTAGTCTCTCTCCACGTGCGTTGCACGTGTATCCGGTATCATTTATTAACGTTATAATGGATACATATTTTAAAGTATAAATTTAAATACACCACAAGCTAGGATTCTCACGTAAAGTTAACATCTTTTATCAATAAAGTTAAAAGATATACTCTCCGATTAATTCTATCTCTATTCATCTAGCCTTCATGCTATCAATTAAATTTTGGTATATCTCTATAGTTTAAAATTCGGTTGATCCAATAGACGATGTCAAAAGATCATTCTTTGATCAGCTTTATCTTCGCTATATCCTTCAGCTTTAACAATATCAATTATACCTTGATATAATTGTCTCTCAAGGTTGATTGCTCTTTTGTGGAGTGTCCAAATCTCGCTTTTTCTCTTTTGATGTATTTGCCATGCACAAAATCTTTAAAATGATTAATTTTAATGTCGTTTTCTCCTTGTACTTTTCTAAAAGTATCCGAATGTACTAACAATATATTATCCCAATATTTACGAAGTATATTGCGTATAATGTAAGTTCAAGAATATTACAAACTAAAAGCAGTATAATAGAGACTCACAAAACTGTAGGCAACTATATGTGCGAATTCATCTTTCTAGCTCAAATATATGTAGAACTTTGCATCTTTCTCAAGAACAAGAAGCAAATAATAGTATAGTTAATTATAGATTATATAACATCTTTCATCAAATATTGATATTCTAGAGCTATTTATATTACAAGAGATTTTACTATAAAGCTTTTAGATACTTTATTAGAGTTCTTTTTTTAATCTTGTTTCACAAGAAAAAAAAACTTGGCTTACATTTTAAAGAAAGCTAAGGAGGAAATAGTCAACTGACAACGATGAAATAAGAAAGGGGAGGGCAATTGAAGTTTCAACTAAATTTATACATACAATTTTTGTTTTATAAGGAGTTGTTTCACTTTTATGTTGATCAAGTCATATTTCATGTAAAAATTTTGCATTAACCACTCTGTCACGACCTGGATTTCCCATCATCGGAAATTGTGATAGCGCCTATTAACGGAGCTAGGCCAGCCAAACTTTATACATTCTAAGATAATTTCTCAACAATAACAATATAGGAAAAATAATTAAATACAAGTGGAAGACTTTAAGTTTATAAAATTGAAGTAAAAATACGTAAGTTTAAAACATATCTCTACCCCAAAATCTGGTGTCACTAGCTCACAGACTACTGATGTGACGACCCGGCCCGTCGTCATGTGAGTTATCACCATGTTTCCCTCACATTATATTTCCCTATGCTTCACTATCGGTAGTTGAGGTAATCGAGTAGAATTGGATTGTTTTTAGTTGGAAATGAGACACTTAGTCTCTTAAAGGAAAGTTTATTTTGGAAAAAGTCAACTGGAGGTTGACTATTTAATTAGAGACTCGGATGTGAATTCTGATGATTCGGTTAGCTTCGGGGATGATTTGTGACTTAGGAGTTTGATCGGAAGTAATGTTAGAGGCTCGGTGTAGAATTAAGCTTGAATTGGCTAAGTTAGCATTTTGGCGATATCTGGTTGATCGGTGAGATTTTGATCCAAGGGTCGGAACAAAGTTCTGAGAGTTGTGGTAGCTCCGTTAGGTGATTTTGGATATGCGTAAAATGTTTCAGATCATTCGGAGGTGTTTAGGTCATGTTTTTGATCGAATGTGCAATTCGGAAGTTTTTAAGAAACTCATGCTTTAATTTGATGATAATGGAGGATTTTGATGTTAACGATAGTATTTTGAAGGTTCGAGCAAGTTTGAATAAGGTATTAGATCATGTCTGTGCTTTTGGTTCTCGAGGGCCTCGGGGTGAGATCGGTTGTTAAAACGAGAAATTTGAGTTTGGCTTCAGGTTTGTATTGCTGGTTTTGTTATTTCCGCATCTGCGAAAAGGGGACCGCATAAGCAGTTCCGCAAATGCGGCGTATTGGTCGCAGAAGTGGTCCTTGAAGGACTAGCGCTTTCCGCAGAAGCGGACAAAGTTCTCGACCTCAAAAGTGGTCCGAGGGATTTTAAGTCGGACCACATAAGCGGACAGTTGGTCGCATGTGCGATGACCGCAGGTACAGTCATTTAACCGCAAGAGCAGAAAACGACTGGGGTTTATTGAACAATGTTTCACAAATTTGGAAGAGAAGAAAAATATTTGGACTTCGACTTAGGCGATTCCTTGGGAAATTTTGAAGAGAATTCGAAGGGCTTTCATCATGTATGAATTATTGGACTCGGATTATGTTATTATGGTGTAAAATTTTGGATTTGTCACTGAAATTCACGGAACTAAAAGGCAAAAATGGAAGTTAGGGCTTCAAACTTAAGAGAGCTTAAATTGATGATTTGAGGGTCAAATGGACTCCGATTCTTGTGAGTTTGATATGTATAAATTCGTGGCAAGATAAGGATACTTTTTATGTAAAGTTTTCTGGATTTCGAGAAGTTGGCCCAAGGCTCGGGTTTTGTTAATTTCATGATTTTTGATATTTTTCGAGTCTTTTCGATTGGGTTGAGTTCTATCAGCCTATTGTAACGTATTCATTGTAGTTTTTGCCATATTCGACGTGCGAGGGGGTCGATTCGAGAGGAAAGGGCATTGCAGGCTAGTCTTCGGCCGGTTTGAGGTGACTAATAGATATAGATTATGACCTGAGGGTTTGAAACCCTGGTATATCACCCCGTGACGTTATATTGAGGCGAGACACGCACTCCATGACGAGTGTAGGGTCATTTGTGATTGGGGATTGTGGCTTAGTCCGCCTCGAGTGGTGTCCAAGCTGTGCTTTGGACTATAGACTGATTAGTAAATATCCTACTTGGATTGGTTATGATATATATTTGGGCTGAGTGCCAATTATTTGAATCCCTTGGGGATTATCATCACGACTTCCATGATATTCAGCATGCTATATGATTTCAGTTTTGAGATTTACACACTGATTTGAGATACGTAGTCATATTCCTAAAGATTTAAAGACTTAAATAATGATTTTCTAATAATTGGAACTGAGAACTAAAATCTGACTTGGCTGTACAACTCACATGCATGTTCTAGACTGAGTGTGGATCGGGCTGCACGCCGCAGCAATGTCACGATGAAATTGCGCTTGGGCTGTAGGATCCCCTCTGAAGTTTGAACCCACACAATAAGCGCGGGTACCCAAATATATCGGGTTATACACCACCACGGTCATTAGCATTGCATTGCATTCATGTTTTGATGTTTATCTGATCTAGTTGTTTCTGATTTGGTTGTCATTTCATTGTAATTATGCTAAATTGTTAGTTCTAGTTTTACCTTGTGGTATCTTCGAGATTTCTTACTTTCAGTCATTATATATGTCTATTACCACTGAGTTGGAGGTACTACTCCCTGCACCATGTGTGCGGATACATGTATCCTGTACGCTCAGTATGGTTTTCTAGCTGCTCCCAGATTTATCCCGAAGTTGTCGAGGCAGCTCCCAGGCGTCCGTAGGACCCGACTCCTCCCCTATCACTTTGTTTTTCTGCATCTTAGACTCTAATTTGTTTGGATTTGCTACTCGATTGTATTTAGAGGCTCTAGACTCGTAACCCCAGATCTGTTGGGAGTTGTATTGACAGTTGTTATGATTTATGTACTATTTCTGTCTATTATCACTGGTGAGAACTATATTATCTGATAATTTAACTCTATTAATTGGTAATGGGTTTCGTACTTGGGTTAAGAGTGTTCAAATGGTCGGGCTTGCCTAGAAATTGTTGTTGAGCGCCATCACGACCGGGATTTGGGTCGTGAAAAGTTGGTATCAGAGCCTAGGTTACCAGGCGTCATGAGTCATAAGCAGGTTAGTAGAGTCTCGCGGATTGGTACAGAGACGTCTGTATTTATCCTCGAGAGGATGCAGAACCTTTAGGAAACATTTCATATTCTTGAAACTCTTATCGTGCAACTTTGTTGTGTTGAGACCTAAACTTCTATATTCTATTCTTTCATAGGTGGCGAGAACCTGTGCTACCGGACGTAATGGACAACCATCATTGCCACCCGCTAGAGGTCGTGGTCATGGTCGAGGCAGACCAACAAGGGCAGCACCTGCAGATCCACTAGCTACCCTGGTTCAGGACCAGCCTCCAGTTGTTGATGCTCCAGCAGCACCTATTCAGGCACTGACAATGCCTATTGTGATTCCTGGTCTCCAGGATGCTTTAGCTCAGATTTTATTCGTCTGCATTGGCCTGGCTCAGGCCGTCTCAGCCACTACTGCAGCAGCTACTTCTCAGACCAGGGGTGGTCAGCAGACCCCCGCTGCTCACACACCCGAGCAGGGTGTTGAGGGATTGTAGACACCGGGAGCAGCCCCGGCTTAGCTAGTTGTACCAGTTTCCCAGTTGCACCAGTTTCCCCAGTTGCTCCAGTCGCACCAGCTCCAGACTTTGTTGTTCCAGCTATGCCAAACGACGGGCAGCGTCGACTAGAGAGGTTCGGTAGGCTCCAGCCTCTAACATTTAGTGGTACTGAGGGCGAGGATGCCCAAGGATTTTTAGACAAGTGTCAGCATATGCTTCGCACTGCGGGGATTTTGTAGTCGAGTGGAGTGTCTTTTACTACTTTCTAGTTCTCAGGGCCTGCATTTACATGGTGGGAGGAGTTTGAGAGGCGTAGGCATCTGGGAGCAGCGCCCCCTACTTGGCAGCAGTTCTCCGCTCTCTTTCTAGAGAAGTATGAACTGCAATCTCGTAGGGAGGAGTTGCATCGTCAGTTTAAGTGGTTGGTTCTGGGGGACATGACTGTGACCCAGTATGAGTTGAGATTTACGCAGCTAGCTCGGCATGCCACTTGGATGATCCCGACAGATCGGGAGAGGATTTGGAGGTTTGTAGATAGTCTTAGCTACCCAGTTCGCATTTTAATGACTAGAGAGAGGGTTGTGGCCGCCTTGTTTGAGGAGGTAGTTGATATGGCTCGAAATATTGAGACCGATCGCCATGGAAAACGTGAGGAGACGGAGGCCAAAAGGCCTCGAGGTTCAGGTAGCTTCAGTAGTGCTCCATCTAAGGGCCAGTCCCAGTGCAGCAGAGGTTGTTCCTTCAGACCTCCTCTCTCAGGTCGTACAGAGTCCACTGGGGCTTCTTCAGGCCGTGGTCATCAGGGTTATCAGCAAGGCCAGTCTTTAGTTAGCGCCCTTCCAGCTCAGAGCTCTACTCCTGCCTCTTTAGTCCAGGGTTTGTCTGCAGTGAGGGGTTCCCTTCAGTCCCCTTCCTCAGCTCTGCGTCATTGCTACAACTGTGGTGAGTTTGGTCACATAAGGAGACAGTGTCCTCGGCTTCGTGGTAGTCAGTCTTAACAGAGGGATGAGCCCTCATCTTCTTTTCATGTTTCATCATCACCCACTCAGTCAGCTAGGGGTGGAGTCCAGGTAGCCAGAGGCCGCCCTAGGGGTGGGGACTGGACTAGACTGGCGGTGGTCAGGCTCGATTCTATGCTCTTCCAGATAGAAGGGACGCCGTTACATCAGATGTTGTTATCATAGGTATTATCTCAGTCTGCCACATGGATGCCTCTATTGTGTTTGATCTCGGATCCACCTATTCCTATGTATTTTCATACTTTGCTCATCATTGGGCATGACCCGTGGTTGTCTTGCCTTTCTTGTGCACGTATCTACCCTGGTGGGTGATACTATCATTGTGGATCATGTATATTGATCATGTCTGGTGACTATTGGGGGTCTGGAGACTCGAGTCCGACTTGTTATTGTTGGGCATGGCAGACTTTGATGTGATTCTAGGTATGGATTGTCCATCCCCCGTACCATGATAGTCTGAACTATCATGCTAAGATAGTTACGTTGGCTATTCTAGGCGCTCTGAGGATCGGGTGGTGAGGTATGACTGAATATGTGCCTAGCAGGGTGATTTCTTTCTTAAAGGACTAGCAGATAGTTGGGAAGGGTTGTTTATCGTATTTAGATTTTGTGAGAGTTGTCGGAGCTTAGACTCCTAGTCTTGATTCGATTCCCATTGTGAGGGATTTCCCTGATATGTTACCAGCAGACCTGCCGGGCATGCTGCCGGACAGGGATATTTATTTCGGTATGGATCTGGTGCCGAGAACTCAGCCCATCTCTATTCCTCCCTATCGGATGGCGCCAGCTGAGTTAAAAAAATTGAAGGAGCAGCTTCAGGAACTCCTAGATAAGGGGTTCATTCGCCCGAGTATATCACCGTGGAGCGCAAGGGTCTTATTTGTAAAGAAGAAGGATGGCACGATGAGAATGTGCATTGACTATAAATAGTTGAACAAGGTGACAGTGAAGAACAAGTATCCACTACCCCGTATTGAGGATTTCTTTGATCAGCTTCAGGGGGCAAGGGTATTCTCTAAGATTGATCTCCGTTCAGGCTATCACCAATTGAATATTAAGGATTCATACATTATGAAGACGGCTTTCAGGACGAGATATGGGCACTATAAGTTTCTGATTATGTCATTCGGGCTGACTAATGCCCCAGCCGCACTCATGCACCTGATGAACATTGTATTTTGGCTGTATCTTGATTCATTTGTGATTATTTTTATTGATGATATCCTGGTGTACTCGCGTATCCAGGAGAAGCACACATAGCATTTGAGGGTGGTATTACAGAGACTGAGGGATGAGAAGCTCTATGCGATGTTCTCCAAGTGTGAGTTTTGGCTTAGTTATGTGACTTTTCTGGGACACGTGTGTCTAGTAGTGGTAGTCAGGTTGATCCAAGGAAGATTGAGGCAGTGCAGAGTTGGCCTAGATCGTCCTCAGTCATTGAGATTTGGAGTTTTTTCAATTTGGCGGGTTATTATCGCAGGTTCGTTCTGGGTTTTTCATCTATTGCTTCTCCTTTGACCAAGTTGACGCAGAAGGATGCTCCATTTGTTTGGTTAGATGAGTGCAAGGAGATCTTTCAGAAGATCAAGACATCTTTGACTACAACTCCGGTATTAGTATTGCCATCAGCTTCAGGATCTTACACGATGTATTTTTATACTTCGAGAGTTGGGATCGGTTGTGTATTGATGTAGGAGGGTCGAGTTATTGCATATGCTTCTCGTCAGTTGAAGCCCCATGAGAAGAACTACCATGTTCATGACTTAGAGTTGGCTGCTATAGTTCATGCTTTGAAGATTTGGAGACATTATTTATATGGTGTCTCTTCTGAGGTGTTCACGGACCATCGCAGTTTTCAGCACTTGTTCAAGCAGAAGGGTCTTAATTTGAGGCAGCGGAGGTGGCTTGAATTACTCAAGGACTATGATATTACCATTTTATATCACCCGGGGAAGGCCAATGTAGTGGACGATGCGTTGAGCCGGAAGGCGGTTAGTATGGGTAGTTTTGCATACTTTCCAGTTAGGAAGAGGCCCTTTTCAATTGATGTCTAGGCTTTGCCAATCAGATGGTGAGATTAGATATTTTTGAGCCCAGTCGGGTGTTGGCATGTGTGGTTTCTGGATCTTCCTTGTATGACCGCATTAGAGAGCGCCAGTATGATGACCCGTATTTTCTTGTCCTAAAGGATGGGTCCCAGCATGATGATGGCAGAGATGTGACTATTGGTGATGATGGTGTGCTGAGGATGCAGGGCCGGATTTGCGTGCCAAATGTGGATGGGCTTTGAGAGTTGATATTAGAGGAGGCCCACAACTCACAGTACTTCATTCAGCCGGGTGCCACGAAGATGTATGAGGATTTGAGACAGCATTACTGGTGGAAGAGAATGAAAAAGGATATTGTGAGTTATGTAGCTCGGTGTCTCAACTGTCAGCATGTCAAATATGAGCATCAGAGGCCCGGTGTGTACTTTAGCGGATGGATATTCCATAGTGGAAATGGGAGAGGATTACTAAGGATTTTGTGAGTGGTCTCCCTCATACCTCGAAGAAGTTTGATTCGATTTGGGTGATTGGATAGGCTAACCAAGTCAACCCACTTCATTTCGGTGTGTACCACCTATTCTTCGGAGCAGTTAGCGGAGATTTTCATCCGGGAGATTGTACGGTTGCATGGAATCCCAGTTTCCATTGTCTCAGATAGGGGTACTCCATTTACTTCCCAATTTTGGAGGACTTCTCATCGAGAGTTGGGTACATAGGTAGAGTTGAGCACATTGTTTCATCCTCAGACGGATGGACAGTCCAAGCATACTATCCAGATATTGAAGGACATGTTGCGTGTATGTGCTATTGATTTTGGAGGTTCATGGTCTGAGTTCTTTCCACTTGCAGAGTTTTCTTATTACAACAGCTACTAATCCAGTATTCAGATGGCGCCGTATGAGGCCTTATATGGGAGACGTTGTAGATCTCCTGTTGGTTGGTTTGAGCCCCGTGAGGCTAGACTATTGGAGACACAGTTAGTTCAGGATGCCTTAGAGAAGGTGAAAGTGATCCAGGAGAGACTTTGTATAGCTCTGTCGTGTTAGAAGAGTTATGCGGACCGGAAGCTTCGAGATGTATCTTATATGGTGGGCGAGAAGGTCTTGTTGAAGGTTTCGCCTATGAAGGGCGTTATGAGGTTTGGAAAGAAAGGTACGTTGAGTCCATGGTTCGTTGGACATTTTGAGATACTTAAGAGGATTGGGGAAGTGGCCTATATGCTTGCTTTGCCACCCAGCTTGTCGGGAGTTCATCCGGTGTTCCATGTTTCTATGCTCTGGAAGTATCTTGGGGACCCGTCTCATGTGTGAGACTTCAGCACGATCCAGTTGGATGAGGACTTGAACTATGATGTGGAGCCAATGGCTATTTTGGGTTGTCGTGTTCAAATGTTAAGATCTAAGGATATAGCTTCGGTAAAGGTGTAGTGGAGAGGTCGGCCCGTGGAGGAGGCCACCTGGGAGACCGAGTAGGATATGTGGAGCAGATATCTTCACCTATTTGAGACCTCAGGTATATTTCTTGACGCGCTCGAGGGTGAGCGTTTGTTTTAGTTGGGGAGGATGTGACGACCCGGCCCTTCATAATGTGAGTTACCTCCCTGTTTCCATCATATTATGTTTCCCTATGCTTCACTATCGGTAGTTGAGGTGATCGAGTAGAATTAGATTGTTTTTAGTTGGAAATGAGAAAAAGTCAACTGGAGGTTGAATAGTTAGTTAGGTCTCGGATGTGAATTATGATGATTTGGTTAGCGGGGGATGATTTGTGACTTAGGAGTGTGATCGAAAGTAATTTTGGAGGCTCGGTGTAGAATTAGGCTTGAATTGGCTAAGTTAGCATTTTGGCGATATCCGGTTGATAGTTGGAATTTTGATCTGAGGGTCAAAATGGTGTTCCAAGAGTTGCAGCAGCTCCGTAAGGTGATTTTGGATATGCGTGCAATGTTTTGAGGTTATTCAGAGGTGTTTAGGTCAGGTTTTTGATCGAATGTGCAATTCGGAAGTTTTGAAGAAACTTAGACTTTGATTTGATGATAATGGAGGATTTTGATGTTAACGATAATGTTTTGAAGTTCGAGAAGATTGAATAAGGTATTAGATCATGTCAGTGCTTTTGGTTAAGGTCCCGGGGGCCTCGGGGGTGAGATCGGGTGTTAAAACGAGAAGTTTTTGAGTTTGACTTCAGGTTTGTATTGATGGTTTTGTTGTTTCTGCATCTGCGGAAAGGGGACCGCATAAGCGGTTCCGCAGATGCGGCGTATTGGTCGCAGAATCGGTCCTTGAAGGAATAGGGCTTTCCGCACAAGCTGACAAAAATCCGCAAAGACAGCGATTGTAGAACCGGTTCTAAACCGCAAAAGAAGTCTGAGGGATTTTAAGTCAGACTGCATAAGTGGTCAGTTGGTCACATGTGGGGTGACCGCAGGTGTGGTCATTTAACCGCAGGAGCAGAAAACGATCGGGGTTTAATGAACAGTGTTTCATGAATTAGGAAGAGAAGGAAAAATATTTTGGACTTCGACTTAGCGGTTTATTGGGCGATTTTGAAGAGAATTCGAAATGGGCATGGGGATCGGGTTTTGCTAATTTTGCAATTTTTGATATTTTTGAGTCTTTTCGATTGGGTTGAGTTCTATTAGCCTAGTGTAACGTATTCGTTGTGGTTTTGGCCAGATTCGATGCGCGAAGAGGTCGATTCGAGAGGAAAGGGATTGAGGGCTAGTCTTCGGCCGGTTTGAGGTGAGTAATATATGTAGATGATGACCTGAGGGTTTGAAACCCCGGTATATCACACGGTGACTCTATATTGAGGTGAGACACGCACTCCATGACGAGCGTGAGGTCGTTTGTGATGGGGATTGTGGCTTAGTCCGCCCCGAGTGGTGTCCAAGATGTGCTTGGACTATAGACTGATTAGTAAGCATCTTACTCGGATTGTTATGATATATGTATTTGGGCTGAGTGCCGATTATTTGAATCCTTTGGGGATTATTATCACTGCTTCCATGATATTCAGCATGTTACATGATTTCAGTCCTGAGATTTACACATTGTTTTGACATGCTTAGTCACATTCCTAAAGTTTTAAAGACTTAAATGATAATTTTCTAATAATTGGAACTGAGAATAAAATTTGACTTGGCTGTATAACTCACATGCATGTTCTGGACTGAGTGTGGATCGGGCTGCACACTGCAGCGATGTAACGATAATATTGTGCTTGGGTTGTAGGAGCCCTGCCGAAGTCTGAACCCCTACAGTGAGCGTGGGTACCCAAATGGATCGGGCTGTACGCCGCTGCGGTCATGTGCATTGCATTGCATTCATGTTTTGATGTTTATCTGATCTAGTTGTTTCTATTTTGGTTGTCATTTCACCGTAATTATGTTAAACTGTTAGTTTCAGCTTTACCTTATGGTATCTTCGAGATTTCTTACTTTCAGTCATTATATATGTCTATTACCACTAAGTTGGTAGTACTCACTTTACTCCCTGCACAATGTGTGCAGATACAGGTATCCTGGAGGTTCAATAGGGTTTTCTAGTTGCTCCCAGATTTATGCGAAGTAGTCGAGGTAGCTGCCTGGCGTCCACAGGACCCGACTCCTCCCCTATCACTTTGTTTTTCCGCATCTTAGACTCTCATTTGTTTAGATTTTCTACTCAGTTGTATTTAGAGGCTCTAGACTCGTGACCCTAGATCTGTTGGGAGTTTTATTGGCAGTTGTTATGATTTCCATACTATTTATGTCTATTATAAATGGTTAGAACTATATTATCGTATAATTTAACTCTACTAATTGACGATGGGTTTCGTACTTGGGTTGAGAGTGTTCAAATCGTCGGACTTGCCTAGCAATTGTTGTTGGGTGCCATCACGACCGGGATTGGGTCGTGACAACTGGAGAGTACTACAATGAAGTCTGAGCAAAGAAAGATATACATGGTGTCTGTCTCAGTACAATGAAAACAAACTAAACATAGAAAAGGACTCCGGCCCCCGAACGCCAGCTAGGCTACCTCGAAGTCCCTAGACTAAAGTCAGCTCCTGATCAGTACGCTACAATTGTGGTCCAAAAGTTGCTCCTGTACTGTAATCTATGCAAAAAGCACATAAGTGTAGCATCGGCACAACGGACTCTATGTGTTGGTAAGTGCTTGGCCTAACCCCGGCGAGGTAGTGACGAGGCTAGACCCGGCTACTAGATAAACTTGTACAAATATGAAGTATAATTTGCGAAAAATAAACTGGAGATAAACAGTTTATAACAGGAGGGGGAGCATGCTGGGAGAAAACAGATGTATAACAGGTATCTAAACAAAGGTAAATCCACCATCGAAACTCAAATCCGAAAATAACACAACCATCCCATACAGTGCGTCACTGTTTCTGCGTGCAACCCGATCCACTTAATTATAGTAATGTTACAGTGAGCAACCCGATCCGTATGGATATTATCTATCCTTGTTGTGGCATGCAACCCGATTTGTGCGGATATTATGTATCCTTGTTGCGGCGCGCAACCCGATCCGTGCGGATATTATTTATCCTTGTTGCGGTGCGCAATCCTATCCGCTAAGATCATGCTTTCTCATCCAAATATTTAATAACAATTACGGAGCAAGAGAAGAAAAAACAGTAGGGAAATCCCAGCAAGGGAATATATCAACTCAACAAATTCCCGGCAAGGGATAAATCTACAATACCAATAAAACCTCCCGGTAAGGGAGCAACCACAATAACCTACACATCTCGGCAAGGGATCTATCACGTCTCTTTCTGTTTCTTTAACTTCTTATTCAATAATATTTATATTGTTCGTGTTCACAATTACGCTCCAAAGAGTTCACAATTTACAACCGATCCTCCTACTTTTCACATCATGTAAGATTCATCAATTAACATGGAAGAGTCCCAAAATATCAAATAAGAGCAAACAAAGACTCACAGTCATGCTAGACACTGGTGTATAGATACTCGTCATCATGCTAATACGTCGTACTCGATCATTTAGCAATTAGCAATTAAAACACTTTAACCCTATTCCCTCAAACCAAAATTAGATCAAACACTTATCTCGGTCCAAAAATAGCAATCTACTCTCTAATACCGCCATTCCTCTAGAATCCAACTCCAAAACAATGATATCTTGGCAAAATTTAGTTCAATAATATCAATAAGGGCTCAAATACATAATCACATAGCCTAGAAATGAAATTCCTATCATTCTTCCAAAATTACCAAAATTCGACACTGGGCCCACATGGTCCAAACTCGATGCTCGGACCAAAATCCGTTCGCCCATAACCCTACGAGTTCAAATATATAATTTGTTTTAAGATTCGACCCCAAATTGAGGTTGAATCGCCCAAAATCCTCAAAGCCCTTACTCTACCCAAAATCCCCATTTTCTAATTTAATTTCATGATTTAAGGCTAGGAAATTAATTGTTAATGGAAGAAATTAAAAGGGAAAGAAGTTAAGAACACTTACCCAAGAGATTATGGAGAAAGAAGAGCTTGAAAATCACCTATGGGGTGTTTAAGGGAAGAGCTCGTGTGAAAATATGGCTAAATCTCGTGTTCTGCTACTATTTTAAACATTAAATTTTTTTGAAGGAAATAACCCTTCGCGACCGCGACAGAAGGGCCGCGTTTGCGATGAAGGCGGACTGGAGGCATCGCGTTCGCGATTGGATGTGTGCGAATGCAAAGAAGGAATCTGGGGGGTCCAGGTTGGTCTAGGCGATCGTGAGCAACCAGATGTGAACGCGTTCCGGAGTTTGAAAGGGCTATGTGTTCGCGGAAAGAGGGTCGCGAACGCGAAAGAGGAAATTGACAAAACACTGCGAACGGGAGCCTGAGGCCGCGTTCGCGAAGAACAAACCACCTGTGCAAAAATTGCAGAAAATCTGCTAAGTTTTTAAGTGCAAAACAACCCCGAACAACCTCCGAATTACTCCCGAACCCTCGGGGCTCCCAACCAAGCACACACACTAACTCAATAAGATCCAGCGGACTTACTTGAGCAATCAAATCGCTAAAGTAACAGCAAAATCAAAGAATGAAACCTCAAAATCATCATTTTTTCATTTCAAGTTCATAAACTTCCAACCTTAGATATATAGGTCTGAAACACATCAAACGACATACGATATCGAGCTAATTTCACAGAAAGCTTTTAACAGATATTTAAGATCTGTACCGAGCGCCGAAGCAAAAATATGGGCCCGATACCTATATTTCTCACTCATTTTCATTTCAAATTTTCATATCATTTTCAGAAAAATCGGTTCTTTCAAAAATTCTTTACTCGGGCTCAGGACCTCGTATTTCGATTCTGGGAATACTACCGAGTCCCATATTTTTCTACGGACCCTCCGAGGCCATCACATCACGAGCCCGTATCCGTTTTGCCAAAATGTTGACCGAAGTCAACTTTAATAATATTGACATCAAAATTCTTCAAACGTTTTGCCAAATTCACATATTTCAACATAAAAGCTTTCCGGCTACGTGCCAGGACTGCGTACGCAAATCAAGGAAACTAAAGCAAGGTTTTCAAGGACTCGGAAGCACATAAAAAGGAAGAATTTACGATGATGACCATTTGGGTCATCACATCCTCCACCTCTAAAACAACCGTTCATCCTTGAACGGACAAAAGAAATAAGTACCTGAGTCGGGGAACAGATGAGGGTAACGGCTCCGCATATCAGAATCGGACTCCCAGGTATATGCCTTAGGAGGCTGACCTCTCCACTGAACACGCACTGAAGTAAAACTCTTCGACCTCAACCGTCGAACCTGCCGGTCTAAAATAGCCACCGGCTCCTCTTCATATGACAGATCCTTGTCCAATTGGACAGTGCTGAAATCTAACACGTGGGCTTGATCGTCATGATACCTCTGAAGCATGGATACATGAAAAACTGGATGCATAGCTGACAGGTTAGGCGGCAAGGAAAGTCAATAAGCCACCTCTCTCACACGATCAAGAATCTCAAATGGGCCAATGAACCTAGGGCTAAGCTTGACCTTCTTCCTGAATCTCATCACGCCCTTCATAGGCGATACAAGGAGCAATACTTGCTCACCAACCATGAAGCAACATCTCTGACCTTGCGATCTGCATAACTCTTCTGCCTAGAGTGGGCTGTCCGAAGTCTGTACTGATTGATCTTGACCTTATCCAAGGCCTCCTGAACTAGATCTATACCCAATAACTGATCCTCTCCCGGCTCAAACCATCTGACTGGGGACCGACACCACCTACCATACAACGCCTCATGCGTAGCCATCTGAATGTTGGACTGGGAGTTGTTGTTGTAGGCAAACTCTGCTAAAGATAAGAACTGGTCCCACGAGCCTTTAAAATAAATAAAGCAGGCTTGGAGCATATCCTCAAGAATCTGAATAGTCCTCTTAGTCTGATCGTCCGTCTGGGGATGAAATGTTGTGCTCAACTGAACCTGGGTGCCCAACTTTTGCTGAACCGCTCTCCGGTAATGCGAGGTAAATTGTGGACCCCGATCTGAAATGATAGATATAGGCGCCCCATAAAGGCGAACGATCTCCCTGATATATATCTCAGCTAATCTCTTAGACGAATAAGTGGTGGAAACTAGAGCAAAATGCGCTGACTTGGTCAGCCTATTTACAATAACCCAAACCGCATCAAACTTCTTCTGAGTCAACGGAAGGCCAGAAACGAAATCCATAGTAATCCTCTCCCACTTCCACTCGGGAAGCTCAATCCTCTGAAATATACCACCGAGTCTCTGATGCTCATACTTAACCTGCTGACAGTTCAAACAATGAGCCACATATGCAACAATGTCTTTCTTCATTCTACGCCACCAATAGTTCTACCTCATATCCTGATACATCTTCGTTGCGCCCGGATGAATAGAATACCGAGAACTATGGGCCTCCGCTAGGATCAACTCCTGAATACCGTCAACAATGGGCACACAAACTCACCCCTACAATCTCAATACATTATCATCTCCCAAGGTCGCTTTCTTGGCACCTTCGCACTGCATAATATCTCTCAGGACACACAAATGTGGATTATCATACTGGCGCTAACGGATACACTCCATCAACGACAAATGAGCAACTATGCAAGCTAACACCCTGCTAGGCTCAGAAATATCCTACCTGACAATTCGATTGACCAAGGATTGAACATCCAAAGAAAGCGGTCTCTGGCTGACCGAAATATAGGCAAAACTACCCATGTTGGCGGACTTCCTACTAAATACATTGGCCACCACATTGGCCTTCCCCGGGTGGTATAGTATAGAAACATCACAGTCTTTCAACAACCTCCTCTGCCTCAAATTTCAACTCCTTCTATTTGAGCAAGTACTGAAGGATCTTGTGATCCATGTACATCACACACGTCAGACCATATATATAATGCCTCCAAATCTTCAAAGCATGAACAATAGCAGCCAACTCTAGGT
Organism: Nicotiana benthamiana; assembly: GCA_034376525.1. NCBI lineage: Eukaryota > Viridiplantae > Streptophyta > Magnoliopsida > Solanales > Solanaceae > Nicotiana > Nicotiana benthamiana. Next base: position 139,105,923 of record CM067341.1, on the reverse strand, counting down.
CATGAACTGGATAATTCTTCTCGTGGATCTTCAACTACCTCGGAGCATATGCCATGACTCTGCCATCTTGCATCAATACTGCGCCAAGCCCAATACAGGAAGCATCACAATAAACGGTATAAGGCCCTGACCCCGTGGCCAAAACCAATACAGCTGTCGTAGTCAAAGTTGTCTTGAGCTTCTAGAAGCTCGCCTCACACTCATCTGACCACTTGAACAGGGCATGAGTCAATAGTCATCGGGGCTGCAATGGATGAAGACCCCTCCATGAACAGTCGGTAGTAACCTGCTAACTCCAAGAAACTCCGGATCTCTATAGGTGATGCTAGTCGAGGCTAGTTCTTGACTGCCTCAATCTTCTTCGGAACCTCCTAAATACCCTCTACTGAAACAACGTGAACCAGGAATGCAAAATAACTTAACCAAAACTCGCACTTCGAGAACTTGGCGTATAACTGACTATCTTTCAGAGTCTGAAGAATTACTCTGAGGTGCTTGTCATACTCCTCCTAACTGTAGGAGTATATCAAAATATCGTCAATGAAAAAAATCACGAACAAATCCAAATAGGGCCCAAACACTAGGTTCATCAACTCCATAAGTGTTGTTGGGGCACTGGTCAACCCAAATGACATGACCAAAAACTCATAATGCCCATACCGAGTACAAAATGTTGTCTTAGGGACATCAGATGCTCTAATCCTCAGCTGATGATAACCAGATCTCAAATCGATCTTCGAGAACACCCTCGCACCCTGAAGCTGGTCGAATAAATCATCAAACTTTGGCAGTGGATACTTGTTCTTTATCGTTACCTTGTTCTTACCGGTAATGCACATCCTCATCGACCCAACTTTTTTCATCGCAACTAACACCGGCGCACCCCAAGGCGACATATTGGGCCTATTAAAACCCTTATCAAGCAAATCCCGAAGCTGCTCATTTAACTCTTTCAACTCTGGCGGGGCCATGTGATATGGCAGAATGGAAATAGGCTGAGTGCCCCGAGCCAAATCAATACATACATCAATATCCCTGTCGGGCGGCATACCCAACAGGTTTGAAGGGAAAACCTCAAGGAAGTCTCGAACAATAGGGACAAAATCAATAGATGGGACCTCTGCGCTGGAGTCGCGAACATACGCCAGATATGCTAGACACCCCTTCTTGACCATGCGTCGAGCCTTAACATATGAAATAACATTGCAGGTGGCATGACCTGGGGTCCATCTCCACTCAAGTTAGGGAAAGTCTGGCAAAGCCAAGGTCACGGTGTTGGTGTGAAAATCCAAAATAGCATGATACGGGGACAACCAATCCATCCCCAATATAACATTGAAGTCCACCATATCTAAGAGCAATAAGTCAACACGGGTCTTAAGACCCTAAAATACTACTACACAAGAACGATTCACTCGGTCAACCACTATAGAATCACCTACCGGTGTAGATATATAAACAGGAACACCCAAGGCATCGCTAGGTATAACCAAGTAGGGTGAAAAATAGGACGACACATATGAATACATAGATCCTGGATCAAATAGCACTGAAGCACCTCTATCAAAGACATAATAGTACATGTAATGACAGCATCGGAAGACTCATCCTTTGGCTTGTCTGGCAAAACATAACATCAGGGCTGGGCCCCACCTTCCTGAACTATGTCTCTAGGATGATCGGCTACTGGCTGACCCCTGCCTCTGGTGGTTTGAGCTCCACATCTATGCTCTCTACCTCCACTTCTATGGCCTCTACCCCCGCCTCTAGCTGGTTGGGCAGCCTGTGGAGCCTTTTGGTGCCTGAATCATAGCTGGAGAACCCTGCTGATGCAGCTGTGTACCCCTCAATCTCGGGCAAGCTCTCCTAATGTGACCATACTCACCACACTCATAGAACCAACATGAATGCTACAGTCGACATGGCTAAGACTGACCCTGTCGACCTGAATGACCTCCTCAAAGGCTCTGAAGCGTGGTGCACTGATAGGTTGCTGATCAAAATAGTGCTGCGGAGAACCACTACCGCCGGAAGTACAATGAGAGACCTGAAGTGCTGATCGAAAGGGCCTCTGATGGTGGCCTATACCATATGAATCCCTAACCTCCAGATGAGTTACCATTGAACCTACCAAAATGACAAGGCCTCTTATCTGATCCCTGACCACCTCCTCGTGCAAGTGCCATCTCTATCCTGCGGGCCGCATTGGCCGCCTCCTGCAAAGAAATATCACTACCGGCTCCCATAGCCATCTAGAGCTGGATCGGCTGAATCAACCCATCAATAAATCTCTGCACCCTCTCCCTCTCAATAGGGATTATAACAATAGCATGGCATGCCAAATCAATAAAACGAGTCTCATACTGTGTGACTATCCCAGTACCCTGATGAAGACGCTCAAACTGCCTGCGTAGAGCATCTCGCTTAGTCACAAGAAGAAACTTCGCCAAGAACAACTCTGCAAACTGATCCCAAGTCAATAATGGTGACCCTGCTGGCCTAGATAAACAATAGTCCCTCCACCAAGTCTTGGCGGATCCTGCAAGCCGATGAAGTAGACCTCAAAGGTCCCATAATACCCATAGTCCTGAGAACCTCATGGCAACTGAATAAGAAGTCCTGGGGGTCCTCCATAGAAGCACCGCTGAAGGTAGTGGTGAAGAGCTTAGTAAACCTATCAATCCTCCACAAAGAATCTGCGGACATCGCTGCACCATCACCGGTCTGAGCTGGAATACTCGACTGGGCTGCCACAGCTAGTTGAACTGCTAGATCCTGAGGCTAAGGATCTACCTGCTCCGGAGTACACGTAGCGGGAGTGTGAACTCCTTCCCCATCCTGAGATGTGGCTGGAGCTACGGGAAGCAAACCCGCTCTAGAGACGCTCTCTATAAAGCCTATCAGTAGGACCAAAGCGTCCTGGAGTACTGGAGTGGTTATGAAACCCCCTGGGACCTGAGCTGGGCCCACTGGAGCTCTTGGTGCTGGAACCTCCTCACCATAGTCAACATAAGGCTCCACCTCCGGAATGGGTTCTCGGGGATGAGCTCTGCCCGAGCCTCGGTCTCGCCCTTTGCCTCTGATAGGAGCTACTGTTGGGGGCTCAGGCTGTTGTGTGATAGAAGAGGAAGCAGGTGTTCTCGCCATCTGCGAAAGAACAGAGTAGAACAACAATCAGTATTGACAAACAGAATCACACGACAAGAAAGAACAAAGTGAAATTTTTTCTTATCTCTGTAGCCTCTAGGGAATAAATATTTACGTCCCCGTACCGATCCCTCAGACTCTACCAAGGTTGTCCGTGAGATGTGAGACCTATGTAACCTAGTGCTCTCATACCAGCTTGTCACGACCCAGATTTTCCACCATCAGGAGTCGTGATGGAACCTACTAACGGATCTAGGCCAGCCAAACTTTAAACATTCTCAAATAATTTCAACAATAACGATATAGGAAAAACAATTAAATACAAGCAGAATAATTTAAGTTTATAAAACTAAAGTAAAAATGCGAAAGTTTAAAACATATATCTACCCCCAAAATCTGTTGTCACTAGCTCACGGACTACTTGAGAGCACTACAATCAGGTCTGAGCAAAAGAAAGAAATACATGGTGTATGTCTTAGTACAATGAAAACAAACTACACATTGGAAAAGACTCCGGCCAATGAACGCCAGCTAGGCTACCTCGAAGTCCCCGGACTTAAATCAGCTCCCGATCAGTACACTACTACTATGGTCCAAAAGCTGCTCTAATACCGTAATCTGTGCAAAAAGCACAGAAGTGTAGCATCAGCACAACCGACCCCATGTGCTGGTAAGTGCCTGGCCTAACCCCGGTGAGGTAGTGACGAGACAAGACCAGGCTACCAGATAAACCTGTACATATATAAAGTATATTTTGCGGAAAAATAAACTGGAGATAAAGAGTTTGTAACAGGAGAGGGAACATGCTAGGAGAAAACCCATGTAAAATAGGTATCTAAACAAAGGTAAATCCACCAACGAAACTCAAATCCAGAAATAATACAATCATCACATGCAGTGCGTCACTGTTGCGGCGTGAAACCCGATCCACTTACTTATTGTAATTTTACGGCATGCAACCCGATCCGTATGGATATTATCTATCCTTGTTGCAGCGTGCAACCCGATCCCTACGGATATTATGTATCCTTGTTGCAGTGCGCAATACAATCCGTGCGGATATTATTTATCCTTGTTGCGGCGCGCAACCCGATACGCTAAGATCATTCTTTCTCATCCAAACATTTAATCACAATTACAGAGCAAGAGGAGAATAAACAGTAGGGAAATCTCGGCAATGGAATATATCAACTCAGCAAATCCCCGGCAAGGGGTAAATCTATAATACCAATAAAACCTCCCGGCAAGGGAGCAACCACAATAACCTACACATACCGGCAAGGGATCTATCATGTCTCTTTCTTTTTCTTTAACTTCTTATTCAATTGTATTTATATCGCTCGAGCCAACGCTCCAAAGATTTCACAATTTATATCTGATCCTCGTACTTTTCACATTATGTAGGATTCATCAATTAACATGGAAGAGTCCCAAAATATCAAATAAGAGCAAACAAATATTCACGGTCATGCTAGACACCGGTGTATAGATACTCGTCACCATGCATGTACATCGTACTCGATCATTTGGAAATTACCAATAAAACACTCTAATCCTATTCCCTCAAGCCAAAATTAGATCAAACACTTACCTCGGTTCGAAACTAGCAATCAACTCTCTAACATAGCCTTTCCTCTAGAATCCAACTCTGAAATAATGATATCAAGGCACAATTTAGTTCAATAATATCATTAAGGGCATAAATACATAATCCCATAGCCTAGAAATGAAATTCCTATCATTCTTCCAAAATTATCAAAAATTCAACCCCGGGCCCACATGGTCCAAACTCGAGGCTTGGACCAAAATCCATTCACCCATAACCCAAAGAGTTCAAATATATAATTTATTTTAAGATTCGACCCCAAATTGATGTTGAATCACCAAAAATCCCCAGTGCCCTAATAAAAGGGAAAGAAGTTAAGAATACTTGCCTAAGAGATTATGAAGAAAGAAGAGCTTGAAAATCGCATATGGGGTGTTTAAGGGAGGAGCTCGTGAGAAAATATGGTTAAATCCCATGTTCTGCTACTATTTTAATCATTAAAAGTCGCTGAAGGAAATAACCCTTTGCGATCGCGACAAGAGGGCCACGTTCGCAATGAAGACGGACTAGAGGCATCACATTCGTGATTGGATGTGCGCGAACGCGAAGAAGAAATCTAGGGGGTCCAACTTGGTCTGCGCGATCACGAGTAGACAGATGCAAAGGCGTTAAGGAGTTTGAAAGGGCTATGTATTCGCGGAAAGAGGGTCGCGAACGCGGAAGAGGAAATTTACAGAGTACTGTGAACGCGAGCCTGAGGCCGCGTTCGCGAAGAACAAACCATCTGTGCAAAAATTGCAAAAGAAACTGCTAAGTTTTGAAGTGTAAAACCACCCTGAACCACCTCCGAATCACTCTCGAGCCCTCGGGGCTCCCAAACCAAACAAACACACTAACTCAATAAAATCCTACGGACTTACTCGATCGATCAAATCTTAAAATAATGGCAAAATCAAAGAATCAAACCTCAACATTATTGTTTTTTATTTCGAGTTCATAAACTTCCAACCTAAGATATTTTAGTCCGAAACACGTCAAATGACATCCGATTTCAACCAACTTTCACATCAAGCGCTTAACGCATATTAAAGACCTGCATCGGGCGCCGGAACCAAAATACGAGCCCGATACCTATATTTCTAACTCATTTTCATTTCAAATTTTAATATCATTTTCAGAAAAATATTTTCTTTCAAAAATTCTTTACTCGGGCTCGGGACCTCGAATTTCGATTCCGGAAATGCGCCAGAGTATCACAATTTTTACGGACCCTCCGGGATCGTCACATCATGGGTCCGGGTCCGTTTTCCCAAAATATTGATCGAAATCAACTTTAACAATATTAATATCAAAAATCATCAAATATCTCATAGAATTCACATATTTCGACATAAAAGCTTTCCGGCTATGCGCCAGGACTGCGCACGAAAATCGAAGCAACTAAAAGCAAGGTTTTCAAGGCATCGAAAGTACAGAAAAAAAAATTTACTGTGATGACCATTTGGGTCGTCACACTCTCCATGCAGGAAAATAAATATAGAGTTCGAAATACAAGGTTTTAAGTACATATTTTTTCTAAATTTAAAATTAACATACTTAAAACTACATAAAAATTATATTATAACTCTAATACTTAAAATATTTTAGAAAAACTATTGTCGTAAAATATAAGTTTACGCACAAAAGAATTTATTGACAACTCTATTAGCACAACTTGTTTGGCATAGGCGTGCCTGCACTCAGGATTTAAGATATAAAACTAAAGGTAACAATCAACATAAGCTAAAATATGAATAAGGTACAAAAGTGATCCTATTGAATAACATTAAAATAGTAAGAATTTAAAATATAAAAAGTCGTACATAAGAAAGTGAAGAACTAAGATAACAAACTAATCACTTTCAACGCATAATATGTATATGAATCTTTTTGAGGTATTATTATATGCAAAGTGTAGATTTCATGAGAAAAATTTCGATAAGAAAATTAATCTTAAGCAAATTGATGGCTTGAAAAATAAAGAAGAAAGAGCATTTTCATGACACAAATTCAATCATTAAAAATAGCGTCATTGGAAGCACAACTCTTTCATTACAAAGATATTCACGGAGTTCTACATAAGTAATCTTAAACAATCATCTTTCATTATGGAAGCCGACTTCTTTCAAAAGTGTTGCTCTAATTTCTTATTTGCCACAACGTTTATAGGACCAAGAATGCAAATATTACCTCTGGTAAAATATTGTTATGTGGCATTCTCTTAATCCTGCTTGGGACCAAAGAAATGTCTTCCAGTGAAGAAAGCACAATAACTTACTTCGGCTAGTGAAATTGCTTTAATTTTTTTCATAGGACATGTTGCTCTGTGCATTTTTTAATCTATATTATACCATTTTAAAAAATTACTCTATCAAAGCATTAGTACATACATACAACGGAGGTGTTAGAGTGGCTTCCCCAAGCGGTGGAAACTTTTCGAATTGCAACGATTAACGTGATTTCTTTTTGTGTAAGATAAATAATTTAGGTTTAAGAAAGGTAATTTTGGTAATTTAACTTTACCCTTTAAGGTTTTTCACTTTTAAAATAGTATAGATAATATCTACTTTTGCAATAAATTATTCTTTTGTTAAATACACAAGAACCTGAGATATTTTATTTTCTCCCGTTTGGCGAAAAACTTAATATCTCTTCTCATGGTGGAGTTGGTATCATTAGTACCCAAAGATAAACTCTTTTTCTAGTTAAGAACCTCCACCACTAATGTAGGTTTATCAAGGATAATTTTTACATGGTACATTAAGCAGATTTTAATGACTCAAATAAATAGACCGTTTTGTGGATCCTACTTATTAATTATAATGCTCAATCCATGAATATACACAATTTCACATGTACAAATTTATTAAGAATTTTTCATGAGTTCAGTTAAACAAACTACTTCAGTGGTAACTATTTATTACTCATAAAATTCTCAATTTACAAGTGAATATATATGTAACCCATAAAGTTATTTTATGGCAGAATATGGACCATAGCTTAAAAGCTACACCACCAATATAAAACTCATACAAAATACCATCATATTTCACTTAATTAGAACCTCCAATAAGAGAATAAAATTCTTCATAGAAAATCCAAAACTAATAATCATGTAGGGCATGCAAACATAAACTTAAATTTGAGAAATTTTTATGCACAAATATATCAAACACTCCAATCATTAGTCATCCAGGATACCAAATAGAGGGTTTTACTTTCTTACAAAATAATTATATCATCACACAATATCAATTATACCTTGTAAGACCTAGTTAATAAAATCCTACACCTCTATTAATGAATTTCATACAACAACACGTCTATTTGCTAATGCACAATGTGTAAACCTATTATATGACCAGTATTCAATCATGGGGCCCATGGGGAGTCACTGTCACGACCCAAAGGGTCATCACCAGATTTATCAGGTAAAGATTTTATGTGAATTATGTGGAAAAAATGATGATTTTTAATGTTAATATTTTTAAAGTTAACTTTGGTTAATATTTTAGGTAAATGGATCCGGACCCGTGATGTGATGATCCCGGAGGGTCCGTAGAAAAATATGGGACTCTGGCATATTCCTGGAATTGAAATTCGAGGTCCCGAGCCCAAGTAATGAATTTTTGAAAGAAATTATTTTGTTAAAAATGACATGAAAATCTGAAATGAAATGAGTTATAAAATATAGGCATCGGTCCCGTACTTTGGTTCCACCATACGGTACATGTCTTAAATATGCGTTAAGTGCTTTCTGTGAAATTTGGTCAAAATTGGACGTCGTTTGACGTGTTCAGATGTAATATCTAAAATTAGAAGTTTAAGAAGTTTGATATAAAAATGATGATTTTGGGGATTGATTCATTGATTTTGATGTTGTTTTGGCGATTTGTTCACTCGAGTAAGTTCGTGTGATGTTGTTGAGTTAGCGTGTGTATTTGGTTAGGAGCTCTGCGGGCTCGGGAGTGATCCGGAGGTGGTTTGGGGTGGTTTTTGCACTTAGAAACATAGCAGATTTTCTGCAATCTTTACCCAGAAAATCCCTTCTTCGTGTTCGCACTCCTGTCCCATGTTCGGGTAGCTTCAGTTGTTTCCCTTCTTCACGTTCGCGGACAAGTCCCCGCATTCGCGTAGCCCATATTTTCCCTTCACCGCGTTTGCGAGCCCCCTCTCGCGTTCGCGTACAAGCCTGTCCAAGACCCCAACCCATTCTTCTATGCGTTTGCGATGAGCATCTTGCGTGTGCGATGCTTTGACCATTCCACCCTTCGCGAACGCGGCCCCATTTCCGCGACCGCGAAGGGAATTTCTGCCCAGCGACTTTATAAGTTCAAAACAGAACAGTAGCTCGGGATTTAGCCATTATTTCACACAAACTCTTCACTCCAACACCCCATAGACGATTTTGAAACTCCTTTTCCTCCATAGCTTCTTGGGTAAGTGTTCTTAACTCCATTCTCTCTTAATTTCTTTATCTAATTACTAATTTCCTAGCCCTAGAAATTGTGGATTTTGGGTAGAGTTAGGGCTTTGGGAATTTTGGGTGATTCAATCTCAATTTGGGGTCGAATCTTGAAATAAATTATATATTTAAACTCGTGGGGTTATGTGTGATTGGGTTTGAGTTCGAGCCTTGAGTATGGACCATGTTGGCCCGGATCGAATTTTGATATTTTTGGAAGACTGCTAGGGACTTCATTTCTAGGCTATGTGATTTTGTTTTTGAGCATTTATTGATATTATTGAATTGATTATGCCTAGATATCATTGTTTCGGAGTTGGATTGTAAAGGAAAGGCGGTATTAGAGAGTTGATTGTTATTCTTGGACGGAGGTAAGTGTTTGTTCTAACTTTGGTTAGAGGGAATAGGATTAGAATATTATTTTTTAATTGCTAAATGAGGAGTATGGTGTATAGGCATGGTGACGGTTATCTATATACCGCAGTCTAGCATGACCGTGGGTCTTAAATGTGTTTGATCATGACTTTGTGAAATATCTTTCTTGTCTAATTTCTAAGTTTCATATAAAAAAGTTGAGGAAGAACTGTGATCTGTATATTATTAGATCGTTATCTCGAACTAGAATTTGATAATTGAGAAAGAATGATTACAAAAGAAAGTGTTGTGATTTTTCCCTTGCCGAGACACATAGTCTATTATTGTTGTTTCTCCCTTGCCGGGATATTTGGGCTGTTAGTTGTACCCTTGTCGGGTTAAATCGTTATGTTGTTGAACTTCCCTAATGGAGCCTTCTTTAGAAAGAATATATGTATTTCACTTATGAATTATGAAATGGGATCGTGTGGCGCGCCGTCCACTTATGAACTATGATATGGGATCGTGTGGCACGCCATCCACTTATGAACTATGAAATGGGATCGTGTGGTGCGCCGACCACTTATGAATACATATTTTGGGATCGTGTGGAATGCCTTCCACTCATGCATTATGAAATGGGATCGTGTGGCGCACCGACCACTTATATATGAGTTATGGTATTGATGTAGTTTCGTTGTTATATCCGTCTCTGTTTTCTCTGTATCTCCCCCGAGCATGCCCCCTCCCCCTTTTATAGTTATTGTTCTGTGCTGTTATTTCTGTTGCTTTTGTGTATATATATATATATATATATATATATATATATATATATATATATATATATATATATATATATATATATATATATATATATATATATGCACAGGTTATTTTTGGTAGGTCTGGTCTAGCCTCGTCTCTACTTCACCGGTGTTAGGCCAGACACTTATCAGCATATGGGGTCGGTTGTGTTGATTCTACACTTTTATTCTTTTTGCACAGATTACGATATCGGAGCAACTTTTGGACCACATCATTAGCGTACTGATCGAGAGCTGACTTCAATCCAGGGACTTATGAGGCAGCCTAGCTGGCGTTCGCAGGCCGGAGTCCCTTTCCATGTTTTTAGTTTGTTTTCATTGTACCGAGATAGACATTATGTATTTTCTATTCGGACTTGTTTGTACCACTCTTTAGTAGTTGGTGAGCTAGTGACACCAGACTCTGGGTAGAAACATGTTTTAAACTTTCGCATTTTGATTTTAGTTAGATAAAATTAAAGTCTTCTGCCTTTATTTACTTGCTTTCGTGTATTTATATCGTTGAGAAGTTATTAGAGAACGTTTAAAGTTTTGCTGGCCTAGCTCTGTTAGTAGGCGCCATCACGACTCCCAATGGTTGGAAATCTGGGTTGTGACAAGTTGGTATCAGAGCACTAGGTTACATAGGTCTTAATACTCACGGTCAAACTCAGTAGAGTCTGAGGGATCGGTACGGAGACGTCTGTATTTATCCCCTAGAGGCCACCGAGTTAGGAAATTTCACTTTTTCCTTTCTTGTCATACGATGTTTGATTGTCGTTCTACTCTGTTCTTTCGTAGATGGCGAGAACACGTGCTTCCTCTTCTACCACATAGCAGCTCAAGACCCCAGCAGCAGCTCCTATCAGGGGTAGAAGGCGAGGCCGAGGCCATGCCAGAGGTCTCGGCTGGGGCAGAGCTCAACCCCGAGTAGCAGTCCTAGAGGTGGAGCCTCATGTTGACTATGATGAGGACGTTCCACCTCCAGCAGCTCCGGTGGGCCCAGCTCAAGTCCCTGAGGGTTTCATAGCCACTCCAGGACGCTTCGGTCCGACTAGTAGGCTTTATGGAGAGCGTTTCTTGAGCGGGTTTGTTTCCTGTAGCACCAACCACATCTTAAACTTGGGTAGGAGTTCAGACTCTCGCTACGCGTACTCCGGAGTAGGTAGTTTCTCAGGCTCAGGTTCCAGCGGCTAGCCAACTGTGGTGGCGTAGCCGGGTATTCCAGCTCATATCAGCGATGGTGCAGCGATGTTCGTGAATTCTTTGTGGAGGCTTGATAGGTTCACCAAGCTCTTCACCACTACCTTTGGCGGTGCTCCTGCAGAGGACCTCAGAACTTCTTATTCAGTAGCCATGAAATTATCCAGACTATTGGTATTGTGGAGACCAATGGGGTTGACTTCATCACCTTTCAGCTCACAGGATCCGCCAAGACTTGGTGGAGGGACTATTGTTTATTCAGTCCAGCAGGGTCACCTTTATTGACTTGGGACTAGTTTGCAGAGTTGTTCTTGGAGAAGTTTCTCCTAGTGACTGAGCATCTACGCAAGCAGTTTGAGCGTCTCCATCAGGATAGTATGACAGACACATAGTATGAGACTTGTTTTATTGATTTGTCACACCATGCTATTGTTATACTCCCCACTGAGAGGGAGAGGTAGAGGGGATTTATTGATGGGTTGATTCAGCCGATTTGACTCCAGATGGTTGTGGGAGCCGGGAGTGATATTTCTTTTCAGGAGGCATTCAATGAGGCCTGCAGGATAGAGATGGCACTTGCATGAGGAGGTGGTCAGGGGTCACATAAGAGGCCTTGTCATTCTAGTAGGTTCAATGGTACCTCATCTAGAGATAGGGATTCATATGGTAGAGGCTATCATCCGAGGGCGTTTCAGTCAGCCCTATAGGTTTCACATGGTAATACAGGTGGCCGTGGCTCCCAGCCGCAGTATTCTGACCAGCAGCTTTCCATCTCATCTTCAACACCTATCAGTGCACCACCACTCCGTTATTCTCAGCAGCCGAGGACTTGTTACACGTGTGGCGACACAAGACATATTTCCAGGTATTGCCCTCGAGCATTTGACAACTCTCAGCAGCAGGGTCCTCGTCCCATAGTTCAGGCATCAGGTGATCCACAGGGCGCCCAGCCACCTACAGGCGGGGGTAGAGGCCATAGAGGTGGAGGTAGGGATTAGAGAGGTGGAGCTTGGACCGCCAGAGACAAGGGTCAGCTAGTAGTCGGTCGTCCCAGAGACATAGTTTAGGGAGGTGGGGCTCAACCTTGGTGTTATGCTTTTCCAGCCAGGCCAGAGTCTCAGTCCTCCGATACTGTCATTACAGATACTATTCTGGTCTGTGATAGAGGTGCTTCAATGCTATTTGACCCGGAATCTATGTATTCATATGTGTCATCCTATTTTTCACCCTACTTGGTTATGCCTAATGATTCCTTGAGTGTTCCTGTTTATGTATCTACATCAGTGGGTGATTCTATAGTTGTCGACCGAGTGCATCATTCCTATATGGTAGTATTTGAGGGTCTTGAGACCCGTGTTGACTTATTACTCTTACATATAGTGGACTTCGACGTTACATTGGGGATGGATTGGTTATCCTCGTATCATGCTATTTTGGATTATAAAACTAAGACTGTGACCTTGGCTTTGCCAGATTTTTCCCCACGTTAGTGGGGAGGGACCCAGGTCATGCCACCCACAGTGTTATTTCATATGTTGAGGATCGACGCATGGTCGAGAAGGGGTGTCTAGATTGTTTGGCATATGTTCTCGACTTCAGTGCTTCCATTGATTCTGTTCCTATTGTTCGGGAGTTCCCCGAGGTTTTCCCTTCAGACCTGTCGGGTATGCCGCCTAACAGGGATATTGATTTATATTTTGATATGGCTTCGGTCACTCAGCCTATTTCCATTCTACTGTATCGCATTTCCCCGCCAATGTTGAAGGAGTTGAGGGAGAAGCTGTAGGATTTGCTTGATAAGGGTTTCATTAGATCCAGTGTATCACCTAGGAGAGCGCCGGTGTTTTTTGTGAAGAAAAAGGATGGGTCGATAAGGATGTGCATTGATTACTGGCAATTGAACAAGGTGATGATAAAGAAAAAGTATCCACTACCGTGGATTGATAATTTATTCGACCACCTTCAGGGTGCTAGGGTGTTTTCAAAGATAGATTTGAGATCTGGTTATCATCAGCTGAGGATTAGGGCGTCTGATGTCCCTAAGATGACATTTCGCACCTGGTATGGGAATTATGAGTTTTTGGTCATATCATTTGGGTTGACCAATGCCCCAGCAGCATTTATGGAGTTGATGAACCGACTGTTCAGGCCCTATTTGGATTTGTTCATGACTGTTTTCATTGACAATATTCTACTCCCGCAGTCAGGAGAAGCATGAGCAGCACCTTTGAGGGGTTCTTCAGACTATGAAGGATAGTCAGTTACACGCAAAGTTTTCGAAGTGCGAGTTCTGGTTGAGTTCTGTTGCATTCCTAGGTCACGTTGTTTTACCAGAGGGTATTTAGGTGGACCCAAAGAAAATTGAGGCAGTCAAGAACTGGACTGACCAGCATCAGCTACAGAGATCCGGAGTTTCTTGGGGTTAGCAGGTCACTACTGTCGGTTCGTGGAGGGGTTTTCATTTATTGCAGCCCCGATGACCAGATTGACCCAGAAGGGTGCCAAGTTCAGGGGGCCAAATGAGTGCGAGGCAAGCTTCCAGTGACTCAACATAGCTCTGACTACGGCACCGGTATTGGTTTTTCCCATGAATTATGAAATCGGATCGTGTGGTGCGCCGACCACTTATATATGAGTTATGGTATTGATGTAGTTTCATTGTTATATCCGTTGATATGTTTTCAGTGTAACGCCCCCGAGCATGCCCCCTCCCCCTTTTTTAGTTATTGTTCTCTATTGTTATTTTCATTGCTTTCGTATATATATACAGGCTGTTTTTGGTAGGTTTGGTCTAGCCTCGTCACAACTTCGCCGGGGTAAGGCAAGGCACTTACCAGCACATGGGGTCGGTTGTGGTGATGCTAAAATTCTGTGCTTTTTGCACTAATTACGGTACTGAAGAGCTTTTGGACTACAGCAGTAGCATACTGATCGGGAGCTGACTTCAGTCCAGGGACTTACGAGGTCGCCTAGATGGCGTTCGTAGGCCGGTGTCCCTTTCCATGTTTTTAGTTTGTTTTCATTATATCGAGACAGGAATTATGTATTTTCTATTCAGACTTGTTTTTAGCACTATTTAGTAGTCTGTGAGCTAGTGACACCGGAATCTAGGTGGAGACATGTTTTAAACTTCCGCATTTTGATTTCACTTATATAAGCTTAAAGTCTTCCGCCTTTATTTACTTGCTTTTGTGTATTTATATTGTTGAGAAGTTATAATAGAATGTTTATAGTTTGGCTGGACAAGATCCGTTAGTAGGCGATAGCACGACTCCCGATAGTGGGAAATCTTGGTCGTGACAAGTTGGTATCAGAGCACTAGGTTACATAGGTCTCACAACTCACAGAAAAACTCGGTAGAGTCTGAGGGATCGGTACGGAGACGTCTGCATTTATCCCTCAGAGGCTACAGATTTAGGAAATTTCACTTTGTCCTTTCTTGTCGTGCGATTATGTTTCTCAATACTGATTGTCGTTCTACTCTATTCTTTCACAGATGGAGAGAACACGTGCTTTCTCTTCTACCGTGCAACAGCCCGGGCCCCCAACAGCAGCTCGTATCAACGGCTGATGGCGAGGGCAAGGCCGGGGCAAAGCTCAGCCTCGAGCAGCAGCCTCAGAGGTGGAGCCTCAGTTTGACTATGATGAGGAGGTTCGAGCGCCAGCAGCTCCAGTGGGCCAAGCTCATGTCCTAGAGGGTTTCATAGCCACTCCAATACTCCAGGACGCTTTGGTCCGACTGGTAGGCTTTATGGAGGGCGTCTATAGAGCAGGTTTTCTTCCTGTATCACCAGCCACATCTCATGTTGGGGGAGGAGTTCAGACTCCCACTACGCGTACTCCGGAGCAAGTAGTTCCTCAGGCTCAGCTTCCAGCGATTCAGCCAGCTGTGGTGGCTCAGCTGGGTATTCCAGCTCAGACCGGTAATGGTGCAGAAATGTCCATAGACTCTTTGTGGGGGCTTGATAGGTTCACCAATATCTTCATCGCCAACTTCAGCGCTGCTCTTGAAAACGACCCCCAGGACATCTTATTCAGCTGCCATGAGCTTCTCTAGACTTTGGGTATTGTGGAGATCAAAGGGGTCCAAACGACCTCAAAACGACAAAAAACACAATGATTCACTCCTCATGCATTCAGTTTCTCTCGCCACGTCATTTATGATGGACCCGCCAAATTTCAGCTCAATCGGAGTCCGTCATGTCCGCTGACCTCCAAAAATACCAACTATTCTGTCAAAATCAGCTTTTGCTTTTTTCTAGGATTTACACCAAAAAATTTAGATAATATTAAAAAAATATCAATAAGAAAATAGATATCTCATGATTACTAGAATAATCCAAAACTATTGCACATTTAATTCACAAAACAACAGTGTAGTTTTTCAGAAAATTACATACACATGTAATTAAAAAACGCACATAAACATGATATTCTTGTTTCATGAAAAACATAGTTATCTAATTATATGTGAGTGAGCTATTATACCAATTGATGGATTATAATAAGTTGCGGAAGCAATCCCAGTATTTAAATCATAGTAATCTAGACAACTAGTATAAACGGGATTTTATGGGTTACCTCTTGAAGCGTAAACATATATCTTCTACCACGTGAGCCTTCAGTTCTATAACTTCTCAATGGAATATCCATCTCCCGCACAATCATAATCCTCGAACATTACACGATCTTCTACTTTCTTACCCAAATAATACCAAAAAATAACAATTTCACGTGGGCAAAATTGTTAGGAAAATTTGGCTGAAAATTTCAGCCGCATGACCTACCCCTCTAGGTTGAAAACCGTATGCATTTATAGAACTAGTTATAAGGGTTAAGTCTCTTTTCCAAAACCTGTTGGGTTTTCTTTTCCACCAGAAAAATGGAAGTACAAGAGAGGGGTGAATTGTGAATAATTATAACAATTGTAAATACGTTGACTTAAAATATTATTAGTCGACTTAATATGGCAGTGCTACATATGGAAATATTAAAGAAAGTTATGCAGAAATAAAGTACAAAAATGTAAAGACACTCAAAATTTTATACGGATTCAAATTCAATGTGAATCCTAATCCAGTCCCCTTGGGTTGCAATGGATTTCTCTTCACATCAATGACTTTCTTTAGAGATACAATGTAGATTATGATGTAACATGTACTTTGGCACATCTTCTTTTTGTTTTTTTTTCTTTTAATGGTGGTATTAGTACTTTGTTGTGCTCATTCCATTGGGGGAAGGAAGACTAAGAAAGATATGCCATTTTGGGTAATAAAAATTATAAGACATACCCTTGAATATCTTTTTTCTCAATATTTCTTTGTCTTAACTTCGAATTATTTATAAGCTACAATATATATATATCTAAATATATATATATATATATATATATATATATATATATATATATATATATATATATATATATATATATACATACAATATATACTACAAGAAAATATATACGACTATATATAACAAAACATACAACCTAAACTACAAGAAAATATATAAGTAATAACATATATACATAAGATACAATATATATAAGACATTATATATACATTATACATAAGAGATACAATATATATACTACAACAAAATATATAACTATATGTTAATATATATACATAAGATACAATATATATACTACAAGAAAATATATAAGAGAATATATATATATATATATACATAACATACAAGAAAATATATAAGGGATTCATATAAGGGAATATATATATATACATAACATACAATATATACTAATTACTACAATACAATATACAATGAAATATATATTACATATACTATACTAATAACTAGTATACTATATAAATATATTCTATACTATACTAATAACTACTAAAGAAGATATTGCCATAAAAAAGCCCGTCAAGCCCACCAAGCCCGGCCCGCTAAGCCCAGGACCACATGGGCTTAGGCCCGTCACGGGCTGGTCTTACTCATTGAGCCCACGAAGACCGAGATCACCAGGCCCGGGACCGCGAAGCCCTGCCCGCGAGGCCCGTTTAGGCCCGGGCCTGGGACAAAATACACCCTTACCCTCAGAGAACAAAATCTTTCCTCCAACAAGGGTTTTGTAAGAATATCGGCTAATTGAGCGGAAGTGCCAACAAAAGCTAATTCTATATCACCCTTAAGGACATGATCTCTAATAAAATAATGTTTAATTTATATATGATTTGTTCTAGAGTGGTGCACATAATTTTTTGAGAGGCAAATAGCTCTAGAATTATCACAAAAAAATTGTGTAGGTTTGAACGAAAGAACATATTCACCCAGTTGATGTGACATCCATAGCAATTTGGCACAACATTGTCCAACAGCAATGTACTCAGCTTCAGTAGTTGACAATGCGACTGATGCTTGCTTTTTTCTATTTCAGGATATTAGAGCTTTTCTTAGTAGTTGACATGTTCCACTTGTGCATTTCTTGTCTTCTTTAACACCTGCTAAATCTGCATTTGAGAAACCTTCTAATTTAAAAGAATTAGATCAAGATACCCTAATCCATGAGATATTGTGCCAATAACATATCGAATAATTCTTTTTTATAGCGGTTAGATGTGACTCCTTACGAGACGACTAAAACCTGGCACATTTACACAAGATGAACATAATATCTGGTCGACTTGCAGTCAGATACAATAGAGATCCAATCATTCCTCTGTATTTGGTTTCATCAACCGGAGGGCCCTATTTATCCTTATCTAAATTTGTAGCAGGACCCATTGAAGTTCAAATGGATTTTGCATTGCTCATAGCGAATTTTTGAATCAGCTCCTTGGTATATTTAGATTGACAGACAAAAGTTCCCTCTTCAGACTGATGAATTTGAAGCCCAAGAAAAAAAGTGAGTTCACCCATCATGCTCTTTTCGAATTCGCTTTGCATCAGATTTCCAAATTCCTTGCACATAAGAGGGTTAGCACTACCAAATATAATATCATCAACATAAATTTGAATAATAAGATTACCTTCTGATGATCTTTTAATGAAAAGATTTGTATCAATTTTACCTCTGGTGAACCCATGATCAATAAGGAAAGTACTCAACCTGTCATACCAAGCACGTGGAGCCTGTTTTAGACCATACAGCGCCTTAATAAGCTTGTACACATGATATGGGAATTTTGAGTAGTCAAAACCCAGCGGTTGCTTCACAAATACTTCTTCTTCGATGAATCCGATTAGAAAGGCACTTTTGACATCCATTTGAAATAATCCGAATTCTTTGAATGAAGCATATGCTATTGACTCTAGTCGGGCTACTGAAGTGAAAGTTTTATCGTAGTCGACTCCTTCTTGTTGGGAATAAACTTGAGCAACTATTCTGACTTTGTTTATTACAACTTTCTCTTCTTCATTTAATTTGTTCCTGAATACCCATTTGGTTCCGATAACTGAAGCATTTTCAGGTCGGGGTATTAGCTTCCAAACTTGATTTTTGCTGAATTGATCTAGTTCCTCTTGCATAGAATTTACCCATATTGAGTCCTTCGGTGCTTCCTCTACCTTTTTTGGCTCTATTTGAGAGATTAGTGCGACATTTTCTATCTTTTTTAGAGCTGCCCTGGTCTTCATACTTTCATTTGGATCCTCGATAATAAACTTCTGTGGATACTCAATTTCATTTCTCCACTTGTTTAGTTGAACAGTATTTGTAGTTGACTTTAAATGTTGCTTTGAAGTATTATCATTTGCTTGGTCGGTCAACTCAACCGCTCATGTGGGGGTAGTTGACTCCTATGATTTTCCTTTATCCTGAACTTATTGAGTTTGATCTTCATCACATGTATTAATGTCTTTCTCGACCAAGGGATTATTTTCATCGAACATAAAGCGAACTGATTCTTCTATGCATAAAGTGCATTTATTAAAAACTCTAAATGATCTATTATGTAAGGAGTAACTAAGAAAGGTACATTCATCACTTCTTGGATCAGATTTTCCAAGATTGTCCTTACCATTGATATGAGTAAAACATTTGCTTCCAAATGGATGAATGTAACTGATGTTAGGATGTTTACCTTTCCAGAGTTCATATGGAGTCATTTTCAGAATGGGCTTTATAAGACATCGATTAAGAATATGGCAAGCAGTACTAACACCTTCAGCCCAGAAGTGATTTGGCAATAAGTTTTCCAATAGCATAGTTCTGGACATGTCTTGCAGAGTTCTATTCTTTCGTTCAACAACTCCGTTTTGCTGAGCTGACTGGGGAGCAGAGAAATTATGGGTGTAACCATGGTCTTTACAGAAATCTTCGAATGCCTTGCTTTCAAACTCGCCTCCATGATCACTTTGGATTATGGAGATTTGATATCCCTTTTCTCTTTCAATTCTCTTACAGAAAATTTCAAAGTTTTACAAAGCTTCACCTTTGTGAGACCGAAAAATCACCCAAGTGAAACGTCAAAAATCATCAACAATAACAAATGCATATTTCTTGCCACCTATGCTAGCAGTTCTAGTTGCGCCAAATAAATCCATATGAAGTAGTTGCAAAGGTTTTGACGTAGAAACTATGTCTTTATTTTTGAAAGAGTTTCTAGTTTGCTTACCCATCTGACATGCATCACAGATATGAGTTCCAGAGAAGTTGAGTTTGGGTAACCCGATGACTAAATCATGTTTGGAAAGTTTCTCGATTAAATGCATGCTAGCATGTCCTAATCTTCAGTACCATAACCAAGGATCATCAGATATAGATGTTAAGCATATATGACCATCGATCTTTTCAAAACCATCAAGTATATAAATGTTTCCATCCCTTTTTCCTGGAAGAATTATTTTACCTGATTCTTCTTCGATGGCATATCCAGTTCTCTTCAATTTTACCTCATATCCTGAGTCGCAAAGTTGACTTATGCTGAAAAGATTGTAATTTAGTTCATTAACTAGATACATTTCAGTAATAACACATCTGTTGTTGAACGGAACAGTTCAAGTGCCAACTATTTTGCCTTTTGAGTCGTCTCCAAATTTGACACTTCCTCCGTCAATTTTTGTGATTTCTTTAAACATGTGTTTGTCACCTATTATGTGACTGGAACACGCACGGTCTAGATACCATTTTCCTTTTTGTTTTACTCTGTGGTGTTCCTCGCTAGTTTCTCCCTTTACCATGAAGAAATTTTCATCGTCTGAATCGTCTTCATCCGTCCAGCATCCTGAAGTTTTATTGATATCCTTTTCTAGAATCGTCATGAAGCATAGTTTTGCTATTTCTTCATGGTCTAAATCATCCTCAACACTCCAGCTTCCAAACGATCTATTCTTCTTGAATCTTCTAGAGATATTTTTCTTTAGTTCTGGGCACTCCGCTTGGATGTGTCCAAACTTTCCACATTCATAGCACTTCCCATCATTCTTGTCTTGATCGTTGTATTGTCTAGATATTCTTGGTGGAAATCTTCCTTTCTTTGTATTTATGTATCTGCTCATTAGCCCGTCCATCATTCTAGACATTATAGCAATTTCTTCTTGTAGGGCTTCAGGATCATCAATTTCATTCTCAATTGCCTCAGTGGTAGCTTTGAATGCAACAATTTTTTTCTCTTCTTGATTTGTCTTCTTCAAATGTGTACTTTCAAAAGCAATGAGTTCTCCTCTCAGTTCATCATAAGATAGTTTATTGAGATCTTGAGATGCCACCGTGACAACTTTAGTCTACCAAGTGGTTGGTAGACTCTTGAGAATTTTTCTGACTTGATCGCTACTAGTGTAGGGTTTGCCAAAAGCTTTTAAATCACTGATTATCTTGCTAAACCTGGAAAACATTTCTTTGATGGATTCTCCTTCTTTCATGGAGAAAAGTTCATAGTCGTGAACGTGCATATTTATGTGAGTTTCTTTTACTTTTCTGGTACCTTCATAGGTGACTTCAAGTTTGTCCCACATTTTCTTTGTCGTATCACAACTGGAAATATTCTCATATTTTTTACCACGTATGGCATTGTGAAGCAGATTCCTTGCCTTGTGGTTTATTTCAATAGCTTCCAATTGCTCTTTTGAATATGAATCAATGTCCTCAGGGTCAGCGAGCGGAGGAGTGTTAACATGCAATGAGTAATTTCATTTCTTGATAGCTCTTCGTACTTTGACATTGTATGCTTTGGTGAAGATTTCCATGCGAATTTTCCAGTGAGAAAAGTGTTGTCCATTGAAGTAGGTGGTCTTACTTGAGAGGTTCCTTCTTGAAACAGAGCTCCAACAATAACCTGATTTGCCATAATCTTTTTCTCATAAGCTGTTAAGCAAAAGTAAAAAGTGTGAGCCTTTCTCTGATACCAATTGAAAGTAAAAGAGGGGTGAATTGGGAATAATTAAAACAATTGTAAATAACTTGACTTAAAATATAATTAGTCGACTTAATATGGCAGTGAACAGATGCAAGGATTAAAGAAAGTTATGCAGAAAGTAAGTGCAGAAATGTAAAGACACTCAGAATTTTGCATTGATTCGGATTCAATGTGAATCATAATCCAGTCCCCTTGGGTTGCAAGGGATTTCTCTTCAGATCAATGACTTTCTTTTGAGTACAGATTTGATATTTGTCGCAAAGTCTTCTATCACTCATTTTGATACAATGCCTCACCAGTTGAGAACTCTCTTTCTATCCCTGACTTGTTACAAAGTCAATCTATCTAGACTACTATGCTTGTTTGTAGTAAATTGAAAAGACCTATTTTGGTTCGATCAAAGTATACTAAGGTTAAGGTTGCACTAGGAATTTATACAGCAATAGGATGGTGAAGGCTTTTCAACCCAAAGGTTTTGATCCTCAGAAAGAGTTGATTCTTTCTAAGAATAAGGCACTAGTCGTTACTTCAATTTTGATCCTTTCCCTTTGGCTATAGATATGACTTGACAAAGTTCTTCCTTGATTATTGGGCCTTCCAGTCTTGATTGTTGTCCAGATCTTCCTTATCAATTATCTTCAGTGATCGGAATTACTCGTTCATTAAGGATTGCGTTGAATCTTTTCTTTCATCCAGGTAGATTTGATTTCCCAAAATCATGGGGGAATTCTTGATTTGATGATGAGATGTTGATCCTTTCCTTGAGCGACGTCAGCTTCCTTTTAGGAATATTTTCTTCCTCATTTGCTACAGTTATTTTGCTTCCTTGTTTGATCATAACAGTGGCTTCCCTTTTTGGAGTAGCTCTTTCCTTGTTTGCTACATTAATTCCAATAGTTACGCTTCCTTCTTTGAATACTTGTACCTGTATATTAATTGCATCATTAAAATATGATCTAACAAAAAAGGATTCATTTATTTTTTATTATTTAGGCACAGTAGGGACCACATAATTTAATTAACAAGGCTTCAAATTATAGAATTAATTTGTAATTTTCGAAATTAATATTCACCATAATTAATTACGAATTATTCCACTAAAAATTCGTAATTGCACTCCCTATTCAATTTCGAAGTTCATCCATTAAATCTTATTTAACTCCCCATATTAAGATTCAAATACTAATCAATTAAATTAAATTAAATTATTGACGATTTAATTTCTTGATTATTTCCTTTGGACTTTCATAAACTTATTTCATGTGTCGGATACAAAATCCACTGGCCGGGTTTACACATGAAAACTTTTAAGCTTTCATAAGGTGTATCATCAATCTCTAAACCGAGATATAGATTCTATCAACTAACTATTACTCACCAATGTACATTATTAATCCAATTTACCAGGCATATTGACTCACGAAAGAATCTCGCCTTTTAATAAATCCAAATAATAATAATATGCACAACTAATAATAAATATATCAACATTAAGAGTATAAGTACATTTAATGGATATAGAGTTTATTTTACTAAGTCAGTATAAAATACTTATCTCTACCTGGTCCGTTCAATACATACAAAATGTACTAGCATAAGAAGTTAAAATTAAACCATTGCCATAATCAAGATAAATTATATTTAATCTTGTGCTACAATCATTCGTGATTGTTGGTCCAATTTCATCATTAGATTGTGAACTCAAACTTTATACTTATAAGAACCGATGATTGAATCTTTCGTGTATAAGCTAAACTAAATCATCCACTATATAAGCAAATGACACAAACTAGTATATAATCTATTTAAAACTTTATTAAAACTGAATAATGTCACGATCCGAATTTCTCACCCTCGGGAGTCGTGATGGTGCCTACTAGTGGGGCCTAGGCAAGCCAAACCTTGACTACCTAATACACTTTCATTTTACGTTCTTTTAACAATTACTAGACAATAATGCAATAACATCGGAATTTAATTAATAAGCAGAAGTCAACAATGTTTATACCTAAATACGATCTCCATTATAACTTTCAAAACCTCAATACCTAAAATCTTGTGTCACAGTGTCATGGACTGTCTGAGAGTCACTACAAACAAAGTTCGAAGGAAAATACAATAAGTTGTTTCTGAACCAAAAGAGAAATGAAACAGGGAGTAAAGATAGAGGGAGATGCCAAGGCCCGTGAATGCATGTTGGTCTACCTTGGGTCTCCAGGTGGACTGAAGGAAGCCCTCCAACTATTGATGTTGTCCGATACCTGGATCTGTGCAAAAGAGTACAAAGTGTAGTATACGCACAACCAACCCCATGTGTTGGTAAGTTCCTAGCCTAACCTCGACGAAGTACTGCTGAGGCTAGGACCAGACTACCACATAAACCTGTGCAATTTAACTAAATACAGCAGAAAGAAGTACAGAAAGAAATAGCTATATGCAGTCAAGTATGGGAGGGGGTAAACATGTTGTGAGGAAACATCGAGTAGTAACAGAAGAGCAATAAATCAATACGCGGATCACCACAGTTCAATTGAAAATAGGAAGGGAAAATTATGTTGCGGGGTACAACAAGTATCAACGGGAAATTAGCCATTTAGTATAGATAAACCTAACACAATCATCAATAAAGATTGGGAAAATCATAAACAAGTGCACGACATTACCCTTCGTGCTTTTACTCTCTCTCACCAAAAAAGTACACGACATCACCCTTCATGCTTTACTCTTTTCCTCACCCAAACATCAATCACAAGGCAAATAGGGTAAGGGAATCTATAACCTTGAGGTAAAATCAAATAACAACAATTAATGAAAGAAACAAATATGTATATACATCGGAAAAGAATACAGATGATAACCAGTCAATATGGGAGGGGAAAACGTGTTGTGGGGAGGTAACGGTTCAAAATAGAAAACCTCAATAAAAGAAAGAAGCAACAAAGCCAGAACGTCAACAAGAATCAGAATCAACAATTTTCACGGCATCACCCTTCGTGTTTTTACTCTCGTTCTTACCAATTCAATCATATCATAATAATGTTCACGGCATCACCCTTCGTGCTTTTACTCTCTTTCATCACAATATGGTCAATGGATATCGGTATGGAATGGTACATCATATGGCATGGCATCACCCTTCGTACTTTACACTATTTCCTCATAATATTAAACCATGAATGGCATCACCTTTCGTGCTTTAACACTCTTCCTCACCTAAACAATAATCACAATGAAAGGGGCAAGGGAGTAGACAAATAATGGTAGAAATCTCGATAATGGAATACAATTAAACAGCTAAGTCCCCGCAACGGAACAATATTAATAAATCTCAACATCCCAGCAATGAAGATAATCAACAGAGCAATAAACATCCCGGCAAGGGAGTAATGCAATAACTCTTTCTCTTTCTTTCACTTCTTACTTTATAACTCACTTTACCACTTGAGTGAATGCTCCAAAAGGTTCAATTTTCTTATATACTTTCACAATTTGTATTACAACTCGAGCCAATGCACCTCGAAGTTCAAAGATTACAATTTCTTTCACATGCTCCTTATAACATATAGAAATCATCATTAAGGCATGAAAGAGACAACAAAGTCAGAATATCCACAATATAAAGACTCACAATCATGCTAGACACCAACATATAGATACTCTTCACCATGCCTATACGTCATAATTGACAATTACTACATAGAAAATAAGACTCAACTCCTAATCCCTCAAGCTAAGGTTAGATCAAACACTTACCTCGATTCCATAAGCTCAACTCAAGTCTCAATTATAGCTTTACCCTCGATTCCACCACCAATCCGCTCAAATCTAGTCACGAGTTACTTAATTACATCAATAAACACTACATGAATCAATTTGAATGCATAAAAATGAATTTTCCAAAGTTCTGCCCAAAAAGTCCAAAATTTCCCCTTGGCCCACGTGGTCAAAACTAGAGGTTCAAACCAAAACCTGATTATTCATTCCCCCACGAACCTAAATATATGATTTATTTTGAAATCGGACCTCAAATTGAGGTCCAAATCTCCAATTTTAGAAAAAACCTAAGTTCTACACAAAACCCCAATTTCTCCCATGAAAATATTTAATTTAAGTTCAAAATATGTTAAATGACGTTAATAATTAAAAGAAATGAGTAAAACTAACTTACAATTGATTTGGAAGAAGACTTGTTCTTGGAACATCACCCAAAGAAGTTTGTGTATTGAAAGAATATTGAAAATGGCTCAAAAATCGTATAAGTGTAAAATATGCAGGTCTCAGACGTGGGAAATGCAAACAGGGGTTTGCAATTGTGAACCCCGACCTGCTAACATGGGAAATGCAAGACTGGGTTCGTATTTGTGAACCCTTAAGGATTTCGGGACCTTCGCATTCGCGAAGTGAAGGCCGCATTTGCGACAGGACGGACATCACATTTGCGATGATGAACCTCACATTTCTGAAGAGGTGCTGGCCTATGTAACGACCCGACCGGTCGTATTGATCCCTAGCAAATTTTTCAACAGTCTAAGACCATGAGCAACTTCATTTCAGGTGTTATGACTTGTATGCATGGTCGAAATTGAAATTCAACAAAATTTAAATGAAAATTCTCATTGCAGAAGCCTGAAGTTGAAAGAATGAACTAAGATTGGACTTTTGAGTAAACAACCTCGGAATCGGGATCTGAAGGTTTCAGCAGGTTTATACGATTATTTCGGACTTGGGCGTATGCCCGGCTCGGGTTTTGGATAACCCGGGAGCATTTTGGCGCCTATTGTGGAAGTTAGCATTTTGGAAGAAATTTCTTGAGTTTGGCTTAGAGTGCATTTCATTGTTATCGATGTCTGTTGGGATTCCGAGACTGGGAGTAGCTCTGTATGGAGATTCTGGAGTTGGGAGCATGATCGGAAGTGAATTCAGAGGTTCGTAGGTCATTTTGAATCCATTTGGCGAAAGATAGAAATCTAAAGGTTTTTAAGAAGTTTCACTGGAAGTGGACTTTTTGATGTCATGGTCGGAATCCGATTCCGGAAGTTGGAGTACGTCTGCAATGTCAAATATGACTTATGTGCAAAATGTGAGGTCAATCGGACGTGATTTTCTAGGTTTAATGACAAAAAGTAGAAGTTGGAAAGTTTAAAGTTCATAAAGCTTGAATCGGGGTGTAATTCATGGTTTTAGCTTTGTTTGATGTGATTTGAGGCCTCGAGCAAGTCCGTAAAGGATTTTGGGATTGATTGGTATGATGGAAGAGGTCCCAGTGGTCTCGGGTGGATTCTGGGTGGTTAACAGATCAATAATGGATTTTTGGAAATGGTTGAGTTGTTGGTTGCTAGTATTTTCGCTTCTGCGGTGAAGTGACCGTAGAAGCGGCGGGGGAGCCGTAGAAGCGGTTCTTGATCAAGGGCGTGAAACCGCAGATGCGGTCAAAGTTTCACAGAAGCGGGACTGCATCTGCGGAAGGATCATCACAGAAGCGAGAAAGGGGAGTTGGGAAGGAGCCGCAGAAGCGGCCTGTTGACCGCATAAGCAAAACTGCTGATGCGGTATAACTTTCGCGAAAGCGGTAGTACCTGGAGCCAACCAGGTTGTTTTAAATCGTGGGTTGAGTTCATTTCTTCATGGCTTGGGGCGATTTTGGGGAGCTTCAAGAGAGGGTTTTTCATTATCAATGACAAGGTATGTTATCCCCATCTATTATGAGTTAAATACATTGATTATGTATGAATTTTAACATGTAAATGGGTAGAAAATTAGGGGTTAGAGAAAGACCTAGAAATATTGTATTATTGGAATTTAGCCACAATTTTGGATATGAAATTAAGAGAAAATTATATATTTGAGTTCCTAAGGTCATGGGCAAAGTTTATCTTCAAAATATGTCGGACTCCAGGCACGTGGGCCCGAGGGAATTTTTGTCAACTTTTCGTTTGGAGTTAGGAATTATTGCAAATTGGGTTGAGAAGTTAAACTGAGCTTACATTAATGGATTTATATGACTATTGGCTAGTTTTGGAGCATTATGCGTTGGTTCGAGCCTTCGAAAGAATGTGGAGTGCAGGTTATGAGTCTTCAGAGCGAAGTGAGTCTCCTTTCTAATCTTGTGAGGGGAAATTTACCCCATAGGTAAGTTAAATTGATTATGTGCTCGGTGACGAGAGTCCGTGCGTAGCTACTATTATGTTATTTTCCGGGTAATCTAGGACCCAAAAGCATGTTATACTTGGATTATTTATGAATCCATTGATAGTTTGAATTGCTTAACTCATATCGAATTAGTAAGTGAATTTTTAAAAGAATTAAACTTCATTTCTTAAAATTGTTAAAGGAGAATTGGTTTTATTTGGATAAATATTCCCCGATATGTTCTTATTTGACTGATTGATCATATATTCTTATGTGTACCTGTGTCGAATTCATGATTCGCAAGCAGGGTATGTGTTTATTTATGGAACGGGATGAACGCATCGGCAGATTAAATAGATGCATCTATGGTACGGGCCGCTCGATCCTCGGAAGTGCACAAATTTACATTACTGTTGGAGCGAGCCGTCAAGCTCGGCATGATTTGCGCATGTTTTTGTTGTTGTCTCGAGCTTATTAAAGTTGTTAATTTCTCACCCTAGCTCGAGATTAATTTGTTAATAATAAAAAGAAATTCTTGAAATTTCCCATGGAAGAATTATATGTTTACTTATTTCCTCTATATGGATTAGAATCATGTTCATAAGATAAATCCACTATTTAATATATATATTGAGGATGAATAATTATTGGACTATTAGAGAATGTCAAAGTTGACCATCTCGTCTCTACCCCTTCGGAATTAGGCGGGACACTCATTGGGTACACGTTGTTTTTGTACTCATACTACACTTGTTGTGCATTTTTTTGCCCAGGTATATGTGACTCCAGTGATCTACTAGGCATAGTAGCGCAGATGATTCTGGGACTAGGTGAGTTACATTCGAGACGGCCGCAGCTAGAGTATTCCCTTCCTTTGTACTGTATTTATTTTCCGCCCATTGTATCCCGGACGGATGTTGTATTTTATTTATCTTATCAGTAGATGCTCATGCAATTGTGACACTGGATTCCGGGATGATTTGGAGTATTGTTTTAATTGCATAAACTTTAAATTTGATTTGAAAATATATTTTTTAAAATTTCTAAATAATTAAGGAAAAATCGTTTATTTCAAAATTGTTAAAACGAGACTAACTTAAAGTATTTGAGTTGGCTGGCCTGACAGCAGTGTCCGGCGCCATCATGAACCTTAGTGGATTTTAGGTCGTGACAGCCTGAGCTTAATTCGCAATTGCGAAAGTCCACTTGCATTTACAATATCCCATTTGCGAGCCCGGTTTTGCAAATATGAAGCATGCATGCCTGCTATGCTCAGTTGCAAATCTCTGCTATATTCTAAGTTCCAAATGCATTCGTGGCCTACTCAAAACTAACCCAAGCCCTCGGGGATCCAAATCAAATATGCACACAACCTCAAAAATATCCTACGAACTTATTCGTGTGATAAAATGGTCAATATAACATCATATACATCGAATTAAGTCTCAAAATCCTTAAATTCCTTTAAATTTCATAAAACATCAAATTTTCTATTTTAAGTCCGAAACACGTCAAACGACGACCGTTTTCAACCAAACTTTACAGAAGCATCCTAAATCATATATAAGACTTGTACCGGACGCCGGAACAAAAATACGGGCTCGATATCATCACTTTCTAATCAGATTTCATTTCCAATTTCCTTAAACATTTTCAAAAAATAATTTTTACTTAAAAATTTATTTCTTGGGCTTGGGACCTCGGAATTCGATTTCGGGCTTATGCCCAATTCCTATATTTTCCTACGGATCCTCCGGGACCGTCAAAGCACGAACGGGGGTCCGTTTACCCAAACTGTTTACCGAAGTCAAATTTATTTATTTTAACACCAAAATTTAGCATTTTTCACATAATTTCACATTTAAGCTTTCCAGCTACACGTCCGGACTGAGCACGCAAATCGTGGCAATCCCAAATGAGGTTTTCAAGGCCTCGGAGACACGGAGTTTGATTAAAAACAGGTGATAACCCTTTGGATCGTCACAAATAAATAATTATTTCATAATAAATACTATACCTAAACTATATATATATATATATATATATATATATATATATATATATATATATATATATATATATATATATATATATATATATATATATATATATATATATATATATATATATATATGTATATGAGTGAGAAGCCGGTACTTCAATGAATCTGGACTGACCTTGTTTATTTTTTACTTTTTAGGTGTCAACTGATTCATATATTTAATTCGGTGAAATACTTTCTTCAGTTTCGTCATATGAAGAAACATCAGAGTGGCTAGAGTGAAAGGAGCATGCATATGCAGAATTAACTTAATTTTGTTGACTGCATAGTTGACCAAAGACATCTTATAGAGTTATAGTATTGTTTGACTAAAAGGTTAAGTACTTTTATAAGTCTGGAAACAATCAAAAAAAGATATGGGTTAAACGGAATCAAGCGTAATATGAACTAGAGGAAACTACTTTGCTAAGATCTGAGACAATATTGAAGATAGCTTGAGAGATAAGAACAATAAAGTAAGAGAGAGTCGTTGCACTAGAGAAGAGAGAGAAAGAGAGTTGTATATTGAATACATGAGTCCTTTACAAAGGGAAGGTCCCTTTTATATACTATGTGACCTTCCTCGAAATAATCAAAAAAGTACAAGGGGTTGGTGGTCTCGGTGTATGGGAAAGTCAAAACTTTAAGTGATTTCGTTTCGAGTTATGTCGCTTGGTCCGTCCGCCTGCCGAGGCTGCCCTTATTTGAGTCGGCCTCGATTGGGCTGTTCTTTACGTCGTAGGCGTGCATGATAATCCAAGAACGTAGGGAGCCAAGTTTTTCCAATACAAATAGTCCCTCCGTGACGTAGCCAATAGACGTCTTCAACGAACGGACATGCATGTTCGTCCTTTCTTGAAACTTGGTCGTTCCCGTTGATACTGTAGAAAAGGGGAAGTGATCACATGCAGAGGGGTTACGACATTGACATAAAAACCTCTTTTTAGGGCTTCTTTTTTAATATGACATCATCGATCACGTGTGTGATCATTACCTTTTCTCCCGAGGTTGTTCAGGACATCACGTGACGTTTTGGTTTCCCGCGCCGGTTTTCGAACCAAACATTTTTTATTTCCGTGCACCTTTCCTCATAAATAGGGGAGAGTGTGAATCCAAATCATCTTTCTAACTTTTTGGAGAGCACTTTCTCAACCTTTATTTCATCTTTCTCTAGCACCCATTGATCTTTTCCTTTAAAATATTCTTTCCTGAGAATCGAACCTTGTATCCTTAAAACGCCTTCTCTCATAACTTCCATTATGACTAAACGTCATCACAACAGTATCAAGACTGAGTTTGATGCCCTCTCTAGGGCCTCTTCATTCTCAGATGATGGGGAAGCCGGGGAGGTTCTTGTTCCCCTGTCAACGGCTAATATTCTTCGGCTGGATGTGGCATAGAAAGATTTTAAGAACCAATGTAAGCTTCCCCCTTGGGAACTCAGTGAACTGACGCCATCTATTTTGGATAATATCAGGGAGTCATACAATATCCCTAACTACATCGAGTTGGTTTCCGCCGGGACTGACTAAGTTAATATACGCAGGCCCGGGTATTGCACGTTCTACGAGTATACATTTTGCATCGGGTATAGTCTCCCACTTTACCCTTTGGTAGAGGAGCTTTGTCGCTAGTACGGGTCGTGCCCGGCCCAACTTACTCCGTACGCATTGAAGGCGTGTAGGATTCTCACTACCTATGCGGCGAAGAATGAGAAGGAGGTTACCGTTCATCACCTCTTGCATATGTTGAGGCTCAATGCTCCAGCTAGTATGCCTGGGCAAGAAAAGCTTTGTGTCGCAAGCGGATGACAAGTCCAACCGCAAATTTTGGGAGAGATTTTTCTATGTGCGCACCGAGCACCTTGTGTCCAACCCTAGAGGGTTTCCGGAAGCGTGGAACGATGCATGTAAGTATTATTGCACGTAGCTTTTACTACGGCAATCTTATTTTGCTGGTTTTCACCATCGTAGATTTCCCTTTGGCTTCATGCAGTGACAGCTCGCCCTTCTTGAAGAGTTGATGACATTAGGTCGTGGGTGCGGGCGTTGATACAATTCGCGGAGCAATGTCGTACTTGGCCGAAATTCCTCAGGCTCTACGGCCCATCAGGTAACGGCCTTGCTTGAGTTTTCCTTTCCGTTTTGACTTAGGGATTCCCCATAATTTTCTTACCTATCTCATACATGTTTTAGTAAGTCAAGGCGCCTCCAACAAGGCGTAGAAGAAGAAGAAGAAGAAGAAGAAGAAGAGAGCTGCGGTCGGCCCCTCTATGGCAGCACCAAGCCTTGGTGAGGAGGATATGATCCTCGTGGGCATGTCTAGGCGTAGTGTTTCTCCCATCTCAAGGCAGGAGATTGCATCAGATGCGGCTCCGGAGTTAGTGTATGAGATTGTGCTTGGGGTCGTACCTGAAACAGCCCGATGAGATAACGGTGGCTATGCCTGGGACTGTCCTTGGGTTGTCCTCACAAGAGCGCTCGTTGTCGAACCATCCCCATCTGAGCCCATCTCGCGTTCCACTAAGGGGGACCTTGAAGAGTAAGAGACGCTGGAGAGGAGGAGACGTCAGATTTTGACCGGCAAGGCCGTGGTTACTCAGACGGAGAAGGTTAAACCACCCCGTCCTGAATCTAGGCCGGTGTTTATGGCCGAGGCCATTCATTTAGGAAGGTCTGCTCTGAGGAGGGAAGCTGCAGAAAGAAGGAATGAAAGTGTGAATGTGGCGGGTCCGGAAGCCGCTATAGAGGACGCAGATAGAGGAGGCGGGTCCATGGACAAAGTAGAGATGGTGGTTGGCCTGGCCTCCCGTCGCATAGTGATTCCTAGTCACTATATTTTGCTACAGAACTGCGAGGAGGCGGCCACCAGCATGACACTCCTATGCGTCGGTGCTGAGAGCGCGGCCTTGGCAAAGCTTAGCGTCAAGGGCTCGGCCCGAAGAGTGGCGGGCGCGGTCTTGCAGGTACGTCTTTTTCCTTGATTGATGATTTTCCGTTTGCGTCAGTGGAGGGGGATTTCCCTTGTACTCACCTTTTGCTCATTTTGTTTTTGTTTACTCTTATCCTGGAGGCGGAAAGGGGTCGACGCCTGAAGTAGAAGGCGGCCAAATACAATAGGTTGGTGCAGAATTATAATATAACACGTGAGGTGTATCGGACCTTGGCCGACATGTATAGGCAGGATCCTAATTTCAGTGTGGTTCGCGAAGGCCTTGCGCAGTCCGAGGAGCAGCTGAAGAAAAGGGTGGCCGAGCTAGAGAAAGTCGACGAACAACTTATGGCCGCCGTTGCTCGGACTGTGGAGATGGAGGTCCTCATTCAAGCTAAGGATGAAGAGTTGCAGCTTGGTCTTGTAGTGGTGGAGGAGGAAGCGGAGTTGCACGCTCAGCATGCGACCTTAATAGCGGAACTCGATGCAAAAAAGACCGAGGTTGAGGACCTCAAGCGGACCCTAGCACAGGCTGATGCTTCTCGTGAGGCGCACGAGATGTGGGTGTATGCGGAGGCCCGCCTGGTCATGCTCGAAGATTTTTTGGCAGCTGGGTGAGCATTTGAAGCTGAAGTTGAGAGCCAACGCCAACTGGTTAGAGCTGCCCGTGAAACGACCGACTATATTCCTGAATTGCCACTCCGGGAGGAGGAGTAATTCTGCGGACATCAACAGTTTGGAGTCCTGTTCTTGGATTTCCAAGGCGTGTTCTCCTGGGAAAAAAGATGGGTCGCATGAAGGCCAGGCGAGGCAGGATAACCAGGGAGGCAGCAGCCTTTAGGACCTTTGTAAATATGTTTGTAAATGCTGATTTTTGAATAGTAGGTGTTGACCCTTTTCGGGGTAAAGATATACGATATTCTCTGTAGTTAATCTTTTCTGTTTTCTAGAACATTGTATACTTCCCTTCTTTTTATTTTCCTCTTGTTGTAGTTAAAGCTAAGTGGGCCATTTGGTGGCCTTAGCCATGTAACTTTCGACGGCCTTAAACCGTGTTAAAACAATGGACTTAGCCATGCAAAACTTAATGGCCTTAACCGTCTTAAAATAATGGCCTTAGCTATGTAGAACTCAACGGCCTTAACCGTGTTAAAATAATGGCCTTAGCCATGTAAAACTCAACGGCCTTAAGAATGTTAAAATAATGGCCTTAGCCATGTAAAACTCGACGGCCTTAACCGTATTAAAATAATGGCCTTAGCCATGTAAAACTCGAAGGCCTTAACCGTGTTAAAATAATGGCCTTATCCATGTAAAACTCGACGGCCTTGATTGTGTTAGAATAATGGCCATAGCCACATAAAACTCGATGGCCTTAACCATGTTAAAATAATGGCCTTAGCCATGTAAAACTCGACGGCCTTAGCCACATAAAACTCGACGGACTTAACCGTGTTAAAATAATGGCCTTAGCCCCTTCGTGCGTTTGGAGTTGGTCGTAGCATTTTCATTCATTTGGAGATGGTCGTAGCCTTTTCATTCATTTGGAGATGGCCATAGCCTTTTCATTCATTTGGAGATGGTCGTAGCCTTTTCATTCATTTGGAGATGGACGTAGCCTTTCTATACATCTGGAGATGGTCGTAGCCTTTCTATACATCAAGAGATGGCCGTAGCCTTTCTTTACATCTGGAGATGGTCGTAGCCTTTCAATAAATCTGGAGATGGCCGCAGCCTTTCTTTACATCTGGAGATGGTCGTAGCCTTTCTTTACATCTGGAGATGATACTAATCTAGTCCATGTATCATGTCGGGATTGAAGAGTACACGATGGGGCCGATGTGATGTATTTGTACTGCAAACATCTCCAGGTGTCCCCTTTGCCGCATCATTAAAAACCTTCCCAAGAAAACCCAGTTGGGACAAAACTCGGGTAAGGGAAAAAGAGTACGACTCGGGAGATGCCTTTTAGAAGTGGAAATTTTTCGCTCCATTGTATTGAGCTGGAATTCTCTTTTCCCGGCCGCCGCTGTGATTTTGTAGGGTCCTTCCCAGTTTGTGCCCAATTTTT
This sequence comes from Nicotiana benthamiana, assembly GCA_034376525.1. Taxonomy (NCBI): domain Eukaryota; kingdom Viridiplantae; phylum Streptophyta; class Magnoliopsida; order Solanales; family Solanaceae; genus Nicotiana; species Nicotiana benthamiana. Next base: position 139,070,869 of record CM067341.1, on the reverse strand, counting down.
CTTCGTTTGGGTCTATGGAGGCCAACGTCTTGGCTTTGAGGATGTAGCCTCCTACTGTGAGTGGTCTTATTCTCGCCTTTTTGTTGTAATACCTCTCAATTTTTTGTTTTTGGGCTACCATCTTGATGTGGGCCATTTCCCTTCTTTCCTCGGCTTCGTCAAGGTCTTGGAGTCTGCTGGCATCTTTTTTTGTTCCGCTGGTGTGCGAATACCTTAAGCTGGGTTCACCTACCTCGACACGTATGACAGCGTCAATTCCATAAACCAGTGAGTACGGGGTTTCTTCGGCGCTGGACTTGGGTGTAGTTCTATTTGCCCACAAGACTTCAGGTAGTAGTTCGGGCCATAGCCCTTTGGCGTCTTCCAGCTTTTTCTTCGGTATGTTTAGGATTGTTTTGTTGGAGGATTCCGCTTGGACATTTGCGGCGGGGTGGTATGCCATGGACAGTATCCTTTTGATGCGCCATTTCTCGAAGATTTATGTCATTTTCTGACCAATGAATTGACGCCTATTGTAACAACTTATTTCCTTGGGGATGCCAAACCTACATATAATGTTCTTCCACAAGAAGGTGATGACCTATTGTTCGCGTATTTGCGCGTAAGCACCTGCTTCTACCCACTTAGAGAAATAGTCAGATAAAACAAGTAAGAATCGTACCTTCCCTCGTCCTGTTAGCAGTGGGCCGACTATATCCATCCCCCATTTCATTAATGGCCATAGTGAAGTGACTGAATGGAGGGGTTCTCCAGGTTGATGTATCATTGGGGCGTACTTTTGGCATTGTTCACATGGGCGGACATACTCGGCAACCTCTTTTTTCATAATGGGCCAGTAGTAGCCGGCGCGTATAATGCACCGCATGAGGGCGCGATTACCAGTGTGAGCGCCGCAGTGGCCTTCGTGTACTTCCTCAAGCACTAGCCTCATTTGATGTTGCCCTAGGAACTTGGCTAGGGTACCACTGAACGTCCTCTTATAAAGGTCGTTGTTGATCATGCAGTATCGGGCGGCCTGTACGCGAAGCTTTTTCGCCTCCTTTTTCTTCCCCCGGGGCAATGTCCCATCCTGCAAATGAGATATTAACTGGTTGTGCCACTCCCAAGTTAGGTTTAAGGAGAGTACCTCGGTGTGGTCAATGGGTGAGTGGAGGAGCGTGACCACACTTTCTTTATTGAAATTATTGGTGGCTGCAGCCGACTTTGCCAGGCCATCTGCTTCGACGTTCCGTGCTCGGGGAATTTGTTCGAAGTGACATTTGTCGAACGTAGCCACTAGTTTGCGGATTTCTTCCTGGTACTTTCGCAGCCTCTACTCTTTTTTTGATAAGTCCCAGTGACCTGGTTTACCACAAGTTGGGAGTCGCAATGGAGGAGCCGTATTTGGTTTCCGTTTCATGCCTGCAATAACGGCCTCGTACTCGGCCTCATTGTTAGTCATTTCCGGGCATCGTATGGACTGCCAAATTATTTTGCCCGTGGGGACCTCGAGAATGAGTCCCAGTCCCGATCTCGATGCATTGGCGGCGCCATCTGCATATAGGACCCATAGGTCATTATTGGAGGATACGTGTTGCGCCTCGAGTTCTGCCTTTGGCAGGACTTCCGCGCTTAAGTCGGCAAGGACTTGCAACTTGATGGCGGTCCTTGGGAGGTATGTGATATCATGCTCGCTGAGCTCAACGGCCCATTTGGCGAGTCGTCCTGAGATTTCGAGTTTGTGTAAGACGCTCCTTAAAGGGAAGGTCGTTACTACCCTTATGGGGTGGCACTGGAAATGGCCGAAGCTTCCGTGAAGCTATTACGAGCGCCAATGCCAGCCTCTCAAGGTGTCGGTACTGGGTTTCGGCGTCCACCAAAGTTTAGCTAATTTAATAGATAGGAGATTGCGTACATTTCTTTTCGCGCACCAGGACGACGCTAACGGCAACTTCCGACACAGCCAAGTAAACCAACAGTGGCTCGCCTGGATTAGCTTTGACCAGCAAGTGTGGCGACGACATGTATGCCTTCAAACTTCTCAAGGTGGTCGACGCATTCCTCATTCTATTGTAGTCCTTGGTCCTTTTTCAATACACAAAAGAATTTGTGGTACCTATCGGAAGAGCGCGAGATGAACCTGGAGAGGGCGGCTATTCAACCCGTCAGCTTCTGCACTTGCTTTTTGCTACTCAGTATTTTTGGGATGTCTTATATGGCCTTAATCTGGTCTGGGTTGACTTCGATGCCCCTTTGTAATACCAGAAACCCCATGAACTTTCCCGAGGCTACGCCGAAGGCGCACTTTTCGGGGTTCAGCTTCATACCATACCTTCTCAGTATTTTGAAAGCTTCCTTCAGGTGGTCAAGGTGATCCTCTTTTTTCGTTGACTTTACTAGAATGTCGTCGATATAGACCTCCATTGTCTTGTCGAGATGCTCCTTGAACATGGTAGTCACCATCCTTTGGTATGTAGCCCTCGCATTCTTGAGCTCGAAGGGCATTACCCTATAGCAATATGTCCCTTGGTAAGTGATGAAGGCCATTTTCTCCTGATCTTCTTCAGCCATCATGATCTGATTGTAACTGGAATATGCGTCGAGGAAGCTCAGCAGCTCGTGTCCCACTGTGGCGACTATCAATTGGTTGATGTGGGATAGTGGGAATGAGTCCTTTGGACATGCTTTATTCAGGTCAGTGATGTCAACGCACATCTGCCACTTCCCATTCTTCTGTTTGACCATTACAACATTGGCGACCCACTCCGGATACTTGGATTCCCTAATGGAGCCACTAGCCAGCAGCTTGTCTACTTTTTCGCTCACTACTTCATTGATGACGGCATTGAATTTTCTCCTCGCCTGCCCCACTAGTGGGCAAAGCGGGTCAACATTTAGCTTGTGGGAGGCAATTTCTTGTGGGATTCCTGGAATATCTTCATGGGAAAAATTAAACAGGTCTACGTGGTCAGATAGAAATTCATGATACTTACTTGGGTTTGAGAGACCGTGGCCTATGAACGTTTTCTTGGTGGAGTTGTTGTTGCTTAGCTGGACGAGGTCGAGGTATTAAACCATGGCCTTGATAACTTCGACGTCGCCAGGATCTTTCATGGCATGTTCTGTCGGGTGGACCTTAGTCCCCGACAGGGCTGATTGTTATGCTTCCGCGCTCGCTCCTTTAAGCTGCTTGGTGTGAGTGTAATCTTAAGCTATTTTGTAACATTCTTGGGCGGTGCGTGGGTCACCCCGTATGTTGTACACTCCCCATGGAGTTGGGAATTTGATCACTTGATAGAAGCTGGAGGGGACTTCCCTCATAGCATGTATCCATGGACGTCCTATAATGGCGTTGTACGCCATTTCTTGATTCATTACGTGGAAGGTGGTTTCCATCGTAACTCCTCCTTCCATGACGGGCAGTGTTACCTTGTCGAAGGTTCTTTCAACTGCATTGTTAAAACCAGTTAGTTTTATGCAACGTAGAATTATTTTATCCTCGAGTCCCATAAATGCAAGGAATCTTGGATGGATGATACACGTGTCGCTTCCATCATGGACCATGATCCTTTTTACATCAGTATTACTATGCGTAAAGTAATAACTAAGGCATCATAGTGAGGGAAAAACAAGCCATCGGTATCAGACTTATCGAAGGTGATATTATCTTCGAAGTCGTCATACCATTTGTGAGCGATAGTTCGCTTCAATTTGTGAGTGGCGGTGAATTTGACATGGTTGATTGCTGTGTCGTTGCCATCCCCAATGATCATATTGATGGTGCACATTGGTGAGGGCGGCCTCGGTGGATCGTGAGGTTGTTCTCTCCCGCGCACAAAGTTGAGCGTTCCTTTTTCGCTGAGCAGCTCTTTCATGAATCCTTGGTTCGGCAACTAGAGCACCTCCTATCGGAGACCTATGCAATCTTCATCCTTATGCCCCCGTTCCTGGTGGAACTCACATAGGGCGTTTGACCTTCTGTGGGTGGGGTCGGACTTCATCTTCGCTGGCCATTGTACTTTGTTGCCCAGCTTCTCCAGCGCGTACACTATTTCTAAAGGAGACACACAAAAGTTATGTGTAGATAATGAAGAAGGTGTACCTCTGTTGTTCCTCTATGGGGCGACATGCCGTTGCAAGGCATCCGCGTGCCTTGGTGGTTGTGAAGATCTGATGTAGGGTTGATGTCTCTCCCTGTTGAGGCGTGGGACTTGTTCCCGTTGTCCCTCATTGTGTCGGTCCCTTTGAATCTCTGGGTTTACTGCAATTAGCCGCTTGGTCGGGCCACTGAGGTAGTCGTCATCTCTACATACCTTAGCGCAGTAGGCATTGTGGATTTCTTCCTAGGTGGTGGGAGGATATTACAAAAGACGGCTAAGCAATTTTCTGGTCGCTCATGAGCCGCCCCTGCTAAGTCCGTTCTGAAAGGCTGCGACTGCCATACCCTCGGATACATTTGGCAGGCTCATCCTAACTCTGTTGAATCTGGATAAGAATTCTCGGAGTCCTTCTCCTGAGACCTGTGGGACAGCGAAGATGTCGTTGACACGAGCTTCTGCTTTCTTGGCTCGCATGGGCGGTGATGAATTTGTCTGCCATTTCCTCGAACGTGGAGATGCTTTTGGCCGACAACTAGGAGTACCATGTTAGGGCCTCTCCTGTTAATGTTTCGCCGAACTTCTTCAGAAGCACGAACGGTACCTGTTCTTTTGACAAATCATTACCTTTGACCGACGTAGCGTAGTGGAATAGGTGGTCTTCGGGATCCGATGTCCCGTCATACACCTTCAAGTAGGGGGCATTTTGAAGCTTTTTGTGATGGGATAAGGTGCAGCTCCTTCTGTGTAGGGTTTTTCGACAAACCTCCCCACATCTCGCTTTGGCAAAAATTTAGGTGCCCCCGGGATCTTGTCCACTCTTTCTTCGTGTTCCTTCATCTGGTCGCGAAGCGACCTGTTCTCGTTTTCCATTTCTTCTGTCTTTTTTAGGATAGTCATGAGCGTGCCCTCGTGTGTTGTAGCATTGGTAGGAACGTTGTTGGTTCGTGTGACCTCGAGCTCACTTTCAGTTATGGTGTGGTCTGTCACTAGCGTTGGCGTGCATCTGATCTTGGGTGGTTTTCCGGCTAAGCTGCTCAGAGCACTTGTCAACCATTCTTCCAATAGACACTTTACCTCTGGGGGTGCCTCTTTGGTTGTGGATGCAGAGGCCTCTTTTTCCCGTGGAACCACCATATCTTCAAGGGGAAGGTTGGTTTTCCACGCTTATCAAGGTGCTAGGGGTTGCGTGCGGAGCATCCCCTTCAGTAACTGCGTTGAAAGGACCCATAAGATCGGCTCTAGAATCCATGATATCATTCATTCTTGCGCTGTTTTCAGCCATTCTGGGTTGTAGGATGTGGTGTTTTTGAAAGATCTCTCGAAGCAAACTACAACTTTGATTCTCGAATTCCTCACAGACAGCGCTAAATTGTTTGGCTAAAAAATTAAGTACTTTGTTAAGCCCAGAAACAATCAAAAAATGATATGGGTTAATCGGAATCAAGCAATATGAACTAGAGGAAACTACTTTGTTAAGATCTGAGACAATATTGAAGATATCTTGAGAGATAAGAACAATAAAGTAAGAGAGAGTCGTTGCACTAGAGAAAGAGAGAGAAAGAGAGTTGTGTATTCTTAATAATAAGATACACATGAGTCCTTTACAAAGGGAAGGTCCCCTTTATATATTAAGTGACCTTCCTCGAAATAATCAAAAAAGTACAAGGGGTTGGTGGTATCATTGTACGAGAAAGTCAGAACTTTAAGTGACGTCGTTTCGAGTTATGACGCTTGGTCCTTCCGCTTGCCGAGGCTGCCCTTATTCGAGTCGGCCTCGATTGGGCCATTCTTTACGTCTTAGGCGTGCATAGATAATCCAAGAACGCAGGGAGCCATGTTTTCCCAATACAAGTATATAAATGGATCGGAGGCAACTAGCATTTTTGTTCTTTCTTCACTTCAAGGCCATTGGCAATTAGTAATATTTAATTAAGATACAGCATATATACAAAGTGAAGGGCTTTAATATTTTCTTTATAGGGGTTGTCAACGCGAGAAAGCCCCTACAGTGCTCTTAATGGGCAAGCCTAATCTATGATCAGCGAACTACACTTCATCCAGTCATGCATCCTTTGCATTACAAATATGCAGTTTTCACCGTCTCTTAAATCAAAGGTGTAACATGGCTTCCTAGCAACGTAAATTTGTAGGGTTTTTTAAAGATGATACACAAATCTTGAATTTTTCCATTTAAACTCTCAAACTTCAAAAAATGAGCACTAATAAATACTTTTGACCGTTAACCATACCTATGTCGAAGCACTACTGTCACGACCCTAGCTCTCTAACTGTGAACATGTCATGACGGCACTTACTCCCCACGACTAGGTAAGCCTAACATTTACGGAAATAAAATAATTGCAGAAAATAGAGAAAACAAAATTTAATATCTGGAAAGGAAATTGTTCTAAATGTCACCCGGCATATACAACTCAATATCACAAATCTAAAACAACTTCCAAAACCCAAAAACTCACAGGCAACACAGGCCATAAAAGTTTTTAATAAATGCTCTAAACTCAAGAATGTCTAACAACAGGAAGAAAAGAAAACGAAGTACTAAAGATAGAGTAAAGAGGGAGACTCTTCATTCTACGTACGCAGCAGATCTACCTCTAAGTCTCTGTAGTCCTCCTGCATCACTGATAGTACGCCTGAGTGGAAGTACCTGGATCTGCACATGAAAAACATGCGCAAAAGAGGCATGAGTACACCACAATGATACTCAGTAAGTGCCAAACCTAACCTCGGTCGGGTAGTGACGAGGAAGGTTAGGGCCCTACTGAGATAAACATAAAAATAATAAAGTGCAGTATGAAAACAGGTAGGATAACAGTAGTGAAATAAGACAGAATCTACAAGTCAACCAAAAATAACTGAAATAAGAATAAAGACGGAAAATTACAGTTCAATATCAATGATGCCATGAGGATCTCCCAGGATACTGTCATGTAGTCATGTCTTAATTGTCCAGTGGATTTCCCGGGATACCGACCCGTAGTCTATCATATAAGTATGTCCGAAGGATCTCACGAGATACCATCCTATAGTCTAACTACCAATGTGCAGGGGGGCTACCGGGAATCTAATCCGTAGTCCCAAAGTAAATGTGCAGTGGGATCTATCAGTAATCGAACCCGCAGTCCCAAAGTAAACAAACAAGGGAAGTGAGCTACCGGAATCCCACATCCGTAGTCCCAAATATAAATATACAACCACAGGTAGAGAATAATCGGAAACGAAATTAAACACCAAGGCAACAGGGAATCTAGTCTAACATGCTTCAAGTAATGTAAACAAGGCAAATTAAGAAATTAAACCAATTAAGTCAGCTAACATGCTTTTCTAGGCTATCAAAGGCTATATGGCAAGTAACAAAGCAAGTAAGAAGGTAATAGCAACTTGATCATTTTAATTAAAAATCGGGTGTTCAACAATTAGAACAAGTACGCCCCCGTCACATGACGTACAAGGCAATCAATCATCAAATAACAAGTCTTAAGGGGAGAAGGTTCCCCACACAAAGTTAGACAAGCCAATTACCTCGAACCGGCTCAATAATCAACTAGGAACCACGCCTTTGCCACGACTATCCGACTCCAAATGGCCCAAATCTATTCAATTCAGTTACATATCATAAACAATTTATTCCACTATAAAATTTGAAGCTAGGGCGCGAAATAGGTAAAATGACAAAAATGCCCCATAGACCAACGTCTCGTAATTGAATAATTTTCACATTTTCTCAATCCTCGTACTCTCACGAGTCTATCCATATAAAAATCTCTCAAATCATAAGTCAAATGCCCACTCAAAACTCAATAGCTTGGTCTAAGAAGTTTTCCCCAATTATAATTCAAAATTCCGAAATTAAAGATGAATTCGTGATTAAATTAGTGGGTTTTAAGCAAAAGGGAGTAGAGAATTATTACCCAATCATTGCCTCTGACAAAATGTTGAAAAATCCTTCAAATCCGAGCTCTCTAACTTGAGTTTTGTTAAAAATGTCTAAGCCCTCATTTTTGAAATGTTAAGTATTGTTCAATCCAGTTATGCATTGCGGATGCGGGAGTAATGTCGCGTTCACGAAGAGAAAATATCTCGAATTCCAAAAATATCATTCGCAATCGCGAAAGGAGGGATGCAAATGTGAAGGCCTGGGGTTCATGAGCTATGCGAAAGCGACGAGGTGAACACGAACGCGAAGGAGGAAAACATGAAGCTTCACGAACGCGTAGGTATAAACATGCGAAGAAGTGCCTGGTCCTCCCACAGAATTACCCTATGCGAACGCATGGCGGAGGACGTGAATGCAAAAAAGGGAAGAGCTACTGATATGCGAACGCGATGGGTTCTTCGCGAACGCGAAAAAGAAAGTCAGACCTACAACAGCTGAGAATTTTTCTGCTATCTTTCAAACTCTAAAATGCTCTATTGAGAATTAGAAACACACCCGAGGCCCCCGGGACCTCAACTAAACCTACGAACATATCCCATACAATCATTCAAAGTTGTACAAGTCCTTAACCCACCTAAAACAACACCGGAAACTCGAATTAATCAATGATTTAAACCTAAGAACTTCAAATTTCAACAAAACTCGCTTTCGATCAAAAATCTAATCAAAACACGTCCGATTGACCTGAATATTTGAACGCACATCCCAAATGAAATGATGGTTCGGAAACTTTCAAAATTTCATTCCGAATCAAAAATTCACTATCGTACCGGAAACTTCAAAAATTCAAATTTCGGCATTTCTAGCCTAAATAAGCTACGAACCTCCAAAATTCGGACACGCTCCCAACCCCGAAATCACCTAACGGAGCTAACAGAACTGTTTGATTTCCATTTCAAGGCCGTCTTCACATTGTTCTAATTACGGGAAACTTTCCAACACATAAGCTCTCATTTAAGGACTAAGTGTCCCAAAACACTCCGAATCCTAACATCGAACGTCCTGGAAAACCAAAATAGCAGAAATAAACATAGGGAAGTAGTTAATAGGGGATCACTGCGTAAATTCCAAAAACGATTGGCCCAGTCGTTACATCCTCCTACACTTAAACATTTGTTCCTCCTCGAACGAGCATAGAGAACATAACTTAAGTAGTGAAAAGATAAGGGTATCGGCTGTGCATATCCCGCTCGCTCTCCCAAGTCACCTCATCGGCCGGCCGACCCTGACAATGAACCTTTATTGAAGCGATGTTCTTTGACCTTAACTTTCTGATCTGCATGTCCAATAGAGCCACTGGCTCCTCAACATAAGATAAATCCTTGTCCAACTAGACTGAGCTGAAATCCAACACGTGCGACGGGTCACCGTGATATCTCCAGATCATCGAGACATGAAATACTTGATGAAATCTTGCCAGGCTGGGAGGTAAGGCAAGCTCAAAATCTACCTCCCCAACTCGCCTCAAAATCTCAAAAGGGCAAATAAATCTCCGACTGAACTTCCCTTTCTTTCCAAACATCATGACGCCTTTCATAGACCACCCGAAGCAGAACCCGCTCACCAACCTTATAGGAAACATCACGAACCTTCCGATTCGCGTAACTCTTCTATCTAGACTAGGCTGTACAGAGTCTATCCTGAATCACCTTGACCTTCTCCACCACATCCTGAACAAAATCAGTGCCCAATAGCCTGGCCTCTCCCGGCTCAAACCAACCCATCGGGGATCTGCATCTCCTACCATATAAAACCTCATACGGTGCCATATGAATTTTGTATTGATAACTATTGTTGTAAGCAAACTCTGCCAATGGCAAGAACGGATCCCAAAATCCTCCAAATTGAATCACGCATGCACAGAGTATATCCTGAAGAATCTAAATGGTGTGCTCGGACTGTCCGTCCGTATGAGGGTGAAATGTTGTGCTCATCATCACCCGAGTACCCAACTCCTGCTGAACGGCTCTCCAAAACCACGATGTAAACTGAATACCTATGTCCGAAATAATAGAAACTGGAATGCCATGCAAACAAACAATCTTCCTGATATAAATCACTACCAACCGCTCTGATAAATAAGTAGTACATACAGGAATGAAGTGCATGGACTTGGTTAGCCGATCTACAACAACACAAATAGCATTGAACTTCTTCACAGTTTGAGGGAGTCCAACTGCAAAATACATGGTGATCCGCTCCCATTTCCACTCCGAAATCTCTATTTGTTGAAGAAACCCAATCGATCTCTCTCAGCCTTCACCTGCTGACGGTTGAGGCATCTAGCTACGAAACCCTCTATGTCCTTCTTCATCTGCCTCCACCAATAGTGTTGTCTCAATTCTTGATATATCTTCGCGGAACCCAGATGGATGGAGTATCACGAGCTATGAGACTTCGTCAATATCAACTCCCGAGTATCATCAACATTGGGTACACGGACCCGATCCTGCATCCTTAATACCCTGTTGTGTCTAATGGTCACATCCCTAGAATCGCATGCTGAACCGTGTCCCTGAGGACAACCAAATGAGGGTCATCATACTGTCGCTCCCTCATACGATCGAACATTAAAGACCGAGAAACCGCACAAGCTAGAAATCGAATGGTCTCCGAAAGATCCAATCTCACAAACTGACTGGCCAAGGCCTAACATCCATCGTTATAGGTCTCTCTGAAGCTAGAAAATATGCCAAACCCCCAAACTCTCCGCCCGGCGACTCAAGGCATCGGCTACCACACAGGCCTTGCCCGGGTGATAAAGAATAGTAATATCATAATCCTTCAGTAACTCCAACCATATCCTCTGGCGCTAGTTCAAATCTTTTTGCTTGAACAATTGCTGTAAACTCCGATGATTCGTGTAAATCTCGCAAGGCACGCCGTACAAATAATGACGCAAGATCTTCAAGGCATGAACAATAGCAGATAACTCAAGATCATGGACATGATAATTCTTTCCATGTATCCTTAATTGTCTAGCCACATAGGCAATCACCATACCGTCTTGCATCAACACCGCTCCAAGTCCAACCCGCGAGGCATCACAATAAATTGTATAGGACCCCAAGCCAGTAGGCAATACCAGAATAGGGGCTGTAGTCAAGGCTGTCTTGAGCTTCTGATAGCTCGCCTCACACTCATCTTTCCATTCAAATGGAGCACCCTTCTGGGTCAATCTAGTGATAAGAGCTGCAATCAATGAACATCCCTCAACAAAACGGCAGTAATAACCCGCCAAGCCAAGGAAACTGCAAATCTCTGTAGCGGAGGAGGGCCTGAGCCAACTTTGCACAGCCTCCACCTTCTTCGGATCCACCCGAATGCCCTCACTGAATACCACGTGGCCTAGGAATGCCACGGAACTCAACCAAAACTCACATTTTGAGAAATTTGCATATAATTTCTTCTCCATCAGGGTCTAAAGCACTGTCGTCAGGTGTTGCTCATGATCTTCCCTACTCCGAGAGTATACAGAAATATCGTCTATGACAATAATGACGAACGAGTTGAGATAGGGCCTGAATACAATGTACATCAAATGCATAAAAGTTGATGGGGGATTGGTCATCTAACATGAATCACATTGAACTCGTAATGACCATATCGAGTCTTGAAGGCAGTCTTAGAGATATACAGCTCCCGAATCTTCAACTGGTGATTACCTAAGCACAAATCAATCCTAGAAAACACTTGTGCGCCTGAAGCTGGTCAAATAGATCATCAATACAGGGAAAAGAAAAATGGTTTGTCACAACAACCTTGTTCAACTGAAGATAATTTATACACAGCCGCATAGAACCATCATTTTTCTTCACAGACAAGACAGGAGCACCCCACTGTGAAACACTAGGTCGAACAAAACCCTTATCAAGAAATTCCTGTAACTGATTTCAACTCCTTTAACTTAGGAGGATCCATACGATATGGAGGAATGGAAATGGGATGAGTGCCCGAAAACAAATCAATACCAAAAATTAATGTCTCTATCAGGTGGAATACCCGAAAGATCAACTAGAAATACATCAGAATAAAACCCGTGCCACTGGAACAGAATCAACAGAAGGGGTATTAGCACTGACATCTCTCACATAAGCTAAATACACGTCGCACCCCTTCTCAATCATACATTGAGCTTTAAGAAAAGAGATAACTCTACTGGGAGTGTGTTCTAACGTACCACTCCACTCAATACATGGAATGCATGGCATAGCCAGCGTCACGGTCTTGGAATGACAATCAAGAATAGCATGATGAGGAGATAACCAGTCCATGCGCAAAATAATATCAAAGTCAACCATAAAGAGTTATAATAAATATGCTCTAGTCTCAAAACCACGAATAGTAACCAAACACGATCAATAAATGCGGTCCACAACAAGAGAATCTCCCACGGGAGTAGAAACATAAACCAAAGAACTCAATGAATACCGGGCCATACCCAAATACGGAGCAAAATAAGAAGACGCATAAGAATAGGTGGAGCCTGGATCGAATAGAATCGATGCATCTCTGTCACAAACCAGTGTTATACCTGTAATGATAAAATCATAGGCAACAGCCTCAGTATGAGCATGAATGAGATAAAATCTGGCCAGACCCATCTTTTGAGGGCGACCTCTATCTCCCCGACCTCCGCCCCTAGCTGGCTGAGCAAATGGGGTGGCAGTTGGAGCTGTGAAGAACTTTGAGAAGCACGTTGTGGCTGAGCAGTCTTTGAAGATGCACTCCCACCAAGTCTAGGGTAGTCCCTAACCATATGATGTGTATCGCCACACTCGAGAAAAGCTCTGGATGGACGTGGTGGCTGTGATTGGCTAAGGCCAGGACTACTGGACTGACCCCTAGAAGCACCCCGTGCAAGAGGCGCGCTAGAAATTAGAGGTACATAGTATGGATCCTGAGGTACAGGCGGAGTTGGAGTACTGCTGGCTGCTAGAAGAGCTAATGAACGGGGTGACCCACAAAACCCCTACCATGTCGACCTATTGCTTGGGTACGGGCACCAGAATAGTGGCCCGACTCTCGAGACCTCTTGGCCTCTCTCTCCCCTTGCTCCCTAGCGAGCATACCCTTGATCCTCTTAGCAATGCTTACTACCTGCTGGTAAGGGATGTCCATTTCCAACTCTCAAGCCATGCTAGATCTTATGGGTGGGATAAAACCCTCAATAAACCTACGAACTCTCTTGAGGACTGTAACAACCAAAATTGGTGCATGTCTGTCCAACCTGGTATAACGGATAATGTACTCCGAAACGGTCATAGCACCCTAGCGGAAATGCTCAAACTCTATATGCCATGCACCCCTGAGACTCTAGGGGACAACCTTTCTCATTAAAAGTTCCGATAATTGGGCCCAAGTTAGTGAAGCAGTCTCGACTGCACTGTCTATCTCATAAGTGCGCCACCAATCATAAGCAGCTCCCCGAAGCTGAAAAGCAATAAAATAAACCTCGGTGGACTCTACTATGCCCATAGAGCGAATAATACGGTGGCACTCCTCTAGAAATCCTAAAGCATCATCCGTCGTTAATCAACTGAAAACTGGAGGGTCATACTTCTCGAACCTCTCCAACCTCCGCTGCTCTTCCTCAGACGCAGTTGACCCATCCTCGGGCTGAACAGGTGCTACATGCGGTACAGGAATAATCTCTGGGACCCACTTCATATGCACTCTCTGCTCAGGAGTGCGGGCTGCGAGAGTCTAGGCCCCTCCCCCGGCCTGGGATGTGGCTGCAGCGAGGGGAATCAACCCCGCCTGAGCCAAGGTGGTGTACATAGACATAAACTGAGCAAATGTCTTCCGAAGTGCTGGAGTAGTAGTAGCGGCAGGCGTGTCGGGTTCCTGAACTCCGACTGGATCATCTAGTGGTACCTCAGCGGCAGCTCATGCAGGTGCTCTAGTTGCACCACATGCACGTCCATGGCATCTGCCCTGGCCCTTGCCTCTGACGGCTACAACAGAGGGTGCGGGTGCCTGATCATCCTAAGTAGCACCTGTCATCACCATGTGTGAGAGAATAGAAGGCAGAAGTTTTAGAACTGATGTCAAAATATAGCACGACAAGGAATTCAATTAAGTGAAGATTTTTCCTAATCAATTACATAGCCTCTCGTAGATAAGTACATACGTCCTGTACCGATCAGCGAGACTCAAATAAACCATCCAATTTCCGTAACTCCTATGAACCTGGAGCTTTGATACCAACTTGTCACGATCCTATTTCACCAACCGGGAACATGTCATGACGGCACCTAGTCCCCACGACTGGGGACGCCTAAATAATTGTGGAAAATAGAGAAAATCAAATTTAATATATAGAAAGGAAATTGTACTAAATGTCGCCCGGCATATACAACTCAACATCACAAGTCTAAAACAAATCCCAAAACCCAGAAACTCACAGACAATACAGGCTATAGAAGTGTCTAATAAAGGCTCTAAACTCAAGAATGTCTAATAATAGGAAGAAAAGAAAACTAAGTACTAAAGATAGAGTAAAGAGGGAGATTCTTCGGTCTACGGACGCAATAGATCTACCTCAAAGTCTCCGTAGTCCTCTTGCCTTGCTGATAGTGCGCCTGAGTAGAGGTACCTGGATTTTCACATGAAAATATGCATAAAAGAGGCGTGCGTACACCACATCGGTACTCAGTAAGTGCCAAGCCTAACCTCGGTCGGGTAGTGACGAGGAAGGTCAAGGCCCTACTGAGATAAACAACAACAACAACAACAACAACAACAACAACAACATAATAATAATAATAATAATAATAATAATAATAATAATACTAATAATAATAATAATAATAATAATAATAAAGTGTAGCATGAAAACAGGTAGGATAATGGAAAACCGCAGTGAAATAAGACAGAATCTACAAGTCAACCACAAATAACCAAAATAAGAATAAACACGGAAAAAAACAACTCTATATCGATAATGCCATGAGGATCTCCCAGGATACCGTCCTGTAGTCCTTTCTCAATTGTCCAGCGAATCTCCCAGGATACCATCCCGTATTCCATCATGTAAGTATGTCCGAAGGATCTCCCAGGACACCGTCCCGTAGTCCAACTATTAATGTGCAGGGAGATCGATCGGGAATCTAACCCGTAGTCCCAAAGTAAATGTGCAGAGGGATCTATTGGGAATCGAACCCGCAGCCCCAAAGTAAAAAAATAAGGGAAGGGAGCTACCGGAATCCCACATCCGTAGCCCCAAATATAAATATGAAACCATAGTCAGAAAATAATCGGAAACGGAATTAAACACCAAGGCAACAGGGAATCTAGCGTAACATGCTTCACGTAATGCAACAAGGCAAATTAAGCAATTAAACCAATTAAGTCAACTAACATGCTTTTCTAGGCTATCACAGGCTGTATGGCAAGTAACAAAGCAAGTAAGAAGGGAATAGCAACTTGATCATTTTAAGTAAAAACTGGGTGTTCAACAATTAGCAAAAGTATGCACTCGTCACCTCACGTACAAGGCACTCAATTATCAAATAACAAGTCCTAAGGGAAGAAGGTCCCCCCCCCCCCCCCACAAAGTTAGAAAAGTCACTTACCACGAACCGGCTCAATAATCAACTAGGAACCATGCCTTTGCCATGAGTATCCGACTCCAAATGGCCCAAATCTATTCAATTCAGTTACATATCTAAAATAATATTGCAAACAACTGATTCCAAAATTAAATTTAAAGCTAAGGCGCGAAAATAGATAAAATGATCAAAATGCCACAACGTCTCGTAATTGAATAGTTTTCATATTTTTAGAACCCTCGTACTATCATGAGTCTAACCATATAAAAATCTCTCAAATTCAAGATTAAAGGCCCACTCAAAACTCAATAGTTTGGTCTAAGAAGTTTTCCCCAATTTTCATTCAAAATTCAAAAATTAAAGATGAATTCGTGATTAGATTAGTGGGTTTTGAACATAATGGAGTATATAATTGTTACTCAATCGTTGCCTCTGAAAACCCCTCAAAAAATACCTCTAATCCGAGCTCTGTAGCTTGAGTTTTGTTAAAAATGGCTAAGCCCTCATTTTTTAAATGTTAAGTACTGTTCAGACCAGTTATGCATCGCGGATGCGGGAGTAATGTCGCATTCGCGAAAAGGAAATATCTGGGTTTTAAAAAATGAACTTCGCGATCGCGAAGGGAGGAATGCGAATGCGAAGGCCTGGGGTCCATGAGCTATGCAAACGCGAAGGAGGAAAATATGAAGCTTCGCGAACGTGTAGGTATAAACGCGGACATGAAAAAGGGCCTGGTCCTCCTCCTGAATTACTCTACGCGAATGCATGGAGGAGGACGCAAATGTGAAGAAGGGAAGAGCTATTACTATACGAACACAACGGGTTCTTCGCGAACATGAAGAAGAAAGTCAGACCTGCAACAGCTGAGAATTTTTCTGCCACTCTAAAACGCTCTGTTGAGCATCCGAAACACACCCGAGGCCCCCAGGACCACAACAAACCTACGGACATTTCCCGTATCATCATTTGAAATTGTTACAATCCTTAAACCACCTAAAACAATGCTGAAAACTCGAATTAATCAATGATTTGAACATAAGAACTTCAAACTCCAACAAAACTCGGTTTCGATAAAAAACCTAACTAAAACACGTCTGATTGACCTGAAATTTTGCACGCACATCCCAAATGACATAAAGGTGCTAAAGAAACTTTTGAACTTTCATTCCAACCCTCGGATCAAAAATTCATTATCAAAACGGAAATTTTAAAAATTCAAACTTGGGCATTTCTAGCCTAAATGAGCTACAAACCTCCAAAATACATTTCGGACATGCTCCCAACCCCAAAATCAGCGAACGGCGCTAAAGAAACTGTCGAATTTCTATTCTTCACACTTTTTTGATTACGGACTACTTTCCAACACTTTAGCTCTCATTTAGGGACTAAATGTCCCAAAACACTCTGAATCCTAACACCGAACGTCCCGGCAAACCAAAATAGCAGAAATAAACTTAGGGAAAGCAGTTAATAGGGGATCAGGGTGTAAATTCAAAAAAAGATCGGATGGGTCATTACAGCTAAAGCTGACATGGCTAAACTGTGTGCAAATCACGCTGCTAAAGCGCGTGAATAGCATTGTTTTTACTTTAAAAAATTATAATTAGAATAAAATATAAAAAAGAAAAAAAGAAAAAGTAATGAAAGAATTTTCCAAATCTTTCGTCATCCCAGCGAAATTCCCACTCAACTTTTTCATTTCTCATCCTTATTTCTCTTCTGCCCTCCCCTTTCTCTATTTTTTTCCTTCATCTTCCCCTTCAATAATTTTTTCTAGTCTCCATCCACTATTTCCGTCCTTTCCTCAACCACCAGTGGTTGGAAGAAAGCTTGGGCTTTGTCGTTGTTCAATCATCGAATTCATCTTTGTCAAAATAGCATAAAAAAAGCAAATTTGCAATGATATTGGGCGGCCTCCACTTTCAAAATCATGGATTTCTATTTTTTTTAATTATAAATTCTTTTTCTTTTGTTATGCTCTAATCTTGGATTGTCATTCTTCGACACAAATAAGAAGTTCATATCATAAAATAACATAAACCGTCATATTCTATTTCCTTTGACCTTGGATATTAAGATTTCCCTGGTTGAGTTTGTTGTATGTTGTTTGCGTAGAGTGATTATTAGCTTGCTGCCGATACAAAACTGCCATGTCATTGAAGTACTCCATGTTTATTGACTATCGACATCGTAAACATATAATAAAGAGAGAAAGAATAATGAGGAAAAAGAGAAAGGAGAAGAAATAAGAATAAAGATAGGAAGGTAGGAGGGTGAACAAAGAAGAAGGGGTGGTTGTATAGTATGTTTCAAGCGTTTTTTCTCTTTTTTCCTTTTTGTATTTGTAGCTTTTTTTCTTTTTTGGTTTTGTATTTAAAAATGGGACCCACAAATAACACATGGCAAGTAATAAATAACTTAGCATGATGTGTTGTTCATGTCACCGCAATTGATATACACTCTTGTGGGTGTGTTTATTAGTACTCATTTTTTCAAAGTTTGAGTGTTCAAATGGGAAAATTCAAAGTTCGTGGATCCTCTTTTAAAATCCCTACAAGTTTAAGTGGCCAGGAAGCCATTATGTGTAAATCAAATGATATCATTTCACCTATATACATAAATAGGAATTGAAGAACCACATGATTTTTGAATTTTCTTCCGACAACCTTAGGCGTTGAATTTCCCGTGTAGACAATTAGATGGCTCCTCTATATTGCTGGTTAAAATGTGGTATATCATTAAGGGGTTTTTATATTTCTATGCCATATAGTAAACTATATTACCCTTCATGCTTTACTTTTAATATAATTATCTTTTATATACCTAATTACCATTTATGTACATTTTAGGGATTTTAATGGTATTAATTAGTCTCCTAATTTGACTCTACCGTATATTCCCCCTCATCTCCAAGTTTCTCTCTCCAAATCTCACACCCTCACCCACGTATCAAACCACACCCCACGATTTCCTCTTCAATCACCCACTATTTC
This sequence comes from Nicotiana benthamiana, assembly GCA_034376525.1. Classification (NCBI taxonomy): domain Eukaryota; kingdom Viridiplantae; phylum Streptophyta; class Magnoliopsida; order Solanales; family Solanaceae; genus Nicotiana; species Nicotiana benthamiana. Next base: position 139,052,286 of record CM067341.1, on the reverse strand, counting down.
CTCTTCTAAAATCAGCAAAAATCTGTAATCCCTCCATCATTGACAACCATTAAAAAACTTTGAAGCTTTGCATTTAAATTTGGGTATTCAAACAATATTATTTGTTTGGATTGAATGTTGTTGTAAAGAATTGAAAATTCTCTCTACGTCTCTCTCTATCTCTCAATCCCAAGTTTTCGTAATATAAAACAGAGGAAAAGAGAGTAACGATTCCACCATTGACAAACATTAAAAAGCTTTGAAGCTTTGAATTCGAATTTGGGTTTTCAAAAATTATTGTTTGTTTGGATTGGGTGTTATTACAAATAATTGAAAATATAGTTGCAATAACACCCAATCCAAACAAATAATGATTTTTGAAAACCCAAATCCGAAGAAGAAGAAGAAGAAGAAGAAGAAGGAGGAGGAGGAGGAGGGGGGGGGGGGAGGAGGAGGAGGAGGAGGAAAAGGAGAAGGAAGAAGAAGGAAGAGGAAGAGGAGGAGGAGGAGGAGGAGGAAGAAGAAGAAGAAGAAGAAGAAGAAGAAGAAGAAGAAGAAGAAGAAGAAGAAGAAAAGAAGACATGACATATATTATATTGCAAAAATTGTAGAAAAATTATATTATGTTGTTTATTTATTTTTCTTTTATTCATTTAACTATTGTATAAGTTGAACAACATTGTATAAAAATTGCATTTAAGTGGTATTATGTTGTAGTTGTATATAACTTAGTAGAAATAATCTACCAAAATTATAGATAAGTAGTATAATATATAATTAGTTGTATGAAATTTATTTTTACTATGTATAAATCATATACACAATATACAAAATACATATTCTATAAAATTTATATTTAAGTTGTATGTTATTGTAGTTGTATTTAAATGGGGAAAAATAATATATGAAAATTGTAGGTAAATTATATAATATATAATTAGTTGTATGAAAATTATTTTACTATCTATAAATTAGATACAAAAGACATATTGTTGCATTTGTCTTCCTTTTTACCTGAATTTAACTAATTTAACCAAACTTAATTATACTGGAGGGTCTGTACAAATGCCACCTAAAATGTTACTTCTGGTCAAAGAAACAAAATTAAAATTCCTCTACTGTTACCTTTAAAATCTGTACTACTGGAGGTTCCATTTTGGATCTCATTCGAGGCTTTGTTGAGTCGATTCGGACCTAGTTGATGTAGGATTTTCCCTCTTTTCTATATTTTTGCTCTGTTCTATTTCCTGCATGCATGAGTATTCTCCTCCGTAAAACGTCTTTGGATTTATATTGAAAAAAATATCACTTTGTACAAGTCATTTATGTTTGTTCAAGCATATTAGTGTGCAAATATAGGAATTCGAGAAAATAAAAGAGAAAGATAGAATCTGGAGAGAAGAGGGGAGAGAGGAAAAAAAGGAAAAGGGTGTAATTAAATCCCTTAATTGAAGGCACTAATAATAGAATATATTTGTAAATAAAACTTGTGTAAATAGGGTAATTTATTAAACATGAATATTTAGGGTAATATAGTTTACTATATGACATAGGAATATATGGCATAGGAATGTAAAAATTCATAACTTGTTCCGTAGAGGATTTAATTTGTATGGATCAGGCCATTTTTCTATAGTACTCTTTCGCTAATTAACTTAATTAAATAACCGTTTGTAACTTGATAGGAAATTAGATGTAATACTATATATTTCACCGACCCGACCTTATATTTTAAACTTGCATTTGACTATGATTTATTGGGTAGCCTCAGTGGATGACAAGATGCGGGAAGCGAAGCTTAAATGGTTCGGGCACGTGCGTAGAAGAAGCCTGGATGCTCCGGTGAGGAGGTGTGAGTTACTGGCTTTAGTGGGTTCAAGAAGAGGTAGATGACGGCCAAAGAAGTATTGGGGAGAGGCAATCAGCAGGACCTGGCACAATTGCATATTTACGAGGATATGACCCTTGATAGGAAGATTTGGAGGTCGAGCATTAGGGTTGTAGGATAGGGTGATAGTCAAGCTTCTCCTCCTCCATTCCAGGGGTGAAGCGAGCTTGAGTAGGTTGGTCCTAAACAGGCTTGTGGTTAATATAGAGTTCACACTAATCTTACTGTTTTCTATTGCTCTAGACCTTAGTTGTGGGTGATGATTATTGCATGTCATCTATTTTATGATTTTTAGGATGATATCACTATTTCTATGGTTATGTTGACGTTACAGATGAATTATTTTTTTGTGTTTTCTTATTTTATTTTCATCTTCCTGAGCCGATGGTTTATCGGAAATAACCTCTTTGCCCTATCGGGTAGAGGTAAGTTCTGCGTACATACTATCCTCCCCAGACCCCACTTAATGGAACTTTATTGGATCGTTGTTGTTTATTTGACCTATGATTGATTTTTTGAGATGCAAATCGATCGTATCCGTGTTTGATTTGTTACCTCTTTTGCGTCAAAGATATAATTGGGAACCCTAAACGTGAATGATCTGATCGTGCAATTGATATATGATGCACTGTGGAAGATTTTATACCATATCTTTGTTAATTTGATCGCACGAAACACATACACTTGAGTCAGAGCCATGTTCATGAATGTTTCAATGCATATAACACAAAATTAAAGATAAAGCTGCAACTTCTAAATTATCCTATTAGTTTTATACTCTCGGGGCTAATCACAAAACAATCACTCCTTAAAATAAGCATTGCCTTGTGTGAGAACATGTACTGCAATTATTATAGTAAAAGCCCGACAAAGAATCCAATGCAGAAACAAATACAGATTTCCGTTCACTGGTTTACAAATCTTTTGTAATTTTCAATTTCTCGTTGTTCAAGGGCCTCTCATTTCCAATTAATATAATCCTGAAAATTTTGTTTTATCTGGTCACCATCTTGTATACGTAAGAGAATGGTGGAAGAACCTTGAATGTATGATGGCATGGAACAAAAGCCAAGGGAATAGTGTTCTATGGCCGGTAAGTCGGTTATTGAATTGAATATATATGTACGTATAATGGTAAAGGCATGAATATTTATTCTCATCAATAAGAAATAAGAAAAAACTGCTATTGGTGGTACTACTAGTATTCTCTCCTATCAAACTAGGCTCACATGTATACATGTGAAACTCTTCCACACAAGACAAGGATTTTATTAGCTCCCATTTTTGTCTCAATATATTAAAACCAGAAATGATTGGAAAACAGATAAAATTATATTTTGTGAATATTTTTAGCTTCACTCAATACGAGCATTTCTCTAACTTTACTCAATGAGTGAGGGGACCATTAGTTTAACTAGTAGTCATTTCGCTAAGAAATTATACATAATTAAAATTTAAGTTGCTAGATTTCTGGAGGAGCCTCTGGCTTTGAGTGTTGACTTCAATGTGATTCGCAGTATTTCCAGCAAGTTGTTCGGCCTGAATAATGGCCCTTTCATATATTTTTCATTACCAGTGCTTTTTTTCACAAATAAGCTTATAAAATATTATTCTTTTACGTTTTTATGTAAGAATTTTCTTAGAAGTTAACTGAAGTGTTCTACACTAAACATGAGCCAATGACCGAAATACATAGGTAATCTTGAAGGTGTTTTAATTTTTACTCGCATGCTTTTGATAACAAACAGTTCTATCAATTGCAGTATTCTAATTAGTGGTAGAATTAAGTGATTACAAAAATAATTCTACTTTTTACCGAAGAACTCTACTTTATGTGACAGTACTACAATATCCATTACCATATAATTGTTATAAACTAAAGCAAAAGACAAGAACAATAGAGCAAGAACAATAGCAATAGAGAGAAGAGTAGAGAGAGTTCTTCTTATTGTGTTGAGAGGGGTGAATTACAATGGTAGAGAGCACCTCTATTTATAGGGAGGAGGAAGATCTTGCTACCAATAATAGGACTCTAAAATCTCTCTAATTAAATACATTAAAGACATTCACCTTAAATAGAAGTGTAAGAATCTTCTATTTCATAACACTCCCCCTTGAATGTCTATTCAATGATGTGCCTCATAAAACCTTAAAACCAAAACCCAATGGGAAAATTAAAGTAAGGAAAAAGAGTACACATGTTTGAATATGCGCCTATTGGTTGCCTCGTTAAAAACCTTGCAAGGAAAACCCAGTGGGACAAAACCTTGTAAGGGAAAAAGAGTGCAACGCGCATTGACTCCCCCTAATGAGTACATCAATTTATATCCTTGAGCATTTGCATTCCAATCTTGTGCATCATCTTCAAAACGATCTTTGGTAGATATTTGATAAATAAATCAACCATATTGACTTGAATAAATATTCCGCACCTTGCAATCATCACTCTTGATAGATATGAACATCTTCATATAATGTCGTGGAATAGCTCTTCAATATCTCCATAGATGCATTCTCAAAGCCATCATGCTTATAGTTATGGCAAGATACATATGTACACAAATTGTACTAAGGATGCGGTACTTCAGGACCAAGAATTGCATATGCTTCAAGCAGCTTAAATCTTTCAAGTTAAGTCATGTAAGTCACATAATAGACTTTAGCTGCATATCAAAGTTTCATGCCATGCTAAACAAATAAGATATCGAAAATTGATTATACATACCTTTGACTTTATAGTTTCAAGCCTATGAACTATAGGTTCAAAGCTACATGTCTTTCATATGGAATCAATTCTTCTTGAATTGTATCTCTTCCATTTAGTTACTTTCTTTGAGTCAGCAAATGCGTATAGCATACTTTGCAATATGTTGCAATTGAATTATCCCTTTTATGAACTTCAGGTTCATATCATGATATTCGGGGATATACATATACAAATGAAAATTCATCCCTTGTAACACTTTCTCAAGTGTTTATCATGTCTCCCCCTCATGTTAGTAAAACTAACATGTTTCCTCAACTTTGGAAAATCATCTTTGTGCATTATGTCAATATACACAGCACCTTAATATAAGATGAAATTATTTGGTTCCTGACCCTGAACCACTTTTGAGGGGAGAATATACTCTTGTATACAACTTATATCAAACTGATATATACAACTTCGTTCTCATAAGGAACAGTTTAGCTATTAAGTGGAAGCACTCAATAATTATCTTGCTAAACCAACTTTGATATAAACCAACTTATCAAGATTAACTGTCTTGAGTAGAGAATCTGGAAACTATGCTCGAAGTTAGATTACTGAGCGTTTTACCTCGCAAGCACTGCCAGGCTGCGGGTTAATAACAATGGCGCATGTAACCATATCATAGATGCATCATATGTGGTATACATGGCAGGTGAATGGGCCCATATCCACCTTTGATATTTCCAGAATTTAGGGGCTTCAACCCGAACTCTTTAGTTGGTCAGTTCATTAATGAGAACAAGTGATACAAGAGTATTCGTAAAGAACTTTCTAGTTCTTTAATATTCACCTATGTGAATTTGCACATCATACTTAAAATGAGATGGCTAACATGAATGCCAACTGAATAAATTATCAATATTGGTAAACTTCAAATTTACACCATGACATGTGCACTTATCAATAAACTTCGGGTTTATTATGACATGGGTTTTATACCAATAGATATCCACTTTATTGTGGCATTCTTTCGTTTGTGTAGTACAAACTAGAGAACAAAGCGGGTAGCTTTTCATATACAAATTACCCCGCTACAAGTTGTAGTAATAGGAGAATCAAAGCCTTCCTTTATTTATAGTCTCAATATCATCAATCGCCTTCGCGTGTACTTTTGGAAACTGGATAAGTTTCTTTGAGACTTACTACAGCACAATACTCAATTGTGTTTCTCCAACATAGTAATAATTGGCTCTTCGAGAGTTCTCAATTAATTTTGTACTACCACAGACTGAGGTTCGAGATCCTCACATTCTTGCATTCCGTATTTTCAAGAGTCTCAGGCTCAATAGATTCTTCGTGAATCTCGGAATTAATCAAATCATGAGCGTCCTCATGTGATTCTTTCATAGTGTCATTTAGATCGTTCTTTTTCCTCTTTCTAGGATTTCGATCTTTGGAACCTAATGGTCTGCCACGCTTCTGGCGTGCATTTGACTCATTGGATATGACACTAGATATTTTTCCAATAGGGACTTCAATACGGATCGGAACATTTTCCGCGTGAATGTGGGATTTCGTTATCCTCTTCAAGTCCGTAAATGCGTCAGGCATTTGATTTGCTATTCTTTGCAAATGGATAGTCTTTTGTACCTCTTTCTTTCAAATAGAGGTATGTGGATCAAGATGAGATAATGATACATTTTTCCACAAAATTTCCCATTTGGTTTCACCGACTTCTCCCCCTAATTTTGGGAAAAGTGTCTCATCCAATTGACAGTCTGCAAATAGTGCAGTGAACAAATCTCCTGTCAATGTTTCGAGGTAGCGAATAATGGAGGACGCGTCAAACTCAACATATATTCCTAACCTCCTTTGCAAACCCATTTTGGTGCGGGATGGCGGTGCTACAGGCACATATACTGCGCATCCAAAGCTTCTTAAATGGGATATATTGGGTTCATGACCCAAAACCAATTGCAATGGGGAATATTTGTGTCAATTCGTCAGTCAGAGACGAACTAGCATTGCTGCATGCAACATGGCGTGACCCCAAACCGAAGTGGGCAGCCGACGAACTAGCATTGCTTCATGCAAAATGGCGTGACCCCAAACCGAAGTGGGCAGCCGACAAACTAGTATTGTTGCATGCAAAATGGCGTGAACCCAAGTCGAAATGGGCAGCCTCGTTTTCATGAAGAGTTCAAGATTATTCTCATCTATTGTCTCAATATGATATCCATTTTGAATGATATCTTTAAAATTCAACAAGTCCTTCTTAGACTTGGGGGAGAACATTGCATTCTCTATGATTAACGTCATGCCTTTGGGCAGAGTTACAATTGCTCTTCCGGAGCCTTCAATCAATTTACTACTTCCATAGATTGTAGTAATGTTTGCCTTACACAATTACTCTTCTTTTCTTTGAGTATTGTATGTGTAGTACATGAATCAACTAGGCAAATACTTTTACAATTGGACGTTGGTCCAAGTTCGCTTTGTGAGATATCCATTTTGCTTTCCCATAGTTTGACATACAAAAAAAATACATAAATATAAGTATAAACAACTTCAATTCTTTTGTTCGCGTTTAAACAGCGTTTTGGGAAGCAGTTATTTAGGATATTCGAATATTGTATTCTAATATTCGAATATAATGCCTTGCGGAAAAAATAATACTTTAATGCGAAAAATATTAGATATTCGAATATTTAAGCACATATTCTAATATCTTGCCAGATATTCGAATATAGGAATTCTGATATTCGAATATCTGGCCCAGATATTCGAATATCAGACTCTGATATTTGAATATCTGGCCTGGCGGAAAAAAGTTCGTTTCATTGCTAAATATTAGACGATCGACTAGTTTTTAGGTTAGTCGATTACCTCTACTGTACAATAAAAATATTTGAGCATATTGAAACATTCTAAAGGGCTAATACTAACATCATATCATGAATTAACTAATACGAGCTAATGCTAATGACTATTAATTTATTCATTGACTAATACAAGTAGAATCAAACAGCTCCATCTTCTTTCATCATGGTTCCATCACCGATTAGGTGGTCTATCTTTCCCTCGGGTTGCTCAAAGAAGTCTGCCACATCCAGGTGGGTGATATCCTCATTGTCGTCATAGACAAAATTTGTTTCAGGGCCTTTTCTCTTTCGAGATGCTTGATAAAGGTCAACCAAGTGTCTTGGTATACGGCAAGTCCGAGACCAGTGCCCATTTCCACCGCAACGATAACATATAGTTTCTGAACTATTTGCCTTAGGATCTTCTGGACCCCGTTTCTGCTTTCGGTGGTTATCTCTCTTTGGGGGGTGACGGACTTCTTTGGAATTTCTTCCTTGTCCACGTCCTTGGCTTTGACCCCGTTTATGACCGTGATCATGGTCCTTTTTATGTTTGGCATAATGCGAGTGCACCATATCTGCTTCAGGCAGTGGTGTAGACCCAGTTGGTCTATTTTCGTGATTTCTCATGAGCAGATCATTATTTCGCTCAGCCACTAGTAAGAGAGAAATCAGTTCAGAGTACTTCGTAAAGCCTTTCTCTCGGTACTGTTGCTGCAGTACCATATTGGAGGCATGAAACGTTGTAAACGTTTTCTCAAGCATATCGTAATCGGAGATGTTATCTCCACATAGCTTCAGTTTAGAAGTAATTCTGAACATAGCAGAATTATATTCAGAAACGGACTTAAAGTCCTGTAGCCTCATATGGGCCCAATCATATCGTGCTTGTGGCAGAGTGACCAACTTCAGGTTGTCATATCTCTCTTTTAAGCTGTTCCACAAAACGAGTGGATCCTTGACGGTGAGAAATTCAATCTTCAAACCTTCGTCAAGGTGGTGGCGCAAGAAAATCAAGGCCTTCGCACAATCTTGGGTTGATGCTTTTTCTTTATCTTTGATGGTGTCTCCGAGACCCATAGCATCTAAGTGGATTTCAGCATCCAACACCCATGTCATATAGTTCTTGCCCGAAATTTCAAGGGCAACGAACTTTCTTTTCATAATGTCAGACATACTCGAAAATTAAATTAGGAAGAGGGAAAATACCTTGGATTTTCGAGAATGATACTTGAGACGGTAGAGTTTCGTGCTGATAACGTGTTATAAACTAAAGCAAAAGACAAGAACAATAGAGCAAGAACAATAGCAATAGAGAGAAGAGTAGAGAGAGTTCTTCTTATTGTGTTGAGAGGGGTGAATTACAATGGTAGAGAGCACCTCTATTTATAGGGAGGAGGAAGATCTTGCTACCAATAATAGGACTCTAAAATCTCTCTAATTAATTACATTAAAGACATTCACCTTAAATAGAAGTGTAAGAATCTTCTATTTCATAACAATAATTACGTTTTTGTGAAGTTTGACACGACTTATATATTACAGGATGTAAATGTTAAGAACTTGTCTTTCACCCTCTTAATTTCTTCAAAGAAATATTTGTCGACCTATCATGCCACGTAACGATTTCTTATTTATCATGAGTTTAAAAAGTCCTAAACATCTTTCTTTCTTAATCATGGTCTAATTTCGTGCCATCGTGGTATTGAAGAAAAATCTTTAAGATTATTGCCTTTGCGCTAATAAAAGTGCAAATTGGGTGCTAATTAATAACTATTTCTGCTAATTAATTGAACAATCATGTCTTGGAAAAGCAAAACCGGAACAATCATGTTAACCACAAATTTCATATTCACTCTTATCTTTTTAAACTAATATAAGCTATTATCATTCCCTTTAAAATGATTCGGCACTTGCCCATTAGATAAACTTCAAAAGTTGCCCTAACAATATTTAATTGCACTATATAAGATTCGTTTTGAACTTTAACATTAACTCATTCTTGGTACGTATATATTAAACAGCATGTTGTTGGAACTTTGCTACAAGATTCCCACACAATTACACAAAGAAAACCTCAGACCAATCATCCAAAAAACCCTTTGACCAACCTAACAGAGCTGATCATTCATCCATCAATGGAGAAATCAAAAGGAAGAAGAAGAAGATTGAAGAACCCTTTTTGCATGCCAAAACTGAGAGGCAGCAACTGCACCAGAAAAAGTAACCGGCTAACGCCGATGTCGGTGCTTGATCGTTTCCGGCAAGCTGTTTTCCGGTTGATTATGTTATCTGCTATGTCCAAAGCCAACCAACAGGATCCGCAGCGATCTTCATCGCCTATTTCACACAGGTCGTATTATTCCCATGAACCTCATCACAGTGAAGCTGTCGCCGACTGCATAGAGTTTATTAAGAAGTCCGCCACCACTGATGACAGCGGTGATGGTGATTCCTCCGCCGGTAGTTTTATGTTGATAGATGGTTCCTCGGAGGTTGTCTTTCCTGTGCCAGTTATGTGAAACTTTTTTCTTTTAATTACTGGAGTATATCAATTAGGCTTTACCTTTTTCGTTTTTAAACATTTTTTTTATTGGGTTTGTGCCTTCAAGGTCGAAAATTCGATCTGACACATAGCTTGTAAATTGTTGGGATCTTTCTTGTTCTTTCTTCTTTCCCTAGCTTTTTTACCTTTTCTTTTTTCCGGGTAATTGACTACATAGCCTCTCCTAGATAAGTACACACAGACGTCTCCGTAATGATCAGTAAGACTCTAATAAATCGGTCTGTGTTCCGTGACTTTTATAAACCTAAAGCTCTTATACCAACTTGTCACGACAGCAGTTCACCCTTCGTGAACATGTCGTGATGGCACCTAGTCCGTACAACTAGGTAAGCCTAACATTGCAGAAAAACAACATAATTCGCGAAATTTAAATAATTAAAACTAAACAGATAGAAGAACAGAATGTATATAAGTGTCGCTCGGCATATACAACTCAATAAAGCGGAAGTCCACAAATTTTACCAAAATCTGAAAACTCACGGGCAACACAGGCTAATGGAAAATACAATAAAAACTCTAAACTCCAGAATAGTCTATATCAAAGTACGAAAGAAGTCTAAATGCTACAAGTTAGAATAAGAAGGAGACTCTTCGGTCTGCGGACACGGTAAATATACCTAAAAGTCTCCGTACCTCTCCCTGTCTCACTGATAGTGCTGAGTCGAGGTACCTGGATCTGCACATGAAAAACATGCGCAGAAGAGGCGTGAGTACACCACAATGGTACTCAGTAAGTATCAAGCCTAACCTCGACCGGGTAGTGACAAGGAAGGTTAGGGCCCTACTGAGGTTAAATAATATAATAAGTATGTACAATATGAAAATAGATGGAAATAATGCGAACAAAAGTTAAATAAGACAGAATGTACAAAGCAACAACGGATAAGCGATGAACAAGGTAAACACAGAAATGTGCATCTCAATACCAAGTTACCAAACGAGGATCTCCCAAGATACCATCCTGTAGTCCTTTTGCAACTGTCCTGTGGATCTCCCGGATACCGTCCCGTAGTCCATCATACGCGTATATCCGAAGGATCTCCTGGGATACCGTCCCGTAGTCCAACTATCAATGTGCAGGGGGATCTATCGGGAATCTAACACGCTGTCTCAAAGTAAATGTGCAGGGGGATCTACCGGGAATCTAACCCGTAGTCCTAAAGTAAACAAACAAGGGGAAGCTACCGGAATTCCCATCCGTAGTCTCAATGTAAATGTGCAACCACAACTAGAGAATATTCAGAAATGAAGTAAAATAATACAAAGCAACAGATAGTTCTAACCTAACATGCTTCACGTAGTACAATTTAGGCAATTTGAGCAAATAGGCAGTTTAATTCAACTAAGCATGTTTTTCTAACTAATACGCGTTAAACTTGCATTTAGAATAATCAAAGAAGCAAGAAAACTCAATTTAAATATTTCAAGTAAAAATGGATTTTCAACAATTAGCTCAAGTACGCACTCGTCGCCTCATGTACAAGGCATTCAAATATCGAATGTCATGACCTAAATGGAAAGGTCCAGCACACAAGGTTAGACAAGCCACTTACCTCGAACCGGTACAAAATCAACTAGAAACCACGCCTTTGCCACGAGTTCCCGACTCCAAATGGCCCAAATCTATTCAATTCAGTTACATATCGTAAATAACATCGCAAATAACTGATTCTACTATTTATTTCAAAGATGAGGCGCGAAAATAGGCAAAATAACCAAAATTCTCCTCAGGTCAACGATTTGGAATCGGATAATTTTTAAATTTTTAGAACTCTCGTACTCTCACGAGTATAACCATATAAAAATCTCTCAAATCGGAGGTCAAACACCCACTCAAAACTCAATAGTTTGGCCTAAGAAGTTTTCCCCAATTTTCATTCAAAAATCCGAAATTAAGGATGAATTCATCATTAGATTAGTGGGTTTTAAGCATAAGGGGAGTAGTGAATCATTACCCAGTAGTCGTCCTCAAAAAAACCCTCGAAAATCTCAAACTTGTATTTTGATAAAAAAAAATGGCAAAGCCCTCATTTTTGAATGTTACGTACTGTTCGGGTCCGTAAAGCGTCGTGAACGCGTAAGGGAGCTCGCGTTTGCGAAGAAGGAAAAATAAAGGGACCAAAAATGCCCTTCACGATCGCGAAGGAAGGGGCGCGAACGCGAAGGCCTAGGTTTAGTGAACTACGTGAACGCGACTTGGATTATGCGAATGCGTTGAATAAAATCAAGCCCAGGCCTTATAGTCCAATAAAGCTATGCGAACGCAACAGCCTTGCCGGAATGCGGTTAAGGAATATATGAAGCTCCGCGAATGCTGAGCAAGTAACGCGAACGCAATGAAGAAAACTTGTCCTCCTCCAGAATTACTCTACGTGAACGCATGGAGAAGGACGCGAACGTGAAGAGGAAGGAGACCAAGGCTACGCGAACACGAGGAGGGTACCGCAAACGCGAAGAAAGATTTGGGACCTGCAGCCCTCGAGACCTCAGCCAAACCTACGGACATATCCCATATCATCATTCAAACTTGTACCAATCCTTAAACCACCTAAAACAACGCCGGAAACTCAAATTAATCAATGATTTGAGCCTAAGGACTTCAAATTTCATCAAAACACGCTTTCGATCAGAAAGCTAACCAAGACACGTCAGATTGACCTGAAATTTTGCATGCATGCCCAAATGACATGACGGTGCTACAGAAACTTCCGAAATTCCATTCTAACCATCGGATCAAAAACTCACTACTGGATCGAAAACTTCAAAAATTCAAACTTCGGCATTTCAAGCCTAAAACTTCCTAAATATATTCCGGACACGTTCCCAACCCCGAAATAACCTAAAGGAGCTAGTGGAACCATCACATTTTCATTACGAGGTCCTCTTCACAATGTTATGATCACTGACCACTTTCCAACTCTTAAGCTCTCATTTAGGGACTAAGTGTCCCAAAACACTCTGAATCCTAACATCGAACATACCGACAACCCAAAATAGCAGAAATGAACTTAGGGGAAAAAATTAATACGGGATCGGGGCATAAATTTCAAAAATGACCATCCGGAACGTTACATCCTCCTACACTTAAACATTTGTTCGCCCTCGAACGAGCATAGAGAACATACCTGAAGAAGTGAAAAGATGAGGGTATCGATTGCGCATATCCCCCTCGGTCTCCCAATTCGCCTCCTCGGCCGGCTAACCCCACTACTGAACCTTTACTGAAACAGTGTTCTTTGACCTCAACTTTGTGACTTTCCTGTCCAATATAGTCATTGGCTCCTCAACATAAGATAGATTCTTGTCCAACTGGACTGAACTCAATCCAACACGTGCGACGGATCACCATAATACCTCCGGAGCATCGAAACATGAAATACCAGATGGACTCCTGCCAGGATGGGAGGTAAGGCTAGCTCATAAGCAACCTCCCCAACTCGCCTCAAAATCTCAAAAGGGCCAATAAACCTCGAACTCAACTTTCCTTTCTTCCCAAACCTCATAACGCCCTTCATAGGCGAAACCCAAAGCAGAACCCGCTCACCGACCATATAGGAAACATCACGAACCTTCTGGTCCGTGTAACTCTTCTGTCTGGACTGGGTTGTACAGAGTCTGTCCTGAATCACCTTAACCTTCTCCACCATATCCTGAACCAAATCTATGCCCAATAGTCTCGCCTCACCCGGCTCAAACCAACCCACCAGATATCTGAGCCTCCTACCATATAAAGCCTCATACAGCACCATCTGAATGATGGACTGATAACTGTTGTTGTAAGCAAACTCTGCCAATGGCAAGAGCTGATCCCAAGACCCTTCAAACTCAATCACATATGCACGGAGCATATCCTCAAGAATCTAAATAGTGCACTCGAACTGTCCGTCTGTCTGGGGGGAAATGTTGTGCTCATCGTCACCTAAGTACCCAACTCCTCTTGAACGGATCTCTAGAACCGTGATATGAATTGAGTACCTCTATTCGAAATAATAGAAACTGGAATGCCATGCAGACGAGCAATTTCCCTGATATAATCTCTGCCAACCGCTCCGGTGAATAAGTAGTACACACAAGAATGAAGTGTGCGGATTTGGTCAGCCGATCAACAAAAACCCAAATGGCATTTAATTTCTTCGCAGTCTAAGGGAGACCAACTACAAAATCCATGGTGATCCTCTCCCATTTCCACTCCGGAATATCCATCTACTGAAGCAACCAACCCGGCCTCTGGTGCTCAGCCTTCACCTGCTGACAGTTGAGGCATATAGCTACAAAACCCTCTAGTCTCAAGTCTTGGTACACCTTCGCGGCACCCGGATGGATGGAATACCCCAAATTATGAGTCTTTGCCAATATCAACTCCCGAATATTATCAATATTGGGTACACATATCCGACCCTACATCCTCAATACCCCATCATCTCCAATGGTCATACCCCTGGCATCGCCGTGCTGAACCGTGTCCCTGAGGACAAGTAAATAAGGTTCATCATATTGCCGCTCCCTGATACGATCGAATAATGAAGACCGATAAACCAAACAGGCTAGAACCGACTAGGCTCCGAAAGATCCAATCTCAAAAACTGACTGGCCAAGGCCTAAACATCCATCACCATAGGTCTCTCTGAAGCTAGTAAATATGCCAAACTCCCAAAATTCTCCGTCCGATGACTCAAGGCATCGGCTACCACATTGGCCTTGTCCGGGTGATAAAGAATAGTAATATCATAATCCTTCAACAACTCTAACCACCACCTCTTGCGAAAATTTAGATCCTTTTGCTTGAACAAGTGTTGTAAGCTCCGATGATCCGTATAAATCTCACAAGGCATGTCGTACAAATAATGATGTCAGATCTTTAAGGCATGAATAATAGCAGCTAACTCAAGATCGTGGACAAGGTAATTCTTCCCATGTATCTTCAACTGTCTGGACGTGTAGGCAATTACCCTACCGTCCTGCATCAACACCGCTCCAAGACCAACCCGTGAGGCATCACAATAAACTGTATAGGACCCCGAACGAGTAGGCAATATCAAAATAGGGGTTATAGTCAAAGCCGTTTTGAGCTTCTGAAAGCTCGCCTAGCACTCCTCTGTCCACTGAAATGGAGCACCCTTCTGGGCTAATCTAGTCATAGGGGCTGCAATTGATGAAAACCCCCTCCACAAAATGACGGTAATAACCCGCCAAGCCAAGGAAACTATGAATCTCTATATCAGAGGAGGGATAGGCCAACTCTACACGGCCTCCACCTTCTTCGGATCCACCCAAATGCCCTCACTCGATACCATGTGGACAAAGAATGCCACAGAACTCAACCAAAACTCGCATTTTGAGAACTTTGCATATAACTTCTTCTCTCTCAGGGTCTAAAGTATGGTCCTCATGTGTTTCTCATGATCTTCCCAACTCTGGGAGTATACAAGAATATCAACTATGAAAACAATGACGAACGAGTTAAGATAGGGCCTGAATACATTGTGCATCAAATGCAAAAAAGTTGTTGGGGCGTTGGTCAGCCCAAATGACATAACAAAGAACTCGTAATGACCATTCCGAGTCCTGAAAACAGTCTTCGGGATATCCGGCTCCCAAATCTTCAAGTGGTTATAACCTCAGCACAAATCAATCTTAAAAAACATCTATGCGCCTTGAAGCTGGTCAAATAGATCGTCATTACGAGGCAACAGATAGCAGTTATTCACTGTAACCTTTGTCAACTGGCAATAATCAATACACATACGCGTATAACCATCCTTCTTCTTCACAAACAAGATAGGAGCACCCCACGGTGAAACACTTGGTCGAATAAAACCCTTATTAAGCAATTCATGTAACTGATCCTTCAACTCGGGAGGAACCATACGATATGGAGGAATGGAAACGTGCTGAGTGCCCGACAACAAATCAATACCAAAATCAATGTCTCTATCAGGTGGCATACCTGAAAGATCAGTTGGAAACACATCGGGATAATCTCGTACCACTGGGACAGAATCAACGGAAGGGGTATCAACACTGATATCTCTCACATAAGCTAAAATACGTAGCGTACCTCTTCTCAACCATATGTTGAGCTTTAAGAAAAGAGATAACTCTACTGGGAGTGTGACCTAAAGTACCACTCCACTCAACATGCGGAATACCTAGCATAGCCAGTGTCACGGTCTTGGCGTGACAATCAAGAATAGCATAATGGGGCGATAATCAATCCATGCCCAAGATAATATCAAAATCCACCATATTGAGTAATAACAGTAGAGTAAGAAGACACAAAAGAATAAGTAGAGCCTGGATAGAATAGAACTGATGGCTCACTCTGACTAACCAATATAATACCCCTAATGATAGAATCGGAGGCAACAACCTTGGTACGAGCAGGAATAGCATAATATCTAGCCTGACCTCTCGCTTGAGGGCAACCTTTACCTCCCTGACCTCCGCCCCTAGCTGGCTGGGCAGATGGGGTAGTAGTTGGAGCTGTGATCATGGCCTGAGAACTCTAACGAGCATGATGTGGTTAAGTAGACTGTGAAGATGCACCCCTACCAAGTCTGGGGCAATCCCTAACTAGATGACGTGTATCGTCATAATTGAAACAAGCTCTGGGCGGACGTGGTAGTTGTGACTGGCTAGGGCCAGGTCTACTAGACTGGCCTCTGATAGCACACCGCGCAGGAGGCGCGCTAGAAATCGGAGGTGCATAGTGAGGCTTCTGAGGCCTAGAAGGAGCTGGAGCACTACTGGTTGCTAGAAGAGCTAAATGAACGGGGTTACCCATATAACTTCTACCATGTCGACCTGCTGCTGGGGTACGTACAACAGAGTAGTGACCCAACTCTCGAGACCTCACTATGCACCTCTGATAAGGAATGTATATCTCCAATTCTCGAGCCATGCCAGATATGATGGGTGCTATAATACCCTCAATGAACTTACTAACTCTCTCGCGGACTGTAGCAACCAAAGTTGGTGCATGCCTTGCCAACTTGATATAACAGATAGCATACTCCGAAACGGCCATAGCACCCTAGCATAAACGCTCGAACTTTGTGTGTCATGCATCCCTGAGACCTTGGGGGACAAACTCTCTCATAAACATCTCCAAGAACTGGGTCCAAGTCAGTAAAGCAGCCTCGACTAGACTGTCTATCTCATAAGTGCGCCACCAATCATAGGCGGCTCCCCGAAGCTGAAAAGCAGTAAAGGAAACCCCGCCGGACTCTACTATGCCCATAATGCGAAGAATATTGTGGCACTCCTCTAGAAATCTCAAGGCATCATCTCATGCTAGTCCACTGAAAACTGGAGGATCATACTTCTTGAATCTCTCAAGTGTCCGCTGCTCATCCTCCGAAGCAGCTGCCCCATCCTCGGGCTGAACTGGTACTGCAGGCTATACAGGAATGATCTCTGGGACCTGCTCCATATGCACTCACTACTCAACAGTACCGGCGGCAGGAGTTTGTGCTCCTCCACCAACCTGAGATGTGGCTACATCAAGGGGAAGCAGCCCTGCCTGATCTAGAGTGGTGTACATAGACATGAACTGAGCTAACGTATCCTGAAGGGCTGTAGTAGTAGTGGTTGTAGGCATGTCGGGTGCCTGGACTCCGGCTGGATCTACTAGTGGTACCTCAGCAGCAGCTCGCGCAGGTGCGCTAGCAGTACCACGTGCGCGTCCATGGCCTCTACCCCGGGCCCCAGCCTCCGGCGGCTACAGCAGGGGCCGCGGGTGCCTGATCATCATGAGTAGAACGTGTCCTCACCATTTGTGAGAGAATAGAAGACAGAAGTTTAGAACCGATGTCAAAAATATTGCACAACAAAGAAATCAATTGAAGTGAAGATTTTTCCTAAACAGCTACATAGCCTCTAGTAGATAAGTACAGACGTCTCCGTACTAATCAGCGAGACTCTAATAAACCGACCTGTGTTCTGTGACTTCTATGAACCTAGAGCTCTAATATCAACTTGTCACGACCCCAACTCTCCCTCTGTGAACATACCGTGACGGCACCTAGTCCCCAGAACTAGGTAAGCCTAACATTGCAAAAAATAATATAATTTGCGGAAATTAAATAATTAAAACTAAACAACTAGAAGAACAGAATGTAAATAAGTGTCGCTCGACATATACAACTCAATAATGCGGAAGTTTACAAATTTCTCCAAAACCCAAAAGCTCACAATAAACACAGGCTAATGGAAAATAAAATAAAACTCTAAACTCCAAAATAGTCTATATCAAAGTATGACAGAAGTCTAAGCGCTACAAAATAGAATAAGAAGGAGACTCTTCAGTCTGTAGACGCGGCAGATATACCTCAAAATCTCTGTAACTCTCCGTGTCTCACTGGTAGTGCGCCTGATTGGAGGTACCTGGTCTTCACATGAAAAACGTGCGCAGAAGAGGCGTGAGTACACCAAAGCTGTACTTAGTAAGTGCCAAGCCTAAACTCGGTCGGGTAGTGACGAAGAAGGTCAGGGGCCCTACTGAGGTTAAACAATATAATAAGTATGTACAGTATGAAAACATATGTAAATAATGCGAACAACGGTGAAATAAGACAGAATGCACAAAGCAACAATGGATAAGCGACGAACAAGGTAAACACAGAAATGTACAGCTCAATACCAAGTTATCAAACGGGGATCTCCTAGGATACTAACCTGTAGTCCTTTCTCAATTGTCCTATGAATCTCCCGGGATACCGTCCCGTAGTCCATCATACGTGTATATCCGAAGGATCTCCCGAGATACCGTCTCGTAGTCCAACTATCAATGTGCAGGGGGATCTATCGAAAATCTAACCCGCAGTCCCAAAGTAAATGTGCATGGGGGTCTACTGGAGTCTAACCCGTAGTCCCAAAGTAAACAAACATGGGGGAGCTACCGGAATCCCACATCCGTTGTCTCAATGTAGATGTGCAACCACAACCAGAGAATATTGATAAATGAAGTACAACAATACAAAGAAACATGCAAATAGGCAGTTTAATTCAACTAAGCATGCTTTTCTAACTAATACATGTTAAACTAGCATTTATAATAATCGAAGAAGCAAGAAAACTCAATTTAAATATTTCAAGTAAAAACGAATTTCAACAATTAGCTCAAGTACGTGCTCGTCACCTCACGTACAAGGAATTCAAACGTCAAATATCATGTCCTAAGGGGAAAGGTCTCCCACACAAGGTTAGACAAGCCACTTACCTCAAACCGGTATAAAATCAACTAGAATTAGGCCTTTGCCACGAGTTAGTGGCTCAAATCTATTCAATTCAATTACATATCATAAATAACATCTTAAACAATTGATTCTACTATTTAATTCAAATCTAAGGCGCAAAAATTGGTAAAATGATCAAAATGTCCCTCAGGCTAACGTCTCGGAACCAAATAATTTTCATATTTTTAGAACCCTCGTACTCTCACGAGTCTAACCATATAAAACTATCTCAAATCAGAGGTCAAACACCCACTCAAAATTCAATAGTTTGGCCTAAGAAGTTTTCTCCAATTTTCATTCAAAAATCCGAAATTAAGGATGAATTTATTATATTAGTAGGTTTTAAGCATAGGGGAGTAGAGAATCGCTACCCAGTAGTTGCCCTCGAAAAACCTTCGAAATTGCTCCCAAATCCAAGCTCTCAAACTTTTATTTAGATAAAAAAGAAATGGCGAAACACTCGTTTTTGAATGTTAAGTACTGCTCAGGTCCGTAAAGCATTGCGAACGCAGAAGGGAGCTCGCGTTCTTGAAGAAGAAAAAATAAAGGCACCAAAAATTCCCTTCGCGATCGCGAATGAAGGGGCGCGACGTGAAGGCCTGGGTTCAGTGAACTACACAAACGCGACTTTTGGATTATGCGAATGCATTGAATAAAATAAAGCCCAGCCCTCGGAGTCAAATAAAGCTATGCGAACGCGACATCCTTGACATGAACACGGTTAAGGAATATGTGAAGCTCCGCAGACGCGGAGCAATTAACGCGAACGCAATGAAGAAAACTTGTCCTTCTCAAGAATTATTCTACGTGAATGCGTGGAGAAGCCTCGTCCTTTTGGGTAGGGGTAAGGCTCGTCTACATATTACCCTCCCCAGACCCCACCTGGTGGGAGTATACTGGGTAGTTGTTGTTGTTGTTGAATGCGTGGAGAAGGACGCGAAAGCGTAGAGGAAGGAGACCAAAGCTACACAAATGCGAGGAGGGTATCGCGAACGCGAAGAAGGATTTGGGATCTGCATACCTGGAGGATTTTCTACAACATTTTCAAACTTAAAAAGGCTTCGTTGAGCATCCGAAACACACCCGAGGCCCCCTGTACCTCAACCAATCCTATGAGCATATCCCATATCATTATTAAAACTTTTACTAATCCTTAAACCACCTAAAATGACGCCGGAAACTCGAATTGATCAGTGAATTGAGCCTAAGAACTTCAAATTTCATCAAAACAAGCTATCGATCGGAAATCTAACCAAAACGCGTCCGATTGACCTTAAATTTTGCACGCACGTCCCAAATGATATGAATGTGCTACAAAAAGTCCAGAATTCCATTCCGACGCTCGGATCAAAAACTCACTATCGGACCGGAAACTTTAAAAATTCAAACTTCGGTATTTCAAGCCTAAATTAGCTACGGACTTCCAAAATACATTCCGAACATGCTCCCAACCCCAAAATCACCTAACGAAGCTAGTGGAACCATAGGATTTCCATTCCGAGGTCGTCTTCACATTTTTCTGATCAGAGATCACTTTTCAACTCTTCAGCTCTCATTTAAGGAATAAGTGTCCCAAAACACTCCGAATCCTAACGCCGAACGTCCCGACAACTCAACATAGCAGAAATGAACTTAAGGAAAATAGTTAATAGGGGGTCAGGGCGTAAATTATAAAACTGACCGGCCGGGTCATCATACATCACCCCTACAAAAAATAGCAGAAATGAATTTTGGAGAAATAGTTAATAGGGGATCAGGGCATAAATTACAAAAATGACCGACCGGGTCATCGCATCCCTTTAGAAGTCATTAAAAGTGAGAAGAAGAATAAGAAAAAGAAGAAGAAGGAGAAGAACAAGAAGAAGAAGAAGAAGAAGAAGAAAAAGGATAAAAAGAACGAGAAGAAGAAAGATAAGAAGAAGAAGGAGAAGGAGAAGGAGAAGGAGGAGGAGGAGGAGGAGGAAAAATTACCCAAAAAACGAGATTTCATAAGAAGAAGGAGAAGAAGAAGGAAAAGAAGAAGGAGAAGGAGAA
The DNA here is from genome assembly GCA_034376525.1 of Nicotiana benthamiana. NCBI lineage: Eukaryota > Viridiplantae > Streptophyta > Magnoliopsida > Solanales > Solanaceae > Nicotiana > Nicotiana benthamiana. The sequence continues at coordinate 139,031,030 of CM067341.1, read as the reverse complement.
GGAGAAGGAGGAGGAGGAGAAGGAGAAGGATGAGGAGGAAGATGAGGAGGAGGAGGAGGAGGAGGAAGAAGAGGAAAATTTACTCAAAAAAAGGAGATTTCATAACATAGAATAGGAGACAAGAATTAAAACAAATAACCACTCAATATTTTATGGGTGGGGTGAATGAAGTGGATGGTAACATCGGGAGTCTTATGTGATAAGAAAGTGCCACTGTTACTAAAAGGTAAGTTTTATAGAGCAATTGTTAGGTCTGCCATGTTGTATGGGACCGAGTGCTAGCCGGTTAAGAACTCACACATCTTCTTTGAAAGTAGTATAGATGAGGATGTTGAGGTGGATGTGCGAGCATACAAGGATAGATAAGATTATGAATGAATATATTCGAGAGAAAGTGGGTGTGGCCCCCATGGATGAAAAGATGCGGGAAGCAAGACTCAAATGGTTTGGACACATTCAGAGGAGGAGCACTGGTGCACCAGTGAGGAAGTGTGAACGACTGGCTGTGGTGGGCATGGGGAGAGGTAGAGGGAGACCTAAGAAATATTGGGGCGAGGTGATCAAGCAGGACATGACGTGACTTAGGATTACTGAGGATATGGACCTTGACAAGGATTTGTGGAGGTCGAGCAATAAGGTTGTAGGTTAGGGGAAGATGTGAATATTTCTACAACGCACTAGTATGAGACTAGCTAGTTAGGAGTTAGTCTTAGGATGCTAGTGGTCAGCTACTGATACAGGGCTTTATCTGTTGGATATTATTATACCTTTCATCCTTTTCGTATTTCTTATATTTCTTATATTATTGTTATTTTGTTATATTATGTTATGTTTTGTTATTCTATGTTATTTTATTATGAGTCTATGGATAGTACTAATATATCGTCTCTTGTTGGTTTCTTGAGCTGAGGGTCTCCTGGAAATAGCCTCTCTTCCCCTCGGGGTAGGGGTAAGGTCTACGTACATATTACCCTCTCGATACCCTACTTGTGTGATTATACTGGATCGTTATTATTGTTGTTGTTGTTATTGTTGTAACCACTCAATATTTTCTTTTTATTCAAATGGGAATAAAAAGATCCTCTAATGTGAAAGTCAGAATCGGCTTCGGTGAGCACTAAATCAAAAACAAAAAGACTACAAAATATAGATCCGGTGTGGATTGTTCAATAATGCTATTTTGTGAAAGAGGAAGATACATATGAATGGAGCAAGAAAATCTGAAGAAGAACTCGACTATTTTGCCAGAGAGAGAGAAAGAGATTGAAAATGAATGAGAAAGTGGGTAGGGAGAAAATCTGAAAGAGAATATGGGAATGGAAAAGTTTCCTCTGCAAAAAGAACAAAAGTGGGTGGCGCAATGTGGCTAATCGGTTAAAATAAATTTTTAACATTACAGAAACTGGGCCATACCGGGTAAGAAGGGAAAATATAGGCTCAGTTTGTTAGAATATTGGCCCAACTGACGATGAGAGTAATTTTGTCTCATTTAACTTTGTGTTCATTATTCAAAAGTTTTTTTTTTTCTTTTGTTACGTAAAAGTCATTTAATTTTGTGTTCATTATGGATCCAAAAGTCATTTTTCGTTCTTTTGTTACACAAAAAATCATTTTACTATGCATTAGTTATCACAATAATCACTTTGACCAAATTTTACAAACTTTTTCACCTAAAAGTCTATTATGCCCTTGACATTATAATTCCTCCCATTTGTGTAATACTTTCGATATTATTATATGCTATACAATATACTTTTACCCAGCTATTTTACTTATAATTAAAATAACTTAATATTATTATAAATATATTACTACATTTAGTTTTTCTTAATATTAATTTTCAAGATATATAAGTAGCATTATTAAATTTGTCAGTAATATTACCGTAAACATATCTCAAGTTCACGTTCTTAATCATGCTTAATGAAGTATGTTTATTAAAATTTTAAAAATCAAAGCTCATTGAGTTATCAGTCAGGCCATACCATTAATTTAATAAATAAAATATTCACATTTAGCAAAATAACACATCAGATTAATAATTTTAAATAAATAATATTAACAGATAATTTTTTTTAAAAAAAAAACTTAATACTATTAAACACAAGTATCTTCTTTTTAATTTTTTCATTGACTATAAAAAACTAACATTTGTTAGACAAATCTATTTTTATTATTTTAAATGAATATTAAGAAATAAATATTTTTTTGTCATTTTTATTTTTAAAATATGTTTACGTTTGAATATGATTAAACAAACTGAGTGCCATGAAAAAAAATGTATCAATCTATTAAAAAAAGTAATTTAAAATTATTTTAATTATAAGTAAAATAACTTGGTAAAAATATATTACATAGTATAATAATATAGAAGGTATTACATAAATGAGAGGATTTATAATATCGATAACATAATAGACGTTACAAGTAAAAGTATTTTAAAATATGGTCAAGTGATTTTTGTGATAAATAGAGAAAAGTAAAATATATTTTGTATAACAAAAGATAAAAAATAATTTTTGAATAATAAACATAAAATTGAATAATATTTACATAATAAAAAAAGAAAATTTTTACTTGATGAACACAAATTGAATGACCACACGAATTTACTCGTTGGATGGCTTATTTTCTGTTTACATGAACCTTAGTTCAGCTCCTTTTTCTCATTCTTTTTTTTCTTCTTTTGTGTGGACAACTGGACATGAATACTCATCAAGAGGCTTGCCATGGCGTTTCTTATGCATGTGGATCGATAAACAAAATCCAATCACACACTGTAATTTTATCGGTCTAATACAATTTATTTCTCTGTGTTGTCTTTTAGTGGTTTTATTGGAGGAAGTCCATCGTAAGTACCTCTTTTTCCGGTTCAAACATTTATTTGTTGTATGTATGGGTCAAAATTCGATTCATAATAATTAATAAGATTATTTTGCTCTTAATTATACTCGGGTTAATAAATAGCACAACCACTTGTTAATAATAATTATTCGAAGATCACTCAGCTTAATTAATAAAGTCACGGCCTATTCGTTATTGACGGACGTTCCCTCGATATGACCACGGCTGCTAACGTCAGCTGACAAGATTTACAGCTATAAATACTAAGAGAAAGAACTCTAAAAGAGGAATGCTTTTCTTCTTCATGACTGTTTTCTCTAAATAGAGAGAGAATATCATTGTAAGGCTCTGAACCTCTCCATGGAGAGGCAGGCCGGAGCAATATTATCAATAAAAGATCTCTTCCTTCCTCTCCTTAATAAATAACATTCGTCTCATGTATTTTTCATCTGGTCTTTTGATTATTACGATCAGCTATGATTGACCCTAGATCTATTTCGATTACTTTTAAGCTTTCAAAGTATATGATAACTTTGAGCTAAACATTATATAAATGAATAAGAGTACTCTGTGCTATCAACATAGAAAATAAAATTTCATAAAAGTGGACTACTATTCTTTTGTGTGTAAATATCCAGGGAGCTTAATTTTTATTCAGTACTCATATCACTTAAGACTAACTACAATTAAACATCTAAACCAGCACAAGATGATAACTTGGCAATGATGGTGGATTGCCTAATAAGATGGTAAAATACTACACTAAACATGTAAATGCTTGTCAGTGGTTAAAATTCAAATTCATATCTACATTATGAACATGGTAGGGTTAGAAAATGACTCCGTGATAATTAATTATATCTTAAGCTAATTTTTAATTAATAAGTGAAATGACCACATATTAATCACGATACCCGATAGTCACTTGATTCGATTAAACAACAAGGACATGGCCCATCTGCCATCATAGGGACGGAACCTCAACGTGGTCACGACCATTCATCGCCTGCTCATACAGCTTATAACTATAAATACTAAGAGAAATAACCCTAAAGGGGGCTTCTTCTTCTTCATCACTACTCTAAAAAAAGAGAGAATATCATTGTAAAGCTCTGAACCCCTCCATAGAGGGGCAGACCGAATCAATTCTATCATTAAAAGTTTTCTACACATTTCTCCTTAATGAATAATACGTTCTTTTCATTTCTTTCACTCGGTCTTGTGACTTATTACGATCTGCTATGATTAGCCCTCAGTTTATGTTGATTGTATATGCTTGCAAAATACATGGTAACTTTGAGCTAAAAAATTTGGCGTCGTCTATGGGGATTCATCGCAGAGTCGCGTAGTTCTTCCCCGAACCAAAAGGAAAAAAACGCCAAAGAACAGCCCTGCTCAAACAAGTTAGAGCGGTATATCGGACAAAGGGAATTCGAAGATCTAGAACCGAGATCCAACTCCTCTGTCGCTTCTCTCTCGGATAGTGCGGGCAAGAAGAAGAAAAAGCTGCCCCTCCCCATGAGGGAGGATCTCTGTAAGGCATCTCCCGCATCCCTGACACGGGATCCAACAAAAAATCAGCATGAAGATATCTCAAACCGAGAGTTACCTCAAGCCAGCCTACATATCCCGATTGGGAAGATAGCGCGTGAGCTGCTCAAGATCCCGAACCAAAATTGAGCTTCATCTCCAAAGCACCGACATAACAAGATCCAGGTTATGCGTCTTCGCCATAAAAAATTACAAGTTCAACTACAAGTTGAACTAGGACTCAGGCTATGCGCATTTTCCATCAAAAATTACAAGGTCAACTATAAGTTGAACTGGGACTCAGGCTATGCGCCTTCGCCATCAAAAATTGCAAGTTCAACTACAAGTTGAACAGGGGCACAGGCTACGCACCTTCGCCATCAAAAATTATAAGTTCAACTACTAGTTAAACTAAGACTCAAGCTATGCGCCTTCGCAATCAAAAATCACAAGTTCAACTACAAGTTAAACTGGGACTCCAGCTATGCGCCTTCGCCATCAAAAATTACAAGTTCAACTACAAGTTGAACTGGGACTCAGGCTATGCGCCTTCGCCATCAAAAATTACAAGTTCTACTATAAGTTGAACTGAGACTCAGGCTATGTGCATTCGCCATAAAAAATTAAAAGTTCAACTACAAGTTGAACGGGGGCTCAGGATACGCGCCTTCGCCATAGAAAATTATAAGTTCAACTACAAGTTTAACTGGGACTCAGGCTACGTGCCTTCGCCATCAAAAATTATAAGTTCAACTACAAGTCGAACTGGGACTCAGGCTACGCGCCTTCACCATAAAAAATTATAATTTTAACTACAAGTCGAGCTGGGACTCAGGCTATGCGCCTTCGCAATTAAGAATCACAAGTTCAACTACAAGTTGAACGGGGGCTCAGGCTACGCGCCTTCGCCATCAAAAATTATAAGTTCAACTACAAGTTGAACTGGGACTTGGGATATGCGCCTTCGCCATCAAAAATTATAAGTTCAACTACAAGTTGAACTAATATTTAGGCTATGCGCCTTCGCCATCAAAAGTTACAAGGCCAACTACGAGTTGAACCAAGACTCAGGCCACGCATCTTCGCCAACAAATCCAACGAGTTCGACCTCGCTCGAGCCATGAGGCTAGATGCCTCCACCCTTGAATCTAACAACCCGGGCCAAATGCCTTTCTCATCAAACTCGGCAATACCCGACCCATATCAAATAGGGGTGCAGGTCCATCACCCTTGCCATTCAAGTAAGTACTCCCAACTTGAACTACGATTGGACACGTAAAGTTCAACCGCGGTCAAGCTACAAGGTTGCATTTTTTACCATCACGGCCGGTAGTTCGATTGCACCCAAACTGGTGGGTGAAGGCTAAGTGTCACTACCACCAAATAACGAATACAACTCACCCACACCAAGTCGAAGAAGCGAGACCGTTAACAACCAAAAGTCAACATGCCTACCAAAGTCTTACTCTAAGGAAAATCACCCCTTGAACACATGCAATAGAAAAATCTAAAGGAAAAGAAAGGAAGACAAAATAAGCACAAGACCAGCAGTGAAAAAAGAAAACTTGTATGTATATTTACAAAGTCATACGCAGGCAATGCTCGCTTACACTCGGCCAAGGACGATCACTAGGAAGAAAAGAAAAAAGAAAAATCTAAAAATAGCCAAATTCCAAATGGCGAACAAAATAAAAAATACATCAAAGCTTTTCCCTCGGCGTCGCCCACGCCACCATCATCCCCCGGCGTTGCTGGGTCAAAACCACAGTCAATACGGGCTTCACGAGCCCTCTGACGGGCTACCTCAATAGCAGCTTCTGCCACGATGTTGGCCTCCCACAGGTTCTTATATACATCTCGTTGGGCTCAGCAAATGTCCACAGCTCACGAGCCTGGTTGGAAGAGCCGGCCTGGTCCCTTAGTCGCTGATTCTCTCCCTCCGAGGTCGTGATCCGATCCGCCATGTCTTGGGCGTCCCGATCATAGACACAATATGGTCCTCTAGCCCCGCCTCTCTAAAGGCCACGACAGCTCTCTCCATGGCCCGCTCCCTCTCATGGACGCGGATCGCCGCCTCCAATGCCCCTGCCCTCGATGAGGCATACCTTGCTTGCATCCTCACAGCGGCGACCTCATCTCCAAAGCGGACACTTTCTTTTTCAAGGTTGCAGAGGACTCCGCCGCCATGGCCTGATTCTGGCGCTCCTTCTCAGCTGAACCCCTCCTTTCGACCACGATTCCCTCATCATTTTGACGAATTCCTCAAGGGCACGTATCCTGTCAAGCGCCTGCGGCATTTGAAGCTCTCTTCTCGCCATCTCCTCGACCAAGGCCCAGCTACAGGGGTCGTTCCTCAGGCGCTCGCGCATATCACAGCACCAATACCGATAGCGATGGTACTTCTCCAACATCTGCAAAAAGATTCCTCTGCGGACGTTGGCTCGACGTATGCTCTCCACCTCCAACTGATAAGACTACAAAGTAAAGACAACGATTAAAGTAAAGATAAACCAAGGCAAAAAGAATGAAGTAGAAGGTCACCATACATACCCTCAGGCCCATCACGGCCGCCTTGTTCGTCAACTCGACGTCTGTAACTTCCCTTAACAATGCATTTTCTGCCTCCGAGCATAACACCTCGAACAATAGCACCAAGTTTTTCCCTTGAAGCAACAAGTTCTGCTCCGTGGGAATCTCGACGTAGCAAAGTCGCCCGCCCATCCGCGTGCACCGTCGAGTTGGTGAAGCTGTCATGCAACAAACGGACGTCCTCGAGGTCCAAGCCAGACTCAGACTCATTTTCACCTCCTGCAGCGCCCCTTCCGCCTTCTGCCACATCCGCCGAAGGAGAGCTCGATTCTCCAATAAAAGCAGTCGTTGAGGAACTACCTCCTACCTCAGTAGTGACTAGAACAATCAATTGAGTCGCCGAAGCGACAGTATCATCATGGCCTGAGCCTATCGGGGCAACCCCCACTGTTTGTCCGTCCTCAAGGGCGGGCGGCGCAGCCTCACGCCTCTCCGCATCCGATGGGGGAGAGTCCAAATTGATCAACACGGGAGGGGCCAGCGTGAAAGCAACCCTCCGCCTAACTAGCCGCCTTTCCTCTTCCTCCTCCTCCTCATGTGAGGGCGACTCCGCCCTAGGACGCACCACCCTAGATGGCCTTTTGGTCCAAAGTACGGTCCGTGTTGGGGAAGGTGCTACTGAAGATTCAATCGATGACGCCCTCGGTACTATGCACGATATCGGTGCTGCAAGACGAGCAGTCGCACCCGGATGATGGAAGGCTAGCTGAGGATCCCTAACATGGCATGCCCTCCCTAATAACAAAAAACACAAAGTCGGTGAATAGACTCAGAAACAAGAACGAAACAGAAGAAGAAGTCAAACCCTCACCAGTTGCAGGCCTGCAGCCATGCCTCTCCTAGAAAGACGTCCACGTGCGTATTCCCACTGTATGCGTAAGCACGACTTCGACTCATTCACGTGTCCCGAAAAGCAAATCCCGCGATGGTCAGTCGGCTACAAAATCAACACATGTTAATGCTTACGAGCACGAGACGGAGAAAGAGTAAAAAAAAGGATTCGACGATTAAAGAAAGCTTACGTGCATGGTTCCAAGACTTTGGGAACCCCGGCAGTGACGCCACAAAATGATTGGTTCTGATATAGAAGAAGTGCTCAAAAGGGCGAGGGTCGACCACGTCATCCAATTCTGCAGCCAAGCCCCTCGACCCACGAGGGCTCGCCCGAATCATCGTGCAACGGGTCCTCTGGTAGGTGTAAAGGCTAAGTACGTGTTGCAGCGTGACCTCCCTACCGGCCAACTCTGCGTACTTGATGAACATAGCAAGCAACTTATATAGAGAAGGAGTAAGCTGGCCAGGGCATGCCCCATAATAACGGCAAAAGTCTACTACTAACATTGGAAGCAGGAGCTTAAATCCCAACTTGAAGGGATAGGCATAGAAGAAGCAATATCCCCTGCGGTCAGTGTGGACCCTCTACTCGCTTCTAGCTAGAACAATATCAGCATAGCCGTCAATGTCCCATTGTTCCCGAAGTTGGGCCATTCCGACATCCCCCATTAGAGGGCCTTCATCTACTGTATATTCTCCACCATCGGCCGCCGAGTCCCCGGGCAGAGATAGAATCTCGTCAACCGATGGAACACCTTCGATATTCATCAGTTCTATACCTCTTACCACCGATGATATCCCTTCAGCCACCGGAGGGTTAACCGAAAGATTCGCCATAGAAATATTTTTGGAAGAACTGCTTGACATTGTTGATTAGAAAATGAGAAAAAAATAAGATTCGACGGAAAAGATGGGGATTGTCATGAATGAAGAACAAAGACGAGAATGAACTGAAAAAAGAAAATTTTCTTTCAAAATTCTCGCTCAGGCAAACAATGAAAAGGTGAGAAATAAACACCTTAACCCCTTATTTATAGGCAACAAAAGTGGCTTTCACGAATTCCAATAGCCATCATTAACTACATGACCAATCGCAAAGCGGTTCAATTCCACAGAAACGTGCGTCATTATGACAAGCTCCACAAAGTGGCTTTTCAGTCACCAATCAGTGTTTCACTTCGGAAATGGTTGGAACGAACTGTGAATGCTGATGGAACGTCCCGTGCACCTTCAAAACTTTGGTCATCACCAAAGGCATACCAAGTGTGCCCGTACTCCCTCCGGCCACGCAACATACTACTCGTCCACCAAGGACGACGACTATGCCTTCAAACAAACAAAGATTCATACGCTATCGAGCTCGACCCCACTCGAAATATGCTGAGAGGCTAAGTGCATTCGCCGAGGGGAACGATTCGACCTCCCCCTAACGATGATGCGGCGACGCCGTGATAATATCAACACCCCATAAGGCAAAAGGCCGTCGCAAAAAAAGATCACGGCCTCAGCCAAAGCGTCATTCAACCCATAGTATTAAGGCTATGGCCATCTCCAACATGTAAACGGATAAGGCCGTCCACAGTATTAAGGCTATCGCCATCTCCAACATGTAAACGCCTAAGGCCGTCCACAGTATTAAGGCTATGGTCATCCCTAACATGTAAACGTCTAAGGCCGTCCCTTCATAGAACACTCAATTGAGTCGCCGAAGTGACAATATCATCATGGCCTGAGCCTATCGGGGCAACCCCCACTATTTGCCCGTCCTCAAGGGCGGGCGCCGCAGCCTCACGCCTCTCCGCATCCGATGGGGGAGAGTCCAAATTGATCACCACAGGAGGGGCCAGCGTGAAAGCAACCCTCTGCCTAACTAGCCGCCTTTCCTCTTCCCCCTCCTCCTCATGTGAGGGCGACTCCACCCTAGGATGCACCACCTTAGACGGCCCTTTGGTCCAAAGTACGGTCCGTGTTGGGGAAGGTGCTACTGAAGATTCAATCGATGACGCCCTCGGTACTATGCACTATATCGGTGCTGCAAGACGAGCAGTCGCACCCGGCTGATGGAAGGCTAGTTGAGGATCCCTAACATGGCATGCCCTCCCTGATAACAAAAAACACAAAGTCGGTGAATAGATTCAGAAACAAGAACGAAACAGAAGAAGAAGTCAAACCCTCACCAGTTGCAGGCCTGCAGCCATGCCTCTCATAGAAAGACGTCCACGTGCGTATTCCCACTGTATGCGTAAGCACGACTTCGACTCATTCACGTGTCCCGAAAAGCAAATCCCGCGATGGTCAGTCGGCTACAAAATCAACACATGTTAATGCTTACGAGCACGAGACGGAGAAAGAGTAAAAAAAAAGGATTCGACGATTAAAGAAAGCTTACGTGCATGGTTCCAAGACTTTGGGAACCCCGGCAGAGACGCCACAAAATGATTGGTTCTGATATAGAAGAAGTGCTCAAAAGGGCGAGGGTCGACCACGTCATCCAATTCTGCAGCCAAGCCCCTCGACCCACGAGGGATCGCCCGAATCATCGTGCAACGGGTCCTCTGGTAGGTGTAAAGGCTAAGTACGTGTTGCAGCGTGACCTCCCTACCGGCCAACTCTGCGTACTTGATGAACATAGCAAGCAACTTATATAGAGAAGGAGTAAGCTGGCCAGGGCATGCCCCATAATAACGGCAAAAGTCTACTACTAACATTGGAAGCAGGAGCTTAAATCCCAACTTGAAGGGATAGGCATAGAAGAAGCAATATCCCCTGCGGTCAGTGTGGACCCTCTACTCGCTTCTAGCTAGAACAATATCAGCATAGCCGTCAATGTCCCATTGTTCCCGAAGTTGGGCCATTCCGACATCCCCCATTAGAGGGCCTTCATCTACTGTATATTCTCCACCATCGGCCGCCGAGTCCCCGGGCAGAGATAGAATCTCGTCAACCGATGGAACACCTTCGATATTCATCAGTTCTATACCTCTTACCACCGATGATATCCCTTCAGCCACCGGAGGGTTAACCGAAAGATTCGCCATAGAAATATTTTTGGAAGAACTGCTTGACATTGTTGATTAGAAAATGAGAAAAAAATAAGATTCGACGGAAAAGATGGGGATTGTCATGAATGAAGAACAGAGACGAGAATGAACTGAAAAAAGAAAATTTTCTTTCAAAATTCTCGCTCAGGCAAACAATGAAAAGGTGAGAAATAAACACCTTAACCCCTTATTTATAGGCAACAAAAGTGGCTTTCACGAATTCCAATAGCCATCATTAACTACATGACCAATCGCAAAACGGTTCAATTCCACAGAAACGTGCGTCATTATGACAAGCTCCACAAAGTGGCTTTTCAGTCACCAATCAGTATTTCACTTCCGAAATGGTTGGAACGAACTGTGAATGCTGATGGAACGTCCCGTGCACCTTCAAAACTTTGGTCATCACCAAAGGCATACCAAGTGTGCCCGTACTCCCTCCGGCCACGCAACATACTACTCGTCCACCAAGGGCGATGACTATGCCTTCAAACAAACAATGATTCATACGCTATCGAGCTCGACCCCACCCGAAATATGCTGAGAGGCTAAGTGCCTTCGCCGAGGGGAACGATTCGACCTCCCCCTAACGATGATGCGGTGATGCCGAGATAATATCAACACCCCATAAGGCTAAAGGCCGTCGCCAAAAAAGATCACGGCTTCAGCAAAAGCGTCATTCAACCCATAGTATTAAGGCTATGCCATCTCCAACATGTAAACGGATAAGGCCGTCCACAGTATTAAGGCTATCGCCATCTCCAACATGTAAACGCCTAAGGCCGTCCACAGTATTAAGGCTATGGCCATCCCTAACATGTAAACGTCTAAGGCCGTCAACAGTATTAAGGCTATGGACATCCCCAACATGTAAACGGCTAAGGCCGTTCACGGTATTAAGGCTATGGCTGTCCCCAATATGTAAATGGCTAAGGTCGTCCACGCTATTAACGTTATGGCCATCCTCAATATATAAACGGCTAAGGCCGACTACGGTATTAAGGCTCTGGCCATCCCAATATGTATACGGCTAAGGCCGTCCACAATATTAAGGCTACGACCATCTCAATGTACGAATGGGTACGACCGTCCCCAATGCGTAAGCCGCCAAAGCTATTGACACGAAAAGGCTGAGGCAATCGATTTCAACGACACAATCTCCCAAGTATATGCGGCTACGACCATTTTAGTCTCACTCGAAACTGCATTCGGTGAAGTCCGCTCATCGAGTTCGGTCAAGGTACGACCTCAATAATCGGAGGGACTAACTGTATGGGTCAGAATGTGACTCTGTGATAATTAATTATATCTTAAGCTAATTCTCAATTAATAAGTGGAATGACCACATATTAATCACGATACCCGATAGTCATTTGGCTCGATCAAACAACAAGGACACGACACATCCGCCATCATAGGGACGGAACCTCAACGTGATCAGGGCCATTCATCACCTGCTCATACAACTTATAGCTATAAATACTAAGAGAAATAACCCTAAAGGAGGGCTGCTTCTTCTTCATCACTACTCTAAAGAAAAGAGAGAACATTATTGTAAGGCTCTGAACCCCTCAATGGAGGGGCAGACCGAATCAATTCTATCAATAAAAACTCTTTACACATTTCTCCTTAATGAATAATACTTTCTTTTCATTTCTTTCATTTGGTCCTGTGACTTATTACGATCTGCTATGATTGACCCTTGATTTATTTTGATTGTTTTATACTTGCAAAATAAATGATAACTTTGAGCTAAACGAACATCTAGTTTCAAACACGATTAAGGAAATTCAAGGAATTATTTTCAGTTAATATGCTAGACGTGGAAAAGAAGGATTTAGATAAAGATACTTCCTTGAACTTTAGATGCGCGACACTGAAGTTATAGTTAAATTTGTAAAAATTTAGAAACTTCGTCTATAATTGCGTGAGCCTGAAATTAATTTAAAGCGATTAACTTTGTAAAAGTTCAGAAACTTCGCCTATAATTGCACGAGGCTGAAGATAATTTAAAGTGGTTAAATTTATAAAAATACAGAAACTTCGGCTATAATTTTAATGACTTAAAGTCGATTGATTATCTGTACACTTTGCTCCTGAAAAGTGGCTAGTCCATGCTATCACTAACAAAGGTGCCCTAAGTATCTAAAACGGCCCAATTCTAACGGACCCCGAGTTATCCCAGAGAAAAGCGCGACATCTCTTCGCTCGCGTTCTCAGTTGAAAACTTCCGTCGTCGGTGGTGCACAAACAGTGGAATTTGCGTCTCTAGTTATTGAAGAACAACCATGGCAGGTAGAGTTTAAAATGTGATGCAGAAGCAATTTGAGTTCTCCTTGTGTTAATTCGTTTTACTGTTGCTTGTTGACAATTGTAAATTTTACTCAGGTGGACAACCTGAGAGAGAAGACAAGGTCTCGCTAGAGATCACTGAAGAAATCTTACAGAGCATGGAAGTTGGCATGACGTTTCGCGACCATGTACGTTTTCTATAACTCTTTGTTTAAGCATTTCATAAGCTACAGGAAACTGAAGTTCTTAAAAGCTGAAAATTTGTCCGAGTTTTTTGTACCTTCCTTTGTATTATTATTCATACTAGTACTTGTTAATTACTTAAAGGGCGGCATTAGGTTCGGAAAGAGTAGCAGTAGAATGTAATTGCACTCTGTGTTTATGTAACTTCCAAATCCAGTAGGACAACCCTAGCCGGACCGCTGCTTGACCTTTAAATTAGGAAAATCCTGTTTCTCTAAGCTAAATTTAAATTTAATTGGTTTAAAGCAGTTGTTTTATCATCATTTGTGATTTTTGATGAGTGCTAATACATAAGAGCATTATGCACCTTCTTTTTTTAAAAGTTATATGTCGTTAACATGGTTGGAGAACTTTCTAGTGAAATAAACAGATCTATTGCTCAATTTTTTGGAAAGAAATATACATAGGCACACAAAAGATTGGTTCTATTTGACAAGTATTAAGACCCGTTCAGCTCTTACATTAAGGGGTCGTTTGGTTCATGGACGAGTTATGTATTTTAGGTGTTATACTATAGGGGTTGTTTTGGTGTGATGAATAATAATACATGAATCATTATGCAGAAAAGACAAATTTCCGAATCCTTGTATGGCTAATACACGTATTCTTATTCCACAGTCTACCTGTACAAAATAATATATAGGTTCCGATATAAGTTATGCAAGTATTAGGTATATAGAGTTTTATTCAGAACCTTCTTTTTTTCTGAAGAAGCTAAACTCTGTATTACATAGTAATTTAGAGTTGTAAAAACTTGTACCTTATCAGGAAAAATTAGAGTTGTAGTAGTAGTTAGAGTTTTATACTAAAGACCAATCATTGTACTGATAGTATAGAAGTTTATAATGGGGATTTTTTTTCTATACAACAAACAGAACAAGCCCTAGATATTGTTGTCATATGATCCTTATTTGTTACAACAACAACAACAACAACCCAGTATAATTCCACTTAGTGGAATCTAGGGAGGGTAGTGTGTACGCAGACCTTACCCCTACCCTTGGGTAGAGATGCTGTTTCCAAATAGACCCCCGGCATCTTTACCTCCAAGAACTTCCCACCTTGCTCTTGGGGAGACTCGAACTCACAACCTCTCGGTTGGAAGTGGGGGTTGCTTAACATCAGAGCAACCCCACTTAGTGGTTGCTTACCATCATGATCCTTTTTTGTTAGTTAATGCATATTCTGGTCTGTCTTTGTGTTTTGAAAGATTGAGTAATGGTAGTATAAACTAACTTTCAAGAGCTATGATTGATCACTGTGCAACTTTCCTAGTTAGAATCACATGATGTATTTAGAACTGCATACAATTTTATAATCTCCTATTAGTTGGACTTGTCACTGAGGATATTCTATTTGGTGAAACATGCTGTTTTTCTTCGCTAGAGTGTCTAGACTTTGAAATCATTTTAGAAAAATTGACATAGATTTTGCCTACTTGCAGAGTGGTAGGATCAGTTCAATGGATTTTCATAAAACATCAAATTATCTGGTGACGGCCAGTGATGATGAGTCCATTCGTCTATATGATGTTGCAAATGCAACGTAAGCATCTTTCTTTTACTTTATTGGCAATGTAATTATTATTTAAATAGTTCATACTTTATTCGTTGTTGTTTTTGGGTTCTCTTGGTAGGCTGTGGTTCAGATCTTTCAGTTGCTGAATAAGCGATGCATTAGAAAAGTTAAAGATGTTCTAATATTCTTTCTCTGCTCAAAAAGAGCAATGTTCAATAAAATGGCGTATTGGTTGCCAAAAAAGAAAAAAAGTGCTGCTGCACCCAGTAATTATTTAAATTCCTTTTAC
The DNA here is from genome assembly GCA_034376525.1 of Nicotiana benthamiana. NCBI lineage: Eukaryota > Viridiplantae > Streptophyta > Magnoliopsida > Solanales > Solanaceae > Nicotiana > Nicotiana benthamiana. Next base: position 139,015,850 of record CM067341.1, on the reverse strand, counting down.
AGCTATTAGTCATTTCCGGTTGGTATAATATTGGTTCTAGATGGGGTTAAATGGAGCGAGATGGTAGTAAGAATTCATATAGCTGACTCTAACTTGTTTGGGAATAAGGCGTAGTTATTGTTACTGTTATTTCCACTTGCGATTTGAGGTCACCCTTTTTTATTTAGCTTTTATGACGAACTAAATTAGTGGATATATCAGTTTGGCCAAAAGAAGGTCATGTCAGAACGCCTGCATGGATAAACGTATTATTTTTAAAATTAATAACATCGATGTTAATTAAGGTCCATGAAAAGAAGAGTTGATGGTGCAATATAATATGCCTAAGTACTCAGAAAAATCTTTCAAGCGTTAAACTTAAACTTTCCTATCAATAGTAACCACGTTGGCTTCCCATAGAACTCTTTTCTATCAAAAAGGTGGCTTCTCATAGGAACTTGGCAAAATGCTCTTCTTCTCCCACATTTTGTATTATCATAGGATATTTATTCTTTCTTTTTCTGGAATGTCATCTTGCTGTTGCCTTCTTCTGATGTTATTGGAGGTGATACGTGATTTATCCGCCTCTACAGATGTTTGAAGACTATTAACAGCAAAAAGTACGGGGTTGATCTGGTTAGCTTCACTTCCCATCCTACAACTGTTATATACTCCTCCAAGAATGGTTGGGATGGTATGGCCGTACTTTAATATAACAAATTCCTGTGCATAATCCGTGCAAAGCAGAACAAGTGAATTACTAATTTGTTTGATGGACTGTTTCAGAATCTCTACGGCTTCTTTCATTGCATGACAACAAGTACTTGCGGTATTTCAAGGGTCATCGTGACAGGCATAGTTCTCAGCAGTATCAACTTTTTTATGATTTCCAATGAATATCAATCCAAAAATGAGGTCTGTATTTGTCATTTGCAGGGTTGTGTCTCTTAGCTTATGCTCTAGGAAGGAGTATTTTCTCTCTGGCTCGCTTGATCAATCCGTTTTACTTTGGGATCAAAGAGCTGATAAATGCCAGGTAAAGACCTCAGCTCATTGACATTATAGTCCTTACCAAATGTTCTTTTCATTTATCTGATTAATTGCTAAGTTTACTGTTCTTAGGGCCTTCTTCGAGTGCAAAGAAGACCAGCTACTGCTATTGATGAGCAAGGACTTGTATTTGCTATTGCTTTTGGAGGATATATAAGGATGTTTGATGCACGCAATTATGAAAAGGTTTTGCATCTTATACATGAAAATGAATTACCATTTGATATGCATAATATTTGTCAATTTCATCTTTTTCTTTCATTAATTTGTTAAAAGTTTACTCTTTTTTGAGAAAAAAAAGTTTACTCTTTGAAGGGGCCTTTTGAAATTTTCTCTGTTGGCGGAGATTTGTCTGATGCTAACATCGTTAAGTTCAGTAATGATGGGAGACTTATGCTTTTGACAACTACGGATGGGCATGTTCATGTGCTTGATTCGTTTCGTGGCACACTTGTGAGTTGTTTCCACCCTTGAGTTCAGAGGAGCATTTGGGTTTTTTCTATAGTATTTTCACTAAATAGGTTATGCTTTCACCCTCTTTCCTGCAGTTATCAACATATAATGTGCAGCCTGTTTCAAGCAGTTCAACATTAGAGGCATCTTTCAGCCCAGAAGGAATGTTTGTTATATCAGGTAACAGTTTCTTCATGATATTCATGCTGGGCTCCTGCTATTTAATACTCTGGTTCTTCCATTTTGAAGTTATGACATTGCTACAGTTTTCTTTTATGGTGCATCAAGTCCTCTGGATATCATGTCTCTCTCACTTTCCAAATCTTGGTGTATAGATCATTCTACAGTTTTCTTTTTATGGTGCATCAAGTCCTCTGGATATCATGTCTCTCTCACTTTCCAAATCTTGGTGTATAGATCATTCTATTATGCGGATGCAATTTTGTGTACTACTGTTTGGTCCTGATGAAAGCTTCGCTTCTATGGGGCCTCCTTCTATTTGTACGTGGTGTGTGTGCATTGCTGGGTTGCATAAATGGAGAAAAATTGCTTGAATTTTGTTGGTTGCTTAATTGATATCTGGAGAGCTCCTATAATTAGAGTTGATGTTGTATGTTTTATAAGAGCATATAGAGGTTCTGTGTTCAAGTCTCATTGCCACCCATTAAGAAGTTTTTTTATTGTGTTACATAATTCAAAGAACATAAGTACACCTGAAATGACAAAAAGCAAAATTGTTTCAAATTACCTGAAATCTTTAGAAATCAATGCAAACTTAACTAAGAGCAGAATGCAATAAGAGCAAAGGGATCCGTATTGGAGATAAAACTAGTTGGGATCAAAATCACGAATTTTGCAGGGGGGGTTAAGTGTGTGACTAAAGAAACTTTAAATACAACAAATTTGTGCTTGAGGCTAGTTTATTAATTCTCAAAATCGTGAATGTTATTGACTTGCATGGATTGAGTTCGTACTGGCAGAATATATGCATTTGCTTAAAAAATTTCCTCCTCTTTTCCTGCTTTAAATTAAGATCATATTTTTTTTATGATCTTATATTTTTAAGATATGTTAGTCCATTTGTGAAAATCTTCACAGGTACAATCATCGAAGGTACTCATCATAGAAGTGGTGCAATAAAAATGACGAAAATTTTGTGCTTAGTACTAGTGGTGAAATGATCTCGAGCCTCCCCTAGAAATTGGTTAAATCTTTCTAGAAGAACTTATTCATCTATTGCTTTAGTTAGCAGCTTGTCTTTTGGTAGGGAAAGTAGTCTTGCAGCAAGAATCACTTGACATTTTATAGCCCGTGGAGCTGCTTAACCAGAAACCAGTGTAGGGTTAGGGCAGAATCAACTCCAGAAGGGTATATGAATATCAGATTCTTTTGTCTTATAGACAATTAGGTTCATTTTCTTTTTTTCCTTAATCCTCAGATGCATATCCAAATGAAATAAAAATTTCCAGAAAATCTATTTGTTTATCCCATCCCCCCCCCCCTCCCAAAAGAATGAGAAGGTAAAAAGAGAAAGATAACATGTTGCATTTGAACTACTTTGCAGGATCAGGTGATGGTAGTGTGTATGCTTGGAGTGTCCGGAGTGGCAAAGAGGTATGAACAAAACCATATATCTGCTATTATCAAACCCTTTATATTTGCTCGTGATAAGAAGTGTTAATTAATTTTTGGGGAAGACTCACTGGCTGTAATCTTAGAGGAGACTACTGCTGGTATTCTCTTTGCAGGAAACTTTATTTGTAAATGATAAAATGAGTTTGTTCAGAAGGAAATATAATGCTTTAAGGACCAACTTTTTCTTTTTGCTAGTTTTAGGATGAGTCAACCACTGTGTCCTTTCCTCACACCCTTCTATTTTCTATTTCTTCTCTTGCCCTCTGAGTGTTTCTAGGGAGTTCACTTCTTCTGGTGTCATGCCACATTTTGGTGTGTGCATGGGATGACAAAAATGTCGTTTTGAAATATTTGTAATTTGAATGACTTGTTAATTAACAATTGATAAATAGCGCTATAGAAAATGATGTGAAATGATGCAAGTGGAGAGTCATACTAGTAGTGTGAGGGAGAATGTCACTTGATGATCGAATTGGAAAAAGAAAAGAATTCAAGCGGCTTCTTCCATACAGAAGTGGTGAACCTTCTTAGTTACAATAGCTCGTTGCTTAATTGATTGTATTGACCAATCTTATTCTTCCATCTGCATCTTTTAGGTAGCCAGTTGGATGAGTACAGATACTGAGCCACCTATGATCAAGTGGGCTCCAGGAAGCTTAATGTTTGTGACTGGTTCTTCTGAGCTTTCATTTTGGATCCCAGACTTATCGAAATTGGGAGCTTATGTGGGAAGAAAATAGAGGAATTTCACGGTAAGTCGGTGTATTGGGAAGAGAGAGAACAAATCTACCAAATCCTCTTGGCTTGTGCCTCCTGCGCATTTTCTACATAACATTAGGGTTTGGCAGATCATAATGTGTGGTCCTCAGAGTGGTTTCTGAACTAGAACACAGGAAGATCAGGTAAATTTTCTTATGTAGAGCTCAAGATTTCTTTTTCAATGTGTAGATTTCTACACAGTTTGTTAGTTGTTGCATGGCATCAATTGTTTTACATACACACTGCCATGTACTGATACCCCTGGTTCTTAAAGACATTCTCTCTGATAATCCTATCCTCTATTTTGGTAAACAGTGGTGTGAAATCAACAGGTTTTGCTCCCATTTGTGTTTATAGCATTAGGTTGTAGTTTGAAATACATGCTAATTGCTAAATGCCTCGAGTCGTAGCCGTACCTAACTTGCTTGACGAGGTTGTTCAGTGCCAAACATAGGCGACAGTTCAATACCACCTCTACTTTATACGGTTGTGATAAGTTCATCATTATGTTGATGTATTTGCTGGGACCCCTCTCTCTCTTTCTCTGTCCCTCTCTTCCTCTGGAGCATACTATTGCAAGCCCATATTGATTTGCTTGATAATATCCTTAGTCATTGAATGAAATTGTTGTATAATATGGGGCAAGAAAATGAAAGCTGTTAAGAACACCTGCCTCAGTTGAGTAGCCCTCAGCGGCAAATGCTAAACTTTTCAGGTGTTTCAGAACAGTTTTTGAGTTTGAGCAGTAGTTTAGTCTAACCATGTCAACTTTATCTGGCCAAAGGGTAGAATCCCCGGCTCATTATAAACAAGGTACATATGCCTTTGGATACTATAGTATATAGAGCAAATCGGGGAGTCTAGATTCGGTAGAAGGTAGGATAGCTTTTGGTTAGTTTCTTCTTGTACACTTGGCTCAAATATTTCTATCCGCTAACTAGTTCAGCAACTGAAAAGCTACCATATGTGCATAGAACATTTAACAAGCTCAGCAGTAGATCGAAGCCCAGAAAGCTAACCACCCTATCTTTCTTGCTTCACATTTTGTGATTTTTATGAGCGGAACTTCTAAAACTTTGAGGGTTCTAATGCGATTAATGAGATTGGACTTTTTGGTGCTCCATCTCCTACTTAGTCCAGATTCATCCTGCTGGGCCTGGAGTTGCGGCATCAAGAGAGGCTTTCTGATGCTGTACCACCAATGGTTTTAACTGTCTACCATTTCAAGATAAAAGGAAAAGAAAGAGTAAATTGGTATTCTCGATTGCAAGTAAGTATAGTGCTATAGATAAATTAGACAGTATTCCCTAATTTCCTTCTTGTAAATAACTTTATCTGACTCGATTTTTTCTTGGTGTTATGTGCCTATACTTCAGCTTTCTGCTTCCCTGCTTTATTGTGAATTGCAGAACTTTATTAACTTACATTTTAGTTTGCTACAATACAGGAGATTCTATCAAATTTTCATTGCCGCTCTGTATATTTTGCTATGGAATATGTTGTGTTATGTACCACATGATTTCTCACAATGAGCACTTTTTGTATCAATTTCGTAGTATAGAAAGTGACCGGCCCATGGTACTGAGTCTGAATTATTCCAAGACAGTTGGATTGGCTTAGAGTTGAGTGCGGGGCTGTTTATCCCAACAAGGACAAGTAGTTCCGTACCACTTGGAAGTATACAGAGGTGAAATTGAAACAATAAGGGGTCGTTTGGTTGGAATACGGCTTATGCCGGTATAAATTATGCTAGAATTGTTGTTTATTCACTGTTTGGTATGTTGTATTAATAATGACAATTGCATAATTTCTAAGAATAATGTATAAGTTATACCGGTGCTAATTTTAACACGGGGATAACGTATACTTGGTTTGCTAACCAAACAGAGTATTAAGGTAGTATTAAATTTTTATACCACCCCTATACCTTCTTATACCTCATGCCAAACGACTCCTACCGATATAAGTTATGCCGGTATAAGTTATGTTGGGATTGTTGTTTATTAGCTTGTTGGTATGTTGTATTAAGAATGACAATAGTATAATTTCTAAGAAGGTACAAGTTATACTGGTGCTAATTACCCCACCATCCACAAGGTTTAAGTTATACTTGGTTTGCTAAATTTTTATATCACATTTATATCTTCTATACCTATACCAAACGACTCCTAAGTGAACGGAACTGAAATCTTGCCGAGTTATAAGTATGTTAGAAAGTGAAAATGGATGCTGGTTTGCCTCATCTTACTCATAAAGGACATTACGTACAAGTGGATTCAAAAGGTAACAAAGATCATGGATCCACAACTAAATCTCCAAGTATCCATGAACTAAGAAGAGAAGCATTGTCCATAATTTCCTCATTGGCTCTGTTTTTCTTCGAACACACGCTCAGTAGAAGTTGGAGAGGACAGTACTCCAAAGGGAATGAGGGTCATCAAAACCAGGAAAGCATGAAAAAATTGTCAAACCATATATGGTAAAGCATCGCACCCAAATCTTTGTGATTGGGACTGGCTTCATAATTATTGAGAGAAAAAAAGCTTTTGAAGGCAGTGGGGCCAAAGCAGATGGAAGAAAATCACTCTAATGTGAATGAAGTGTTATATGAGCCCATCACAATAACTGGCCTGGACCATCGACGTCATTAGCCCACATGTCAGTTAGATAGCTTTGTCTGTTTTTCTTTCGAGTCTGGTGACTTGCTTCTTCACGAGTCCTTTTCTGTGGCTGTCATAATTATCTCCATGTTTCGGGGTCGGACCAGGGTTGCTTGCGTCGGAATGAGTTTATGGGTAATTTTAATACCAAATTAAAGAAAAAATACCATAGTAATAGTAGATAGGAAGGAAAAAAGTAAAACGTGGGAGCTGGGAGGAATTTCTTTTTGCAACTGGTAGTATCATATCGAAGTATAAAAGACTATCCTTAGATTTAAACTCAAAGATTTTGTAACAATTTATGATATATGTATATATATACACAGGCACAATATGATTTCTAATAATGTTTCAATACTTGCATCTGTTCGAATCTAGAACATGATGGATTCAAGTGAGTTGTGCTCAAACTAGTCCTTCGGGAAGGCGTAGGATGAATAAATAATGACACATAAAGTGTGATGGATGGAGTAGCATCTTAACGTTTTCAATTGCTGATTTCTTTTTATGTGCTTCTATCTTCCTTCAGATAGTGAAAACACTTGCATTACCCAACATGTTATTGTCTCAGTTGTCAAGTTGCAATATTTCGAATTTCAGTGGTCATAGTCCAAATGAATTTTCTTTTTCCCGTAAACTTACATGAAAGAAAAGAATTATTGAGGAGGATGCTGGCATTGGAAAACACAGCAGTCGTAAAGATGAGAAAGAGAGAGTATGTATGAGGAGACATGCAAAGAATTGTCTGATGGTAAGGTTCAAACCTCAAAAAATATACTCAAATAACGGCCGCATTAGTATAGGGGCAGGAGGCACACTTTTGCTCAAAATCATATATTCTTCAAACTCATCATTTTGCCATTGCTGTTCACGATGAAAAAAGGGGAGAAGGAGCAGTCTTCTTAAATCATGATCATTGGAAAATCTTTTCTTTAGTGTACTATTTGGATTGGGTTGGATGAGATTGGATATCAACAACCCCTGACTAATTCACTCACTGTCACTGACTGCCTTTTCTCTATAGAGTTATAGGACTTAGGATTTCAGAGCTAGGGCACCGCCCTACGCCCCCCCCAAACCACCCTAGGGCTGGGTCCCTTGGTATGTCTGTCGTCTGTCAATACTCTTCTTTATCACTGCTTCCACGCGCCCTTCATTGTATGTGGCTGAACAAAACGGATTTTTTTTATCTCTTTACTTATAACATGCTTGACTGATCACAGACACAAAGAATTGAAGATTTTTAACATATAAAGTACTACTCCTATTGAATATAAAAGATCATTTAATAATATAAGATTTAATCTACGAGGAATAATCATGTAATGTATGATTATTGTGTGTGTATTGGGCAAATTTGGTTACCTATGTTCTCATGTTATTTACACGTGCCTTTGAGGCCGACTCGAATAAGGTCGGCCCCAGTAAGCGGACGGATCGAGCGATATGACTCAAGACGACGTCGCTTAAAGGTCTGACTCTCCCGTACACTGAGACCACCAACCCTTGTACTTTTCTTTGATTATTTCGATGAAGGTCCCTTAATATATAAAGGAGACCTTCCCTTTGTAAAGACTCATGTGTATTTTGCCATTGAAATATACAACTCTCTCTCTTTATCTCTCTCTTGTGAAAAGATTATTATTCGCCTTATTTGTTCTTACATCTTAAGCTACCTTTACTATTATTACAGATTTTAGTTAAATGATTTTCTGAAGTTCATATTACTCTTGATTCCGTTTAACCTTCATTATTTTCGATTGTCCCTGAGCCTAAAAAGTATTTATATAACTTTTTAGCCAAACAGTGTGATTATTTTTAACAGCTATACTGGTTTTCATACATGTATGAAGTTGATGTTAAGCATAACTTATTACGTATTTCCTTTTGTTCTCAAGACATATTAAAAACATTAGCTACAAGCATAAAAGATCAATCTATGTTACATTCAACTTATATCAGTTGATAAAGATTCCTTGCACCAAGTTTTGCTTACCATTTCCCAGGAAGAACAATTGTGGATAAAGAAAATGAATGAGAAAGAGGAGGCAGAAGGTGAAGTTTTGCCGCTGTACTTATTTTTGCCCAAATTTTATATAAAGAGGAATTAACCTATATAGCTGTCCACTCAACCGCTCAAACTAATATATATATATATATATATATATATATATATATATATATATATATATATATATATATATATATATATATATATATTTTAAAACAAGTAAACAATAATTGCGATGGGCTATTTGTAAAAGACCCCTTTTGAAAAAAGGATATATACTTTAAACACCATCTCTCAAAAATGTAAAAATAGTACGGTCTAGCTAGTTTTCGGACTGGTTATTAAAAAATAGTCATTGTTTATCAAGTTAATGAAAAATAGCTACGATTTTGCTGCAACATAGATCGGTCCAGCATAATATACTGGAGTTCGGTGCACCTGTCTATGAACTTCCATATTACGCTGGGGCGGTATACTTTGCTGGCTCTAGTATAATATGTTTGAGACTGGAGCACCGGTACTCCAAAATTCAATATATTATGCTGGACCGATATATTATACTGCAACTCCAGTATATTATGCTAGAGTATTTTTCCGGGTTTTAAACATTGTTTTCGCTCATATTTATCTTTACATGAAAAGTGACTAAATTTCGATTATTTTTGAATTGAGCTATTTTAGAACGGTCATTTGTAAATCCAGCTATTTTTGAATTTCTCCTCTCAAAATAGGGAAAATAACTTTCCTATTGCGAGTAGTAAGTTTGGTTAAGTCCCCTCCCACCTAGAAGTGGATGTAGTGAATATTCGACTGGTTTAATTATGTTTAATTGAACTTATAATTTTTGATATAGAGTATAAATTTATTTGTAAAAATTTATTAAATTTATAAAAATGGTAGATATGAACTTATAACTTTAAAAATATAATTATTTAAATGTTAAAAAAATTAAAAGTTGAACCTCTAGGGTTTAAATCCGATCTGCCTCTGCTACCATCCCCAACACTCCTCCCACCTCCCGCCTTCAGGGCAGATGCAACATAGAGCTACCAGGTTAAACTAAACCTAGTACTTTCGCCCCGGAGCATAAATTTATGTTTAACAATTACCTTAATTATAATAAATAGTATATATGAACTCGTAACTTTGAAAATATAATGGATTCAATACTAAAAACTTTAAATGTTAAACCTATAGAATTAAAATTCTAGATATGCCTATGCCCGCCTCCACCTATCAACCACCCCCTACCCTGGCCCTCTACCACTCGCCCTTGCCCTCGCCCCCAGCCCACTACCCCCCCCCCCCCCTTCCACTTTAATTCCTTGCAGCGTTTACTTAAATTATACTCCATCCGGTCCACAATAAGTGTCTGTTTTACTTTTAACACGCCCATTAAGAAAATACTAAATCCTATGCAAAATTATCTAGTATGACTAAACTACTCTTATTTAGTAAGTTAATGTGATGAGAGAGAAAGTTTTTAGGGATATGCACATAAGAGTAAAAGAGTAAAAATAAATTGAATTTTTTCTTGATTACCTAACTAGACACTTATTTTGAATCAAAATCAAAAAGTAAAACAGAAACTTATTGTGGACCGAAAAGAATAATATATAAATGCTCTTGGGAGTTGGAACAAAAATTTCTGTTTACTTACGAAATACCGAAAAAAAAGTAAGAAAATCACTTAGATTTCTTCTGCGCCTGTTTGTTTAAATGCTTCTAAAGTGCGGTAGCACAGGAAACAAAAGATGAGTTAAAAAACCTCATATAGTACTAACATAATTGATCGCTTTAAAGTTTAAACATCATGAACTACCCGGCAACGATCATCCATCCAAGGCCTTGATCAAACCCTAATACTATATGATAATATTACTAAAGTTATTTCAGAAAAGAACACCACAATCTGTTATTCCACGTGAGAGAGATGTAAAACAGACAAGTTCAAGGCACGCATGAGATGATTACCTCAATGTAATAGACACTTGTTGACCAAAATTCTAAGAGCAATAAAGACTTAATAAGACAATTCTATACTGTGTAACACATTACTTCTTATGAGACACAATGATTTACCCACTTATCACAAAAATCCTTTCCTCCTTAGAATTAAATGGATGACCAAACCCAATACTTATTAATTATAGGTACAATCAGATCTTGATACTTGAGCTACCAAAAGTGACAAGAAAACCAAATATCGGTATTTCTATCTTTAATCAAATAAAGCTAAAATCTCTTCATTAATGATCTATTGACTTGTTGAGCTGGTACAAGTGACAAGAAATTAAGGAGAAAGAACACAAAATCAACAATGCTCCAAAGATCAAAGGTAAAAGGTATTTGGCAGTTTCTTTAAAAATAAAATAAAAGAATCCCAGTGTTTGTGATCCCTGGCTTGAGCCTTGACCGTCGGGTTCTTAAAACACTATATGAATTTAACTTACACTCCCTGTAATATTATTTTACACGATTATATTTTGAAGTCATTTTCGTTCATAAAGGTCTGCGTACATACTATTCTCTCATACCCAAGTATAAGAATATACTGGGTATATTGTTGTTATATATATATATATATATATATATTAACACATTTAGTAGGTTATTTACTTATTTTTTAAGTTTTCACATTATACTCAATATAGTCAATTACCTAATTTTGTAAGTTACTTTTACCTAATGGTGCAAATATTTTTTTTAACAGTATACTTGCATAAAAATAAATTCTTCATTAAATATTCATAATCAGTTCACGGTCTCCATTACTGTTTAGCCTTAGAATATGGGTACCATAAAGCCTAGAAACCCATGGCATGTTGTTTCTATTTTGCCGTAGGCAACTCTAACTGCAGGGAGGTACAACACAGTACAATATATTTCCTTCGTACTGTCTGCTACCTAACTAGGGTCTAATAGTAACAGAAGGCAAAAAATCATAAATATTGCAAGTTGGTGCAGCCTAGATTAATACTATAATAATTAACATTACCATGGTCCATAGGCACACCAAATTAGTACTACTAATTAGCATAAGACTAAATTAAAGAAACTCATTAAGTACTGATCCTATAAACTACTAAAACATGACTTAAGGTGAATTAGGAGATCTGCCAATGAAAGAGTTGAGACTAAGTTCAAGAGAAGCTCTGGCGGCAGCAGCCAAGTTATGATCATCTGAACGGTACCATTCTGTGTAGAATCCGCCTGAAGATTCGTGTTTGATGTTGCAGAAACTGGACATGTTCTCTTCATGCATGGGAAAAAGTGGGAGAGTTTCTAAAGCAGAGGCTCTTTGGTAATTTTCTTCTTCTTGTTGCAGTTCCTCATAATCGTCCACTATGGTTTCATCAAAATGTTTTGTCTTTTCAAGAAAAGGGTAAGCTTGGTGAGAAGTGTAGGGATCAACTCCAACCCATGTAATGTTTTGATGACCCATTGATCCGTTGGAGTTACCACATGGTGATATTGAACAGTCCTGTTTTGGAACCACTAACATTAATTAGAAATTCATTTTTTTTTAAATTTAAGTTAGTGTATACTATTATAAGGAAATTTGCATATGACAACCTCAGAATTTTTTTAACATCCAAGAAGTAAAGAAAAGGGTATTTAGTTCTTTATAGAAGGAACTCATAAGTTAGGGAAAATGTTGTCTTGATTATGGGACTGTGTCCTTTTTTTCTTTATTTCATTTTCACAAGAACGAAACTTGGTGAAAAAAAGGAGTAAACATAAGCAACAGAATCTATTTACCCCAATATTGGTGGATTGTCATGATAGCTTGAAACTGGTTCAAAAGATTCTTTTTTGGGCTTAAGTAGTTTCCTTTTTAACTTATTAGCAAAGGAGTTTACACCAAACTTACCCTAAAGCTCTTTTCCATAGCTAAAGTTCCATAACCATAGTTTCCATTCTGTCCAACTGCCAGCACACCATGAGAAGAAGCGGATGGACAGTGAATACCTGTATATGAAACAAGTCCTTAGAACCATTCATAATAAAGTTCAAAATTTTGTGAAATATTAGTAGTACCTAATAGTTACAGAAGTTAACTTCTTACAAAAAAAGAAAGGCAAAAGAAATATCTTTTTCTTTTGTCTTTCATGATATTTTGACCAGTAAATTACCTGTAGTGTTGTTATACTTGTGGTGAATGGGATCATCAGCAGATCTCCAAACACCTCTCATGTGCATGGGAATATTATCAGTAGCAGCAGCAGCAATAAGCCTCTTCTTTTGCCTTTCACGAGCTTTATGGTTCTGAAACCAATAAAACACATTCTTGCCTTCAATCTTACCGTACTGTCTTAACTTAGCAGAGATCCTCTGAATCTGTTCAGCAGTTGGAGACCTAACTCCATTGTTGTAGTAAAGATCCTTCAATATTCTTATCTGGTCAGTTGTGGGTGTCCACCTAGTACTACTTTGCCTGCACATAAAACTGCTGCTGTTGTTGTTTTTGCTGCTATTACCACCAACACCATCTTCAATAATGTTGTTTGTCACCTGTCCAATTGATAAATGTTGTTGGTGAAGATAGTGCTGCTGGTTTTGTTGTTGAGCAGCTTCCATTGTGTATAGAGACTAGTACTAAAACAAGAAGAGAACAAAGGGATGTAGACAAAAAAAACTGATAAAAGTGAAGAATGTGGCTATAGGCTAGGTAGGTGAAGACTGAAGATTGAGGAGTTACATGGAGAGAATGAGAGAATTATAAAGAAAGTTTCGGTTTGGTTTGGGGGGAGGGGGGGTGGAGAGGGGGGTAGGAGGGGCACATGGAAAGGAAATCAGAGGGATATCTGGGAGAGAAGAACTGAAATTGACAGAGCAAAGGGTTAAGAAAAAAGTATGGGACAAAAGAGGGGCTAGAAAAAGGTAGAATTCAGAGGAGTTTGCTTGGATGAAAAGGCAATGACAAGTTATGATTATTAAGTGGAGATATGGGAAAGGAAAAAGTGTGCTTTATGAGAAGACAGAAGAGAAAGTATTAGAGCTTCTTTTCAATGACTGAATGAATGGATGTTGTTGCAAAATGTTACTTACTATGTAGTATATGTTCTTGTGATTTAGACTTCATCTAGGGGAATTCTTCTTTATGTGGGAGATATGACCTCTTTGTCTCTGATTAAATATGCCAGAAATTTAGGATATTCTTTGTACTCTAGTACTTACAAAAAGGTTACTAGGGTAAAGTTGTAAATGTACTAGTAAAAGGTGAGGAAGAGTAATACAAATATTCTTCCCATATATAATACAGAGAAAAGATTCAAAAGTATACTAATTTGCAAATGATGTGTGGTCATTTGGATGTAAATGCAGCTGCTATTGGGGGGGTATTATAAAAGCCACATCTCAGAAGTAGCATTAATGTCAGAGTTTTCTGCTAGTTGAAGCACTTGAAAATATCCAACAGATAATTAGTGAACTTCTTTGGTTCTTCAGCAGTATTAATAATATAGGATCCATGCATTTCCCAGTTTTTAGTTTTTTCCTTCCTTTTTTCTTTATTTGAGATCAAGCATTAGCAAATGGACATGGGAAATATTATTATAGTTCACACCGCTAAGTGTAGCGAGTTTTGGGAGAAGTGATTTTCTCGTATTGCTTACAAAAGTATATATAGAGTACAGAGAGAAACCAAATCCTACCAACTATAGGACTGTACAATAATAAAGGAAATCAAATCCTACAAACTATAGGATTGTACAATATATTCTAATACGCCCCCTCAAGATGGAGGGCCGGAGGACACTCCAATCTTGGACATCAACAGAAGAAGCCGAGGACGAGATAAGTGCTTGGTGAGAGCATCAGCAAGCTGATCAGCAGAGGATACATGAGCAACACGAAGAGACTCATTCTGAACCAATTGACGAACAAAGTGATAATCAATAGAGATGTGTTTCATGCGTGAATGAAACACAGGGTTAGCACAGAGGTAAGTGGCGCCAATGTTGTCGCTGTAAATGACAGGGGCAGCCGGAAGAGGAACATGAAGCTCGCGCAGCAGGGAATGAAGCCAACGAACTTCAGCGGCAGCAGAAGCAATGGCACGATACTCAGCCTCAGTAGAAGACCGTGCAACGGAACGCTGCTTTTTGGAGCTCCAGGAAATATGATTAGGCCCTAGAAAGACAACATAGGCACCAGTTGAGGAGCGGTCATCACAGTTTCCACCCCAATCAGCATCAGAGAAACAATTCAGAGGTATAGCAGTTAAAGGACGCAGCCAGACCCCAAAGTCACGCGTCCCATTCAGATACCGGAAGAGGCGCTTAACTGCACCCCAATGATTGACAGTAGGAGCGTGCATGAACTGTGAGAGTTTATTCACAGCAAAGGAGATATCAGGACGAGTGAAGGAGAGATATTGGAGGCCCCCAAGGGCTTGTCGATAGGCGGATGCGTCGGCAGGGGCCGAGCCGTCGGCCAGCTGAAGGCGGGTTGACGCCGCTGTTGGTGTCTGAACATGGTTGGATTCTAGCATATTATGGCGAGTCAAAAGATCAACAACATATTTACGCTGAGAAAGAAAACATCCCTTGGAGCTGCGCAGAACTTCAACACCAAGAAAGTAGCTTAGATCACCCATGTCTTTAAGAGAAAACTGAGTCCCAAGAGAGTCAATCACACGGTTCAAGAAAGCAGAATCATTACCAGTCAATATGAGATCATCAACATATATCAAAAAATAGGCCGTAATACCAGAATGCTGAAAGACGAAGAGCGAAGTGTTAGAGGTAGTGTTGACGAAACCCATGGTTAGAAGGTATTGGCAGAGCTCGATGTACCATGCCCGAGGTGCCTGTTTGAGTCCATAAATAGCTCTCTGTAACTTACAGACATAAGATGGATAGGCTTTGTCAACAAAACCCGGTGGTTATGCCATACAAAAATCCTCTGTTAGCCTCCCGTGGAGAAAGGCATTGTTCACATCCATTTGACGAAGAGGCCAGCCCTTGGAAACAGCTAGACTGAGAACCAAACGCACAGTTGCCGGCTTAACAACCGGACTGAAAGTCTCCTGAAAGTCTACACCTGGATGCTGATGAAAACCCTTCGCAACAAGCCGGGCTTTGAACTTATTCACAGTACCCGCGAGATTGGCCATTGCTGAAGTAACCACCGCGACTGGAGGCTAAACCGCGGCTGCTACGGCCGCGCCCGCGCCTACCGAAGCTGTTACGGCTGGACTGTTGTCCGGCGACGAAGGCAGCCGACGGAGCCAAATCAGCTGCGAGGAGGCCGGCGCACGAGCAGTAATCTGAGCCTCCATGCTAAACAACTTGTCATGTAATTCAGCAAAAGAGATTGGAGATTCGCGGGCTTGGATGGCATGAGAGAGTTCCATATACGGGGCATCAAGACCATTGAGAACCTTAATGACAAGATCCTCAGAATCAACAGTAACACCCAGGAGAGATAATTCATCCTCAATAACGCAAATACCATGCATAAAATCAGTAATAGATTTTCGAACCTTTTACCGGATTATGGAGCTGCTGTTTGAGAGCCATGATACGACCACGAGAAGCAGTGCAGTATGTGCGCGCGAGGATGTCCCAGGCCTCTTTAGAGGTTACCACAGCGGCAATGAACGAGATGATCGTCGGTGTGATCGACGAGATGATGGCACTGAGAATAAGATTGTCCTGGCGAATCCAGTAAGGATATGCTGGATTGGGGGAAGTTACCTCCTTGCCGATGATAGTAGCTGGTGGGCACGGCTTCGAGCCGTCCAAGAAGCCGAGGAGGTCGTAACCCGTAAGAAGGGTTCGGAATTGGAATTTCCACGCCAGGTAATTAGTGGAATCCAATTTGAGTGGGATCTGAGCCGATGCATTGATGGCAATCGGCTGGAGAAGATCGTTTGAAGTCGTAACGCCCATGAGGCGTGATGCAAAGGAGAGGAGGCGCTGAACGACGTCGAGACAAAAATCAATATCACAATGAATAAACTTCACAAGTTTCTTGATTCAAACAATATATTTATATATATTGCAATGGCCAGTCTTAAACTAGCAGATCGATGAATCTCAAATTATAAGTTTGTTATTACTTCATCAAGCCAAGGTAGCAGGAGAACTACCGATGTCGGATTACAAAGAATCGTCGACAAGCTTGAAAGCAAGCAGGACGGTGACTGAAGCTATACCATAGGACCTCGCTAATTCGACCGCGAAACTGTACCGACCTCGACGGAACTCGAAAAAAATGTTGCTGAGTTATTTAGAAAAGAGGAAGAGCGGCCGAGAAGGGCAGTGGCGGCGGCGACGGGCTGTCGATTAGTGCAGCGGCGACAGCAGCGCGGGTAGGAAATAATTAGGGTTTCTTTGGCGATAAGCCACTGGCGTATGATACCATGTAGAGAGTTTTGGGAGAAGTGATTTTCTCGTATTGCTTACAAAGGTATATATATTGTACAGAGAGAAACCAAATTCTACCAACTATAGGACTGTACAATAATAAAGAAAATCAAATCCTACCAACTATAGGATTGTACAATATATTCTAATACTAAGAAATAGAATAATTCTTCAGCAGATTTTGATGGGTAATAAAATATAGAAGATAATTCCCTGTCCCTGAACCACCCATCGGTAGGTACCGCGCCAAAAGAAAGGACTTACAGTAATTTATAGGACTAGTATATACTGTTTTAGTCCATTATAACATGTTATAGTACCTTGCAGAGATGATCTTATGGCAAATCAGCAGCTGCAAGGTTCCCTTACTGACAGATTCAAGGCTGTATGCTGTCTCGACAAACTTCAAATCCAGAAAATGTATATCAGTATGCTCCCTAGATTTGATAGAGTCGACTGGAGGAACTTACTTCTGGTTCAAAATGTCCTGCCTCGACATAAATTTATTACTTGGCTGGCTGCCCAAAGAAGATTACCTACTGTGGATAGATTAGCAAACTATGGTATTCAAATCCCTTCACTGTGTGTATTTTGCAAACAACAGGTGGAAACTTTCCAGCACCTCTACTTCGAGTGTTGCGTTACTAAGAGTTTATGGTCTAGAATTGGTTGTTGGCTGGGCAATTCAAGACAAATCCTTGACTGGGACAGTGAACTGGAATGGATATGCAGTAAAACTCGTAGTCGCGCATGGAGGAATGCTATCACTGCTGCTGCCTTTGTACATGTCGTAGCTTTAATACGGCAGTCGAGGAACAAAATACGATTTCAGAATATGGCATATGATGAAGATAGAACCACTAGAGAGATTGCATTACTTCTTCACATTAGTGGGAGACATAGTAGAAGCTGGCGGATCGGTCTACGTCAACTCAACTGTTTTCCATAACTTTTTTTTGCCGGTACTTGTGGAAACTCAAATACATATTTGCGCTTCTTTTGCTAGTTACATAGAAATGAAATGTAAATAGGATTAGTAGCTGACTGTCCAATCAGCTACTAGTAGGAACATTTGTACATCTTTTGCTATATATGAATACCAAGCTTTAACTGGAAAAAAAAACATGTTATAGTATGTTATTTGTCTTTATTTTTTTAAGATGCTAATTCCGATTACCTAAATTATTATATATAATTATCTTTTAGGTGAATTTGAGTATGTTTGGCCAAGCTTATAATAAGCTAGTCTACCATAGCTTATACGCACTTTTTTATTATGTGTTTGCTAAACACCAAAAATGCTTATAAGCCAAAACCAGCTAAAAGTCATAAGTTGATCACCACTGCTTATAAGCATTTTCGGTTTGACCAAAATATTTATAATTTTTCGGTAAACTATATCTTGTGAAATCTTTGAAATACTCTTCCAAAAACACATATAACTCAGGATTATCTCTCAATTCAATTTCCATTGTTGGTCCTCTTCATGTAAAAATACTTAAAATTTATTTTTTGTAAGTAGCTTGAAGAATATTTCAGTCATTTTAATAAAAAAATACTAAGTACCTTTTTACCACACATATATAATGATTGCTTATTATTAATTTCACCATTTTTATACAATAATGTAACTATTTATTTATAAATTTAGCTTGAACAAGTAAAAGTGATTTTCAGTACCCCAAATGAGCTCTTTATAATGTAAAAATAATTATTTACCGTCTCTGTATAAAAGCTAACTCTAAAGAAATCCTATACAATAGCTATTAAAAAGTAGTAGTGTTATGTACGATTTAGTGAATATCATCATATTCACTTCCAACCGAGAGGTTGTGAGTTCGAGTCTCCCCAAGAGCAAGGTGGGAAGTTCTTGGAGGGAGGATGCCGGGGGTCTATTTGGAAACAGCCTCTCTACCCAAGGGCAGGGGTAAAGTCTGCGTATACACTACCCTTCCCAGAACCCACTAAGTGAGATTATACTGGGTTGTTGTTGTTATTGTTGTCCGATGGAGCGTCTAAGCAGATTTGTTAACCGATCTTTATGTATTTTTCTCTCATTTGAATAGTACGTACCATCTAAGTATATCATCCTTAAAACATATAATTTGGATAATTATAAATAGGAAATGGAAACTCTCCACAGGAAAATACCAGCCACAATCTTGAACTATTTAGGAAAAGAACAGTAGAGCACGCTACCCAATATTAACTGCCAAAACATCTACTTCTGCTCTCTACGTAGTGATATACTGATATTACCAGTTACTCCGTATGATCATTCAACTCATGAAAATTACTACTCGCTGTCCGTATGTATCAATTTATGTGAATTTGTTTTAATTTTTAATTAAATTATTACTAAATTTAGAAAGAGTTTTTTTTTTTGAAACGGATCATAAAAGAAATAGATTTACATAAACTGGAACAAAGGGAATACTACCTAGGAACATCATCGCTCATCTTTTACTTATTCTTTACAAAATTACTCTTTACAGTTCCAATACAGTAATATATACTGGTATGATACTAAGTACAACAACAACACAGTCCAGTATAATTTACTAGTACGGTCCGGGGAGGATAGTGTGTATGCAGACCTTACCCCTATCCTGAGGTAGAGAAGCTGTTTCCAAATAGACTCCCACATTTGCTCTTGGTGACTCGAACTCGCAATCTCTTGGTTGGAAGTGAAGGATGTTTACTATCAGAACAACCACCTTATTTGGTATGATACTAAGTACACTTTTAAGAAAAAATTAACTTGAAAATATGTTACATTAAATTAAATGTCAGAGGGTTTGGTCAATTACCACACCTCAAGTCCTCGACTATTCTATCAAGTACTTACCGTAAGTATCAAGTAAATCTGCGCATACACTAGATATTTCTACTCACTAAATTTATATATGTGATATTTTTCATTCTTATATTAATAATTAATTTGATGTAAATATTATGTGTATTAAAAGTTTCATAGAGGAGGAAATACTGATTTGGCGTTTATAGAAAAAATTTATCTTAAGGGTTTTTGTTTAAGTTTTGGTCTAAATGACAATGAAATTTGATGCAGACAAAGGAGGAAAAAGCAGGAGATCAAAATAATTGGATGTTTTAAAAAATTGAGTCACTTTCAGCGAATTGCTTTCTATCGCCGCATTTTATTAATCTTCCAAATCCTACCTTTTCCTATGCACCGATAGAACTGCAGCTACACTCCTAACTTCTTTCTCCCAATTACTCAATTAGAGTCTAAAACTAGCAGGTTCTTTTCTTTTTCTTTTTAGCTACTTAAGTTATATTAAGGGATGTGATGAGATGGAGATAATTTATAAGCTTTTCAAAAATTAATTTAAATTAAAAATATAAAAGTGGTGTTCACATATATAAAATAAATAAAAAGAAACCCTTATTGTTCTAAAGAATTTTTTTTGTATTGTACTTTTGATAAAGAGTACTTTTCTAAAAAAACACATTTTAAAATTTTGGCCAAATAGGCTATGGTTTTGTCATTCTCGGCTCTTAATTTGTAGGGCATTCTTCTTATTTTTCAAAATATAATTTATATTTATTTTGCATGTCCGAACATACTTGAAACCATTTCGCTTCTAATATCATTTACATTACTTTTACTATTTCTCTAATCCAAACTCACATAATATATAAAATTTAATTTTTTGGGAGAATATTCGGAGTTTTCTTTATATAAATAATTTTCCCTTTTTTTTTGTTCAAAAAGCTTGTTAGGTGGAAATTTTTTGAAAGAAAATTTGACCTTTTCTGGAAGTTTCTAGACCTCCAAATATTAGTTAAACTTTTTCCGGGGCATAAATACGCTGATAATTCAAGATATCTATTGCAAATTATGAAACTAAGGGGGGATTAAATTAAATTAGGTCTAATATATAGGGAAGGAATATATACTCTCACCTTGAAGTCATCAGTCTCATTCCAATTTTCCTTCAATTCTGCTGACCGTTACCAGACTCTCACTCTTTATTGGGAGTTCAACATTTGAGATTGCGCTATTTTTTTCTTTTTCTGATTTTGATACTGTGTCATCATTACATATACCTTTCATTATCGTGCATTTATATTATTTCTTTCTCTCAGCTGTCTCTCTTCGTTTTTCACCTCTAAAAGAGAAGGAACTAATGCAACAAGGATCCAAATAAGAAACTTAATTAGTACTTGTATTTATACATTAGTAGTATCTGTGAAAGTCTATGCATTATTTATGAAACGGAATGTTGTATAATCTATGTACTATAACAACGACGACGATGACGATGCAGTAAAATCTCATAAGTAGAGTCAGAAGGATAGAGTGTACGCAGACCTTACCCCTGCCCGGAGTGGTATAGAAGTTGTTTCTGAAAGACCTTTGGCTCAAGCAGACGGAAACTACGAGAAGAGAAGTGGAAAGACAATATATTAGTATCATCAAGAGAAATCAAATTAAAGAAATAATAACATCATATGAACAAGAAAATAGTAGAAATGCAATAACAAAACCAGAAAATAAGCCCCGATGCAGTGAAACACAAAAGGATAGTGTGAACACAACATTAACCTCTAGCAGTCTAAGGCCAACACTATCGAACTAGCCTCACCTCTGGACTCGACTACGTCATAACCTACAACCTAATACTCGACCTCCATACCTTTCTATCAAGGGACATGTCCTCGAAAGTCTGCAGCAACGCAATGTCTCTGATCAACTCTCCCCAATACTTCTTAGGGCGCCCTCTGCCTCTTCTCTTACCCGCCAAGGCCAAACTCTCACACCTCCTCACCGGAGCATCAGGGCTCCTCCTTCGCACGTGCCCAAACCATCTGAGCCTCACTTCCCATATCTTGTCATCCATAGGAGTCACGCCCACATTCTCTCGAATAACTTAATTCCTAAACTTATCCATCCTAATATGCATGCACATCCACCTCAACATCCTCATTTCTAGCACTTTCATCTTCTTGATATGAGAGTTCTTAACCAGCTAATACTTTGCCCCATACAACATGGCCGG
The DNA here is from genome assembly GCA_034376525.1 of Nicotiana benthamiana. NCBI lineage: Eukaryota > Viridiplantae > Streptophyta > Magnoliopsida > Solanales > Solanaceae > Nicotiana > Nicotiana benthamiana. The sequence continues at coordinate 138,993,904 of CM067341.1, read as the reverse complement.
TCTAGCCACGGCTCTATAGAAGTTACCTTTGAGTAATGGTGGTACTTTCTTGTCACACATGACTCCTGATGATAACCTTCATTGTATCCACCCCACCCCTATACGGTATGTGACGTCTTCATCGATCTCTCCGTTCCCTTGGATAATCGACCTCAGGTACTTAAATACTTCTCTTGGGGATGACCTGTGATCCAAGCCTCACGTCCATGCCAACTTCCCCCGATTCGGCGTTGAATTTGCACTCATGATATTTTGTGTTAGTCCTACTCAACTTGAATCCTTTAGACCCAAGGGTATATATTATTAATATTAATTAAGAACACTTAAAATGATAGACTTACTGTAGTACAAATTGGAAGTACATTTTTACATTATATTAAAATTAGAATCTTCTTTAATAAAACTAAAAATTCATGACACTGTAGTAAGAAATTTATAATGTGAGAACTCTCACTAATTTTGAATAAAGTCTTCTTTTAAAATGAATTAAACCTTGTTTTTTTGTGTGCGTATATATAAGTATATTATTAAATTTAATTCTCGAATTTGGTATTAAAATATTTGATATTACACTTATCGCTTATCGAGATTCAAACTTTTATTGTGAATCCAATGTAAAATCTGTAAAATTTTGACTTAAAATTACATATTTCAAAACAACACAAAAATTACGTAGTATAAATCACAACTCACAATAATTTAATAATTTAAAATACATGAAAGAATCACGATAAAAAAGAATTGGTAAGGATCTCGAAATGTGAACACCATCACAACAATTGGAACGGAAGGAAGGAGTAGTAAGGAGTGATGGCTACTCCTTTGGCCAGATTGTCTTTCAAAGTCTATGGGACATTGATTTGCTAGTAAAACTCAACATCACTACTCTTTGATCTTTCGTTTCATATTATTTTCTAAACAAACCAAAACCTCTTACCTCATCTCTAGCCTTCATGACAAGCACATATATTCCCTTTTCTTGCGGGTAATCATAATATATCCTAGTATTATAGATAAATAATATCTTGAAAGATTTTTCTAACATCATCTTCAGATCTCTCTACCTTCTTTTTCTACATATTATGGTACAACTTACAATTTCTTTCTCGCTTTCTTTGTAATTAATACCTAGAAAGAGACTACCAAACCAAATGAAGTAAAAAACCCTAGCCATAATCCACAAACTTTATATTCACTATTTGAAATAGTTTTTTCTTTCAAATTTTGATGCGCGTGAAGGAAGTAAAATTACTAAGATTAGATATTCCTACGTATAATATGGGCATGGTGGTCCATTGAAGGAGAAAGTCTGAGATGGAAATAGTTGCTTTAATGTACTTTTTTTCTTAAAGTTTGAGTTTTACTGTGGAGTGTTCTAGGTAGGTGACTATGAATTTAATGCACTCTAAATATTTTCAACTCACAAACATGTAGCAGTAGTATATATAGGACCCAGAAATGCAGTTTGAAGTTTGGACCACTACCAAATATGAATCTTCTTTTAGTTCTAGACTGGATGAGTTACCCATTTAACGTATGTTGTTTTAATGCTTTAAGTTAGACTGAAAGTTCTTGTAACAGAGGACCACATGACATTTGTTCTTAGCTACTTCAGTATCTCTCCTACTATGCAATCAGTGACTCATCAAATTAAACTTAAGGATTATACACTATTAGAAAACCAAAATGTAACGATACGTAATTGTCCATAATAAGTTGAAGTAATTATCTGAAAAATAGACTCATCTTACTGTTAGTATATAGGTTAAATCCTATCAAAATTGCTTTTTGATGTATTGTGCTCGGTTAAATACAGCGGGTGGCAAACAGGCAGGTTAGGTTGGATACGGAACGAATCGAAAGCGGTTACACTACAATATACTGTATCTATAGCTACGAAAAATATTGTAGCTAAATATGAAAATTTTCGTGGCTAAACACTTTAGTCACAATATTTTTTTCCGTAGCATTCGTAGCAAAATGTAACGTAATTAAAAGTTAGCTACAAACTTTACATGATCCGTGGCTAAGACTAATACATATTGCCACAAATTTTTTATGTTGTAGCTGTGATAGTAAAAAAAACATTTTGCCACGAAAAATATACTTTTTACAAGTGATTTTATTCTCTTTCCACCACAAATAAAATTTGTAGCTTTATTCATATTTAGCCATAAGATTTTGTATTGTAGCAAAAGATATAATTTGTTTGCCACACAAGCTCAACTTTGTGGCTAAATTTATAATTTACTCTCGTGGCAATAGTACTTATGTTTAGCTATGAATTTCATAATTTCGTAGCAATAGACGGAAGAATTTGCCACGATCAGCTTTAGCTACAAGTATTTATATATTGTAGCTAACAATCCATATTTTAGCATAAAATATATAAATTTTTAGCAAAATGTTTTCTATTATTTTTAGCATAAAATATATACATTAGTACAGGACATAACTAGAATGCAGGTTTCCGAGGACATGACCCTTGATAGGGGAGTCTGGAGGTCTAGAATCAGTGTTGTAGGCTAGGGGCTCATAGAGTGCTTCGTACGCCTCTCCCGGGGTTGGGTGTGGGACAGCAGGGTTATCCATAGATGATTTGTGTTTTAACTTATGTCCCCCTTATGGTTGTTAGTATGGTAGTTACTGTTTATTATTATTGCATGCGATTGTATTTATGTTTCTTATGTTTACATAATTATTTACGTTATTTCTGCGGGATTTACTAATGCTTTATTGTTTTGTTTTTGTTTCTAATTTTGTCTTTGTTTTTGTTTTAAAGCTGCTTTCCATTTTATCCTATGCGCCGAGGGTCGACTGGAAACAGCCTCTCTGCCCTTTCGGGTAGGGGTAAGGCTCGTCTACATATTACCCTCCCCAGACCCCACCTAGTGGGAATAGACTGGATAGTTGTTGTTGTTGATATACATTAGTAAGAATACATAATTAAAGGTTCAACAATATCATTCAAGATAAATTAAACATATTGATATACTCAAAATGTAACGGTATTCTTTTACAAGAGAAACAATAATTTCATACAGATCCAAAATACATAGATCTTTTACAACACGAATAATAAAGTTTAAGAAAAAAAGGTTGCTAATGTGAGACTGGGTAGTGATGGTAACTTTCAGCTATCATTGAAAAAGTGGAAACCCAAAAGTGCTCCAATGTTTTTCTAATATCAGGTTCCAATGGCGAATTCAGAGTCATTAGTGGATTGTATTTGTACCAAATACGCGAAAGAAATTGTTGTTCCTGTGGATATGAAGAATAGACAAAGAGGATTGCTCTGATGGTAAGCCACCCTCACTTTCAATCGAGAGGTTGTGAGTTCGAGTCTCCTCAAGAGCAAGGTGGGAAGTTCTTGCAGGGAAAGATGCCGGGGGTTTATTTGGAAATAGCCTCTCTACCTCATGGTAGAGATAAGGTCTATTTACACATTACCCTCTCCAGACCCCACTATGTGGGATTATAGTGGGTTGTTGTTGTTGTTGATATGAAGAAGAAGGGCTCAGTAAATAAGATCTTATAGCACTTCATCGATTATCTCACCCGGTGACACCACCTCCTGATCCAGCAAGATGGCAATTGCAGGACTACCAACCTGTATATACAAAAATAATGGTAGTACATTAACTAATTGGGACTTGTCAATCACTTTTGAACAGAACAACATTTCCTTTGGCAGGGTAAGATCTTGCTAGAAACAGCAATCCGCTTCTTTAAAATACTACCTTTAGTTTGAAGTGTAGCACTATAAGAAAATATTACAAATATCAAAAGTTGCATTTCTTTTTTGTATCTAATAACTAGGCGTTTTCAAGTCTGAAGTCATGTAAATCCTTAAGTTTGTAATTGTATTCTCATATTCTCGGCTCAAGGAAAAAGCTCAAGCTAAATCAGTTCAACATCACACTTATTTCATAACAAACAAATAGTCCTAGAGTACTCTAAATAATATTTATAAGAATTTTGTAAACACTCTATCCAATTGAATTTGTTTTATGAAAGAGTGAATTATTATACATTACCTCATGGTTATTACACTTGTTTGTTTCTAGATTGATGCCCATAACACAAGTGCCTACAAAGACAAGGAAAATTTCTTGTTAATTCTTTTACAAGAATTTATAACAGATAACAAAAGAGAAGTACAAAGCATCAAAAGAAATAAAAAAACAGAAAATGGCCAAATATACTCCTTTATTTTCAAATTTTGTTTATATGTACCCTTTGTTATACTATTGGTCTATCCATACCTCTACCGTTATACTATTGGGTTATCTATACTCCTAATATCATACTTTGAAACAAAAATACCCTTATTATTGGATGGAGTGCCACGTGTCAGCACTAAATTAAAACGACCCATTTTCTATTTTTTAACGCGACCCGTTTTTAAAAAACCCACAACCGACTCCTATTTTTGTTTTTTCCAAATTTTTTTTTAAATTTCAGTTTTGAAAAAACAAAAATATTATGTTTTTTTAATTGCCAGAACAAGCAGAGATTCAAACTCTCTAGAAGGCAATTGAACACTTCTAAATCACAAAATATATCAATATAATTCCTTAAGAAAGTAGTGAGAAGGCCCAAATGCAAAGAGGGTATTTTTTTAATTGCCAGAACAAGCAGAGATTCAAACTCTCTAAAAAGAGTGGATCTATTGCTACAAACTAAACATCAATTTAAAGATGATTACATGAAATTATCCACAAATCATCCAACAAACACAATCTGCAAACCATTGAACCAAAATATAACCAGTACTTGAAATAATACATTGATCCAAATCCTAAAGGCATATTAAAAATTAATTTCGGGTACGAACTCTAAATTAGAAAGTAAACAAAGATGACATAGAGCAAAGAAAAATAAGAAGAGTATGATAAATTACAGACCTTTATTGTTCGGATCACGCTGACTTATTATGTAAAGAAGATGATGACGAGAGGAAATTGAGCCCCTGCTATGATGAAGAAAGGAAATTGTGCGCATTATAGTGTGGAAGATAAAGAGTGGTTACGGCTAGGGCTTATTATTATATTCTTGTGTATTGCTTTCTTTCGTTTCTTAATTAATACATCTTAATTCAGTATAAATGCAAAGAAATGTAAGTCCTCTTACTGTATATGAATTATATTAAATTCTTAATTCTTTAATTCACTAGTATAAATAATTTATTGTACAGTGTAGTTAGTGCAATATTATAGTTGTTTAAATTTGGTATAATTAGTCATGTACATAATTGTGGGATATAATTTTATTTTTTAATTATAATTGAAACTTATATAGTCAAATCTCTCTATAACAATATCCTTATATGTCACGATCCGAATTTTCTACCTTCGGAAGTCGTGATGACGCCTACTATTGGGAGTTAGGCAAGCTAAACCTTAACTACTTGCTACACTTTCATATTGCTTCATTTTAACAAACACAATTTGATATTATAATAAAAGCAGAATTTTAGATAATAAGCGGAAGTTAGCAATTATATAACTTAAGGCTACGTCTATTACAGTGTTTAAAACCTCAATACCCCAAAATCTAGTATCACAATGTAAAAGACTGTCTAAGAGTTACCACATACAAGGCATGGAGAAAATACAATAAATTGTTTCTGAACACGGGCCCTCCAGAACTGTCGAATTACGAGTCCTCGTCCGTTTACCCAAAATATTGGCCGAAGTCAATTTAATTCATTTTATAACTAAATTTCATTATTTTTTACAAAATTTCATATTGAAGCTTTCTGGCTATGCGCCTGAATTGTGCACGCATATCGATGTGATTCTAAATGAGATTTTGAAGCCTCGGAGACACAGAATTCGATTAAAGGTAATTGTCTACAATTCATTTTGTGTTGACAAATAATTGGAACAATTAAGCTAACTATTTGTACGTTTTTTTAACTTGAAGCAAAAATATTAATTGACTACAAGATTGTAGTTTAACTAATTTAATGTGTCTAAAATGTTATTATTGCTACAAGAAGCTTCGAGTCATTGCAAAAACTTATGAATAGCTATAAAATTTCAGCGCAATACAAAATACTATGTGGCTATATCATTTACGACAAATAATTGTAGTTATTGAGCCAACTATTGCCATTATGTATTTAAAAATTGAAGCAAAATTGCTTTCTCAACTACAATATTTTAGTTTAAATAATTTATTGTGACTAAAAAGTTTATTTTGCTATAGTAAGTTTGAGCTTGTGGCAAAAACTATGAATTAGCTATGAAAGTTTATCATATCAAAATATTTGTGGCTATATTATTCTGTCATGTCAAATAACTGTAGCTATTAAGCCACTATTGCCATAATATTTTATAACTTGAAGCAAAAATATTTATTTAGCTACAATAATTGTTTCAAAAAATTTATCGTAGCTAAAAGTATATTATTGCTACGGTGACTTTTTACCCGTGGCACAAATTTATGATTAGCTATGAAATATTACGGTAGCAATAAGTTTGTAGCTGTTTAGATAGTTATTGCCATGAAAATTAGTAATTATAGCAAAAATAATGAATTAGCTTCGTAAATTTAGTTTTGTGGCTAAGGAATTTAAAAAACTTATAGATAGCCACGAAATTCTAATTTATCTGGCTATTAGTGAGTAATAGCTACGAAATTTAGATTTGTAGCTTAGATTTTGTTGCTACAGATACATTTTATTGTAGTGGTAGTGAAAACTTGTCACGACCCAGAAATCCCTCCAAATAAGTCGTGATGGCACCTAGTATAAACTAGGTAAGCCTAACATTAACTGAAATAACATTGATATTTATTAACTTTAAATTAAATTACTTTGAACAAATTACAATTCCCAAAATCAGTGGTACTAGTTATAAGTCTTTCTAAGAATAATTGTATAAAATAGATACATCATTGTTCTGAAACAAAAGTAACATATGGAATATGTACAACTGAAGGTGACTCCGAGGCATGCGAACGTACTACAACAGGTTTACCTTGAGTCTCCACTGCAATAATCCGTACATCCACTAACAATCAAATACTCGGATCTGGACATAAATTATTCGATCCGGCCAATATTAATACGAATAAAAAATGGTCATGACTTCTTAAATATGATCACTTTTGAAAGAATTCCTAGTCTCTTAAACTTGAGGAACCCCTAATTTGAGGCTTTACAAATATAAAAGTTAAACCTATTAATTATTCATTTTTTAAATAAATAATATGGTTCTTATCCATATTTAACCCGTTTTTAAAAATTCATTATCCAACCTATTTCTAGTGGATAATATATGTGATTAACCATTTTCTTTTCACAATTTTGCCGCCACCAATTAAAAATATACGAATTCTTAGGTGATTGAAAGCACTCAGTCCCTTCTAAATAGTTTCGGCATAATTTTTTAGGCAACTAAGTAAGAAATGAAGCTTTGTTTTATCTTAATATAGGATGATTCGAATACGAAGTCGGTTAACTTTTTGAAGAATTAGAATATTGTTTAGAATTATATGGGTCAAAATTTATCTTTAGAATATTTAAGTCAATATAATATTAGGGGAAAAATTCTCAAGTCGTCGTTTGTCGAAATGACTCAAGAAGCGGCGAAATCTGTGGTTGAAGAGTTAACAAAGGCCGAAGTCGTAGAGTCGACAAGGATCGAAGTCGAGGTCGAGTACCTTTGGCAGAATTATGACGATTAGTTTCAAGATAGGATATCAAAGAGAATATTCTAGTGGATATTCTATGTATTTGTACTATTAAGGTTTCTTAGGAGCATGTTCCATATAAATAGACAAAAATACAATAATAAGGGACATGTGATATTCATTTATAAAAATACATTTTGACTTGAGAAAGAGAATCGAATCTCATTTGCTAAGATACAAACCCTTTTACCGAGATTCTTGTCTATACTTTTCCACAAAATCCGAGAACAACTCATTTGTTCAAGGGATTGTCTATCATTCATCACTGTCAGAAAGAACATCCACATATTTCACCCCTTTTTGGGTGACTCATTTATTCTATCTACTTAAATTCCATTTATTGCTATTCATTAATATAAATACTACATTATTGCTTATGATTTCTAGAATATTTATTGTACGTTGTCCGAACGTATTTACGTAATATTTGTTGCTTCTTTAAAAGTTCCATCTGAAAATATTATTGCTAGGTATGATTAACCCTTATTAATCTAAGTTTAGCTATTTGAACCAATATCTATATTTATTGATAAAATAATTTAACATCGTGTGCGAAGACTCTTAGTTAAATTTTTAGCTTACTCTAGATCTACAATTAGTGCAAGTCGCTAACGTCAAAAAACCCGAGATCTCCTTTCTTTGTGTATATAAAACCCTACATGGCAGGTAACCAAGGAGAAAGGGAAAAAATGATGAGTGTTTCCTAACCAACCTCATGAATGTCGTCAATGAAAGCCGTCAAATAGTATGGGAAGACACGACCCTCAATGCTTACTCTATACGAGAGAGGTCACCACTCCCACACAACAACATAACAAAACTCAGCAGAAAAAGGGGCCTCCACTTCTACAGAGGAAGGGACACCCTCAACAAAAAATTAAACTCCTCGAGGCATGTTGACCGATACGCTAGCAAGCTTCCTTAATAAACCCGCTCCAGGCATAACTACAGAAACCGCAAGGGCTTGCTAATACAACAAACAGACAAGCAATGCAACTGGATCCTGCCAGAAACAGGTATAACTCACAATGTTACTGATAGTGTAGGTAACAACACCTTTGCTGCCATTCTAAAGAGGATGAAAAAATGGAGAATGAAAACAAGGCACTCCGAGACCAGATAAAAGAATATCAAGAATGAGTTGACAAGATACCGGGCGCTCCTAAGCTGCTAGAAAAAAGGAACACCATCAAGTTCGTAGAGCACCCGTACAACAATAATTCAGCCACGCATGCCATACCAAATATCTTCAAAATGTCGCCCTACCTCAGGATATACAACGGAATGAATGATCCTGAAGATCATGTGACTTATTACGTCACCTCCATAAAAGAAAATGACCTCACCAAGGAACAGGTGTCCTCCATTTTGCTGAAAAAGTTTGGCAAAACCCTCACGGGAGGGGAATTAACATGGTATTCACAGTTGCCAACCCGCTTCATAAAACTTTTCAAGAAATGGCCGATAAGTTTGTAACCGCCCATGCTGGAGCCAAGAAGGCCGAGGCCAGAGTAAACAACATATTTGCTATTAAGCAGTCCTTGGGAGAGGGAATAAGGGACTTCTTCGCCAGTTCAATAGAGTAAGGATGACTCTGCCAAACGTATTCGAAGGGATGTCGGTCGCAGCTTTATAGAACAGGCTGAGCAGAGAACATTCAAGAGCAACAAGAAAATTGTTTAGCCAATTGATGAAGTATCCTCCAACCACTTAGGATGAAATCTATAATGCTTATTGTGCTGAGGTCCGAGCAGACGAGGACGATCTCAACGGACCAACTCATCGGCTAACCTCAGTACAAGCCAAATCCATAAAAGAACAAAGAGATAATACCAGAAGAGATCATCCGATTCTGCGGCCTAACATGGAACGGAACCAACCATATGTCAGGGCAACTGTCGCATCATCCCTCCGCTATGAAGAAGGCATGTGTAGGCCAATGACAGGGACTCATTGGAACGAAAGAGGTATGCCTCCTTTATTATCTGCTCACAATTTTATATGACACCTACAGAAGTGGTCTATGCTCTTGAGAAACTTATAACAAAAGTGAAGTGGTCGTCAAAGATGATATCAGAAAAGTGAAGTGGCTGCCAAAGATTGGGAAGTCCGATGCCCTCTGTGAGTTCCACCAAGAACACGAGCACAAAACGAAATATTGCATCACCCTCAAACAGGAAGTTGTAAATATGTTACGGCAAGGGTACCTCAAAGAGTTGTTAAGTGATAAGGGGAGGAACAACTTTGCTAGAGAACGTGAACATCAAGGCCCGCCATCGCCAGCTCTTACCATCAATATGATTATTGGCGGCAGAGACAATGCCTCTATCAATGGATTTAAATTCACCACCATTAACAAACACAAGCCATCTATCACCCGCGAAGTACGACGAACTCGAAGAAAGTATCATCTTCGACGAGTCGGATGCCAACGGTTTAATTTGCCCTCATAATGATGCCCTCATTATTACTTTACGTATTTTGGATATCGATGTCAAACGCATCATGGTGGACGATGGAAGGGTGTATACGTTATCTAGACCATAGTCCTTACCCAAATGAGTCTCAAGGATAAGATAGTGTTGCACTTGTATCTCGCTAACCAATTTTAATAATGTTATTGAGCTGACATCCAGGGAAATTACATTCCTCGTCCTGGACGGCGGCATGACTTTGGAGATGATATTCCACATTATGGACCAAGCCACTGTGTACAATGCCATAGTGGGACGACCAAGGATACACCCATCGAGAGCCATCTCATCCAGCCTATACTAAGTAATTAAGTTCCTGATACCATATAGGATATTCTGCATACAGGGAGAACATCGCATGTCCCAAGAATTCTACCGCGTTGCCTTGGATAACGCGACCATCTTAAAGAAAAGAGATAAAGAAAACAAGGCATAGCAATCAATAGGGTCGAGGTCAAATCAAGAAGAAACTGGGGATATCATCATGGACCCCGACATGGATGAGGCTGCATGTTCAACCATAGAAGACCTTGACCCTATTCAATTATACCTCAACAATTATAGTAGGAAGGCCTATATCGGCTATAAACTCCAAGAACCGGGTAAATTCAGTTAATCCTTAATGGCTAATGAAAGTTTGTTTGCTTTCATCCATGCAGATATAACGGCCATCCCAAAGAAAATGTCCATACACAAGTTAAACGTCGACCCATTCAACCCTAAGTAAGGCAAGTTAGACGTAAATTCAACCCCGCTATCAACAATAAGGTATGTGAGAAGGTGGAAAAAGTGTTAGCAAAAGGCTCCGTCAGGGAGTCGAAGTACCCAAGTGGATTTCCAACATAGTGATGGTCAAAATGAAAAATGGGAAGTGGAGGATATGTGTGGATTCACAGAATTGAATAAAGCATTTCTGAAGGATTCGTTCCTATTGCCCCATATCAACCAACTCATCGGTGCAATAGCTGGGCACAAACTATTGAGTTTCTTGGACACCTACTTAGGCTTATTGATGTCCAACGGGACCAGACAAGATGGGACAAAATTAACGGGACGGGACGATATTTAAGCGGGACGGTGGTGATACGGGACAAACGGGATGAAACGGTCGTCACATCCCGTCTCGCTAACAAATGAGATGGGACGGGATGGGACAAGTTCGTGGGCCTTAAGTGTATTTTTTTTAATAAAAAATGTCTTGTTTTTTGAAAATTACTATGTTTTTAAAGTTTGCAACAACTAGATTTTTGACTTATTTAATAAACTTAAATGCTACTATGTTAAAACGAAAATTACAAAACTGAGTAAAGAATTATAAAGTATTAAAACAAAAGACCTGTAATAAAATATTCTAGTAAATATAAATTTATAATAGAGTTATAATTTATTTAAGACAGTTCATAAAAATAATTCAACGCTTAGAGCCTTTTATTTTATTAATAGAACTTTCAAATCTCAAATACAAATATAATTATTTTGAAGAGCATCTAATCTACGCAGCCACCTTCTAGAAAGGGTTCTGTTTGAACTAGGCCTCCTAGTAGCCAATTACAAATTATCATACTAATATTTGTAAGCTCCTATATAGCTTCTTTATATCTTATCAATAATATCTCTCGGACATTCTACCGGAATTGGCAATGTTGATTGATGTTCCATAAGCTCCATATCGTCATCGCTCCTAGTGGTTAGTATCTCATTGTATTCTTCTTCTTCCCTAGTGATTAATTTTTCAAAACCAAGATTTTTTCTTTTTGAATTAATCCAATCTCTGAATAATACGAAAATCTCTAGACTGTCCTCCGCTAATGAATGTATGTGATCTCCAATTTGAAATCTTGTCGCGCTGAAAGCACTCTCCGATGCTACTAATGATTCTTGAATAGCCAGGATATCTCGGGCCATAGTTGAAAGTGTTGGAAAAGCCTTTCCACGCTCCCTCCACCATGACAAAAGTTGTTCCTTGCCTTCTCCGTCTTTAGTATTTTCCAATCCTTGATTAAGATAAGAATCAAGTTCATCATCAATAGAGGAATAAAAATCTGTTATATCATCCATATCTTTCCATAAAATTTGTGCTCCAGATTTAGAAGTAGAAGGAGCAGTTTCAGTACTATTTGCATCCATAGATTTAAATTTATCAAATATTAATCTAGCATAAGAATATATCCTACTTTGGCAGTTTTCGAGAGATGGTTGTTCATTTTCTTGAATTTCTAAATTCTCATAAATTTTACGAATAAATCCCTTTGCACCTCTTAGTTTTAAAGATGGGTTAAGTAGAGTAGAAATTAAATAAACTTTGGGAATAGAGAAAAAAATACTTTTAAATTTAAAATTATCTCTTTAATGGCCAGTGCATATGTTTGAAATTGTTTTATACTTGCCAAATACAACAGAAATTCCACAAATATACCGTAATAATTGTGTAACAATAGGATAATATATACCAAAAAATTATTTTGTAGCATAATAATTTTCTAAAAAAATCTTGTATGCTTTCTGATATACCAAAAAATTATTTTGGATAGGCACCCGATAATCAATTGCAACTTTAAGCATTTCATAACTAGAATTCCACCTAGTACAAACATCTTTTGGAACTTTTCTAAATGGAAGGCTAGCACTAGCACATTGTTGAGCAAATTCACGAATTCTAATTTGTTTTTGAGCACGAAAAATATAGTTACAAGCATGTTGTATTTTTCTACAAGCATCAGAAAATAAATTAAGATCATCTTTTACAAGCAAGTTAAAGATATGGCATGCACATCTAACATGAAAAATTATTGGATTAATTGGACAAAATCTGGATTTTAAGCTATTTTCCGCGGTTGTGTTAGCAGAAGCATTATCTAAGGTGATAGTTAAAACTTTATTAACGAGTCCATAAAAATCAAGTATTTGTAGAACAGTAGTTGTAAATATGCTCTGGTGTACTTTGAATCAACAAATTTATAATCAATAATACGTTTTTGCAAGTTCCAGTGATGACCAACCCAATAACATGTAACAGTTAAATAATCACAATCATTTGGACTGCGACCTATATCAGATGTGATAGACACCTTACAATCTAAGTAAAAAACAAAATGAATATAATGAAGATATTCGGTTTGAAATTTAAAACCATTAATTCTAACTGTGGTGTTAGGAAAATCTTGAAAAAAGGGTTATAAGTTTCTTGTATATAATGCACAAAAGTAGGGTGGGAAGGAAAAGTAAAAGGTAAGCCAAAGACAACCACCATTTTTGCTAAGTTCTCACGATCTCTATCTTTGTTATAATTTGCGTAAAACATGAGCAGAAGCAGGGTCAAGTTGTTGTTGAACTTGATTAGAACCAGATCCACTAGGAGCGCAAGAATTGTTGGAAGGATCCATAATTTTTCCGGCTTCTATGTTAGCTTGTATCCATAAAGATTTGTGAGCACTTCTTAAGTATCTAACTAAACCCCCTGTCTCATCACTTATTGAGTGTGCAAATTGTTGCTTACAGTTTTCACATATAACACGATGATTGACTTTATCATGTTTAAAAATTTTCCATACAAGTGATATTTTGGGACGTTTAGCCTTAGGCTTACCCCTTACAGGGGGTACAGGGGGTAAAGCTCATGACTGAGATTGACTCTAAGTTGGAGCTTGTATTGCGGGACTTGTGGGTGTTTCATCTATTTCTTCTTCCTCATTTTCTTCGTCCTTAAAAAAAATATCATTGCCAAATTGTCTTTGTAAAGTTTCATAATCTAATTATTCTCCGATATGAATATAATAAAATGTGGGGGCTTGGAAAAATGAGGTTTCATCAACGTGAATCATTTCATCAATATTCTTTCTAACTCTAGTTCTAAGAGAAGGGTTAGGATAGGATTAGGATTACTAATACTTTCACATTTTCCACCTTTTTACTATTTTTTTTAAACATACCAAATACATTTTTAGGTGCCATAATTTTAAATACGAAACTAAATTAAAAAATCTAACAAAAATATTAAATGCACAAATAAAATACAAAAATATAACGCGTAAAGTAAACACAAAAATTAAGCACTAAAATAATACGCAAAAATTATATATTAAAATTAGGAGATGGAACGAGTGCAGTGTGATTAAATATTAAAACTTGAAGACAATTTCCAAAAATTGCTCCAAAACTTAACAAATTAATTTGAAGCTTGAAAATTGCTCCAAAATATATGCCCAAATACTTGAAAGTTGAAACTTGATAGTAACAAAATTGAAAGAATAATATAGAATATAGGTAGAATATTAGATGGTAAGAGATTCGACAGAGAAGATTGATTTTTTGTGGGAGAAAAAAAAAGAAAAATGTGAGGTATTTATAGTAGAAAATAGGGCCAAAGTGTAATTTAATAAACTTAGGGGTTATATTAAAAGCTTGGGGGTGTTGGGGTTGTCTGGACCGTTGGCAACGACTATTTTTTCCATTTTGGCCGTTTCCCAGTGGCTAGTTTAAAAACAATTTTGGTGGGATGCGGGACGGGACGGGACGAAACAGGATGGGACAAATAGGACAAAATGGTCGTCCCGTCCCATCCCGGATCCCGTTTAACATTGGACCATCCCATTTAATTTAAAGCGGGACGGGACGTGATGGGACCAGGATGGGACACGGGACAGGATGGGCCGGCCCGTCCTATTGGACAGCCGTACTTAGGCTATAATAAAATTCTCATGGAGGAAAAAGACCAGGAGTAGACGGCGTCATCACCCACCAAGGAGCATATTGCTATCAAGTCATGTCGTTTGGACTAAAAAATGCAGGGGATACTTATCAAAGGTTGGTAACCAAGAAGATCATTGACGTATATATAGACGATCTGTTAGACAAGTCCAAAAGGGCAGAGGATCACATCGATCATCTGAAAGAAACTTTTGACATACGCAGACGATACGGAATGAAGCTGAACCCAGAGAAATGCACGTTTGGTGTAATATCGGGAAAATTCTTGGATTTCCTAGTGTCACAACAAAGGATCAAGGTCAACCATACCAAATCAAATCTACCGAGGGGATAACAGAACTCTTAACCACCAAAAAGCAAGTCCAGAGGTTGACTGGTTGTATCGCCGCCCAATCAAGGTTCATTTCCTAGTCGTCAGATAGAAGTCACAATTTTTTTGGCGTACTCAAGAAGGAAAACGACCTCGAATGGAAACAACCTCGAATGGACTTTCAAGTGCGTCTAAGATCTGTGAGAACTAAAGGAATACCTATCATCACTGCCCATGCATTAGAAACCTGAACCTGGGGAGAAACTCCTCGTTTATCTAGCCGTATTCGAGGTAGCAGTAAGTGAAATCTTGATCCGTGAAACATAGGTATGCAATCTACCATCTATAACATTAGCAAAACACTCATCGATGCTGAAACAAGGTACCCACACCTCGAAAAACATGCTCTAGCCATGGGCGTAGCTTTACGAAAGGTTAGACCCTATTTCCGATGTCACCCCATCTCGGTCGTCAGAATTTTTCCCCTGAGGAGCATTTTGAATAAACCCGAGCTACCTGGGAGGCTAGCCAAATGGGCCATCGAGCTAAGCGAGCAAGATATCACATACCAGCCGCGAACAATGATAAATTCATAAGTGCGCGTCGACTTAGTCATCGACTTCAGTGCAAAAATAATGTTTGAAGCCAAAAGGGAAGCCGTCAAAGCTTCCCCTTAAACACAGGACCTCTAGGTCCTATTCACCGATGGCGCATCCAGCATATCGAGGTCTGGACTAGGAGTCATACTCGAAGTCCCTACAGGCTAAGTAATTCGCCAGTTTATAAGGTGTCTGGATATGACTAACAAAGGGGTAGAGTATGAGGCCATAGTTTTAGGGTTAAGGATAGAACTCAAATATGGGGAAAAAATGGTTGAACCTCTGCTGTGAATCCCAGCTCATAGTTAACCAAGTTATAGGGACTTTTCAAATCAAGGTGCAAAGATTGCAAAAATACCAAATCAAAATCTGCAAGCTATTGCCTTAGTTCGACAAATACCAACTCGGTCAAATCCCACGAGCGCAGAATGTCGAAGATGATGGCCTCGCCAACCTAGCCGGAGCTACCAAAAACATCACAACCGGAGATAAAAATATAGTCCAACTTATTAACTCATCACTAGACCAAATTAAAGTAAGAACTATAAACTTAACTTGGTACTGGCACAGTCGCATTTTTGCATATTTTGCAGGACGACACACTCCCAGACGACAAAAAAGAGGCCAAGAAACTAGGAATTTAAGCGATCTGATGCAGTCTCCTTCGTAGCGACCTATACAAGAGGACTTATGGAAGCCCATTAGCGAAGTTCTTAGGCCCGAATCAAACCCAGCGCGTCCTCAAAGAAGTCCACGAAGGCCATTACGAAGCTTATTTCGGCAATCGAGCATTGGTTAGATGCCTCGTACAGGAGGGTTACTACTGGCCCACCTTGAAAAGGATTCTGCAGACCTCGTCACCTTAATGATTCACCAAGAAGGCGAACACCTCCACTCGGTCACCTCCCCTTGGCTGTTCATCAAATAGGGAATGGACATCGTGGGTCCCCTCATAGCAGGGCGAGGTAATGTAGGATTCCTTTTGTTTTTAACTGACTATTTATTTAAATGGGTGGAAAAAGGAGCATCCGCCCAAATATGGGAATATGAGGTAATCACCTTTATATGGAGAAATATCACATGCTAATTCAGCCTACCCAAGGAAATCAACCGTGACAATGGACCATAGTTCATAGGGAAGAAAACCGCTGAATTCTTCGAGAATGGCACATCAAGAGGATACTCTAAACCTCATGCCATCCAATGGGCAACAGGCAAGCAGAGTCCTCCAATAAGTCTATACTAAACATCATAAAGAAAAGCTCGAAGACACCAAGGGGCTGTGCCCGGAAACGCTACTAGAAGTATTATGGGCCTATCGAACAACTCCAAAGACGAGCATAGCAGAGACCCCCTACTTTTTGGTCTATGGGAATGAGACATTAATATCGATCAAGGTCGGAAATCCCAGCTTAAGGTACTCTCATAAAAGCAGCATGAGTAACGATGAAAGTAGAAGGCAGGAACTCGACGAAATTGACGAACAAAGAGACATAGCCTATATAAGAATGTCACCCAAAAACAAAAAGAAGAATATTATTACAACAAGAAATCAATGTTTTGGCCGCTTAAAGTCGAGAACTACGTACTGAAATCCAAAACTCAGGTGATCAAAGATCCCTGAGAAGGCAAGCTGGGAACAAACTGGGATGGTCCGTAAAAAATTACAGCTAAAGCAAATAACGGTTCATTACAACTAGAGATACTGGAAGGAAAGCTACTACTAAACAATTGGAATATCAGTCACCTCAAACACTTCAACTTCTGAGAGAAAAAACATCCCCAAGTCATACTCTTTTTCCTTTACTTGAGTTTTGTCCCATTTGGGTTTTCTCAAGGAGGTTTTAATGAGGCGGCAAAGGTAATAATTCAAGTTGAAGTACGCGAAGGTAGGGTCATGGTTACTATTTCATTGCTCGACCTCTCAATATTCTCCTGGTCAATCCAATGAAGGGACTAGATAGATTGGGGCTGGGACTGGGACTGGAATGCTAGCCAATACCCAAAAACATATAAATTTCTCTAATTATGTAACCAAAGCAACAATTTCAAAAGCAATAAGAAACTTACGCTTATGAGCACACCTTTTTCATGTCAAGGTTATGTTCGACCCCGCTCGAACAAACACCTACCGACCCCAGCTGCAATTTAATGAATGGTTAAGTTTGACCCTGCTCGAATAAATACCTATCGGCCCTCAGCCACATTTTAATGAAAGGTTATGTTCGACTTCGCTCGAACAAACACCTATCGACCCTTGGACACAAGTTAATGAAAGTTTATGTTCGACCCCGCTAGAACAAACACCTACCAGACCTTGACTGCAATTTAATGAAGGTTATGTTCCACCATACTCGAACAAACATCTACCGGCCTAAGCCGCAATTTAACAAAAGGTTATGTTCGACCGCGCTTGAACAAATATCTACCGGCCCTCGACTATGATTTAATGAAAGGTTATGTTTGACCCATTTCGAGCAAACAACTACCGACCCTCGGTCGTGATTTAATAAAAGGTTAGTTTTGGCCTAGCTCGAGCAAACACCTACCGGCCCTCAATTGCAATTTAATGAAAGGTTATATTTTATCCCGCTCGAACAAACAGCTATCGGCCCTTGGCCACGATTTAACGAATGGTTATGTTCGACTAAGCTTAAACAAACACCTACCAGTCCTTGACCACAATTTAATGAAAGGTTATATTCGAACCACTTGAACAAACACCTTTTGTCCCTTGGCTGTAATTTAACGAAAGGTTATGTTTGACTAAGTTCAAACAAACACCTACCGGCCCTTAGCCGCAATCTACCGAAAGGTGATGTTTGATTATAATTAAATAAACACCTACAAACCCTCGATCGCGATTTAACAAAATATTATGTTTGACCTTGCTGGAACATACACCTATCAGCCCTCGGCCACATCCCAACAAGAAAACAAAAAATATACACAAGTACAGAAGATAAACCACAGAAAAAAGAAGATGCAATGAAAAACTTTGATATTTCACATAGTTAAAACTGTTTACAATAGGCTCGTGAGGACGCCGGAAAAAATAAAAAAACAATTAAAAGAGAAAACTACTGGCCACCATCATTACGTCCTTCAACATCCTTGCCAACTTGGCCTTCAACAACGTCATCACTTTGACCATCAATACCCTCGCCATCTCCACCTTCGCCCTCATGATATGTGGTATCATACCAGGCATTCTCCTCTAGACGGTCTACACACTTTTCCCCTTCGTCCTCACCATCCTCAGGCATAGCAGGGTCATATTCACAAGCGACTCAAGCTTCACGAGTCTTAATACGACATCTTCAGGGGCAGCCTCAACAACAGACCTTGCTGCATGCAAATCTCTAAACACATCTAACTAGGCCTCGACGTGGATCCATTCCTCATATAACTCCTGAGGAAAATTAGGAAAATTTGAAGTATGGGAAGAGGACAATCGTGCCAGCAATTGTGTTTTTCGGCCTCCAGAATAGCAACTCGGTCGTAGAGGTGAGAAATCTCTTTCTCTAACTCTCCAATCCTCTCATAGAGCCACTCACCACTTCAATAGACTCTGCCTTCCTCAAAGCCTCCAACTGAGCGGACTCCGCCTATCTCTAGCTCCTTCGTCTTCTTGACGGCATCGCCACTAAGAGCCTCCGCCCTGAATTGACACTCCCTAAGCTGGGCTCACAGAAAATGCACTTGAGCTTGGAGATCACTGCACTAGGATTCGTCCACCTTGCTCCTTAATGTACCCTCTAGGACGTTTCACTTCCCCACCATCTGCATTAGCTCCTCGCCCCTTGCTTTCAAGTCATCCCTCAATTGACGTGCATCGCCATTTTCACGGAGCCAGTATCGAAGCTCCCGATAAATCTCTAGAACTTTGAAGTACTTGTCCTTCAACTTCACGTAGATATCTTTACACCTCTGCTCCCTATGGGCATTTTCAATTTCTAAGGCGATCATCTACAAAATGAATAAAAGAAGTTAGATACCGTGAAAGAACAAAACAAAGGAAAATAACTAACAACAAATGTACTTACACGAAGGGCGATGCTGGCAATGTTATTCGATAGATTCATATCATTCATATTCATGAGGTTAATACCCTCAACTTCAGAACTAAGAGGGACAAGGTAGGGGATAATCTTCTCGGTATCCATGAGAAGATTATGGTCCATTGGGATCAGAATAGTCCTCACATCTCCTTCCAACCTCCTTTCAAGCTAGGCAAGCCCCTTGTTAATCTTCCTCATCTCATCCAGATCCAATTTGGAACCGGATCCAACATCCTCCTCAACAATAACCTTACCTCTAACATCAATCGAAGAGGGTACGTCAGTCGTGATCCCGGAAGATGAGGCCTCTTTGTATCTGGGAAGAACATGGCCATCACTTCCCATCGCGCCTTCACCTGCATCTCCCATAGGTTATATATATACGTACAAATGGCATTGGAACTAGCCTCTAGTCTCTCCCTAATATGCACTGTGGCCATCTCTTGAAAGATAAAATCGTAGTCCCCTACATCAGTAGCCTCCGACCCCTCTCCTCCGACATCCGCGAACCTCCTCTTACGAGGTATCAAATCTCCATAATAGGGAAAAGGTTCGTTGTCCTCATATATAAGAGCGTACATGGGAGAAAACAAAGTCTCCACGTTCGAAGGTGGGACAAATTCTTATTCGGCAATGAGTGGGAATTGGGACAAAAATAGCATTATCCAATGTCAAAAAAGGGGCGGGAGCGAGGAAGTATTAGATTTCCTCATTTTTAATGATGGTGGGGGAGACCTCCTTGAATATCCCTTGGATGAAGCTAAGAAAACACAAGTAATGGGAAAGATCAGCATAGGTTAAAAATGAAAAACATTAAGACACCGATGTTAAAAGGGACTTACCAGTCGAAGGTAAAGCATTCCTAATGTTATTGAAAGAACTAGGCCATTCATGAATCCCCACGACGTGAGTGAGGAGCCGATCGACCCTATCAAAAATTTGAGCGATCAAAGCAGAAGGCGAGGTCTTGGCTGCATGAGAAGAAGACAATAGGTCAAAACCAACGAACAAAGGCAAAAGAAAAATCAGATACCTACAAGTAGGGAAATTAGGTAGTTACGAGCATAATTCCAAGCCTCGGGAAAGTCGTCGACATTGGCCACCATGTCCACAGTTCTAACAAAAAAGAAGTGAACTAGAATTGATGATTGGTTCTGTCGTCCATCTTCTCCATCAAGCATTTGCCCCCACGGTGGCAAAGATTCAAAATTTTCCCCTATAATAGCTAGGGGTGAATAGATGTATTAAGTTTCGAAGCATCAACTCGACCTCGGGAAATTTAGGAAGCATCTTTATGAGCTTATAAACAAACTGCACGAGCTGAGCTTGGAAAACACCATAATAATGATAAAACTCCTCGACCGACAGTAGGAGGAGAAGACAATAACCGACTTGTAAGGCATAAACATAGAAGGAGATATACCCAGGATGGTGAACTTGCACCATATCCCATCAAGCTGGGATTAACTCAATATTTTGGGAAGGCCAAACATAGCCTTAAGCTCTTCCAATACCTTTACCGCCATCATTGACTCGAATGCTACAGGTTCAATATAAGGAAATATGGTGAAATTAGATCTGAAATCGGGGTTTCAGGGAATTATCTCCTCCACCGACGGGAGTATTCCATCCTCAATGGTAGTAGGAGCACTCTCCTCATGGGAGGGAAACACCATTGCCAAGGGGGCCACATGACTTCCCTCACCAGACTCACAAGATATGTCACACATAGTTTAATGTAGGAAATATAGGTATCAAACAAGGAAGAGTTAAGAACAATACAAATCACAGGAACAGAGGAGAGAAGTTTGAAGCAAGAATAGAGCAAAGAAGAATATAGGGTTTCTAAATAGCAAAAAATTAAAACCTCAAAATAGCATCCAAATACCTCTATTTATAAAGGTCTTTGCACGAGAACCGAACATGGATCATCACTACTGGTGTCGGAGCCGAAGCGGTAGGTTTAATCAGAGGTCACATGCTAGACGAAACAACGTGATAAGTTGGTATTTAACCAACTTATCTTGTCTTTAAGCTTGGATTTTTGCTATGCTTGAGTGATAAAATCATGTGTTTAATGCCGTTTACTTCTATTTTATAGGTTTTATGTGATTTTGAAGTGACCATGAAGAAACCAAGTGAAAAATAGACAAAAAGAAGTTGAAAAGAAGAAAATCTAAAAAATTGCCAAAGATGTCGCAATTGCAACATAACTATGGGAAATGTGAAGATTACAAAGGTTGCAATTGCAACGGAGAGGGATTGGAAATGATAAGTCAAACCAAAAGGTCAACCTTCGCAAATGCGAAACAAGGTGCAGCGTGTGATGTTTGCAATTGCAAAGATAATGATTGCAAATGAGATGAGCAACTTTATTCCCTCCTTTAGCAATTGTGAACTAATATTTGCAAATGTGAATATCGTGCTTCAGTTTGATGCACTTCTGTCTTTTCACATTTTCTTCATCCCAAACCCTTTATACACGACCTAGCTCATTTGTAAAATATCTTTGGTTTATTTTTAGTCTTTAGACTAGAGAAGACAAGTTTTGCAAGCTAGGATTATTGCACACACACTTAGGTCTTGAATATTTGACGCTTTTGGTTGAGAATTTCTTACTCATTTATGGTTATTTCTTTATTTTCTTACTTTGTATTCTATATCTAAGTGTATAGTATTTTTTATAACATTGAATCTTTTTTTATGGGAATATTCATATTTAAAGTGTGGATTAAATATGTTGTTGTGCTTATGTATTGAAATTTTTTTTATGTATTATGAAGTGAGTTATTGTTTAATTATTCTAGTTCTTTAATTTTTCAAAAGGGATTAGCTAACTCTAATACTTGCCCATTAACTTTGAATTAATTCTGGGAAAGATTATTCTGGGTTCGGAAAGATTAATTAACACGAACTTAAGACTTTAGCTCTCATTTTATTGATTCTACCTAGGATAGTATTGAACTACTTGTAGTTATATTTGGGTGTTCCTAATCTCTTAATTATTTTAGGGATAATTCAATTAGAAAGTCTTGCTAGTCTTTGGAAGAAGCTAGTATAGAATTATTATCCGAGGCTAATTAGCATAAACTCGCTCATTTTTGTAAAATCGTAAAATACATTGGATCGTTACTTGAGTATAATTCCCCATGTATCCATACTTTTAGCCATTGATCATTTTACTTGCTTTCTGTGATAGTTTATATTTTTGCATTTAGTTATAATATTTTCAAAAACCATTCTAAGTGTTTGACTTAGCATAATAAATGATAATTCTATTATACACCTAATTGCCTACATATTATTCTTTGTGGGATTCGACCCTGACTCATAGTTGGGTAAATTATATTGCATGCGACTGTATCCATTTACTTTTTAGTAGTGAATTTGGACGTCATCAAAATTGGCACTATTGTCGGGGAACAATTTGCTGTATTTAGGTTGATTGAGAAATAAGCGTAAGTTCTTTGGTCTAAACTTATGAATATTTGTGTAATTATTTTCTTATTTGGTTCTTGTTTATTTTCTTTATTTTGAAAAATGTCATCATGTAATGAAAATTGGTCGGATGGTAGTTTTTTTTTTTTTTTAATTTTTTATTGAAATTGGCTTCTATTGATATAACAAATATACATATGAGTGTTCTTAATGGTAGTATCGACTAACTACCATTGCTAATACAATCAACTAGTGTAACTAGCTAAATCTATTCTAACAAGTAGTGAACTAAGGATAATTGTTGAGAATTCTAAGTCCTTTCATCCATTTCTTGCAACTTCTACCACGACCATGAATAAGGAGGGCAATCTCACGGCATAAATGATCTTCATCAAAATGTTTCCTCTCAAATCTAATATCATTCCTGCATCTCCAAATCAAAGAAATAGTAGTAACAAATGCAGTAGCTGTTACTGCCTTTTTGAACTGTCTACTCCTAGCATTGCAGCATATCCAAGTTAGCTCATTCTTCCAGCAATCTGGTCGTCTACTCCAGCCAATCCAACAGCAGATTCTAGTCCAAATCCTGCTGGTAATTGGACATTCAAAATATAGGTGTTCAAAGGCTTCAAAGCCTTGCTTACAGAACACACATGTTTCTTCAACTTTGATACCAAACTTTAGCAATCTATCAACTGTTGGTAGTCTTCCATGAGCAGCCATCCACACAGTAAACTTATGTCTTGGCAAGACATTTATGGTAGCCATCAAGTTTTTCCAATCCACTCTAGGCCAAATTGGGAGAAGAGAAAGATATACAGAATGAATTTGAAATTTTCCAGACTTACAAACACTAGAAAGTCTGGACAGTAGATCACCTTGCAATTTGCTAGCATTCATGATTTGCATTCTACAGTCAATAATCTTCCTAGTTATCCAAGAGGCATTTTTTGGACTAGCCATTGTTTCAATATCTTCCTTCTTTATGTAGTAAAGATGGATCCATTTGATCCAAAGGCAGTCTTTCTTCCTTGCTAAATCCCATAGCAGTTTTGATACAGCAGCCTTGTTCCAAATCTGGATGTCAATGATGTTTAAACCTCCAGCAGCAATAGGTTTACAGATTCTGTCCCAAGCTATCAGTGATCTTTTGGAGACTGTTCCATTGCCTGTCCATAAGAAAGATCTGCAAATTGCATCAATCACTTTCACCACCTTTTTTGGCAATATAAAAATCTGAGACCAATATGTTTGAACTCCAAATAATACTGACTTTATAAGTTGACATCTGCCAGCATAGGATAAAAATTTTGCAGTCCAACAGGTGATTCTATCAGTGATTTTCTCTATCAAAGGTAAATAATGATGTATGCTCAGCTTATTTGAATGTAATGGAATACCCAAGTATTTGAAAGGAAGATGTCCTTCATTGAATCCCAAGTCCTCTAAGATAGCTGCTTTCTCAGATTGAGAAATGCCTGCAAAATATACAGCACTCTTGGAATTGTTTGCTGAAAGTCCAGAAGCAGAAGAGAAGGATAAGAATGCAGCATGTAACAGTTGGATAGATGTAATATCAGCTCTACAGAATAGCAACAAGTCATCAGCAAAGCAAATGTGAGAGCAGTTGAGCTTCCTGCATCTTGGATGGAAATTAAAATTGCCATTCTTGTGTAGTTGATTAAGGTTCCTGTTGAGATACTCCATTGCAATAACAAATAGGTAAGGAGACATAGGATCTCCTTGCCTAATACCCCTTCTGGCTGAGAATGGCTTTGTGAGTCCTCCATTAATCACTAAGGAGTAAGTAACAGTTGAGACACAAGCCATAATCCATTCCACAAATTTTGCAGGAAAGCCAAGATCAACCAGCATCTGTTTAAGAAATCTCCATTCAATAGTGTCATAAGCCTTCTTCAGATCAACCTTTAGGACACATCTAGGTGATATGCCTTTCCTTCCATAGCCTTTAAACAATTCATGACTAAGCAGGACATTATCTAGTATGCTTCTCCCTTCAATGAATGCTGACTGTCCTTTCCCTATAATGCAATCAATTACAGTTTTCAATCTTCTTGTAATGACTTTAGAGATAATCTTATAGAGGGTGGTGCAGCAAGCTATAGGCCTGAAATCCTTGACTGTTTTAGGAGTATTGGTCTTAGGAACAAGAGCAATAGCAGTAGTGTTCAGCATATAAGGCATGTGACCAGTAATGAAGAACTCCTTAGTAGCAGCAAATACATCCATTTTGACAGTCTCCCAATTTTTGGTAAAAAACTCCACAGTAAAACCATCAACACCTGGGGCTTTGTCATTTGGCATCTCTTTCACAGCAGCTGTAATCTCTTCCATAGTCACCTCTTTAATAAGAGTCCTTTGTTGCTCAAGAGAAAGGCATCCTCCTTCTTTGACAATAGCAGAATTCAGACAGGGAACCTCCTTAGGCCTATCCCCCATCAAGGATTTGAACACTGCAATAAATTCTTGTTCAATAGCTAAAGGATCAGTGAGTTTAGTGCCTGTGTCTGTATATATAGATGAAATATTGCTTTGACTGGACCTCATCTTCCACTGTGCATGAAAATATTTTGTATTAGAATCATCACAATCAATCCAAGTAGCTTTTGATTTCTGCCTCAACACCTGCTCCTCTACATTGCTCCATTTCTCTATGTTAAGAATAGCCTCCTTCTCTTCATTGAATAATTGAATAGATCCAGGATTACTCCTTAACTGGCTTTGGATAATGTCCAGCTTCTCCCTTGCTTGGATCAATTTTTGTTGGTAAGAAGCCATGTACCTATTGAGGTCCTTCAGCTGCTGCTTCATTTCTTTAAGTTTATGCCATATCTGTTGCATTGGTGTTCCATGTCCTCCTTGACTCCATACCTGCTGTAGGATATTTTTGAATTGAGGATCCTCCATCACAGAGTCATAAAGCCTGAAAGGTTTAGGATGAAGAAGCCTTTGCCTTCCAAACTTTATAAAAATAGGAGTATGATCAGAGATAGAATGGTTTAAGAAATCAGCTTCCACATGGCTGTATTGCTGAAAGCTTTGACCAAAAAGCTTTGACTTACTGCCACACCTTGCTTTTCCTTTATTACCTTCCTTTGATTATTTATTCTTTCTGGTCTTCGGGTCTCATCTGAACGGCTCGCTGCCTAATTAGTTAGATATTTTGTTTTGATTCCAGAATAAGCCAATACGAAGAGTGGTTGTTCTGTTAACAGAGTATATTACAACTAGTGCACTCCACGATTACGAATACACCTATAAGCTCGATCATAACATCGTAGGTGCTTGCGATGGGACGTGATGCGACTTCCCACAGTTTGTTTGGGAGGCATAACCCATTGCATAAGTCCTAGCTTCTAGATTCGCTGCTATTACCAGGCCAGAGATCCAGGTATGGAAGTTTGATCTTTGCATCATCATCATCATCTTCTTCTTCTTCTCTCCTTTATTTCTCAAAACTTAGGTTTCAAATGGGTCTCGTTCATCTGTTAAAATTGTTAAAAAAAATGTTCAAATCATATGTTACTTTCTGGGTAAGGTTGCTTGAGAGTCTGAGACTATTTCTTTTCTTGCAAAATAAGGAAGTCGAGTATCCATAGCTTTTAAAAAATAGAAGTGATGTTGTGTGCTTACTATATGATAGATGAAAGGCCGAGTGAAATTCTTGGCCGAATCATTAAAATATCTTCAACACGTGGTTGTGTGTGAAGTTTATTGCATGTTTGTGTGCCTAAAAACTGATTGGATTATCTAAAACTGTGATTTTGTTCGATTTTTTTGGATCTTGGGACTATTCCATGGCTGGGGACGATGAGGCTGAAATTATGATGACCTCTTCGCATTTGCGAAGAGGTAGTCGCAATTGCGAAATATGTTAGCTATGGCCATCTTAGAAATTGTGAAGAATTACTTGCATTTGTGATCTCTTGGCTTTTCTGTTACCTTCGCAATTGCGAAGTAAATGTCGCGATTGCAACAGTAGAAAGCTGTGAGTTACAGACTTGAAAATTTAAAAAAATTTCTAAGGTTGAGTTTTGACTGTCCAATCATTTCTTGACTATATTTGAATTTTTTTGCAATGTTTTTCATAGCCATTCCATATTTTCATTCCAATCCTTTGTTTTACAAGTACCGTAAGCAGAAAATGAGCTCTAACTCCGATGAATCCCTGAATGAAATCCCTTTGGAAGTGGAGGAGAACTATGACCAACATTGGTTCTTGTTGTTGGAATGACAGGAACGGTACTATGCTGAGCTGATTTTAAAGAAAGTGATACCGAAAAGGGGTATCGAGCTGGAGATGGTCCCGGAACATCATTCGGAGTTCCATTAGAGTCTTGTAGACATGGTATGGACCTGGTTTTCCCCTCAACCTTGCAGAGCCAATGATCAATGGGTGACGGAGTTCTATTCTAATCTTCTTGCCATCCGATTAAAAAAGTCAAAAATGAGGATTCACAGCAAAATGGTGCATTTCAGAGCTGAAGTTGTGAACCAAATCTATCACCTACATAACCATAACATTGCCCAATTTCGTGTTAAAGATTGTGCCTCAGGTGAGTGGTTGGTCTCCAAATTGTGCCCTACTGTCCATGTTCCATGAGTAGCTTAAAAGAGAGGGATCATATCCAAAGAATTCACTCCCGAATCAAAGATATGGTTGGACATCATATGTAGTCGCATCTCCCCTGCGGGGAATGTATGGAATGTACCAGTAGAGAGATCTCAAATGACAACCTCCATTCTTGATGGTATTAAACTCAATGCTGGTGAAATATTAATAAGTGAAATAAGGGAGTATCTGACTCTAGGGGGTCAATCACTAATGTTCTCATCTCTCATCACTGAGTTGTGCCAACTTGCTGGTATTCAGGAGGCTCCGGGAGACAACTGGATAGATCCGGAAAATCCTATTAACCCATTGAATAAAAGAGGAGAGGGCGGCGGCGTCAATAACAAAAAAAGGAAAATTGGGATCTTCTTCTAAGACCGATCAGGGTAGCCAGCCATCATATTCTGTAGGAGGACCATTTACTATAGTTTCTAAGTAAATGCAGCTGATTCGCGATCTGGTAGATGTCCTTCCAAAATGAGATGGGGAAACATCTTAGAGACCCTCTACATACATTTCAAAGAAAGGATTTCAAAAGTATCTTAATGATAAGAAGAAGTATGGGGATCACCTTAAGCATCTGGAGAAGGCATATACTGATTTGGCCACGACACATAGTATTTTGAGTACTTCTCATGACAATATGGCAAAGGCACACACAAGGGCAAAGAAAGGAGATAAATTCTTCACCCGCATGTGGAAGGGTGTGAAGGGGCTATGGAAAATTCTAAAGCCTCAAGAGCCAGTACCATTGACTGAGCCAAAGATGACAATGATGCTCCAACTTATTGGTCCGAGTAAGAAGATGAGGAGGATGCAACTTAGTTCGACAGTGAGGAGAGTACTTGATGCAATATTCTTTTTTTAAGAAACATGAATTGTTGGAACACACACTTATGGTGTTAAAACTAATGTTGTGTTCATCTTTATAGGTTTTGATAATTGACAAACCGAAGTAGATGGAAAATTCATACATGCCAAATAATTGTGAGTTATTATTGAAATACACTTTCATTTATATTTTAACTAAAGTGTGTTTGTTTTGTAGATTTGATATGCAAATAAAATAGCGGACTAAAGTTGAAGTCCAAGAACAAGAAGTTCAGGACAAGATCAAGAGAAGCAATGAAAATAAATGAAGACTTATTTGAGTCATATTTATATTGTGATCTTGATCCTACTTTAAATTTAAGTCTTGGCTTCTCTCAAAAATAATTTTTATAAAAATATGCATATCATAAATATTTTTATTACACTTAGAACAAATTGATTTTAAATGTTTTAATTGAACCAAAAAGGTCATTAAAATTGTTTTTCATGTTTAAGACATATACTATATTCATAGTCTTCAAATAAAACAATAAAAAACGTTTTATAACTGATTTTTCAGTAAGTTAATCGATTAACATAACAGATAATCGATTAACCAATATATTCTATTAAACTGGACCTTTTCCGCAAGGCATGTTAGTCGACTATCCGATTTAGTTAATCGACTAACCTAATGACCGTTGCCTAAGTTAATCGATTATCACTTTAGTTAATCGATTAACCTTATGTCCGTTGCCTGTTCAACGACTAAGTTTTTTAAACGATGAAACAGGTTAGTCGATTATCTATTTGGTTAATCGACTAACCTCAGCAGATTTTGAAAATCTTGTTTAATTATTAAGCAACGGATACAAGAGTTTTTGGGGCTATAAATACAACCCAAAACCTCTCATTTGACACACAACATCTGAGCAAAACATATACAAGCTTTCAAATACTCTCTATATTCATTTTATTATATTCAATTGCTTTTGAGAGCCAATTACTTGAATTTATTGTTGTGTTCTTGAGCGTACTTGTTTACTCATATCTACTCTTCAAGAGAGTTCTGTTTAAGTGAGTGTTAAGTGTTTGTATACACTTGAAGGGAAGTTTGAATCCCTTGTTGTTGTAAGAATGAACGTCTTTATTCCTTCTGTTGAAGTCTTGAAATGCGGTATCTTCGAGAAAAGATTGTTGAGGCTTGTGTGATTCAAGTTCTCAAGTTGTAACGGGTTGTTGAGCACCCGGAAGCTTAACAAGATTAGTTGAACCTCGAGAGAGCCTCTCGGGAGACTGGATGTAACCACATTTGTGGCCAACCAGTATAAATTTTGTGCACTTCTTCCTTACTCTTTTATTTCCGCATTTGAATTATTTTTTTTTCCTGCGAATTTTTATAAAACGCTATTCACCCCCCTCTAGCGTTGAGCATATATTCTAACAATTGGTATCAGAGCCTAACTCTCTGAAATACTTAACCGTTTGAGAGAAACTATCCATGGCTTCTACTCGCAGTTCTTATGCAGGATTAGGTGAAGGTCAATGCACCACAAGGCCACCACTATTCGATGGCACAAACTATACTTATTGGAAGGAGAGGATGAGAATATTCATCCAATCAAATAATTTTCTACTATGCAAAATTATAAAGAATGGAGAGCAAATACCAACCAAAAAGGTTGAATATAAAATGGTTCCTAAATCCGAAGATGAATACGATGCGGACGATATCAGAAAAGTGGAGAACAATGCTAAAGCCATCAACATGATGTACTGTGCTGTAAATCCTGATGATTATAGGAAAATATCATGTTGCACAACGACCAAGCAAATGTGGGATAAATTGGAAATCACCTACGAAGGTACGGACCAGGTAAGAGAAGCTAAAATAGATTTTCTAACCCACGAATATGAACTTTTTCATATGAAGGAAAACGAGAAGATAGATGATATGTTCGAACGATTTTCAAAAATCGTTATTGATCTTCATGCTCTTAAGAAGACTTTCACGGATAGGGAGCTTGTCCGTAAAATTCTTAGAAGTCTCAATCCGGAATGGCGCTCCAAAGCCGAAGCTATTCAAGAGTCAATCGGCATTACAAATGTCACAATCGACGGGCTTAGAGGTAATCTTAAAACCTATGAATCTACTATTCTTAACCCTCCTTTGGATGATCAAAAGAATAGGAGAATCGCCCTAAAAGCAAGCACGGCTCAACCTCAAAATGATGAGGATTCAAGTGACGAAGATAACGAGTTCGGACTCGTTATTAAGAAATTCTACAAGTTCATGCGAAAGGAGTATGAACGAAAAGGGAAGCGGCAAGGAGGACCGCTCAAATGTTACGGATGCGGAGAAATCGGTCATATCAAACCAAATTACCCAAATGCCAAAATAGAGAAGAAGGTCGCCAAAAAGCAAAGGGCCTACATCTCTTGGGGAGGCGACTCCGGAGACGAATCAAGTGATGGAGAAGGAGATGAGACCGCAAACTTGTGTCTTATGGCACACGAAGAAACTCAAAATGAGGTATGTACTACTTATAAGAACTATTTCACTTTAGAAGAAATGCAAGATGCCTTTGATGAATTGTATGAAGAGTTCATTAGCGCTTCTAAATCTATAAAAGATTTAAGAAAACAAATTTCTTCAAAAGAAAAGGATTTTGATAAACTAACTCTTGAAAATGAAAAATTAAATGAGGAAAACAAATTTTACGGCAAAAGAAGCGCCGATAAACCCGAAAGTTCAAACAAGGGTTGTACTTCTTGCAAATCTCTAAAAGAAGAAGTAGAAAGTCTTAGAAGCACTTTGCACAAATTCAATTCTTCACACAAAAATCTCAATGATGTGCTTGTAAATTTGAAATCCACTAAGCACGGTATAGGCTTTAAAAACGAGCCAAAAGAAAAAGTTGAGTCCATTCCTAAACCACCTAAGACTCAACTTAGGCAAAAAAAAATAAATGTCAACACTCAACCTAGAAATATTAATTCTAGAGTTGCAACTCATCCTAGAACAAATGCTAGAAGAAATGTTAGTATGTATAGACCACCTAGACAAGAATTTCGAAAATTGCATCAAAACTATATTCCTAAAAATAGGGTGAATGAATTTAGACCCCCAAATTATTATCATCCTAGAAGAATGCACAATCCGAATGTCATTTGTCACTATTGTAATAAAATTGGACATATTGCTCCCGTATGTTTCACTAGACATAGGCATTTCAACACTAGCCAATCATACTACCATGTTACACCTAACACACAAGGACCCAAAATGGTTTGGGTACCAAAATCTCATTAATTTGTTTTGTAGGTGTGTTTGAAGGGATCAAGTGTACTTTGGTACCTTGATAGTGGATGCTCCAAACATATGACCGGGGATGCATCAAAATTCCTTCAACTAAAACCCACGGAAGGAGGAAATGTTATTTTTGGAGACAATAACAAAGGAAAGATTATCGGCATTGGCTCGGTCTGTAAGGACGAATCCTCCTCCATTAAGCATATTTTGCTAGTTAAAGGTCTTAAACATAATCTCTTGAGCATAAGTCAATTATGTGACAAGGGAAATCTTGTATTGTTTGACTCCGAAGAATGCTTAGTTATCCGTCGTAGTGATTTTAAAGTTATTCCTCGTGGTATTAGAATTGATAATATCTATATGGTTGATCTTGAAAATTCTTCATCAAGTTTTGTGAATTGCCTTTTGAGTAAAGAAGACGACATGTGGTTATGGCATCGTAGAGTAGCTCATGTCAACATGAATCTTTTAAACATATTAGTTTCTCAAGATTTAGTAATCGGTCTTCCAAAACTAAAATTTGAAAAAGATTCTATTTGTGATTCATGCCAAAAAGGGAAACAAATGAAAGCCTCTTTTAAATCTAAAAATGTTGTTTCAACCACTAGACCTTTACAACTTCTTCACATGGATCTTTTTGGACCATCTCGTGTTGAAAGTCTTGGTGGAAATCTTTATGGTTTTGTAATTGTTGATGACTACTCTAGATTCACATGGACGTTATTTCTTGCTCATAAAAGTGATGCCTTTCAAGCTTTTAAAAGTTTCTTGAACGTGTTCAAAATGAAAAGAACACAACCGTCACTTCCATAAGAAGTGATCATGTGGGAGAGTTCGATCATAATCTCTTCGCGGATTTTTGTGACGAACTCGGTATTGAACATACCTTTTCGGCTCCACGTACACCACAACAAAATGGAGTGGTGGAACGTAAAAATCGATGTCTCGAAGAGATGGCTAGAACCATGCTCGATGAGGCTAAGATTTCCAAAAAAGTTTTGGGCGGATGCCGTGAGTACCACAAGCTATGTTTTAAACAGAGCTGTTATAAGACCGATACTCATGAAAACTCCCTATGAACTCTATAAGGGAAGGAAACCAAATCTTTCCCATCTTAGAGTCTTCGGTTGTAAATGTTTCATTCACAACAACAGAAAAGATAACTTGGGAAAATTTGACGCGAAATCTGATGAAGGAATTTTTCTTGGTTACTCATCGCGTAGCAAAGCATATAGAGTTTTCAATAATCGAACCAAAACTGTTGAGGAATCTCCTCATGTAGTATTTTGTGAAAATGATGCTCGCTTGGCGAGAAAGGATTTTTGTGATCATCTTGCAGATTCTCTAAACAAGATAAGTCTTCAATACAAGGTGCAAAAGGAGAATCCAAAAGAAGTTCAAGCTGTGGAACAATCATCGGAAGAAGAACCACCACGAGAGGAAGAATCGATGATGCCTAAGGCTTGGAGGACGTCTAAAGATCATCCTCTCGACAAGGTAATTGGCAACATCGAGAAAGGGGTAAGTACTCGAGACCTTCTTAAAGACACTGTAGGACATATGGCTTTTGTTTCACAAATAGAACCTACAACCATTTCCGAAGCAATTGGGGATGAGCATTGGACCTTGGCAATGCAAGAGGAGCTTAACCAATTCAAACGTAATGATGTTTGGGAATTGGTGCCAAGACCCGATAATCACACCATAATTGGTACGAAATGGGTTTTTCGAAATAAATTAGATGAAAATGGTATAATCACTAGAAACAAAGCTAGGCTTGTTGCTAAAGGTTATAATCAAGAAGAAGGAATTGATTATGAAGAAACTTATGCACCAGTTGCACGACTAGAAGCCATTCGTTTATTACTTGCTTTTTCATCATCTATGAATTTCAAATTGTTTCAAATGGATGTCAAGAGTGCCTTCCTCAATGGGTTTATTCAAGAGGAAGTGTATGTTGAACAACCCCCGGGTTTTGAAGACTTTAAATCTCCCGATCATGTCTTCAAGCTTAAGAAAGCGCTATATGGACTTAAACAAGCTCCCCGAGCTTGGTACGAGCGCTTAAGCAAATTTCTTTTGGACAATGAGTTCGAAAGGGGGAAAGTTGACACTACACTTTTTATCAAGAATAAAAACAATGACATTCTATTAGTTCAAATTTATGTCGATGATATTATTTTTGGTGCTACTAATGATTCTTTATGCGAGGAATTCTCTAAGCTAATAACTAGCGAATTCGAAATGTCAATGATGGGTGAGCTAAATTTCTTCTTGGGGTTGCAAGTGAAACAAATGAAAGAATGAACTTTCATTTTTCAATCTAAGTATTGCAAGGAGTTGCTAAATCGTTTTGAAATGAGCAACGCCAAAGCAATGGCTACTCCAATGAGCACATCCGACCATCTTGACAAGGATGAGAAAGGTAAGGAGGTAGACACCAAGAAATACCGAGGTATGATCGGATCCCTTCTTTACCTTACTGCAAGTAGACCGGACATTATGTTTAGCGTTTGTCTATGCGCTAGATATCAAGCTTGTCCGAAGGAGTCACATCTTACTGCGGTAAAACGGATAATGAAGTACCTTGTTGGAACGATAAATGTGGGACTTTGGTATCCCAAAGGTTCTTCATGCCAACTAATTGGCTATTCCGACTCTGATTTTGTAGGTTGCAGATTAGACTGCAAGAGCACTAGTGGCACTTGCCATTTGCTCGATAGCTCCTTAGTTTCTTGGTTTAGCAAGAAACAAGTTAGTGTTGCGTTATCCACAACCGAGGCTGAATATATAGCCGCGGGGAGCTGTTGCGCACAAATCCTTTGGATGAATTATGGTCTTAGTGTTGATCATGTCCCTCTTCGATGTGACAATACTAGCACCATAAGCTTGACGAAGAATCCTATTCTTCATTCAAGAACGAAACACATAGAAATTAGGCACCATTTCATAAGAGATCACGTTCGAAAAGGTGATGTCGAGATTGAGTTTGTCGAAACCAAACATCAATTGGCCGACATCTTCACTAAGCCTTTAGATAAAGAGTCATTCTTCCGTATTCGTAGTGAACTCGGAATACTTGACTCAACGTTGATCTAATGCATACATATAGAGTGCAGTATTTTCTTAAATTATTACTAACTTGGGCGTCGAAGGCGTTTATTTCTATTTTGCAGGTATCGCCCTAAAGACAGGGGAAACTTAGTTGAAGTTTCCTTAAGTCATTTTTTTTGGCTTGGCAAATGGCATGATCAATTATAATTTTTTTTTATAAATTTTTTTTTTAAACTATGTTTTATTTCAAAATAATCGACTATCATAAAATGATAATCGATTATCAAAACTGTCTGCTTTTCGGCCTATTTTAAAGTCGTCGAAGTTAATCAATTAACTTTAGGATAATCAATTAACCTATTCATCCGGAACTCAAACTGTCACAAGTTAATCAATTAACTTTTCAGATAATCGATTAACAACGGCCAGAATTTCAAAAATTCTTACCGTTTCTATACGTTTGAAGGCTTCAAAATCTGAAAATTTTTCATTAAATTTGTTCTCTTTCTCAACTCTATAAATAGGGATGTCAAATAGTCATTTTCTCACTTCACAATCACTTTTATTCACAAAAATTCTCTTCAAAATTCTTCAAAAAAATTTTTTGCCTACTCTTTCAAATGGCAAATAGAAATACCAAGAGAGCTCGTGCCGGCAAGAATGTTGCCTCTTCCTCCAACATCCGCCATCTCTACATTTCTACCAAGATGGCTCTTTTCTATGGTTCAATCAAGAAACCGAACTTCTTCGGTTTATTCAAAAATTTGAAAATCGAGAAATTCTTCCTCCTCGATTTACAATCGGAAGATATCTCGCCGACTCTATTCATTCAACCATACTTCTCCAAAGTCAAATAATCGACTTTGTTTATCTACAATACTCCTACATTCATCCTCACTTAATTCAAGCGTTTTATTCCAATTTAAAGAAAGATGAGGACAGGGAAATTTCTTCCAACGTCAATGGCGTTCCTATACTTTTGAGTGAGGAAAATATTCAAGCCCTCACAAATCTATCCCGAGATGGCCAAGACATCGACCACTACACCAGGGAAGAAGGAATTTTATTTGATGAGCAAGTCCTTTTCAACCAAATTGGAATTGGACACTTTGAATTCACTCCGGAGCATCGTCGACCCCATATTAAAAATATGTTACCGGAATTTCGTTTAATATTCTATATCATCACTCGTGTTCTCAAACCACAAAAACACAATCATACTACAATTGGTCGTGAAGACGCCAAAATTATGCATGCTATTATTTCTGGAGCGCGCATCAATTGGTGCAAGCTTATTCTAACTCACATGCATGATTCAATAGGAGATGTCAAACCGCTCCCATATGCTCTTCTTATAATGCTTATCCTTGAGGCATCACAAATCAATACCAATGTTGGTCCTAAGAAAAATCGCACCAAACATTGGGAAATTCAAGAAACATCCTTCCATGGCGGTGATCATCATCCTCCTCCTCCTCCTACTCAAAGTCGTCGCCCTCGTGCTCCCTCGGATTCTACACTCCAAAACATTTCGGAGCAACTAGCTTCTCTATCAACCTCCATAAATCGGATTGATAGAAATGCGACCCGCACGGAAAGAAACGTGCGAAGGTTGAGTAATGAACTTCAAGGGTATTTTGACCATGTCAATTACCCCTATACTCAAGTTTATTCCTCAAATGATTCAAGTGATGAATTCGACGACGATAGTTCTTAGTTTTTATTTTTTTATTGTTGAAATTTATTTTGTATCACTTCGTTTATGTCATTTTCCCTTTCATTAATAAAATCGTCTTTTTGTTAATGTCAAAAGGGGGAAGAAAAAGGTATATGCATATGCATTTTTCTTTTAAATATTTTTGGCATAAATTGAGGGGGAACTCAATTATAACTCATTTAGTATTTGGCATAATTAAATTGTATTAAATTTGTCATGCATATCCCCATATCGGTTTGCCATAATAAAAAAGGGGGAAATTGTTGGAACACACTCTTATGGTGTTAAAACTAATGTTGTGTTCATCTTTATAGGTTTTGATAATTGACAAACCGAAGTAGATGGAAAATTCATATATGCCAAATAATTGTGAGTTGTTATTGAAATACACTTTCATTTATATTTTAACTAAAGTGTGTTTGTTTTGTAGATTTGATATGCAAATAAAATAGCGGACTAAAGTTGAAGTCCAAGAACAAGAAGTTCAAGACAAGATCAAGAGAAGCAATGAAAATAAATGAAGACATATTTGAGTCATATTTATATTGTGATCTTGATCCTACTTTAAATTTAAGTCTTGACTTCTCTCAAAAATAATTTTTATAAAAATATGCATATCAAAAATATTTTATTACACTTAGAACAAATTGATTTTAAATGTTTTAATTGAACCAAAAAGGTCCTTAAAATTGTTTTTCATGTTTAAGACATATACTATATTCATAGTCTTCAAATAAACAATGAAAAACGTTTTATAACTGATTTTTCAGTAAGTTAATCGATTAACATAACAGATAATCGATTAACCAATATATTCTACTAAACTGGACCTTTTCCGCAAGGCATGTTAGTCGACTATCCGATTTAGTTAATCGACTAACCAAATGACCGTTGCCTAAGTTAATCGATTATTACTTTAGTTAATCGATTATTACTTTAGTTAATCGATTAGCCTTATGTCCATTGCCTGTTCAACGACTAAGTTTATTAAACGTTGAAACAGGTTAGTCGATTATCTATTTGGTTAATCGACTAACCTCAGCAGATTTTGAAAATCTTGTTTAATTATTAAGCAACGGATACAAGAGTTTTTGGGGCTATAAATACACCCCAAAACCTCTCATTTGACACACAACATCTGAGCAAAACATATACAAGCTTTCAAATACTCTCTATATTCATTTTATTATATTCAATTGCTTTTGAGAGCCAATTACTTGAATTTATTGTTGTGTTCTTGAGCGTACTTGTTTACTCATATCTACTCTTCAAGAGAGTTCTGTTTAAGTTAGTGTTAAGTGTTTGTATACACTTGAAGGGAAGTTTTAATCCCTTGTTGTTGTAAGAAGGAACGTCTTTATTCCTTCTGTTGAAGTCTTGAAATGCGGTATCTTCGAGCAAAGATTGTTGAGGCTTGTGTGATTCAAGTTCTCAAGCTATAACGGTTTGTTGAGCACCCGGAAGCTTAACAAGATTAGTTGAACCTCGAGAGAGTCTCTCGGGAGACTGGACGTAACCACATTTGTGGCCAACCAGTATAAATTTGGTGCACTTCTTCCTTACTCTTTTATTTCCGCATTTGAATTATTTTTTATTCCTGCGAATTTTTATAAAACGCTATTCACCCCCCTCTAGCGTTAAACATATATTCTAACAATTTCCTCAAATTGATAAGCTAATCTGAAGGTATTCCTCACAACAATGAAAATTTCAAACTTAAACTATCATTGCTTGATCATTCAAGCCATTTCATTAAATGCCATCTATCTTTAAAGAATCAGAACATAACTATAATATGTTTTTCAACCAAGCCAACTATATCCATGGAAGAGCAAACAATTTCAACAAGCTTACAAGTTATATGCCAAAAGAGGCGTAGATACATATCTCTCTTAGTTAAGATCAAGAACAAAGCTTAGCCCAACTGGTGACCTTTTAACACATTTTCTTGTTAAAAAGTTCGGAAGCATAACGAAGCCCGTTGTAACACACAAACCACAACAACACAAGCGCCAAAATATTGAAGAGGCAATGTTTCCACCAGTCGAGCATGTACAGACCAAAAGTGACATTGTAGAGAAAGATTTTGCGTTGAATCCAATTCATTTTTCTCCCTTAGAATCCTTTAACAGAAAAAAATGAATAGTCAAAGTGGAATTTTGATTGTAATATGAATTTGTTCATTGATTGTGCTTCCTTTTAAACAACGCTTAGCCTCCGAATTAGAGTTTTCCTTGATGCAGTATTCGAGGAGCACTTTCCACCACTTTACTCTATTTTGTTTAATTGCATTGAGGACATTGTAATATTTCTAGTTGGGGGTGACTTCTTGTATAATTGTTAATCTTGTATAACTGTGGATATGATAGATTGGTATTTTATTTGTTTTCATGTGATGTGTTATATTAGTATGTTTACTGGCTTCTTGAATATTTGTTTTTTATATATAGTATGTTCTATTTGACTTGATATTTGTTAGCTTCTTATTTTTTTTAAATAGTATGTTTTATTTTGGTGGAGATATCCTTGGTTTTCTTTGTACCACGGTTCTTTTTTCGAAGATGCCAATTTTTTTTTTGAACCAGGTAATTTTGTTAAATTTTTATGTCGACTTTTCCCGATTATGGATAGCTAGGTGACTCTCTTAATAGGAAAAATAATTTTATGAGTTGGGGTTTGTGCCCATTAGCCAATTTGTGGCCTGCTTGGTACCAACATGATTTAAACCTCGACATATGAATTCTTGAAACTTAAAAAAGAAATATGATTGAAGTAAAGATAAATGTCATGACTCTTAGACTCAATTTTTTGCTCTTTGATTCACTAAATAGTTTCTTAGACTCTATGTGACTTCTTCGAGTTCATTGGTTTCAATTAGATTTTGGATTTGTATTCCACTTGAGTTTTTATGTGCCATGTGTGGTGAGATTTATTGTGAGTTTTTCTGTATCATTTGTAGTATAGAATTTGCCATGAATGTTCTTCAAGGCTAAATCCTAGACTAACTTGGGTTGAAAAATGATGTTAGGTCTTCCTCGGAATGCTATTATGCCTTAAATTTCCTACCCGTGTATAATTTCCCTAATCAACCCCTTTTGAGCCTTTAAACTTTTTCTTTGGAAACCACGTTACAAGTTTAATCCTTTCATTCCTTATTGATTTATCTTTTGGCACCCTACCTCCCCAAGTACTTTGAAAGTATAAACATAGGCTACCTTAAGAGAGTTAGTCTTGTAGTTTAGATATAGTTTTTGTTAATAGGAAAAAAAATTTATGAGTTGGGGTTTGTGCCCATTAGCCAATTTGTGTCTTGCTTGGTACCAACATGATTTAAACCTCGACATATGGATTCTTGATATTTAAAAATGAAATATGATTGAAGTAAAGATAATTTTCATGACACTTAGACTCAATTTTAGGCTCTTTGATTCACTAAATAGTTTCTTAGACTCTATGTGACTTCTTTGAGTTCATTGGTTTCAATTAGATTTTGGATTTGTATTCCACTTGAGTTTTTATGTGCCATGTGTGGTGAGATTTATTGTGAGTTTTTTTTTGCATCATTTGTAGTCTAGAACTTGCCATGAATGTTCTTCAAGGCGAAATCCTAGACTAACTTGGGTTGAAAAATGATGTTAGGTCTTCCTTGGAATGCTATTATGCCTTAAATTTCCTACCCTTGTATACTTTCCCTACTCAGCCCCTTTTGAGCTTTTAAACTTTTTCTTTGGCAATCATGTTACAAGATTTATCCTTTCATTCATTATTGATTTATCTTTTGGCACCCTACTTCCCCAAGTACTTTGAAAGTATAAACATAGGCTAAAAGCCTAAGTTTGGGGGTGAAGGTTGGAAAAGTTGTGATGTGGAAGTTTCTTAAAAGGTAAAAAATAATTTAAAAAAAAGAGAAAAAAGTAATATTTGAAAGAGAAAGATGGAATTGTGAATAATAGGAAGACTGGATGATGAAATAAAAAAACGAAGAAAGGATGGAAAAATTCTTGAAGGAAGTGTACTTTGATTGTTGAAAAACATTGTAGTGATTATGGAGTTTTTGGGTCACTCTTACAAAAATTGTGCCATACCTTAACCAAAAGCCTAAGTTACAACCTTTTAAATCCTAATTGATTTTGAATCAAGTATGTCTACATTAGTGGAGAAATACATGATGAGCAAGCTTATGGTACTACTTGTGTGCATTTGAACATCTTTGTGAGAGAGAGTTAATTCTTTCTATTTGATATCCCATTTACGTTGTGAATTGAAATTAGTGTTAGCTTCTCTCTTAAATGTGAGGGTGCATGAGATTTGAGTTGTGAATTTAATCCCATTTTCAATTGGGAGAAATGAACAAGGGAAGTTAATTGTGATAAATAGCAAATTTTGAAGCTTTAGCATCATGACTTGATTGCTACTTCGATTTACATAGTGTTTGAGCACTTGAATTGTAATGAAATTCATGAGAAATTTTTGGTAATTCAAATTCATATGCTTTGGATTAATTGTCGGTACCAATCAAAGTCACGTGTTTGTGCTTACAATAGACTTTTTTGACTTGGTATGATCTTGATGAACTATTGAGTTGAATACTTAGAAGGAGATTTTGTCACTTGCATTGCTTGAGGACAAATAATATTTTAAGTTTGGGGTTTGAAAAGTTGGTAATTTACCAACTTATCTTGTCTTCAAGCATAGATTTTTGCAATGTTTGAATGATAAAAGCATGTGTTTAATGTTGTTTACTTCTATTTTTATAGGTTTTATGTGACTTAGAAGTGACCATGGAGAAACCAAGTGAAAAAGAGTCAAACAGAAGTTGAAAAGAAGAAATTCTGGAAAATACCCTCAGATGTCGATTGTGACATAACTATGGGAATGCAAAAATAACAAAGGTCGTAATTGCGAAAGAGGAATAGCAAATGCAAAGTCAAACCAGAAGGCCAACCTTTACAAATGCGAAGGACTCCATCATAAATGTGAAACAAGGTGCATAGCATCAAGTTCGCAATTGCGAAGATAATGATCGCAAATGCGATGAGCAACAGTATTCCTTGGGTTCGCAATTGCGAACTAACTTTCGTAAATGCGAGTCTCGTGCTTCAATTGTGGACACTTTTCTCTTTTCACATTTTCTTCATCCCAAATTCTTTAATACACGACCTAGCTCATTTGTAAAATATCTTTGGTTTAATTTCAGTCCTTAGACTAGAGAAGACAAGTTTTAGAAGCTAGGGTTCTTGCACACATACTTGGGTTTTGAAGATTTGAAGATTTTGGTTGAGAATTTCTTACTCATTGATGATCATTTCTTCATTTCCTTGCTTTGTATTGTATATCTAAGTGTGTAGTATTTTTTTTCAATACTTGAATCTTGTTTATGAGAATATTCATATTTAAAGTGTGGAGTAAATATCTTATAGTGCTTGTGTATTGACCGAATTTTATTTATTATGAAGTGAGTTAATTTTTCCTTGATTATTATTGTTATTTAATATTTCTAAAGGGATTAGCTTAATCCTAGGACTCTTATATTAACTTCAAATTAAGTTTAAGAAAGATTATTGGGGTTCGAAAAGATTAATTAACAAGAACTTGAGGCTTTAACCCGCATTTTATAGATTC
The DNA here is from genome assembly GCA_034376525.1 of Nicotiana benthamiana. Taxonomy (NCBI): domain Eukaryota; kingdom Viridiplantae; phylum Streptophyta; class Magnoliopsida; order Solanales; family Solanaceae; genus Nicotiana; species Nicotiana benthamiana. The sequence goes on along the minus strand of CM067341.1, from coordinate 138,951,465 downwards.
TACCTAGGAATATGATTGAACTACTTGTAGCCTTATTCGGGTGTACCTAATCACTTAATTAGTTTAGGGATAATTCAATTAGGAAGTATTGTTAGTCTTTGGAAGAAGCTAATATAGAATTATTATCTGAGGCTAATTAGCATAAACTCACTCATATTTATAAAATCGTGAAATACATTTGATCATGACTTGAGTGTAATTCCCCATGTATCTATACTTGTAGTCATTGATCATTTTACTTGCTTTCTAGGTTAGTTCACATTTTCCCATTTAGTTATAAATATTTTCCAAAACCATTCTATGTGTTTGGATTAGCATAATGAGCGATAATTCTCTTACACACCTAGATACCTACATATTATTCTTTGTGGAATTCGACACCGACTCATAGTTGGGTAAATTATATTGTATGAGATCGTGTCTATTTAACCATTGACCATGTAATTCCCCAAGTATACATACTTGTAGCCATTGATCATTTTACTTGCTTTCTAGGTTAGTTATATTTTCGCATTTAGTTATAAATATTTTCCAAAACCATTCTAAGTGTTTGGCTCAACATAATAAGTGATAATTATCTTACACGCCTAATTGCCTACATATTATTCTATGTAGGATTCGACCCTGGCTCGTAGTTGGATAAATTATATTGCATGCGATCGTTTCTATTTACATTTTAGTAGTCGATTTGGACGTCATCACAATACATCGGGAATATGTGTCATAATGACGCATGACGTCACCCTAATTCGCGGACAACGTAATTCCAACAAATCGATCGGAAAAATCGAAGCGTTTGAAATATGCGGCCCATGTAGGACCATGCTACCAGTTTACCGAACCCACCACGACCTGCATAGCTCGCTCGATTGCTTCGACCACAAAAACAAGATCCGCTCATCGAGTCCTCCTGAAGTCGGCTTCAATAAGCGGAGGGAATAACCGTATGAGTTAAAATTTATCTTTAGAATATTTAAGCAAAGATAATAGCAGAGAAAAAGTTCTGAAGTCGTCGTGTCGAAATGGCCCAAGAAAACAAAGGCCACAGTCGAAGAGTCGACAAGGGTCAAGGTCGAGGTCGAGTACCTTTGACAGAGTTATAATAGATAGTTTCAAGATAGGATATCAAAAATAATATTCTAGTGGATATTCTCTACATTTGCACTATTTGAGTTTCTTAGGAGTATGTTCCCTATAAATAGAAAGAGACACAGTGATAGGCGATATGTGTTCATTTGTAAAAATACACTTTGACTTGAGAAAGAGAATCAGATCTCATTTACTAAGATTCAAACATCACCTTTTCACCAAGATTCTTATCTATACTTCTCTACTAGATCCGAGAATAACTCATCTATTCAAGGGATTGTCTATAGTGCATCATTGTCAGAAAGAACATCCGCATATTTCTTCCTTTCTTGGATGGCTCATTCATTCTATTTACTTAAATGTCATTTATTGATATTTATTGATATTGAATACTACATTATTGCTTCTTATTTCTAGAATATTTATTGTATGTCACCGTCGTTGTCCGACCGTATTTACGTAATATTTTTTTTCTTTAAAAGCTCCATCTGAGGATATTATTGTCACCTAAGGTTAACCTTTATTGATATAAGTTTAGTTATTTGAACTAAGATCTATATTTTTTGGTAAAACAAGAATAAAAGTAGCACATTAGGTCGTGAAATGCCTTTTGTCATTAGAAACAGAGTGAAACTTTTTAGAAAGTGAACACAATTTTGAAGGCTCCGAGATAATAAGTAAGATAGTACTCCCTCCCTTTAAAAAAGATTGGCATTATTTCCTTATTAGACTATTTTAAAAAGAATGACACATTTTAATATTTCCTTAATAAGAATTATTTATAGTCACACCAATGCTATCACAGGTTTCATACCACAACTTTGAAAAGTTTTACGGCCACACAAATGCTATTGCTTACTTCATACCACATAGCTCAAAAATCTTCCCTTCTTTATTAAAGATTGTGTCTCAAAATAAGACAATTAATATATTTGAAACAGAGGGAGTAATAATTTTCTATATAAGAGTATTGATTTAATGAAAAAAATTCTTTATTTGTGAAAATCATATTTTGCAAGGAAAAAGATGCATGGGGATCTCCGTTGAGACTTAGATACTAGATGTATAACATTAAGGTTTTAGAAGATATGCATCAATTCTTTTACAGTGTCATAACTTAGTTGTGGTAAATATGGTATACTAATTTCATTTACTCATAAGTGGGAATATACTAGATAGGGAAACACTCCCCTCTCTCTAAGACATATCCTCAAGAACACAACCACTATAACACCAACCATACCACCGGAATCACCGGACAATAATAACTACATGGACGTGGAAGAAACAACACCAAATTCCTACAAAAAATGCTTCGTGATAAACCAGAAATCCATCAAACTTAATACTACGAGGAAGATGCCACCACTATCATCAAAGATGATAAAGGGAAATACTTTGAAGGCTCAGTCGCCCTTTTCCAAGAAGACAAGAACTGCTTATATTTTCCATGGCGCTTCTTTGTTATCATAAAGGTCTTTGGACATAGAATGCCTCACCAATATCTTCGCTCTAAGCTAATTAACTTATGAGAATAGTCTGAACATTAATCTTTATTGACCTAGGATGAGACTTCTTTATCCTCAAATTTAGTCTAGAAGAAAATATGGCTTAAGCACTACACTTAGGGCCATGTTTTGTCTCTGAGAACTTCCTTCCTGCACACAAATGAAAACCAAAATTTGTTCCATAAGAAGATACCTTCTCTACCACAGCTATATGGATTCATCTAATACAACTTCCAACAAAGTTCTACGACAAAGAAATACTAGGAAAAGTTAGTAGAAAATTAGGCAGACTACTGAAAATTGACTCATGCACCTCTTCTACGTTGAGAGGAAGATACACACGCATATGTATTCAAGTACCTTTGGAAACCCTAGTAGAAACATTAGTATTAATTGGAGACCACAAGCAAGTACTGATTTATGAAGGCGAAGGCACACTATGTACAACTTGCGGAAGAATTGTATACACAACAAAAAATTACAACTACAAGAAAGTACATTCACCCCTGCCACAAGAAGCACCGGAAACCTCAGGGAAAAACATGAAATAAGGGGGTGAAGATGAATGGAAGACAGTAGCCTACCTAAGACAAAAGAAGGCAGAACAACAACAAAAGAAGGAAACGAACAATGGATCTACCAATAGCCAACGTCATGCATCACAAGCACAAAGAATCCAGGTAAAAATGTTCGATGCAAATTTAGGTAAGTTTCTACAAAGTAAATCAATCCAATATAATTCTAAGTCAAACAATACTAGACCAAAAAATTACAACCGGCCCAACGGCCCAGCCAATAAAAAAACTCCATCCCTCACCCCCTAAAAACCCATTCCACGCGGCCTAACCCAAACATAACGCCAAGCGCAAGGCAATAATGGGGCCTGATGAAACTGACACTAACTTCATCCTTTGGCCACTCATTGGCACCTACAACGAGGCCCCCTAGCCCAATACCTAATGCAAAAAATGTCAAACTTGGGGCATCGAATCACCAAGCTGGTTCTGAACAACCACTTGGGGCCCACATCCAATTGGAGACACCAGCCTAAATAATCACCCCTACCCAAACACCTATGCATCACCTACCTCTCTCTTAGAGAAAGGCTCTAATGGAGTAAACTCACCACACTCCATAAGCATTCAAGTATCTCACGTGAGAACCCACTCAAGCTTAGGTGAAAAGGCACTCTCCTTCCACTCTAACAGATACCACATTAATTCTGAATCCTCCTCCCCAGAAACAATAATCGATGCCTTTTCCACTGAGCAATATATGACACCAAGAGATGCAATTATGAATCATCACATTAACATATTACCCATATTACCCAAAGTAGCAAATCCAAAAAATACAAAAATGAAAAAAAAAACAAAAGCCACCCACTACTGTAACATTGTTACCACTACCACCAGACTACCTACTAGCATCTGGCTGGAGGTGGAGTTACAGAGACAGGGTCTCGCCTACAATTTCACTGTGAGAAATTAACCAGTGACATTGATTGTCCCAAATACGGAGCATCAGGCGATGATAATAGTGGAAACCTTAAATAAGGCCTTCGCTACCTTTGGTCCATGCCTATGGCAAACAATGACAAGAAACAACAACATGCAACAAAACCTCGACCCTCCACTGATCAACATCCTAATTTTCCAAGCGTTCCAATCAATACCATTCTTTATAGATCCGAAAATGGAACCTAATAGTGTATCCGATCTTTGTGATCTTCGAACCCTAATTCCACCAGGCTCCATCATATTTTGCTCCACTAAAGAAGAACTAGTCACTATTGCTTGGAGATATTACAAGGAAAATCAACAAAGCACTAATGTTTCGAAAAGGAAAAGCCAAACGGGAATAGAAGGAATAACCTATGGTCCCCTTCGTGTAGACTCTCTACTATTGGACTCAGTCAGGGCGATAAAAGTTCAGTATGGAGACCAGAGAAGTAGTGGTGTTTTTGTGTCCAAAACCTATGACCAAATATGGACTGAGCCTAGTGTCTCACCACAACTAAAGAGTGCCAAACCGCTCCTTAACCGGACACCAGTCCTCAGCATGAGGAGAAAGAACCAAACTATTCTAACAAGGACTCCACAGGGAATGGAGAAACCTCAGAAAAGCCAGTCCCCACACCACCAACCACCCTTGATGAACTACATCATATGAAACGTTAGATGTGGAAATAACGTTGAGTTCAAGAGGAATGCATGGATATGGTTCAGCTCCACAAGCCAACCCTACTAGTACTACTAGAAACTAAGATGGCTGACCATAAAAAGCTGGCAGAGGAGCTGCATTTTGACATGCTACTCCAATATCCAGCTATTGTCCTTTTTGAGGGATCGTGCTGATGTGGAGAGAGGACCCTGTTAGTGTGGAAGAGTTTTCCACCGCCCTCAGTGTATCCACGCCATGGTAAAGGTACTCCTTAACCATATCCTTTGGTTATTTTGTGCTATTTATGCTAGTAACAGTTTAGCTAATGGAAAATTACTTTGGAAAAGCCTAGTTACTATCTCCAAAACCTACCTAAATAGCTGGTTTGTGGTTGGTGACTTCAATGAAGTCCTGAAAGCTAGGGATAAATTTGGGGGCAACCCAATTAACCCAAGTCGGAGTAACTTGTTTTGGAATTGCCTTAATGAATGCATGTTATTAGACTTAGGTTACAAAGGAAGTAAGTTCGCCTGAACTAAGAAAAGATACAAGAATAGGACTAGTCTAATCCTTGAGAGAATAAATAGGTGTTTTGCCAATGAGAGTTGAACTTTCTAGTACCTTGAGGCTACTGCGATACATATTCCTAGGATCCACTCTGATAACTGCCCCATTCAAGTTGTCCTAAAAGGGAATTCCCTCAATAACTCCAGTAGACCTTTTAGGTTTGAATCCATATGGACTAGCCACCTATTCTATCCTAGTATCATCAACAAAGCCTCCATCTTTAACTCCATCCTAATCCAATCTACTGAAACTTTCAAGAGGATTTTGACTCAATGAAATAGGCACACTTTTGGAAATATATTCCATAAAAAAGAAGAATCTTAGTCTGAATAGCGGGAATCCAAAAATACCTAACTACCAGTTCAGCAGCTACCCGTTAAACCTAGAAAGCAACCTGGTCAGTGAGCTTGATTCCATCCTCAAAAATGAGGAAGATTTCTGTAAATTCAAATCTAGGATTAACTGGCTAAATGAAGGGGATGCCAAAACTAGATTCGTCCATACATTCACTCTCAGCAGGAGAAGAAGAAATATCCTCTCCATCAAAGAAGAGAGTGGACGTTGGCTCTATGACCAATGGGATATTAAGATATACATTTTGTCCTTCTTCAAGAATCTCTATACCTCCCCATACACTCAAGATCCCATCTCCACTACCAACCACATGGCCATGACCCATATCCTATCTGACTCTCAAAGGAATAGATTGGATATGCCTCTTGGGATAAGTGAAATAAAAATGGCTATCTTCTCCTTCAAACCTTTCAAGGCCCATGGGCCTGATAGTCTCCATTCCTTTTTCTATCAGAAGTACTGGAGCATTGTAGGAGCTCAGATTTCTGCAAGCAATGCTTCAATACTAACTCTATGAATATGACTATGAATCAAACTTTGCTCTGTCTCATTCCCAAGTGCCCCCAAGCTTCTATGATAAAAAACATCATACCAATTGAACTTTGTAACACCATCTACAAGTCCATCACTAAGATTATTGTCAACTGAATCAAACCAGTGCTTCCTGACATAATTGGCCTAAGTCAGGCCAGTTTCCTTTCAAATAGGAGGGCTTGTGATAATGATATCATTGTGGAAGAGTAGATTACCCATTTTAGGAAAATGTAGGGGAGGCAGGCTCACATGATCCTCAAAATAGATCTAGAAAAAACTTTTGACAGGCTAGAGTGGTCTTTTATTATTGACACACTCTATGCTTTCAACTTCCCCCCTAGGCTGACTAAGCTAATTATGTCTTGCATTAGCCCATCCAACATCTTAGTCTTAGCGAATGGAGGTAAAATAGAACTTTCAGGCCCTCCAGAGGTATCAGACAATGAGACCTCATATCCCCTTACCTATTCATTCTGTGAATGTAATGACTCTCTAGGTTAATTGACCAAGCTGTACTGGACAACCAGTGGCAGCCTATCAGTATTAGTAGGTCCAGCACGAGTATTTTCCACCTTTTCTTTGATGATGACCTTATCGTGTTTTCCAAGGCCAACAATAAGAACTACACTACCATATATATTCTATCCTGCAGACTTTTAATGAAAACTCTGATAAAAAAGTTAACCTCCCTAAATCCAGAGTTCTCTTCTCCTCTAACACTAGTCAGGATACCATGGAATGTCTCACAAATGCACTGTCAATCCAAGCTACTACTTCCTTTGTAAATAACTTGAATTCCATATGTTCCATAAGAGGCACACTAGTTCTAATTTTCAGTTCATAATAGATAATATGCAATTCAAGCTGGCTGGCTAAAAATAAATTGTCTCCACATGACTGAAAGGACCATTCTGTACAAGACATCCCTCGGTAGTATCCCTAGCCATGTCATGCAATACATCAAGTTGTCCACAAAAAATCACAAAGCAAATTGATAAAATCTAGAAAATTTGTATCTAGGGCACTACCCAAAATAAGAAAAAAATACATCTAGTTAGCTGGGATAAGGTCACTAAGAAGAAGGCCAATGGTGGGCTGGGCCTACAAAAAGCAGAGCTTAAAAATAAAGCTGCTCATACAAGTATACCTTGGAGGATCTATCATAACACTTCCAGTTTATGGGCTAGAGTGTTGATCTCTAAGCACTGTAATTGGAACCATAACCATAAGAAACCTAAATCTCCTATCCGATAATGCATTCTCAAGGGATGTGATACATGCAGGAAGGCTAGTATATGGGTGGTCCACAAGGCCAACAGGGTAAGCTTCATGAATGATTCTTGGATCCCTAACTAGCCATCCATTAGAGATATAATTGCATGCCCCTAACTCCAAATGGAATAGCTATCAAAGTAGACTCTGTTTACAATCGGGGATCTCTATTCTATCTCCGTGGACATGCCTGCAAGTATCTCCAACATGATCAATTTTGTTTTCACCCCTTCCAATACTATCAAGGAGGACATGGTAATATGGGGTTGACTCCAAGTGGGTCCTTCACCAACAATCCAGCCTACACATTCTTTAGCAAATATAAAGAGTTTTCTGAAAATGGGGAAGAAAAGACCTTCACTTAGATTTGGAAATTAAAAACAAAGTTAGGAACTTCATCTGGATTCTTGCCCAAAATAGGTTGCATATTGGAGCCTACCTGCATAGAATTGGGGTTAAATGTAGAATGTTGCTCTTTTCAAAGCAACCAAGAAACTAGTGACCACATCTTCTTTGAGTGCATAAATGAACTCAGTTCTAACAGGAGTTACTATCCAAGGCTTCGACTGAAAGTATGCAGCTGAATCCCGTTTTCTCAGCCCAACCATGACCATCAACATGGAACAAACTTAAGAACACACTCTTTAACGAAAATATTCCTTGGGAGAACATCATTCCCTAATGTTTCTGGCACATTTGGCTAACTAAGGATCACAACCTCTTCAACAACCAAAAAAGATAGCATCAGTACTACTAATACCATCTCAAAAGCAACAGAATACTTTATGCTGGTAAAAAATAATACCATCAAGAAGTCTTTCCAAACCAATGTGAAATGGGAGCCCTCCAAGAGAGTACACTATGGTGCCGCTAGGGGTAATCCAGGTATTGGAGGAATCTGTGAAGTACTCAGGAACCATAACGGGGATGGATTATGGGATATATGAAGAATATACCACATACCATCAATACCATGGTTGAGCTAAAATCTTTTCTGAAAGGGATACAACTAGCTGAGCAAAATGGATGAATCCCTCTTGACATCAATACAGACTTGGCTGAAATAATTCAAATGCTTCTTACGGGTAACTTACCGTATGATCCCATAATTTGTGAATGTAGGTTGTTAATGCAAAGGATGGACAAGGTCACGGTGAGGCACACGTACCTGGAGCAGCATAGGGTAGCCGACACACTGGCAAAAGAGACAACAAAGTCAAGTTTTTTGGGACGAACCAACATACTAGCAGTTCCTCCGATGTTTGCAAATGATGTATTTTGGGCAGACATTTTAGGGACTGAAGTTGTTAGAAATTTGTGGCATATAATATTGATACAGTAGAACAAAACATCGCAGTATTGGGGGAATTACAGTACCCCGCGGTACAGACAGTACTATGCATTATATTTCCTAATTTTCTTGCTTTATATATAAATATCCCATTTACCAACAAAAAAAAAAAACAGACGTCCACAATTAAGCGTATAAGAACATGCAAAGTTTTGAGTTATAAATGTTTTAAAACTGGATGCTCAAATTCTTTCATGTAAGAAATATTTGTTGAATTTCAATTATTCCAATAAATGGATGTCAAAAAGATACATTTCTCAATTTTATATTCCATCTTTTCTTTAGAGTTTATTTTTAAAAAAAATACATATTTTTTTATATTTAAATTGTTTTAGCATTAAAATATTTATTTTACACTTAGTAACATGCTCTTTTGATCATATAAATATCATGGCACATTTAAGATCACAAGTTCAAAGTGTAATTTTTGTGTTTGATAATGTTTTTTTTATTAAATTATGTATCTAATAATATATCACTGTATTAAATGAAACCAGTATTATTATTTGCTTAACTCGGAATGGGGATTAAGTGTTCTGATTGCCTAATTAAAGATATGAGGAAAAAATCACCAATATTTTCACCAATTGTTCTAAAGGACGTCATCACTTCATCCTTCATGTTGCGTACTATGTTCTGCTTTCGTTCTTAAAATTTACGTGCAAAACTAAGACAACAATTTAAACTCTTTTCAGCATTCCTAGGCCCAACGTTCAAAATAATCTGGGCCAGATTTCTCTATTAATAATGGGGCCTTCTACTTTGATAATGTTAGGGAGCTCCCTCTCTTACTAGGGCGAACTGCACAAATAGCCACTAAACGCAGTGGCTTTTATTTTAATGCTACTGTTTTCAATATAATTAGACTTTAGCCACTTTTTTAATAAACTTTAACTAGACCGATGAAAATACCCTTCTGCGCATGTCCTAAACTTCAAAGACTTCAGGACTACATGTCCTTAACTTTTGAACTTGAAACTCTAAGTTCAGGACTTCAGTACTACATGTCCTTAACTTTTGAACTTGGAATTCAAACTTCAAGACCAAGCGTCCTTAACTTTTGCACTTGTAAGTCAAAGTTAAGGACCTATTGTCCTTAACTTTTGAACTTGTAACTGTAAGTTAAATACTGCTTGTCCTTAACTTTTGAACGTGTAACTGTAAGTTAAAGACTGTCTGTCCTTAACTTTTGAACTTTAAACTCAAATTTAAGGACTGCCTGTCCTTAAGTTTTGAACTTGAAACAATAACTTAAGGACTGTCTGTCCTTAAGTTTTGAACTTGAAATTATAAGTTAAGGACTGCCTGTCCTTAACTTTTGAACCTGAAACTCAAAGTTAAGGACAGAAAGTCGTATTGACCAAGCATGAAGAAGGCCTGAACAGGTTCAGTTTTCATCTTATGTCTCGTAGGAAAATATATGCTTTTGCAGAAGGGAAGACCACCGATTTTGGTGATATAAAGGTCACAAATTTTGATGTCCCTCAGAATGAATTAGCAAATAGTAAAGCATCATCTCAAAAAATTAGGGTTTGCTATGGAAAGAAAACCTACAAAAGCTGATTTACAAGTATTGCGACAAATGGAATCAGTTAATGTAGGAGCAGGGACTATTCAAGGGAACCGCATCTCATAATACGGCAGGGGTATGAGCAGTAGGCATCAAAACACGCGAAAGAGAAGAAGGAAGGGTAAATTATCTTTTTTATATTAGCAACGATTATTTTCGCTGAGCATTATAATTAGTGGATAAAAATTAAAGACACCCTTAATTAGTGGCTACTACACGCCATTTTTACCTCTTACTACTTCCCTTTCTAACTCCATTTGCAATGTCACTGCTTCCTCTTTTCTTTTAAGTGCCTACTCTTTTCCTGTAAGCTGCCCTCTTTCTTTCTTTCTTGTATATAGTTTTTCAGTTTTTGCACATTATTACTACTACCACTACCAGTAGTAGTATTTATAAAGCAATGCTACTAATCCTGATCAATTACTAGTCAACCTGTAAAAGGACTCATCAGCATATTCTCTTTCTAGTCCAATTTATGCCACACTGTTGTACTTAAATAACATCTTAAAATACTGAATACTATTTAATTTCGAGTACTTTAAGTATTTCTTTTACTAGCATCTATATTACAAAGATAAATTAATATTTTCAATTTTGAACCAATGAAGATATTATAATTGGTATGAGACCAAATGATGAAAAGGTACAGTCGTAGAGCAAGTTAAGAGTTCGGATCCTCCGCTCATGTTCCTATTTATTAGCCTTCGTACCGTAAATATTCCATAAAATTTTTGAGCCAACAAGTAGAAAAGCAAAGAGTGTCAGACAAGATAACTTAGTCTCAATGTTTAAGCTCAACCGATTAACGATACAAGCACTAAGAGAAAACATTACAGTAGTAAGCAAGCACAAACGCTTGTGCGCAAATAACTGTAACCTATGACATGAATTGAATAACCATGTAAGCTTCACCAATATCAAGTGTACATGGATGGACTTAATTCTTCACAAGGTGCATTATTCAAGTTGACACTCCAATCTTCAGCAGTGTTTATCCAAGCTGCCTCGTGATATACATACACGCTATTACCACCGCAAACTGGAACACCACACATACATCGGATAAATTATCAGATCAGATATATTATCCATCCATCTCTAGATCACATGACCACCACTCTTTCCCGCTCTCAACTTGATTGTTCCTCATTCACATTCATACCTGGTTTCCGGAAATTATTGTAGTACAAGATTTCAATGCAGAGAGCAGGATTAAACTTCTATTTTAGAAGATATTCATCCAAAGGAGTATCACGCAGCAACCTCTTCAGAATTTTAATACTTCAACAGCTCGAGGTGAAGATAAGAAAAGAAGAGACCTCCACCAACAGAGCCATTAATTTTAGCAGATGACGATGGATCAAAACAATAAAGTCCGAATGTACCTTCAATTTTCTGTATTCACGCTAAACCTCTGTCTGTTTGCAGGTCCTTGTCGATATCGACCTGCGTAACGGGGCTCTGAATGCCTTCTCATTGGCATCTTTACTCTTTCCAGGCTCTCTTCCCGTAGTGCTGACTGTTTTCTTGCGGAATACCTTGGTTTTGAGAAATTCGTTTTCTTCTGTCTGTCTGTTTCATATGACAAGGGCTGCAGCCCTTGTAAATCTTGCTCAGGAACATATCCAACTGGCCTTTTAGAGTCGTCCATTCTTCTAAACGTGATTGAAATCCTATATGAAGCACCGGTTAACAATATGTTAGCATAATGTGCAAGGACACAGAAGATTTAACTATGACTCCAGAGCTCTGAACATTCAGTGTGTACCTTTTAGTAGGCACAGCTGGCACACAGTGTTTAGCTACATCAGCTCCCTTTCCATTCAAGACCAGTACAGATCTGGAGTAATATAATGTCAGTAATGATCCTAATTTCAGTAGTATGAGAAGAACAGCACACTCTCACTTACCCCACTGGCAACGGTATTGCAATTGCACCAGCAAACTCACCGGGACCCACTATTTTCAAGTTGGAACCGAACACAATATTGCACTCGCTAAGGAATGAAACGGTACAAAAGGGACGCACAAAATCATGATTGTCAATATGCGGTGGTATGCAATCTCCCTCTTCATAAATGTTGATAATACAGCTATCTGGAACACAAGTCGGAGGCATCACATGCCACTTTACAAGCCTTCTAATCATGACCTTCAAAAGATCAGGCAATGGATCAACAGTTTCACTTTTGAGGATCCCTGGGGGATTCCCACTCTTATCCTGCCATAAAGAAAATTCAGTCATTATGCTATGCATACATTCCACTTCCTTTCAGTGATTAACCCTTATGCTACAACCCTATCAAAGAAGAAAGCTGTGAATTAGGGGAAAATAAGTCTTTACTAGATTGTCACCTAAAAGCCAATAGTTTAGGGCACTCCATTTACTGTTGTGAGCCTCCACTGTATGTGTACGTGGGAGGGGGTCCTTCTTTGTGGAGAGGGAGGGATTAAGATAAGATTGTAGAAGACTTACTGGTGCATAGTTGTAACAACAACCAAATTGGATTGTCACACGTCCTTTGCCCCTCATCCACTTTGCTGGCGCAGTATAAGTCCTCTCTAAACAATCAGCAAAGGCATGTAAGAGCCATGAGATAACTAAAAATGACTGAAAGAACTTAACAAACAAATTTAAATGGAAATGTAAGGAGGAAGCTTAAAAAACATCTTCCTCTTCACACTCTTCACAAGTACAAAGGAAAAACAAAATCAGATCAAACTAATTGATGAAGGGAGCCACGAGGAAGAGAAATGGACATTGAACTATAGTAGAATTACTGAATTAGAATGAGTTGGAACTACTTTAGGAGAATCTTGAAAAAGAGGAGGTGCATGTCATTCTTACAAAAAAGCACAAGTTAGTCAACGGAGTACAATGTGCACCTTGTCAACTACTTCCACATTTTGCAATGAAAAGTCATAGTTATGCCTCAACCTTTACTTTGAAATTCTTCTTTCCTATACCATACTCACAAAATTCTATGATACCCTTGTTAACAAGGGAGAAATTTCTAAGCTGAATCAAGAAAAATTTGATGGTAAAACTCTAGATGTATTGATATTACCAACGTAGAAGCAGGCTCTTTTTTTATGAGTATAGGCACATTAAACAAGGAAAATTTCCTAATCACTGGATTTCTAATATTGGCACACCATTAAACATAATCTATTAGAAATTCTATGCAATTAATCCATGTATGTATAATGAATCTACACACATCTGACACTAACATAAGCCATTTTTTTAATTCACATCAAATCTAAAAAAGACGAAACAGATTTCTCATGCAGCATATCACCACCTTAAAAAGATATCACAATCTATTTTCCTGTTGACAGTTAATCTGATACATTGAATTTTAACCAGTTCTTTTTTTCAGTCCATCTCTTCTTTCATCTCTTTAATGTCTGGTAATTAACATAGAAGAGTATGTGCTATCACTAAGAAAAAACTAAAATAGGATAAATTTAATAAGACAAGATTCCCCATTTCAACACTTGGAAGTCTGGGATGCCCAGACCAGCTTAGCTTTGACATACAATGATGAAATGTTTCACGTACTGTAACTCTCAATAACAGACAAAAGAAGAAATAACTAATAAGGTATTTGAAAGATACACAGCCACTAACGTTGAATCTGAGATCCTCCTGAATAGGTAGTAAGTAAGTTCTCTTACATTGGAGTCTTATAGTAAAAGATACTGATAGGTAGAAAAGGTGCAAGCCGATGCAATAGCTTCATCCTCTCTCAGCAAAGCCGAATTCGTTTCTTACGTTTCCTATAGTTAAACTAATGCAATAACTCCATGTCAATCACCCTACTTGAAAAACATTAGCATCTAAATAGCATAGGATGCAAACTGGATGACCATCTGCCAAAATGAAGATAAAGGCATGAACAACAATAGTAACATTGAAAAAGTTATTCCAGATCGGATTGTTAGAAACATATATGCATTTGACAAATGACCTTGGTATCTATGCTAGAAATACAAATTATTTAGCCCACGGGTCAATGAATTGGAAAAAAGAAGGGAATCCTCTAGCTAATACCAATGATCGAACACTTTACTAATTGTCTAATGTTAAAACAAGTCTAACAACAACAAATTGGATAAATACGTGTGTTCTGGTTCACAGAAACACCTGCTCAAATACATTTGAAGATCAAACATCAAAACAGCTAGAAGATATCAATCAAGCAACTATGCATGTCTTAAACTAGTTGACCCCACAAGGGATGCCAATCCTTGTATCACTGCTGTCCAAGGACACATAACTCCGGACTTCTTATGTGATCCAGCAGATAAGTGCTGGTATCACCGCATCCCTCACATAATAAGATTATTGTATGTTGGCCGTCTAGCTAGTAGCTATTGCTCCCTGCTCCTTAATCCCGGCTTGGACTCACTATGCTTTGCCAAGCTCAATATGACAATAACATTCATTTGAAAATAGAAAAAAAATGATTATGAGAGTTGTATAAAGGATAAAATATACCTTTCAATTCACCATTCTTCCCCATCTGATCAAGCTTCTCTACATATTTAACTATTCTAATTTGCTCAGCTGCGCTAAAGACACCCTTATGTAGCTCCAATCCATCAAGTATGTTCACGAATTTCCCATTCACCCTCTCCAAACATATGAAATCCTTTTTCCTCTTCACATTGCAGAATCTAATGTACTCTCGTTGTTCCCTTGACAATTCTGTTTTTGACTTACTCTCCGGAGTAGTAATTTCCTCTTCAGACACTCCATTCACCTGACTACTCAAGGCAATTGACTCACTCACTTCCTCTACTTGAAGCTCATCCTCCTGAGCCATATCTGCCCACGACATCTTCATTTTTGGGGTAGTCACAGGTAAGGATGAGCTGAATACTTCACTTGTAGTTGCCTCTCCAACAGGTCGAGAATCGGAATCTGCACCATCTATACAACTGTCAGATGAATGCCTATCCACGGAACGCTCCTCAAATGGCTCCCCCCCACCAGCCCCGTCTTTCCAACTCCCCAATGAGTTTGTATCTGCATTATCATTCAAGTCACCACAATCATTCCAACTTCCAAGTGAATTGTTGTCACAATTCTCTTGACTTCCACTGCATCCATCCGAGTCACAACGTTCCGGAGTCATATTCTTTGGTTGCTTCAAGCATTCTGCATCACCACCAACTTCTGCAATCATACCAACAAAATCTCTGATCAGAAAAACTCACTATATCAACAACTTTCACACTTCATCATTAAAGTATATCCAAAAACATAAGCAAGACAAAGCAGAATTCAATTTTGTTTGGCCCATCGTTATCTACCAAAGAAACTTTAACTTTGCATATGTTATCTACAACAATCTTCAAAACTAAGTAATACCTCCAACAATCTTCAAAACTAAGTAATACCTCCCAAAAAACAAAAACAACATTAGTAATAAATTTAATCAAAAGCCAAATAAATAAGCAAACTTGAATTAAGACACTGTCTCTAGAGGAAAAACTCATCCAAGCACAAAAAAGCAGGGAACTTAATGCAAATTGTGAGAATTAGTATATGAACTACAGAGTTTATATCGATTGATTACACATGCATTAACACATATTAATGTAAAGAATACAAAAATAGAGAAAGAGAAAAAGAAAGTACTAAAATTGAGGGATCGGATGCGATCGGAGAGGGTGTGGGTGCAGGAGTGGCAGAGGTCACGGGAGAGAAAGGGAAGCCAATTGGACAGAAACTCTGATGCGATTCGGAGTTCTTCGGGATTGTAATTGAGGAGGAACGGATCGTCCTTCTGAGTTCGCTGCTGGTCGGACTTGGACATGGCGGACGAGTCAACTCACTGAATTGAAAGAATGTGCGAATTGTTTTGTTCAGTGTAGATGCGGATTGTGGAATGGAGGAATTTGCGTGTGAAGCGCTGCAGCCTTTGAGAAGAAGAATAAGGTTTGTTGTTATTCTGTAGAATTAGCAGGGGTATATTTGTCAATACATAGTGACAAAGATTAGGCGGTTTAGCTTCCGAAGCCCAGTTTGACAATCACAATTTTGGGATTTTTACCTATACATATCATATAGCAAACCTTATTATCATTCATATTTAAGGTTTGTGTTTATTTGCAAGTATACCACCTTTCAATTTATATACCAAAATTCTATGTAAGGTTTAATTATCAACTTATTAATTATAAGCTTGATTTGTGGAACTGAAAATCTTTTCAGATTTTATTGTACACATTTCTTCTCTCTCTTACAAACAAAACCCACGATTTTCTCCCCTTTTTTAATTACCCTCCCCCCAAAAATCCCTAGAATTAAAAGATGGAACGGACGGATAAAAAACACAACGTTCGACCTATGTCTAAGGCGACTAATTTTGTTTTCTTTTTCTGAATATTCTCTTTATTTTACTGGTTTTCATTGTAAGGTGGCACTACAACAGGATTTTTTATTGGGGGGGGGGGGGGGGATAGTGTTTCAAATTGAATTTTGAGATACAAGTAAATCTGTTTCTGTAAAATATTTTCCAGAAAACACAAGAATCCCTCGGATGATACTTCAGTTTCCTTTTTCCAGATTTTCTTTTTTATTATTTTCTGGGGTTTGATTTCGAAATCCATTCTCATATAAGCCAGTAGCTACAAAAAAATCCAAGTTTCAGACATATTTATTAAAAACTACAATTAACTACAAATTGACTACAATTAACTACAAACTGACTACAATTAACTACAAATTGACTACAATTAACTACAAACTGACTACAATTAACAACAAACTGACTATAAGTAACTACAAATGGACTACAATTAACTACAAACTGACTACAATTTAACTACAATTTGTATAAACAAACCTAGCTTCAATAATCTGGAATCTGGAAGAACTACAATTTGATTGACTATCACGTTGTAAATTCTGATTTTCGGTATTTGATGTAAAAGAATGAGAGATTTTCGAAACTGAAATCTGGAAGAACTACAATTTGATTGACTATCACACTGTAAATTCTGATTTTCGGTATTGGATGTAGAAGAATGAGAGATTTTCGAAACTGATGAGAGATCACGCAGAGAGATTTGCGCTGGGATTAGATCTTTTAAGGTTTAAAAAAGATCATTTAATTAAGACAGAATCAAATATTAATTGGAAAGCTTAAAATCTGGCGCTATTTTAGGCTATAAATTCAGCCAGATATGATTTGGTATAGTTTTGGTAAAGAAAATATGGTGTATGCGGGTAATAACCAAACAAGGTATAATAATGGTAACAAGGTTTGTTAAATGGCATATTTAGGTAAAAATACCTTAAATTTTCTGACCGCAGACGCAACTACTTTTTAGTTTTTAGACAATACGAGCAGGCGCTTAAAAGAGGAAATTTTAGAAATTGAGAAGAAAATTTGGAAAAAAGGAAGTGGAAGAAAATGGTAATTTTGAGTTTTACTGACAGCACGTGTGAAGAATTTTGAATGTTCGCCAGCACGCCAATCTCCGCCATGTTTGGTATGACAACAAAGAAATATTTTCGAAAAATAATTTCTAAAATAAGACTTATTTTTTACAATTTTCTGTTGAAGTTTTAAGTGAGTGGACAAAGAATAAAAAGAAAATAATTTTCTCACTTTTTTTCGCCTAAATTATTTTCCTTTTTAAGTGTCTCAACTTATTTATCGAAAAATGTCTGTCATATTTCGTCATACTAGACATTTTTTTTGAATAAGTAGATTTATATTCTATTCCGTTAAAAAATTGTACACGTACAAACATAGATGATGACCATCTATACTCACATGCTATACAGTCACTACACCTATTATCAATCTAATAAGATTTACAATATCACTATTTAATAATAAATGTGACAACTCTATCCCATGAGCTGCCTAGGGGTAATGATTTAAACTTTGTAGAACAGCCCTCCATTTATAAGTTGAAGCTCCTCTTGATTGGAGATGGACTTCTATTTCCTTACAAACCTTATCGCTCAGCATATTACCTCCTTGGAATCTCATTTTATTACGCTCTCTGCATATCACTGTCACCAGGATCCCAAACAGACAGACAGTGATTTCTGCTACTCCAGTTCTACTCCTTGCCAGCTTACTGACCCAGTCACATTCCTCCTTCCAGTCAGAAATGGGTCGCTTATAGCCCAACCAGTTTAGGAGTCGAATCCAAAGTGCTTTAGTCTTCAAGCAATCAAAGTATAGATGATCAAAAGTCTCTCGAGACATTCCACAGAAAATACAATCCTGTGGAACCAGAATATTGAATTCCTGGAGTCTGTCCACAGTTGCCAATCTCTTGTACATAGCCAGCCACAAAATAAATTTTTACTTGGGGTGTAATTGAGTCTGCAGCATGATGGTCTTCCATTGGACTTTACAGTATTGAGGGTGTTGGTGTCTGTATAACTTCTTGATGCTGAATGAATCACCCTCCTGAAGCTGAAGCAGTCGATTATCCAGATTACCGTGAAGAGTTGCAATGTCGTTTATCAACTCTCTCGACTCAAACATTTTCCTAATTAGGCACCGGCATGTCATCAATACAACAGTTTTTAATATAGAATGTATGCACCCATTTTATCCAAAGACTGTCCTTCTTCTTGGTCAGTGCCCATAGGTGCTTTACAACAGTAGCCTTATTCCACTTAATCATCTTCAACACATTTAATTCCCCTGCACTGTATGGCATACAGAGTGTTTCCCAGGCAACCAGAGCTTTCCTTGACACTGTAGCTGAACCTGTCCAAAGGTATGATCTGCATATTGCTTCAATCATCCTCAGAACTTTTTTAGGCAGTAGAAACATTAGGGACCAATAGGCTTGAACACCAAACAGTAAAGATTTAATCAGCTGAAGTCGACCATCATAGGAGAGCAGCGTTGATGTCTCTATTTTCCCTAGTATTTCTGTTGTTGGTAGAATTTTTTATGTAGTTATCACTTTTTAAAATATTTAACTTTAATAAGCATATATAAGTGAGAGCATGGGATCACTAACACTGTGATCAACAAAAAATTTCTAGGGGGAAACAACTATCTAAGAAAATTTTTACCATAAGTTATGTTTGACCAAAATTAGATCTTGGTTTAATTAATTAGATTTAAATAAAGAAGAGTTAATTTTAGCTAATAATAATATCGTAATGTGACGACCCGGCACGTCGTCTCATATATTATCGCCCTATTTGTTCCATTTTAAGCTTCTTCATGTTTCGTTATCAGTATCTGGGGTGTTAGAGTTAATTCGTGATGTTATAAACGTCAATACCACACAAGAGGGGGAGGGGGAGTGATTTGTGTGATACCCAATTTTCTCTTTAGAAGAACCCGGTTCTTCTAAGTGTTCTAACTACTACAGTATGCGGAATAATAAATACTTGAAATAAAGAACACATAGATTTTTACGTGGAAAACACCTGGATCAAAAGGTGAAAAAACCACGACCTACTAGGATTTTCTCAAACTTCCACTAAAATCACTGATCCAAAACAACATTTACAAAAATTCTTTGTAAACCTAAGGATTAACTCTAATCTCAATGTGACACACAGCCTCAACTGTTGCGACACTTTCAAGTTATCTTTAACTGGAATACTCAAATTACCTAATACAATTGCTTCTAAATAAGTTGAAAGGTACAAATAGGAACACCTACTACAATTGAACTAGAATAAGAATAAACACAATGGAACTGGTTCTTCTATCTCGTTCTAGTAGCTTCAGACATACACACTTATATCTCACATATATTGCTTGCAAAATAGACTTGCTCTTTTGATCTCAATTATGTTTTACTCTGCGTATGTGCAATACCTGTAGAAGAGAACAAACTCAGTTATTTATTGAGTTAGTAATTAGGGTTTGATTGAGACTCCATTGCTTATCCTTATACGATATTGAGTCATTGGCCAATACAAACTCTAACCCTTATCCTAGATTAGGATTGAGTTCTCTCCTCATAAGGAGACTGTTCTCCTTATCCCAAATGCAATAATTTTTTATTTGTTCCGAAGATATTGCGACTAGATCTTTAAGACATATCTTCCTCACGTGCATCTCATATGCAATGTTTGATATATATTGTGTCACACCAGATGGACCAGGTCCATCACTGAGTTCATTTGTCAATCTTCAAAACATCAACCGAACTTGGGCCAACAAATTCCCCCTTTTTGATGATGACAAACTTTGTGTTTTTACTGATTAGAGAACCTTCAGAACTCAGCTGAAATATCAACACTTAAAATTGTAACTTATCATTACGGACCAGATTTAATTAGGTCATAAATATCACTGTTCAGATAATAAAGTTTAAGCATAATATCTTCACCCCTTTTGGCATCATCGAAAAGTTGCATAAATAATGTGAACCCCATAATATTAATTATTACTCATGGCCACTGGGGCAACTGCAAGTGAAAACATGCTTTAGTTAATCGAAAATCAACTTGACAAAAAGAACTATAAAGATCAGAATTAACATAAAGCAAGAGAAATGCACATTATCATTGATAAGCATTGCTTCTACATAACAGTCCACAAAAAGAATGAACAAAAACTACCAACCATGAGCAAAAACAAAAGAAAGTCCCGAATCTAGGTCACTGGGGGTTTTCTACAATGGTTCAAAATAGGACAAGGAAACCTAAGATTTTGAAGAGCTAGAGGGTTGGGTTTGTAGCAGATTAAGCATAGTTTGAAGCATACGTTCACTCTTTTCCTTTTCCTTTGCAAGTTCAGCTCTTAACCCATTCCTCTCTTCTTCCACTTCAACTACTCAAGCTTAAGGCCTTGCAATCTTAGAATCCTTTGTCCCTACCTCATGAACCAAAGCTCTGACCTTCATAATCACTGGAATATTCACTGATGAACCAGGTTCAACAGGGCCTACACTGAGGAGATTATCACATGCGGAGAGTCTTGATGCAAAAGTGCCCTTTGCTAGAAGCCATTTTCTATTTTTTCAAGAAAACGTTCAGCTTGTCCATCACAACTGTCAGAATAAACCCATAAGGGATAGCATGAGCCTTTGAACCATTGAGCACCCTGTCTAGCAGCTTAACAATGAAAGCAGGTCAGTTAATCTGCTTTCCTTCCACCAAGCACTGCACGAGGACCATGTCCATGTAGTTTGTTGTATGCCTCCTCTCCTGTCTAGGCAGCATGTATTTATTCACAAATTCAAAGAGCATTTTATGCTTTGGCCTTATCTCACTCTTTTGAAAAGCCCTTGCTTTAGGCACCTCCTCAGCATCTGTAGTATCACAAAAGTTCCTAGTGATTTGAAGTTCAGTAGGTAGACCACCAGACAAGGCCACCTTTGCCTTGTGTAATCATCATAGCCCTCACTTGGAATGTTCAGGATTCTGCCCAACTTAGGTGCATCAAATTTCACCTTCACCCCCTTCACTATACTAGTTACCAGCCCATTCTTCACAGTCCCATTAGCCATGAATTCAACAAGTTCTTTTCTGGCCAATCTTCCATCCATTTGAAGGACCATGTCCTTCCATCCTTGTGCCTCCAGTGAAGGCAACAATCTTACCATGCCTGGCTCCGCCAGGTCTTTGAGCAATACACCCTTCAGAAGTTTTCTTTTGCCAAAATTGGAATACCTATCTTGTTCCTGTTCTGACTCTTCTTCTACTTCTTCTCCACTCCACTGTTCATCCTCTTCTTCCTCAACTTGTACTTGTTTTCCCTTTGCAGCTGACCTAGTTCTTCTAGCTAGAGAGGATTCAGCAGGTACAGACTTGGAGGGCTTCTTCGTAAAAGACCTGGTTTTCTTTGATTTGACAGTGGGAACTTCCACAGTCGTACCTCTATATTGATGGACCAGTTCCATCTCTTCCTCTTCTACATCAGCCTCGGAACTTTCAACCATTTTTGCTTTTCCCTTTTCTTTCTTCTTTTTCTTACTCTCCTCTAGTGCCTTTTGTAGTTTTGCTTCACTTTGCCTCACCCTACTTCTTGTGGCTCTACCCCTAGGTGCAACAGACTTAGGTGATGAAACTTTGCTCTTCTTTGTTGGTTTGGACGCAGCTGGGGTCCTTTGTGAGGAGGCCTTGCATTTATTTGGATAATAACTAGCATAAAATTTTTTCAGCATATCTGCCAAAGTATACTCCACAGATGAACCAGGTTCATCTGGTTGTTCACTCAAATTTACCATTCCCTCAGCAGCTTCACCTGATCCACTTCCCCGTGACTTCATGCCTCCCTCTTCTCCACTACCACATATAGCTAAAGTCTTCCCCTTCTTTTTCTTTCTCCTCTTACTAGATTCAGCCCCTTAGACATTTTTGACAGACCCTACCAGAACAATCTATTATCCTCCCTTTCTAATATATCAAAAAATAATAAACAAGTGTTTACCTCTCCTGGTATTTCTTGACTTTTGTCATTGTTAGAAGACCTAGGTTCTTCTCCTTCACTGGCAGAGATGAATTTCTCTAATTCAGAGCTTGAGTTACTTTCTTTGGTTGTAACTTCCTTCCTTTGACTAGCCTGTAATTTTTCATTGAAGACTTTCCTCAAAGGACCAGATGCAACTATATTTCTAGCTAACATTTTCTGGCGACGAAATCTAAGTTTTCGGGGTTTACTAGGAGGAGTTGAAGATGAGGTGTTGAGAGAGACTAGTGGGGGAGTTCCGGGGTTATCTTGAGGATTAGTCATAGCGGAAAATTTCTGGAAAATTTTGGGGATTTTTGGAGAAGAAAGCAAAGGATCAGATATTTGGGAATTAGAGTGACGGTTATGAGTGATTTGGTGGGTTTTTAAAGAGAGGTTATGATTAGGGCAGTAATGGCAGCCTTTTCAGAGGTCAATTAGGAGTCTAATCAAGTTAGAATTCTGGTCTTCTGAGTGATTAATGGAAATCGTTAGTTTTTACGGAAGAGACCCGTTATAGTTAGACTTCTAGGTTAATAAAATGGTTCAAATGCTCAACGAATAAAATTTTCAGGATGTTTAGTGTAACTAGGACTTCTGCTCATGATTGATAATTTTATATTTCTAATTGTGCAAAGTATAGAAACATACCTGAACTTTCTCATGAGCATATATTAATGAACCAGGTTCTTCAAGTAGAACTTCTTTTGATTATGCCTCCAATGTCAAAATAGGAAACTTTGTATAAATGAATCATATGAACACATGTCACATGAGTATACTAGTTAAAGTATGACACTGAGTAAAAATTAGTCTAGATATTTACATGAATTAAGAACTCCTACCAGATTTTTTTTTCATTTTTTTTGTCATTCTGAACTGGACCTTTTAGGTGATCTTAATCATCCCTAATTCCAATCTGTTCCTTTCAAAGTTTTCTCTACTCAGTGGTTTAGTGAAGATGTCAGCTATTTATTTGTCAGTAGCATAAAATTCTATGGAGATTAACCCTTTCTCATAGTTGTCTCTTAAGAAGTGGTTCTAACATCTATGTGCTTAGTCCTTTTATGATGAACATGGTTCTTTGTCATACTTATAGCACTAGTATTATCATAAAATATTGGTATGCACCCCACTTCAATTCCAAAATCTATCAGTTGTTGCTTAATCCACAGCAATTGAGCACAACATGAAGCAGCAACAACATATTCAACTTGAGCAATAGAGAGAGCTACTGAATTCTGCCTTTTGGTAGCCCATGATACAAGACAAGAACCCAGGAAGTTTGTCATACCTGAGGTGCTCTTCCTATCCACTAGGAAACCTGCATAATCAGCATCAGCGTATCCAATTAAGTCAAAATTACTACCTTTGGGATACCAAAGATACAAATCAGCGGTTTCTTTCAAATATCTCAATATCCTTTTGACAACTGTCAAGTGTGACTCCTTTGGATTTGCCTGGAAATGAGCACAAAGCTTTACACTGAAAACAATGTCAGGTCTGCTGGCAGTAAGATACAAAAATGAACCAATCATTCCCCTATACAGCTTCTGATCAACTGATGAACCAGGTTCACCAATATCTAACTTAGTGGCAGTAGCAATAGGAGTATCTATTTATTTGGATTCTTCCATTTTAAAATTTTTGATTAGTTCTTTTGTGTACTTCTGCTGATGGATCATAGTTCCATTTTGACTTTGCTTGATCTGCAAACCTAAGAAGTTGAGTTCACCTATCATACTCATTTCAAACTTACTTCCCGTTAGTTTTGCAAAGTCCTTATTCAACCTATATGTAGTGGCCCCAAATATTATGTCATCAACATATATTTGTACAACAAGAAAATCTTTACCTTTTTCCTTTAGGAACAAAGTGATGTCAATTTTACCTCTTTTGTACCCATGCTCCAGTAGAAATTTTGAAAATATTTCATACCAAGCTCTTGGGGCCTGCTTTAGACCGTATAGAGCCTTATATAGCTTGTACACATGTTCAGGACACTCATTGCTTTCAAATCCTAAAGGTTGTTTTACAAATACTTCTTCCTTGAGGTAGCCATTTAGGAAGCCACTTTTGACATCCATTTGATAAAGAGTGAATTCCATATGTGCTACAAAGGCTATGAAGAGTCTAATTGCTTCAAGTCTAGCAACTAGAGCAAAAGTCTCATCATAGTCAATACCTTCCTCTTGACTGTAGGCTTGAACCACCAGCCTTGCCTTGTTTCTTTAACCGTTCCAGCTTCATCTATTTTGTTCCTGAAGCCCCCATTTTGTCCCAATGATTGATCTTTCCTTGGGTCTTGGAACCAAATGCCAGACTTTACTTATCTCAAATTAATTTAGTTCATCCTGCATAGCATTGACCCAATCTACATCATGCAAATCCTCCACAACATTTTTGGGTTTAATGATAGATAGAAAGGTATCAAATGCATACAGATTCTTCAGTTGAGATCTAGTTTTGACTTCAGATGTTGGATCATTGATGATGTTCTCAATGGGATAAGAACTCATGTACTTGTAAGATTTCTCCACCAGTTGGTTCTTACTAGATGCATCTTCATTGTACTGTTGCCAAGGAACAGGTTCAAGTATAGGTTCCTTCAGAGAGTTTTGTTCAATTTCTCTCAGATGAGTTCCCCCTGTCAGGTTGCCCTGAGTGAAAAGACCTATTCCATCACTTGTTCCTTCCTTTTATGCCACTTTGACTTGTGTTGTGGCTTCAGTCAGTTGTTTCACAATGGCTTCATCTTCATGTTCCCGCCTCTCAGAAAGAATGTTAGATTCATCAAATACAACATGTACACTTTCTTCTACACACAGAGTTCTTTTATTAGACACTTTATATACTTTGCTATATGAATAATATCCCAAAACTACTCCCTCATCACTTCTGGGATCAAAATTACCTAGGAATCTTTGCCATTATTGTGCACATAACACTTGTAACCAAAAGCCCTAAGATGTGATATGTTTGGTTTTCTCCCTTTAAGTAACTCATAGGGAGCTTTCTCTACAAGAGGTCTAGTCATGCATCTATTGATTATGTAGCATGCAATGTTTATAGCCTCTGCCCAGAAGTTGTGAGGTAGTTTACTGGAAAGAAGCATGGTCCTTGCCATATCCTCAAGGATCTTGTTCTTCATTTCAACTACCCCATTTTGCTGAGGGGTCCTAGGAACAGAGAAATTATGATCTATTCCATTTTCATCACAAAATTCACCAAACTTTGCATTTTCAAATTCAGTTCCATGATCAGATCTAATGGATGTAAGTTGATTTCCAAATTGTTTCTGGGTTTTTCTAACAAAAGCAGTGAAACATCTCAAATGCTTCATCTTTAGAGGTTAGAAACAGCACCCAGGTAAATCTAGAATAATCATCAATAAGCGCCATTACATATCGTTTTCCACCTCTGCTCATGGTTCTCATCGGACCGGATAGATCCGTATGAACCAGTTCCAACGTCTTGGATGTACTTACCATTTTCTTGGGTTTGAAGGATGACCTTACCTGCTTCCCCCTTGCACATGCCTCACAAACTTTGTCTTCCTTAAACTTGAGATTAGGTAACCCTATCACCAAGTCTTTGGAGATTAATTTGTTCAATTAATTTAGGCTGGCATGACCAAGTCTTTCATGCCAAAGGAGGGGATCATTAATTAACACACTTAAGCAAGTGAGTTCATTTTCAGAGAGAGTTGACAAATCTACAATGTAAATATTGTTAACTCTCTTTCCCTTCAAAACAATCTTGTCAGTAGTAAGGTTAATCACAAAGTATTTGGTAGAGGTGAAAGCTATAAGATTACCTCTGTCACACAGTTTTGACACACGTATCAGGTTGTATTTCAAGCCATCTATCAAATAGACATTCTCAATGGAATGAGAGTCTGTCTTTCCTACATTTCCAACCCCAATGATCTCACCTTTCTTTCCATTTCTAAAGGAGACATTACCTCCTTTTAGGTTCTCAAGTGAAAATAACTGGTCGTTGTTCCCAGTCATATGTTTTGAGAAGCCACCATTCATGTACCATATTTGGCTACTCCCCTTCACTTGGACCTGCAAACTGAAATCATGGGTTAGTCTTAGGAACCCAAACTAGTTTGGGTCCCTTTCTATGGGCAAAAGGATGCATTAAATTTTTCTTTGCCCAACCAAAGAGTTTGTGTTTTTCTTGAACAAAGGCTTTGTTCTTTTGACTGGCCTTTCTTTTGCATTTGTATTCATTTTTGTAATGGCCAGTCTTACCACAGTGTGTGCAGATCTTATTTTCAGGAAGTGTGAGGTACTTGTTTTTGGGATCCTATTTTGGAGCTTGTGTCCCAAATCCAAGTCCTCTCTTGTTGCTGTTGTGATATTCTTGCAGCCATGAGAGTGCATCAGAAGCCTTGTTCCACTTGCATGTTCTGTTAAATCTTCCTTTAGGACCCTAATCAATTCATCTTTCTTATACAGTTCATATTTCATTTTTCCTAGATTTTGTTCTAGTGTGAGAAATGATTGATCAATCGTTTCTTTCTTGTCCCTAACTTCAGTTTAATATTTTCATATGTGAGTTCTAGGACATTATTTTCAAGTTCAAGAACCTGGTTCTTCAACTCAGCATTTGTGTTGTCACTATCATCAGCCCTAGACTCTAACCTTTTGCATTTTGCTTCTAGGATAACACATTCCCTAGACATAACATACTTCTCACAATTTATTATTTCAGACTCATAAATGAAGTCCAATAATTAATAGCCCAACCAACCTTTCTTTAGACAAAAATTGAATCTTTTCTTTAAGATGTAGGATACTAACCTCATGTTCATCATATGATTCTCCGATGGTCATAAGAGCTTTCTCATCTTCAGCTTCATCTTTTGAGTACTCATCTGAGGTTTCTCCCCATGAAACAACCATAGCTTTAGTTGAACCTTTTTTCCCTCTTGGTTGGACATGTTCCTTCTTCCTGTTTCTTCGTTTGAATCTTTCTTTCTTCCACTCAATCTCCCATTGAGCGCAATTTTTGATCATGTGGTCTGTTTTACCACACTTATAGCAACCATCATTTGTCTGCTTCTTTGAAGCCCAAGGTTTGTTAAAGGTTGTTCCTCTTGAAGGACCCTTACCTCTCATAAGATACTTTTTGAAATCTCTGGTTATCATAGCTATTTAATCATCTTCAAGATCTGATCCTTCTGAGATTCTGAGAGCCAGACTTCTTTCTTTCTTCGGAGCATCCATATTCATAGTCTGCCTTCTCAATTCATAGGCAGTAAGATTTCCAATCAGTTCATCCAATTTTAGGGTAGCAGTATTCTTGGATTCCTAAATAATTATGATTTTGCTTTTCTAGGAAATTGGCAGAACTCTAGTTAATATTTCTCAACCTTGTCTTCATCCAGGATAATCCTTCCAAGAGACTCAAGTTCATTTGTCAGTGTAGTGAACCTAGTATATATCTCTTGGATGGTTTCTCCATCCTTCATAGTAAAATTCTCATATTGAGAATACAACAGTGTTCCTCTTGACCTCTTCACTTGAGGTGTTCCTTCATGGGCCACTTGTAAGGTGTCCCAAATTTCCTTAGCAGTATTATGGCTTTGGATCCTGATGTACTCATCTGGACTAAGTCCATATACTAGCCACTTCTTGGCCTTAGCATTCTTTTCCCACTTCTTTAAGTCTTCAGCAGTGAAATCAGCTCTTGTCATTGGAACACCCAACCCTTCAGCAGTCTTCTTTGTTGTGGCTAAAGGACCATTAGTGATGATGTACCAAAGCTCAAAGTCTTCTCCCATGATGTGGTCTCTCATTCTATTCTTCCACCAGGAGTAGTAGAGACCATTGAAAAGTGGAGGCCTAGTAGTGTATTGCCCTTCCCAATTTCAAAGTGGTGCACTCTTGTTGAACTTTCCTAAGGTGTTAACCTCTTCAAGGATAACCTGCTCTGATACCAATTGATGTAACGTCAATACCACCCAAGAGGGGGGGAGGTTGATTTGTGTGGTACCTAATTTTTGCTTTAGAAGAACCTGGTTCTTCTAAGTGTTCTAACTACTGCTGTTTGCGGAATAATAAATACTTTAAATAAAGAATATAGAGATTTTTACGTGGAAAACACCTGGCTCAAAAGGTAAAAAAACCACGACCTACTACTCAATAGGATTTTCCCAAATTTCGACTAAAATCACTAAGCCAAAAAAGCATTTATGAAAACTCTTTGTAATCCTAAGGATTAACTCTAATCCTAGTGTGGCACACAGCTTCAACTGTTGCGACATGTTCAAGTTAACTCTAACTTGAATACTCAAAGTATCTAATATAATTACTTCTAAATAAGCTGAAAGGTACAAATAGAAACACCTATTACAATTGAACTAGAATAAGAATAAACATAATGAACTGGTTCTTCTATCTCGTTCAAGTAGCTTCAGGCTTGCACACTTATATCTCGTATATATTGCTTCAAAAAAGACTTTCTCTTTTGCTCTCAATTATGTTTTACTTCTGCGTATGTGCATGACCTGTAAAAGAGAACAAACTCAGTTATTTATTGAGTTAGTAATTAGAGTTTGATTGAGACTCTATTGCTTATCCTTAGACAATATTGAGTCCTTGGACAATACAAACTCCAACCCTTATCTTAGATTATGATTGTGTTTTCTCCTCATAAGGAGACTGTTCTCCTTATCCCAAATGCAATATTTTTGATTTGTTCAAAAGATATTGCTGTTAGATCTTTAAGACATATCTTCATAATGTGCATCTCATATGTAATGGTTGATATATACTGTGTCACGCCAGATGGACCAGGTCCATCACTGAGTTCATTTTTCAATATTCAAAACTTCAACTGAACTTGGGCCAACAATTCGGTTGGGTTTAAGTAGGAAATGAGACAGTTCGTCTCTTTAAGGAATGTTTGATTTGGAAAAGACAATGGGATGTTGACTTATGAGTTAGAGGGATCGGATGTGATTTCCGGTGATTCAATTAGCTTTGGGAGATGATTTGTGACTTAGGAGTGTGATCGGAAGTAGTTTTGGAGGTCCGGTGTAGAAGTTAGCTTATTTTGGCGAAGTTAATATTTTGATGAATTCTAGTTGGTAGGTGAGATTTTGACCCCAAGCGTATGAATGGAATTCTGAGAGTTGCAATAGCTTTGTTAGATGATTTGGGATGTGTGTGCAAAAATTCAGTTTATTCGGAGGTGTTTTGATTGGGTTTTCGTTCGAATGCGAGTTTTGGAATATTTGGATGACTTAAGCTTGAATTTGATGTAATTTGATGACTTTTTTGTTAACTGTGGCATTTTGATGATTCAAGCAAGTTTTAAGAAGGTATTGGATCATACATGTGTGTTTGCTTGAGGTCCCGGAGGCCTCGGGGTGATTTCGAATGGTTATCGGAGAGTTTTGAGCCTTGGTGAATTGCAGGTTCTGCTGGTATATGGTATTTTTGTGCCTGCAGTTATGGGATTGCAGGTGCGGTTTCGTAGAAGCGGAGAAGGAAGCCGCAGAAGCGATTTTGGGCTTGAGTCGAGTTTTCGCAGAAGCGGAAGGTTGGACCGCAGGAGCGGTCCCGTTGGTGCGAAATCTGGGCTACAGAAGCGGCCGGGGTCGTTAAGTGGAAAATCGTAAAAAATGTGTAATGTTCGCATAAGTGGTCCGCATAAGCAGAAATGGGACCGCAAAAGCAAGAAGACTGGGCAGAATATTAAATTAGTCTTCTTTGCGAATTTTTGAAAGAACAACATATTTTACTTCGAACTTGAAGAGTTTTTGGACGATTTTGAAGACGGTTTCAAGGGCTTTGATCAGGTACGAATTCTTGGACTTAAAACATGATTTTATGGTGTAAATACATGGATTAGAGTTGAAAACTCAAAGAATTAATGGACAAAAATGGTGGTTTAGTGCTTGAAACTTAAGAGGGAAAAATTTGGGAATTAAGGGGTCATTTGGACTTCGATTTTGGCTTTCTATATATGTATTGAATTATGGCGAGATAAATAACCTATTGGTGTAAAATTTCTTAATTTCGAGAAGTGGTCCTAGGGCTCGGGTTTTGTCAATTTGGGAATTTCTTAACGTTTTTCGATTATTTTGATTGGGTTTTGTCCCATGATATATTGTGACGTATTCGTTGTGATTTTGGTCAAATTCGACGTGCGAGGAGGTCGATCGAGAGACAAAGGCATAGCGAGCTAGACTTTTGGCCGGCTTGAGGTGAGTAATAGATGAAATGATGTTATGAGGGTTTAGAACCCCAAAATTTCATATCGTATCGCTATATGGAGGCGAGACACGCGCTCTATGACGAGTGCGGGGTCGTTGCTATTGGGGATTGTGACTTGGTCCATCTCGAATGATGTTTTTACTGTGTTTTCAATTAGAACTTACTTGAGATTATCCTTACTTAGGATTGAATTGTTATGTTTGGGATTCATGCCGACTATTTGAATCTTTCAAGGATTGTTATCATTGTTTTCACTTTATCTGGCATATTGTCTGACCTCACTCCTAAGTTTTAACACTATTTTGCAAAATCAGCCATCTTTCTGAGATTTGAAAAACTTAATTAATATTTTATTGATATTTTGAGCTAATAACTAATATTTTAAAAATCCCCAAGAGGCATATGTGAATTTCTCGACTGAGCATGGATCAGGCTGCGGGCCGCAGCAGTATTATATAGATATTGAGGCCGAGAGCCTAGTTGATGCCACGAGATGGCTTGATATTGCGTTTGGGTTGTTGGATCCCCTCCCGGAGTCTGTACATATCCGAGTAAGCACCGTCGACGATAAGTAAATGGAGCGGGTTGTACGCCGTAGCGGGTACTAGAGTGTACCGTTCTATGTGTTGCATTGTAGTTATTCATTCATCCTTTATCTGTTTGCCTGTCATAGTATTTCTATACTTCTATTTCATTGGCTTATTGCTTCATTATTTATTATTCTAAATTGCCGATTATAGAATACTTTGTATTTTTCCTGGATTTCTTATTCTCAACCTTTATTTATGTTTATTACTTACTTTACTCCATGCATTTTGTGTGTAGATCCAGGTAGTATCGAGGTAGCTGCATGGTGTTCGCATCCTTGATCCCTCTCCTCTATCTTATCTTTTATTTTTCAATTCTCTAGACAGACTTGTAGTAGGTTGAGATTCCGTATTAGAGGCTCAGATTCGTGACATCGGATCCTACCGGGCTATGTTGCAGTATTTTAAATTGAACTTCCGCATGTTTTATTATTATTGCTAGACTTTTGATAAAATGGCTTAGTAAATTTACCTGTGTTATTCATATATAAACTTTGATAGAATTGGGGTAATGTTGTTGAATGGACGGGCTTGCCTAGCAGTGGTTGGGCACCATCATAACGGGGTTGGGGCCGTGACACCTAAAGACAAAGCTATCGGTTTTATGACAAATAACCTGTATGTTTGTCCTGATGACAATGAATGTAAACAATAATGACAATATTCAATGATACAAAAGATAGAATATGGCATTAAATAATAACAAGTAGCAATAAAAGACATTTAAGTAAATAGAAACGTGTGAGTCACCCGAAAATGGGTGAGATTTGTGAATATTTTCTCTCAGAATGGATAAGACTTTGAACTTACAGCTTGTTTGGATGGTCGTTACATATTGTATTATACCGTGTTGTTACTTTAAATACCATTTTTTTTTGTTTCTTACTTAAATTTTATCGTATCGCATCGTTAAATGCATCGTTACGTAACATCGAAATGTGCCACTTTACGTAACGACCGATTTGGTGTGGTTGCATCGTTATCTTGTTTTTTTCTCTCATTTCGTCCTTCACTATTATGAAATAATTTTATTTTATCATTTACCCTATTTTTTTATATAATAAATTTATCTTGTATCATAAATTTTCTTTATAATAATACAAATTTATTCTGTATATTGCCGGTGCATGATATCATAAAACAACAGGAAATGATACAATCTATCCAAACATTCTATTTATCAAACGAAACAGTACAATACAATACAATACGATACAATACATTATGAAACGATGTGTAACAACCATCCAAACAAACTGTTAGATCGTTCTTGGATCCAGTGAAAATGTTAGACAAGAATCTTAGTAAAAAGGTTATTTTTGTATGCTTGTAATAAGACCATATTCTCTCTATAAAGTCAATGTATCATTGTGTCTCTTTCTATTTATAGGGAACATGTTCCTAGAAACCCTAATAGTATAGGTTCACGGAATATCCACTAGATATTCTCTTTAGTGTACTATCTTGAAAATAACCGGTATAACTCTGTCAATGATGTTCGGTCTCGACCTTGATCTTTGACGACTCCTTGACCTTAATCCTTGTTAACTCTTCGATTGCAACCTTTATTATTCTAGAACCACATCGACCTTGGGTAGGTCTCTACTAGAGTTGCATTGGTAATACACGGTGGACTGTGAAAGCCTCATTATTGTTAATATGATTTAATCATATTAGAGATAATTTTTGTCCAATACAGTTAATACCTCCAATTATTTAGGTTGTCCTCACAGGTGAACTTAATGAGCAGATAATTGTCGTTTTTGGTCAAACTTATCAAGTAAGCTACAAGAGTCGTAATCATCATTTCGAGCATGACACGTAGCCCTCAATGGCCCACAAAATTCAAATACCTTTTGTTTTCCAGGCAATTTGTTGGAGTTATCCTATCCAAGAAATATAATGATGTCATGGAGCAAGCACCATTATGAAACATATTTCCGATGCCTCACCTAGATTCACGCGTGACTCTTGATTGGATCTTCCGTTTAGACTTGGTGCTAATGATGATGAGTCATTTTTGGGTTCAATGCCATAATCTCTAAAAATTGAGGTTTTTGGACTTGAGTTTGAAGTTTGCTTCTCCTAAATTGTTTCTAGAGCTTTATCTTTCTTGATATTTTCTTCTCTAAAATTCCATCTTCCCTCTGCTGACTTATTCCATATCCATTCTTTCCCATTCCTTATTCTACTTTACTACTTTCCACCATATTTGACTTACCATCAAATGCTGGTGGGGGGAGCCATATCCCTCCTTTAGCGATTGTGTTTTCCCCCTCACGGGAAGTGTGCTTACGACATTGCTGATGAAAAAGTATTCCCGTCAGTGGAGGAAATAATCCTCCACAATCCTAACTCTATGTCCGACCTTACCAAATTACCTGACGCTACGCACAGAGTTTTTCAATCGACGATGACACCTCAGGAATTGGCGGAACTCAAGGCCAAATTCGGCCTTCCAAACCATGTCGAATTGATCTCGGTTGGTAGGGACGTGGTACATGTTTTCTCCTTCATTCTTTTGCCGTCGTTCTTGTAAATATCAAAGTCCTTGGTCGAATAGCTATGGGTCGAATTATTCTTTTCCATATAGCTCGAGTATGTTTACGGACCAATTAGCTAGGTTTGAACTCGATCGGACTTAACTTTTTGTTTGGTTAAGTTTAACCTTCTATTGAAACGTTGTCGAGGGTAGATAGCTATTATTCGAACTTGGTCGAATTTTAATCTCTTTAGATTAAGGCCGAGGGTCGGTAGGTATTGTTCTAATTTGGTCAATTTTAGCCTAGCCTGAGGGACGACAGGTGTCATTCGAACTTGTTCGAGCTTAAACTTTTATTAAAATTTGGCTGCACATCAAAAGGTGTTGTTTGAGCTGGGTCTAACTTAACCTTTTATTAAATCGAGGCTTAGGGCGGATAGGTGTTATTCGAACTTGGTCGAACTTAACTTTTTATTATATCGCAATCGAGGGACGATAGGTGTTGTTCGAACTTGATCGAACTTAACCTTTTAGTAATATGCGGCCGAGGGCCGAAAGGTGTATTTTGAGTTGGGTCGAACTTAACCTTTAATTAAATCACGATAGAGGGCTGATAAGTGCTATTTGAGCTTGGTCGAACGTAAGCTTTTATTAAATCGTGGTTGAGGACCAATAGGTGTTGTTATAACTTGGTCGAACATAACCTTTTATTATAATGAGACCGAGGGCTGAAAGGTGTTGTTCGAGCTGGGTCGAAATTAACCTTTTATTGAATCATGGTCAAGGCTAATAGGTTTTATTCGAACCCGATCAAACTTAACCTTAACATAAAAAGGTGTTCTCATAAATGTAAGTTTCTTATTATTTTGACGTTGTTGCTCTGGTTACATGATTAGAGAAAGTTACAGATTCTGAGCATTGGTTAGCGTTCCTATCGCAATTGTAGTTTAACTAGTCCCTTCATTGTTTGACTTGAAGAGTATTGAGGAGTCGCATAATGAAAGATAAAAATAGTCCTTCCCTCGCATACTTCGACTCGAAGTGTCCCCTTCGTTGCTTCGTTAAAAAACTCCTTGAAAAAACATTAATAGGATAAAACTCAAGTGAGGGAAAAAGAGTATGACTTGGAACACTACCTCCTTTAGAAGTTGAAGTATTTGAGGTGGATGATGTTCCAATTGTTTGGTAATTACTTTCCTTCCATTGTCTATAATTGGAATGAACCATTGTTTTCTTTAGCTATAGTTTTGTACATATCGTTCCGGTTTGTTCCAAGCTTTCCTTCCCGTGGGTCTTTGCTCGCTTGAGTTTTGGTTTGATGACGTAGTCCCCGACTTTGAGAGGCCGAACCTTTGCTTTCTTATAATAATGTTCTGCTTGCTTCTTTTTGGTGACCATTCTTATATATGCCACATCGCTTCGTTCGTCGATTTCATTGAGTTCCAACCTTCTACTCTCATCATTACTAGTATCTCTTTCATAGGAATACCTTAGGCTGGGTTCTCCGACTTTGACTGGTATAACTACCTCAGTCCCATATACCAAAGAGTAGGGTGTCTCTCATATGCTCGTCTTTAGGGTAGTTCTATACGCCCATAATACTTCTAGGAGTATCTTCGGCCTCAGTCCCTTGGCGTCTTCGAGCTTTTTCTTCATGATATTTAATATGGACTTGTTGGAGGATTTTGCTTGTCCGTTACCCGCCATTTGATATAGGGTTGAAAGTGTCCTCTTAATATGCCATTTCTTGAAGAAATTGGGGGTTTTCTTTCCTATGAACTGGGGCCTGTTGTCGCAACTGATCTCATTGGGTATGACGAATCGGCATATAATGTTTCTCCATATAAAAGTGATTACCTCTTGTTCGCGTATTTGGGCGAACACTCCTGCTTTTACCTATTTAGAGAAATAGTCGGTTAAAACCAAAAGAAATAGTGCATTACCTCGCCCTGCTGGAAGGGAGCCCACGATGTCCATTACCCACTTTATGAATGACCAAAGAGGTGTTCGCCTGCTTGGTGAATTATTGGGGCATACTTTTGACATTGTTAATATGTTTTCACAAATTCTGAGGTGTCCTTTTTCATGGTGAGACAATAGTATCCTGCCCGTATGAGGTAACTGATGAGTGCTCGAATGCCGGAGCGAGCGCCGCAATGTCCTTCATGGACTTCTTCAAGGATGCGTTGGGTTTGGTTTGGGCTCCAACATTTCGCCAGAAGGCCGTCGTATGTCCTTTTTACAGGTCGCTATAAAGGAGATTGTGTCTGGCTGCTTGCATTCTTAGTTTCCTGGCTTCTTTTTTGTCGTTTGGGAGTGCGCCGTCCTACAAATAGGCAATAATATAATTGTGCCAATCCCAAGTTAAGCTTACATATCTTACCTTGATTTGGTCTAGCAATGAATTGAGGAGGTGGACCACACTTTTATCCCCGGTCGTGATTCTTTGGTAGCCACGACCAATTTGGCGAGGACGTCTGCTTCAGCGTTCTAAGAACGTGAGATTTGGTCGAGATGGAATTCGTTAAACTAGGGTATCATCTTACAGATCTCGGTCTAATATTTTTGCAACCTTTGTTCTTTGATTTCGAAAGTCCTTGTGACTTGGTTGACTACGAGTTGGGAATCACAATAGAGTTTCAACTACTTTGTCCCATACCTGAGTGCTAGCCTCAATCCTACAATTAATGCCTCATATTCGACCTTGTTGTTAGTAATATCTAGGCATCTTATGTGTCACGCCCTGATCTCAGGGAGCGCGACCAACGCTTAACCGAGATAAATTGGTCAACCAAACCTGGTAGATACTTTTTACCCGACCTTGACCATAAATAGAGAGATCCGTTATTTATAAATTGAGAGAATTTCATAATCAACACCAATTCCACTACTATTGATAAATTCATTCACAATCTTCCAAAATATTTTACACATTCATAGTTTTGTAGTGAAAAATATGTGACAAAACTCTAACATTTCTAGTATGATTTTTTTTTTCCAAAACCAAGATACAATCCACACTATATCTATGGAGCCTCTACTTGATAGGAGTGACATGATAGTGCCAGAAACAATGGCTTCAGCTATACCTCAAAGCACTATACACATAAAGCCCAAAGACACAAGACCTCAATATGAAGTGGGGCTCACTAAGTCAGCTGAGAGGAGGATGTACTGCTATCACTGATCGATGCCGCCTGCTATGGAACCACCTACATCCATTAAAAGATGCAGCGCCCCCGGCAAAAGAGACATGAGTACATGTGGAATAGTACTCATATGTAAGGTAGCCAGAACAACATATGGAAATATGGTAACTCAAATAAGAGGCAAATGAAGTACATCAAGAAACCACAAAACGACCCATAGAATCACATTTCAAGTCTATGTCACGTCTTATTATACTTACATCATTATGAGTTTCTTTTGGGATCAAGTGTGCCATATGAACTATGCATAAGATATAAAATATAATGTAAATGTAACAACATGTACAAAAAAGGGCAATGGAAGTGGCACCTATTATTTGTGTTGTATATGCATCTCACCAAACCATTCATAGCCCTCTCTTACTGTGTATTTATGTGTTTCATAGATCATCCATAGGATCTATCCATACTATACGCCTATGTGTTTCATAGACCGTCCATATGGTTCATTCATATTATACACCTATGCATTTCATAGACCGTCCATAGGGTTCATTCATACCATTAACGTATGCGTGTCATATACCGTCCATAGGGTTCATTCATACCATACTCCTATAAGTTTCATAGGCCGTCCATATGGTTCACATATTATATTATACACCAAAGCATTTCATAGACCGTTCATAGGGTTCATTCATACCTTAATCATATGTGTTTTATAGACCGTCCATAGGATTCACATATTATATTATACAACTATGTGTTTCATAGACCGTCTATAGGGTTCATTTATACCTTACTCCTATATGTTTCCTAGACCGTCCATAGAGTTCACATATTATTATACACCTAACCATATATAATCTTAAAGCGACATGGCTAACACTACTTTTAAGGTCGTAAGTTTTCGGTTCATTGGAATACTTCAGTTCATGCTCAGCATGGAGAAACACAACTCATTATATTAGCGTATGGTGAATCAATAAGTCAATTTCAATGGCACATGGCCCAAATTCGTTTTCCATAAGATTCATCATCATTTAGCATATGACATCTCTCTTTCATCTCATTATATACTCTCTTTCCATCTTAAGGTCATTAGCTAAGTTCATGAATCTTGGGAACTTAATATCGAAGTCATTTGCAATTATTATTTTAGAAGCATACATACTATGATTGAAACTATTAGAACAAACAAGGCCTCATAATTCTCCTTTTGGCACGTGGCCACATGTCTTGGTCATACTATCACTTCCTTTTACTTTCCATGGGTGATCATAAAATATTCAGAATATTTAAAATATTTAGGAATATCGTAGCCTTTACTCAAGAGAATGTAAGAGCTTATAACACATTGTGAATGCTTATAAAAGAGAGAACGGCGATTTACGACTGAAACAGTGGTTCAAATCGTAGGTGTTAGTTGAAACAACCACGTTTGAACATGACTTGAATACATAAGACTTTAGGCAACTCTATTTTCAAATTCAATTTGGAACAGTTTATTCAAGGCTCATTTCAAAATCTTTCATACATTATTTTATCTCAGTGGCACCGTTGGCCACAAGTATAACTTTTATTCTTGGTACGGTGGTGACACTTTATATCTCCAACTCACTCGTTTAACTTTCAAACATCTTTATAGATTATCAACAATAAGAACATTTGAAGTCAAGGCCTTAAGTTCATATATGAGCAATAATAGTTGTAAGCACATTGAGTATTCTTCCATCATTTGGCATAACAACTATCATTTGAAACACGAATTTAAGTCGTAACATTTTAATACATAAATCATACTTGAACACATTTTTGAAGGATAACATAATGTGATAGGAGCATTTGTAACACATATTCAACATATATCTTTTGACACTTTGCTTACTCGGAATGAACGAATTTATTAGTAACAACTCGGAATATGGAAATTAGGAACTTGGCAACCATACTTGAAACATACAGGAGCATCATGAGATTCAATTCTGAGAGAGAAGTTTAGACAACATATCTTGCTTTGAGTTTTCCTTAAATTGATATAATGTACCGTAAATCCTAACAACTTCAATCTATTTAGAGACATAACAAAAATTTAACCATAATTACGAAGAGATTCATGAATTCTGCTCATTTGAGCATTTTATCAAGCACTAGGTGGACATTACAATCTAAAGGTTCTTATTACGGTGTATTCCTTCATCTCACAATAACTCACTTATCCATTTCAGTTCAAAAACCTCTCTACCACCTTTATAAGTGCATTCATGCACAAGAGCAACTCACACGCCTAAAAATCATACTTCTCATTACCTACTTTCAGTTCAAATCTCAAAATTTAGGGCTAAGGAGTAGAATCTTACCTCTTAGATAAAGCTTGTGGATTTCTCTCATGAATCCTCAAAGTTTGAGCAAGAATTTGAAGCATAAAGATGTGCCATTCCTTCTCTTCTAGATCCCTTTCCTCTCTAAAATATCAGATTTGTTTCTCTCAAATGACCCCCTTATGCCTTTTTATTAAAATTGGACCGGATTAAAATTTTTTCAAAAGTAACCCCCGATGTCAATTATGTGGTGCAATTTCGTGCCAGCAAAGGAGATACGTGGCTAGCAGATTGGCCATAAATTGATAAGCGATGCAATTTTGCGGTAGCAGAATGGTTATGCGGCCAGCATAACAACCACAAAATAATTTTTAGTTTTTGGGTTGGTTTTGGTTCATTCCTCAATGAAATTTCATGGTAGCAGAATATTTATGTGTCCATAAGAATGGCCATAAAAATGATTTTCAAAATTGAGTTGCTTATGATTCATTCCGTGGTTATTTCGTGGTCAGTTGAACAGATCCGCTATAGCATAATGGACCACAGAATTGTTGTTTCCTATAAATTCTTGTACCAAATCCATGATGCATTGCACAAACCAAAAATCTCATACCACCTACAATCCTCAAACACATTAGCCTATGTCGGCACCACGAAACTCCATGTTCTAGGTGAAATTTTACGGGACCTTACATTATGGACTAGCGAATTACTTCGCTAGTAGGGATCTCGAGCATGAGTCCCGGACCAGATCCGGAGGCGTTGGATGCGCTGTTGGTGTATAGGACCCATAGGTCTTATGTTTGGAGAGAAGCTTGGACAGTTTCCTTCTCAACTTGGCATTATTTTTGCATTGATTTCTACAACGAAGTTGGCGAACACTTGTGACTTCGACACCGTTCGCGGCTGATACGTGATATCGTGCTCGCTTAGCTCGATGGACCACTTGCCCAGCCTTCCTAACAACTCAGGTTTTTGTAAAATTCCTCTTACGAGAAATGTGGTAACGATCGAGATAGGATGGCATTAGAAATAGGGTCTAAGCTATCATGAAGCTACAACTAGTGCCAGGGCCAGTTTCTCGAGGTGCGAGTACCTAGTCTCAGTGTTGACGAGTGTTTGCTAATGTAATAAATGGGAGATTGCGTACCTTTGGTCTTTCAAATCAGGTCTGCGCTTACTTCTATTTCGGAGATGACCAAGTAGACGAGGAGATGTTCCCCGGGTTCGGGCTTTGAGAGGAGAGGTGGTGATGAAAGATACGCCTTCAGTTTTCACAGACTTGTACGCATTCGGGCGTCCGCTCGAGGTCGTTGTTCTTTTTGAGTATGTTGAAAAATTTGTGACATCTATCAGGCGATTGCGAGATGAATCTCGATAAGGCAACGATTCGACTAGTCAACCTTTGGACTTGCTTCTTGGTATTCAGGAGCTCCGGTATCCTTTCGGTAGCTTTGATTTGGTTCGGGTTAACTTCGATCCCCCATTCCGACATAAGAAGCCCAAGAACCCCCACAGACAGTGACAAACTATTTGACCAAAAATATAAAAAAAAAATTTCAACTAGTTAGATTTAAATAAAGAAGAGCCAATCTTAGCTAATAATAATATCCTAGAGACAAAGGTATGGATTTTATGACAAATAATTTGTATGTTTGTCCGGATGACAATGAATGTAAACAATAATTATAGTGTCAATTATCCAAGAAGATAGAATATATGATTAAATAATAACAAGTAGCAATAAATGGCATTTAAGTAAATAGAAACGTATGAGCTACCCGAAAAAGGGTGAGATTTATGGATATTTTCTCTAGATTGATAAGCCTTTGAACACTTAGACCATTCTTGGATCCAATAAAAATGTTAGACAAGAATCTTAGATTTTTGTATGCTTGTAATAAGACCATATTCTTTCTATAAAGTCAATGTGTTTTTTTACAAATGAATATCTCATATCCCATATCATTGTGTCTCTTTCTATTTAAAGGAAATCTGTTCATAGAAACCCTAATAGTAGAGGTGCAGAGAATATCCACTAGAATATTCTCTTTAGTATCTTATCTTGAAAATAACCATTATAACTCTCTCAGTGATGTTCCCTCGACCTTGATCTTTGTCGACTCCTCAATCTTAATCCTTGTTGACTCTTTGACCACAACCTTCATTGTTTCTAGAACCACTTCGACCTTCGACATGTCTCTATTGGAATCGTATTGTTGACACACGACGACCTGTGAATGCCTCATTAATGCTAATATGACTTAAATAATATTAGAGATAATTTTTGGCCTATACAAATTCAGTCTCTTCAATTTTTATGTTTATTTAAGACTGAAGGAATTGAATTCGGGAACGTTGACCCGAATCTATACAAACATATAAGTAAATATATAATTTGTTATATATATATAAAATATATTATAGTTTAAGAAGGAGAATAGACACAACGGTAGGACTCGCATTAGATGAAACAAATTCTTTCTTTTCCTTCTCCAATTTCTTTGTTCTTCTCCTCTCAAAGAATTTATGAAGTTTTGTGAAGATTTCTTCTTTGAAAAGTGTTAGAACAGTCTCTGTAACAAAGTGCGATTTAGACTGTCATTTTATATGATGTAGTCCATGTTTGATTTGTGATTACACTGTCTAACTAATAAAATGAATACAATAATCCTGCAAATTATGTGTTTGATTTAATCTTTTAAAGACTTACCAGCATAGTTCTAGATTTCAAACTCCTCAAATCTCATTTCGTCCATGTATATATATATCAATGTCATTTAAGACTCAATCCATTTATATTGTTGGAAATCTTCAGTTAATTATTAATAATAGAAATCAAAAGGGCCGGTAGGGTGTGCCGTAATTTTATTAGTTATTGAACTCTATAAAAAGACAAGAGGGTCCCACTTCCAACCGAGAGGTTGTGAGTTCGAGTCTCCCCAAGAGCAAGGTGAGAAGTTCTGAGAGGGAAGGATGTCGGGGGTCTATTTGGAAACAGCCTCTCTACCCAAGGGTAGGGGTAAGGTCTGCGTACATACTACCCTCCCCAGACTCCACTAAGTGGGATAATACTGGATTGTTGTTGTATTGAACTCTATTAAAAAAAATATCAACAGTTTAGTCAAAGTTCCATTCGTATAGTATCATTTGAGAATTTCAGAATTAAAAATAGAAAGAGAGAAAAAGGTGGAGATGGGTCTCCTCATTAGTTTAGAATTGAGATAAAAGGATAAGGTAATAAAAAAACCATGGTGCGTCTCCTGTCCTCACAATTTGATGCTTTAACTAAGTTCCCTGCTGGAGTAATGAAAATGAACAGCAACATGCTCTCTACCTACCCAAAACACTTCACTACAATTCCAATACCAATTTCCTCCAAATCTCAACAACGCCATGTTCAATCCTTTGTTCGTTTTCCTATTAGAAGCAGCAGCAGTGATGGCAACAATAATGCAACGAGCAGCATCAATGATAATGGCAACGAATCACAACCCATAACACCACCAAACACGTTGGAGATTCGATACAGAAGACGTTCATCAAAACGAAGAAAGCAGAAGGAAGAAGAAATGCTTAATGCCGCAAAACAAGTTGCCAAGGCTAAGCCGCCACCTAAGGAATGGGAATCCATGACTCTGACTGAGAAAGCATTGGAGTTGTATGTGGGAGAAAAGGGTCTTTTGTTTTGGCTCAACAAATTTGCTTATGCTTCTATTTTTATTATAATTGGGGCTTGGATACTATTCCGATTTGTTGGTCCTGCACTCAACCTTTACCAGCTGGATACACCTACTCCTCTTGCTCCTGAATCCATGTTCACTGGTTCAGAGAAATCTTGACCACTGGAAACTTCAAGTTTGAGATGAGACATTTGTTCAGGGACCTTGGCCCAAAGAGAAGAATTTTCTAATTTTCCCCCAGTTTGCTTCTGTGTCCAAATTTTGTAGTCTTGTACTATGTAACTCCAAACTTAACACAGTTAAGTAAATAAAGAAGCCAATACACTCTCCTGAAAACTAGTATTGCATTTCGTTTTTCTATTTCACTAGCTAAAAGGAGAACATACAAATCCATCAAACTTATTGCCTACGTCTCTTATTTCAATGCATAGAAATTATAGAATACGAGCTAAAGGTGTCATGTACCTGCATCTCGACATTTTCATATTTTTCCAACTAGTAGTATTTTCTTTCTTGAACTACAATTATTTCTCTATGGTGTCTGCTTGTTCAGGCCTCTTAATTCTAATAACATATTTCAGTGATAATCGAGGTATTTGGTGTTGTTTGTGTGCAGAGGCGGATCTACAGCCTAAAAAATGGTTTACGTGAATACGTGGTTTTCGGGTTAAAGTATAGATATGATGTATATAATTTGGCAAAAATAGATATATATTATTGATGGAACCCATGGTCAAAAGAAATGAAGTGGTGCATTGGTTTTGGTCTCTTATTTCTAATAGCTTTAAGGTCATGGGATCGAATCCCCTACCAACTTTTTTTTTCTAAAGTAATGGTGAACCATTCTCCGAAAATCGTAGATCCGCCTCTATTTGTGTGGTAGTATTTTCAAAAATAAATGAGTCCAACTGTTATGCCTTAAACCAAATGTCAATATGCATGTAAAGAGTTTTTACACGTGGCAAGCCTTCTAGAAGCTATGGACGAATGGCTTATTTTGTCCAAGTGTCATCATAAAGGAAATTTGACAAGTAAGTAGAACACTTGTCTTGTGTAGAAACTTTCCTTAGGCCTGTATATAGCCATGATTAAGCCATCATTCTTTAATCATCAAACACCAAGAAAAGCTAATCATTAGCAAAGAAGAAATTCTTCTATCTTCTTTCCCTCCAATACGTCCCTCTTTTTCTAATTTCTTCTTTTATAATATTTGATTGGCATAAGATATTAGTTGTTCTTTCTCTTCCAACTTGCTGGATTTATTATTTAATTTTGCTAATTCCTATAATCCTCCCAAATGGAGATGAGCTTGTTTAATCTTGAAA
Organism: Nicotiana benthamiana; assembly: GCA_034376525.1. Taxonomy (NCBI): domain Eukaryota; kingdom Viridiplantae; phylum Streptophyta; class Magnoliopsida; order Solanales; family Solanaceae; genus Nicotiana; species Nicotiana benthamiana. Next base: position 138,906,869 of record CM067341.1, on the reverse strand, counting down.
AAATCTTTCACATTACTAAAATAGTTGCAGTATTATTATTTAATCCTAGCACGACTCAAGCCAGTTGGTGTATATCCGCTCAAAACTCATTTTACTGCAGTATTATTATTAGTTGTATAATTTGCAATAGTGAGATTGGAAAATTAAGAGAAGTAATGAATTGTGACTAGTTGACATTGGCGAATGGATGATAGTTCCACTAGTCAGTAACCTAAGAGATTCTGCACGGTGGTTAGTGTCACGAGGGCATTTTTGGTTAGTCCAAAGTCACACCCGTGCAGTATTCAAGTTGCTCACTTGACTCTGCCTTTCCTAATACTTAGTCAAATTTCAGCAAGTTTGGCCTTAATCAAATTTTAGGCAGCAAATCAGAAAGAATACAAAGCCAGTAATTTTGAAAATATACAAAAGAACCCTCACTTTGATACGAACACAATTCGTTCAGCCCACTTTTGACAAAGAACACAAGTCGTTCTTAGCCAACACTATGACATGCCCAAGCCTAGCCTTAGTACCTTTTGAAACACTTTGAACCTCAAGTTTCACTCTTGTTTCCCACTTATAATTTCACACGAAATTGCCCACTTAGATCTGACTAAGTCCAAAGGCTCTATTTATAGAACATAAACAGCCCTTAGGACTTGACAACACATTGACACTTGTTGTCTACAATTTTTGCCACTTGTTGGGCTAAGGCTAAATCAGTTCCTAACTTGTAGTAGACACCCCCAACTACTTAGGCCATAATATGCACGAAATTATATTAGATACAAGCATAAATCAGTCATGGGTACAAGAGGTTATGAAAAGGTAACCACCAAACTGCTTTGGCATGTGCGTTGCATGTGTCATTTTGACTTGGCCAGCTGATTGACGCCCAAGGATGGAATTGTGTCCAATCTTGGATCATTTTGACATTGTTCCACACCAATACCTTTCCCGCATTCCGCCGCACATGATTTAGCCGCACACGCCCGATGTTGCTGCCGCCCGCACATGTCTTGGTCGAGCATCTGCCTTGTCCATGTCAACCATTGTTTCCCTCGTGCCATTGCTTGTATTTTTCTTCACATAGCCTTGCCTTAGCTATTGAAAGCTCTGGACATCATTCCACACTGCCGCATTTTTGGTTAGCCCACATTTATTGCTACCAAAACCCGAAGTGTCTGTGCCACTGACTTTGGCGCGTATGCCATGCCATGCCACCCCAATACTGCCCACACTGCCTTGTCAAGCCTTTGCCAATCATGTCTTACCTACCCCAAAACTTTGGCTAATCCTTGTCCATAACAACCTTCATGACAATGTCTTATCCATCGCCTGCATGATCCTTTTTCTCGCACATAGTCCAATGGCAAGGCCATCATGCCCCAATCCTTTCCACAGCCGTGCCATGGCCGATGACAAAGAGTCAGGTCCTAACAAACCACCCGCACACTTTGACATCAACGTCCTCATCGTGCCAACTCAATTAATCAGCCCCAAGGCGTTATTAACATACAACACTCATGTTGCTCCATTCACATCTGCCACTATAGCATTTGCCTCCGCCACTTGTTCCTATTTTTCTCCAGCCAGTATAGCATTCACCTTAGCCTGCACCGGACATTCCTTCTTCAAATGCGGTCCGCCATAAGTAAAGCAACCTTTAAACTTGTCGCTTCTTTCTTTGTCGTTATGAATCTCCTGTCTCACATTCTTGACAAATCCCTCATCTTCGGCAGCTTGGCCTTTCCCACAAATCCCAACCCTTGTATTAACTTCGAAAATGTACAAAGGAACCCTCACTTTGCTATGAACGCAAGTCGTTCACAACCCATTTTTGACTATGAACACAAGTCATTCTTAGCCAACATTAAGACATGCCCAAGCTTAGCCTTAGTCCCTTTTAAAACACTTTGAAACTCTCATGTTTCACTCTTGTTTTCCACTTATAATTTCCCACGAAATTGGCCACTTAGATCCGACTAAGTCCAAAGGCTCTATTTATAGAACATAGATAGCCCTTAGGACTTGACAGCACATTGATACTTGTTATAGAATATTCCTTTTGGTTTCATTTTATCCTAAGACAAGAGGGAGCAAGCATAGTCGGAATAATTTAAAAATGAAATTCCTTACATAAGCGGGAGGCTTTTATTGGTGGCATAGGTTAGAAAGAGGAATAAGCATCACGATTCTCGTTAAAAACAGTTCCAAATACTTCCAAAAGTTGTTCGCTGAAGCAGAGAAATCAAGGATCAGATTGTTGGCATCATTCATTGCTGACTTTGCACCACCTGATTGGCAGCTTCTCAATAAAGTTTGGGTTATCTATAATTACTTAATCACAACTCACATATTTTATATCAAGATATCATCATTTTTCAAGAATATATAACGAAAAAAGACAAATCTCAAATATGCCAGTTAACACTATCTCTCTGTATTATGGTGATTGTCCAGATACCCAAATAGCATATATAATGCGGCTTCACCGGCACTATAATTTAGCTTATTATCCTGATATAGTCTCTCAATCTAATTTGCATTTTATCATTCGGCATGCTGGAAAAAATCGTTCCTTTTTATACAAATGTCCTTTCAATCCAAGGTATGGAGGGTACGGTCTGATTTTGTTCTGAAATATTTTGGCGAAGAGAACTGAAAACTGAATGGAAAAGGAACCAACCAAGGATAAAAGATGGGTCTGGCGAGGGCTGGTCCTTTTCTCTTTTGTAGCTCTTGTTATTGCTGCGGTTTTATTCAGTTTCCGCAAATATTTTCATCGTTATGATTCTTCAAAGGCTGATACACACCAAGTTGTTGAAAAATATGCAAATGCTCTTACTATTGCTATGCAATTCTTCGATGTTCAGAAGTGTAAGACTATATATATATGCAAATGTCACTTAATTAGTCCTAAGTTTAATGCTTATTTTGTTTTCGTATTTGAATTATTGACTGCAGCTGGAAAATTGGTGAATAATAAGATTGCATGGAGAGGAGATTCAGCTATGGGAGATGGAAGCGAAGCGAGTTTGGATTTAACTAAAGGAATGTATGATGCTGGAGATCATGTAAAGTTTGGATTTCCAATGGCATTCACTGCAACAGTTTTATCATGGTCCATTTTGGAGTATGGCAATAACATGAAGGTGGTGAATGAGCTGGAAAATGCCCAAGAATCCCTCAAGTGGATCACTGATTTCCTTATTAATGCCCATCCTTCTGGTAATGTCCTCTATATTCAGGTAAATTTAATTCCCTTTGACAATTACAAACTATTTTCAGTGATAAAACTTACTGAAGTATCTTTCTGTGTTTTTCTACAAGAAGGTGGGTGACCCAAAGCTGGATCACACGTGCTGGGAAAGACCTGAAGTCATGACAGGGAAAAGGCCTCTCACACAAGTGAACGCGTCGTATCCAGGGTCAGATGTTGCAGCTGAAACTGCTGCAGCAATGGCAGCTGCATCTTTGGTGTTCAAGTCAATTGACTCTGCCTACTCAGAGACTCTGCTTAAGCATGCCCAACAGTTATTCAAGTTTGCTGATACTTATACAGGTTTGTACAGTATCAGTATACCTGGAGTGCAAGAATTTTATAATTCTACTGGATTTGGGGATGAACTCTTGTGGGCAGCTACCTGGCTTTATCATGCAACTGAAGAGAAATCTTACCTTACATATGTATCTACAAATGGCAACGCGTTTGCTAATTGGGGAAATCCATCTTGGTTTTCTTGGGAAAATAAGTTGGCTGGAGTTCAGGTATTGTACTCATACATTACCACGAAGTTACATGTACTCCAGAATATTAGAACTGGTAGTATCTTTTTTAAATCAGTTTGCATCATTAGCATGAAGCTGGAAAAATACTTTACTCGGAAACACTATGAAGAACACGAAATCTTTCTTCTGTTCTGCATTGCCTCCTTAGCTTTGTTAAAATAGGTTAAGGCGCATAATTTGGTGAAGCATGTGCCATTATCCTGTTCAGAAGATAGATTCCTCCAGCTAACAACTATGCAGATTTTTATCTTTGATTCAGGTCCTATTATCAAGGGTCAATTTGTTTGGTTCAAAGGAAGATATTTCAACTGAGGAAAGTCTTTCGCTCCAGTTGTACAGACAAACTGCTGAGACCTTTTTGTGTGGACTGCTACCTGAATCCCCAACGGCAACATCTCAAAGAACACCAGGTATTATGATCCTGTCAATAAGTCATTGTACCATTATGATCTTTTTCCTTTCAGAAAGAAAGGTAGGTATAACAACAACAATAATAACAACTACCCAATATATTCCCACAAAATGGGATCTGGGAAAGGTAATACGTACACAGGCCTTACCCCTACCCGAAAGGGTAAAGAGACTGTTTCCGACCGACGCTTGGCTCAGAGAAAGGGAGAGATAATCAAACAAAACAAAACAACATTAGTAAATCCAGCATAAATCCCATTAATAATTATCTAAACATAAAACCAATAATAAAATGACATGCAATAATACCAATCAGTCACTACCATAAGAGGCACAATACAATCCATAAATCAACTATAGAGACCCCTACCAAACCCCACCCAGCCTCGGGCAGAAGTATTAAAAATTCTAGAAGCTCCTATCCTACAACCCTAATACTATACCTCCAGACTTTCCTATCAAGGGACATGTCCTCGGAAATCCTCATTCTAGCCATATCCTGGCTAATCACCTCACCCCAATATCTCTTAGGCCTCCCTCTGCCTCGACTCGCGCCAACCACTGCCAGTCGCTCACAACTCCTCACCGGCGCATCAGGGTTTCTCCTCCGCACATGCCCAAACCACCTGAGTCTCGCTTCTCGCATCTTTTCATCGACTGGGACAACCCCACCTTCTCCCGAATTACTTAATTCTTAATCTTTAACCTGGTGAGCCCGTACATCCACCTGAGCCTCCTCATCTCCGCAACTTTCATTCTCTGAACATGAGAGTTCTTCACAGGCCAGCACTCCGCCCCATACAACATGACAGGTCTAACCACCGTTCTATAAAACTTCCCCTTGAGTTTCTGTGGAACTTTCTTGTTACACAAGACTCCTGATGCAAGCCTCCACTTCAACCACCCCGCTCCTATACGATGAGTGACATCCCCGTCGATCTCTCTGTCCCGTTGAATCACCGATCTAAGATATCTGAAACTGTCCCTCCTGACTATGACAAAAACTGTAATTTTGTTGCAGATGGCCTAGTATGGGTTAACCAGTGGAATCCATTGCAGTATTCTGTGGCCTCTTCATTTTTGGCAGTTGTTTACAGTGATTACATGCTTAGCTCCCAAACATCAAATTTATATTGCAGCGGGGAGCTATATGAACAAACAGCATTGCGCAACTTTGCAGTTTCACAGGCATGTATTTGCTTATTTCAAGGTTCAATTTTCGTGATATAAAATGGCACGGCCAGTTGAACATGTCATTGTTTCAGATGCATTATACATTAAACATCTATGTCTTTATTTTGTTTCCAGTTGGATTATATATTGGGAAAAAATCGAATGGAAATGAGCTACCTTGTTGGTTATGGAAGTAGATATCCTCAGCAAGTTCATCACAGGGGTGCTTCAATTCCAGTGGATGATAATTCTAATTGCAGTGATGGCTTCAAATGGCTTCATACAAGAGAAGCTAATCCAAATGTTGCAGTGGGAGCTCTTGTTGGAGGACCATCCCTTAGTGATACATATATGGACTTTCGGGACAATATTTCCCAAAGTGAAACCACCACTTACAACAGTGCCCTTATTGTTGGACTCATCTCGGGCCTGATCACCTCTTCATCACAAGTAGAGTCCTTTGTGAGAAACTGAAACATAAACTCCAGCACTGTGTTTTCCTTGTTTGGTCAGTGAAAACCGCACATGGTTCACCATACAAGTAAGAACGCTATAACTTAAGCGCAAGCACAACTGCCGCCAGCTCCAAACGCCCTGCCTTAACCTGTCCTTACTGCGATTCTTCACATAGTCTTTCCTCTATTCAGATAGATATGTCCCTATGAGCGACTACTCTGAGAAATGAAAGGAGCAGCCAAAATGTAAATTTGTAGTAATATTTTTCAACCATAGAATGACACCCTTTAGTCGTAAGGGATTTTAGGCATCTATTGCATATGCCCGTGGTCCGGCCGGGCTGTTTCTTTTTTTTGGCTTGCATATGCCCATGCCATCACTGCCATGTGTATCTTTGAGTTGGGCATTTTCTGATCCCAAGTGTCCTTTCATTGGGTGTTACTATGTATATATTTGAAGGAAAAATAATAAGATTATCCCATCGGTTATAGTATTTGAAGTAGGTACTAATATGAAACGCGTGTACCGTAAAGTTTTTATCACAATTTATATTAGGCAGAATATATAAAATACCACCTCAACTTGTACCCAAAATTTCTCTTACTGTTATAAATAGACTTCTATTTAAGGTGAATGTCTATAATTAGAGAGATTCTTGGGTTTACTACTTGGTGGCTAAGTCACCACCTCCCTATAAATATAGGGGTTCTATACCATTGTAAATCATCCCTAAGTATCAATAAAAATACTCCTCTCCCTATTCTCTCTATTGTTCTTGTTCTTGCTTTATTCTACTTGTTCTTATATTATTTCATAACACGTTATCAGCACGAGACTCTACCGTCTCAAGAATCGTTCTCAAGAAAAACTAAGGTATTTCTCTCTTTCTAATTTGATTCTCGATTATGTCTGACATTATGAAAAGACAGTTCGTTGCCCTTGAAATTTCGGGCAAGAACTATATGACATGGGTGTTGGATGCTGAAATCCACTTAGATGCTATGGGTCTTGGAGACACCATTAAAGATAGAGATAAAGCATCCACCCAAGACTGTGCTAAGGCCTTGATTTTCTTGCGCCATCACCTTGATGAAGGTTTGAAGATTGAATATCTCACCGTCAAGGATTCACTCAACTTGTGGAAAGGCTTAAAGGAGAGATATGACAACCTGAAGTTGGTCACTCTGTCACAAGCACGATATGATTGGGCTCACCTGAGGCTCCAAGACTTTAAGTCTGTTTCTGAATATAATTCTGCAATGTTCAGAATTACTTCTAAATTGAAGCTATGTGGAGATAAAATCTCCGATTATGATATGCTTGAGAAAACGTTTACAACGTTTCATGCCTCCAATATGGTACTGCAACAACAGTACAGAGAGAAAGGCTTCACAAAGTACTCTGAACTGATTTCTCTTCTACTTGTGGCTGAGCGAAACAATGACCTGCTCATGAGAAATCACGAAAATCGACCCACCGGGTCTACACCATTGCCTGAAGCAGATAAGGTGTATTCTCATTATGCCAATCATGAAAAGGGCCATGGATCTAATCATGGTCGTGGTCATAATCGGGGTCATAGCCGTGGACGTAGACAAGGAAGAAATCTCCATGATGTCCGTCACCCCCCGAGGAGAGATAACCGCCGAAAGCAGAAACGGAATTATGAGGATCCTAAGGCAAATAGTTCAGAAACTATATGTTATCTTTGCGGTGGAAAAGGGCACTGGTCAAAAGCTTGCCGTATACCACGACATTTGGTTGACCTTTATCAAGTATCTCGAAAGAGTAAAGGCCCTGAAACAAATTTTGTCTCTGACGACAATTTTGACATCACGCACTTGGATGTGGCAGATTTCTTTGAGCAACCCGATGGAAAAATAGACCACCTAATCGGTGATGGATCTGTGATGAAAGAAGATGGAGTTGTTTGATTTTATTTCACTTATTTGTAATAGTTAGTGAATAAACTAATAGTCATTAGTATCAGCTCGTATTAGTTAGTTTATGATATAATGTTAGTATTAGTTCTTTAGAATATTTCAATATGCTCAGATTTCAATAATATTTTTATTTTTCAAGTAGAGGTAATCGACTAACCTAACAGTTAGTCGATTATCTAATATTTCGCATTAAAACTGCAAAATAATCGATTGTCTATGTTTAACAATCGATTGTCAATGTTCAACAATCGATTGTCTATGTTTAACAATCGATTGTCTTAAGACAGTGTCATCTGGAATTTTTCAAAATAACAAATAATCGATTGTCTATGTTTAACAATCGATTGTCAATGTTCAACAATAGATTGTCTATGTTTAACAATCGATTGTTTTAAGACTGTCATCTGGAATTTTTCAAAATAACAAATAATCGATTATCTATGTTTAACAATCGATTGTCAATGTTCAACAATCGATTGTCTATGTTTAACAATCGATTGTCTTAAGACAGTGTCATCTGGAATTTTTCAAAATAACAAACAATCGATTGTCTATGTTTAACAATCGATTGTCTTAAGACAGTGTCATCTGAAATTTTTCAAAATAACAAATAATCGATTGCCTATGTCTAACAATCGATTGTCGTAAGACAGTGTGATCTGAAGTTTTTCAAAATAGCAAATAATCGATTGTGTGTGTTTAACAATCGATTGTCAATGTTCAACAGTCGATTGTGTATGTTTAACAATCGATTGTTTTAAGAAAATGCTTAAACTGAAATTTTCAAACTGCATAGTAATCGATTATGGAAAAAATATAATCGACTATCTGATTTAGTTAGTCAACTGACCTCAGCAGATTTTGAAAATATTGTTTAAATGTGAAACAAACGGATTGAATTTGTTTATTCTCATGTTCGTGTATTTTCTTTTTCAAACCATGGGAAAGCAAATATGGATATCTCACAAAGAAAACTTGGATCAAATATTTGTTTAGTTGATTCATGTACTATACATACGATACTCAAAGAAAAGAAATATTTCTCTCAACTAAGTATGTGTAAGGCGGATGTTACTATAATCTCTGGTAGTAGTAAATTGATTGAAGGCTCCGGAAGAGCAACTATAACTCTGCCTAGAGGAACAATGTTTATCATAGAGAACGCAATGTTCTCCTCCAAGTCTAAGAGAAACTACTTGAGTTTTAAAGATATACGCCGGAATGGCTATCATGTTGAGACAACTAATGAGAATAATCTTGAATATCTCATCATTACAAAGAATGTCTCTGGCCAAAAGAGGGTTATTGAGAAATTCTCGTCTTTATCTTGTGACCTGTATTGGACAAGAATTAGTGCAATTGAGGCACATTCACCTAAAATAGGAGATTTTATAACACTCCCCCTTGAATGTCTCAATAATGTGCCTCATTAAAACCTTAACTAAAACAAAACCCAATGGGAAAAAAGTTAAAGAAAAGGAAAAAGAGTACACATGTTTGAATATGCGCCTATTGGTTGCCTCGTTAAAAACCTTGCAAGGAAAACCCAGTGGGACAAAACCTTGTATGGGAAAAAGAGTGCAACGCGCATTAACTCCCCCTGATAAGAACATCAATTCATATCCTTAAGTCTTCGCATTCCGATCTTGTGAACTAGCTTCTTGAAGGTTGACGTTGGTAGAGACTTTGTGAACAAATCAGCCATATTATCGCTTGAACGAATCTGTTGTACATTGATATCACCATTCTTTTGAAGATCATGTGTGAAGAATAACTTTGGTGAAATATGCATTGTTCTATCTCCTTTTATGAATCCTCCCTTCAATTGAGCTATACATGCTGCATTGTCTTCATACAAAGTCGTGGGTAGTTTATTAAACTTCAAACCACATTTGTCTTGAATATGATGTATGATAGACCTCAACCACACACACTCCCGACTTGCTTCATGGATAGCAATTATCTCGGCATGATTAGATGAAGTAGCCAAAATTGATTGCTTAGTCGATCGCCAAGATATGGCGGTGCCTTCACAGCTAAACACATAACCCGTTTGAGATCGAGCCTTGTGTGGGTCAGATAAATATCCCGCATCAGCATAACCAACAAGATCGGGACTGCAATTATTGCCATAAAATAAGCCCATATCGGTAGTCCCCTTTAGGTACCGCAATATGTGTTTGATCCCATTCCAATGTCTCCTTGTAGGAGCCGAGCTAAATCTTGCTAAGACATTAACTGAAAAGGATATGTCAGGCCTTGTAGTATTTGCAAGATACATTAGTGCGCCAATTGCACTAAGATATGGTACTTCAGGACCAAGTAGCTCTTCATTCCTTTCTTGCGGTCGGAATGGATCTTTATTCACATCAAGTGATCGAACAACCATCGGTGTACTTAAAGGATGTGCTCCATCCATGTAAAACCGTTTCAGTACCTTTTCTATATAGGTAGATTGATGGACAAAAATTCCGTTTGCCAAATATTCAATTTGCAAACCAAGACATAATTTTGTCTTTCCGAGATCTTTCATCTCGAATTCATCCTTTAGATAATCAATTGCCTTTTGGATTTCTATGGGGGTTCCAATAAGATTTATGTCATCGACATATACGGCAAGTACAACAAATTCCGATATTGTTTTCTTTATAAAAACACACGGGCAAATGGCGTCATTTATATAGCCTTCTTTTAACAAATACTCACTAAGACGATTATACCACATTCGTCCTGATTGCTTTAGACCATACAAAGATCTTTGCAATTTAATTGAAAACATTTCCCGAGACTTTGAATTATGAGCGTTTGGCACTTTGAGTCCATCGGGAATTTTCATGTAGCCATAAATATAGGCAGTAACCACATCCATTAAATGCATGTCAAGCTTTTCAAGGACAGCAAAACTGATGAGATAACGAAAGGTTATAGCATCCATTACAGGCGAATATGTCTCTTCATAATCGACACCAGGCCTTTGAGAAAAACCTTGTGCAACAAGGCGTGCCTTATATCTTTGTACCTCGTTTTTCTCATTTCTCTTGCGTACAAAGACCCATTTATGGCCAACGGGCTTAACACCATTAGGTGTTTCAACTATAGGGCCAAAAACTTCACGTTTTGCCAGCGAATTCAATTCTGATTGAATTGCTTCTTGCCATTTTGGCCAATCATGTCTTTTTCGACATTCTTCAACAGATTGAGGTTCGAGATCCTCACATTCTTGCATAATGCTAGATGCGACATTATAAGCAAAGACATTATCCACCACTATATCCACTCGATTAATATTTGCCTCAATATCAGTTGGATTTATGGATAGTTCCGTATTTTCCAGAGTCTCGGGCTCAATGGATTCTTCATGAATCTCAGAATTCGTTAAATCATGAATTTCTTCATGAGATTCTTTCGTAGTGTCGTTTTTATCATTTGCTTTCCTCTTTCTAGGATTTCGATCTTTAGAACCTAATGGCCTGCCACGCTTCAGGCGTGCATCCGACTCATTGGTTATGACACTAGATGATTGTCCAACAGGGACATCAATACGGATTGGAACATTTTCCGCGGGGATGTGTGATTTCGTTATCCTTTTCAAGTCCGTAAATGCGTCAGGCATTTGATTTGCTATTCTTTGCAAATGGATAATCTTTTGTACCTCTCTTTCACAAATAGAGGTATGTGGATCAAGATGAGATAATGATGCATTTTTCCACAAAATTTCCCGTTTGGTTTCACCAACTTCTCCCCCTAATTTTGGGAAAAGTGTCTCATCAAATCGACAGTCTGCAAATCGTGCAGTAAACAAGTCTCCTGTCAATGTTTCGAGGTAGCGAATGATGGAGGGCGATTCAAACCCAACATATATTCCTAACCTTCTTTGCGGATCCATTTTGGTGCGGGATGGCGGTGCTATAGGCACATATACTGCGCATCCAAAGATTCTTAAATGGGATATATTGGGTTCATGACCCAAAACCAATTGCAACGGGGAATACTTGTGATAATTCGTCGGTCTGAGACGAATTAGCATTGCTGCATGCAAGATGGCGTGACCCCATACCAAAGTGGGCAGCCTCGTTTTCATGAGTAATGGCCTTGCAATCAACTGCGGGTGTTTAATTAACGATTCTGCAAGACCGTTTTGAGTGTGAACATGAGCTACAGAATGTTCCACTTTTATCCCAATTGATAAGCAATAATCATTAAATGCTTGGGATGAAAACTCAGCAGCGTTATCCAGTCTAATAGACTTGATTGGATTATAAGGAAATTGTGCTCGTAGTCGAATTATTTGTGCCATTAATTTCGCAAACGCAAGGTTGCGTGATGACAACAGGCACACATGAGACCATCTACAGGATGCGTCTATCAAGACCATAAAATACCTAAAGGACCCACTGGGTGGGTGAATAGGTCTACAAATGTCCCGTTGTATACGTTCCAAAAACGTGGGTGACTCAGTCCCAACTTTTGTTGGTGATGGTCTGATAATCAACTTGCCTTGATAACAAGAAGTGCAAGGATATTCATTATTTGAAAGAATTTTGGAATTCTTTAACGGATGCCCATATGAGCTTTCTATAATCCGTCTCATCATGATCGATCCCGGGTGTCCCAATCGATCATGCCAAAGTACGAAAGTATTAGAATCAGTAACCTTTTGGTTTACTGTTGAATGTGCCTCAATTGCACTAATTCTTGTCCAATACAGGCCACAAGATAAAGATGGGAATTTCTCAATAACCCTCTTTTGGCCGGAGACATTCTTTGTAATGATGAGATATTCAAGATTATCTTCATCTATTGTCTCAATATGATAGCCATTCCGCGTATATCTTTAAAACTCAACAAGTTTCTCTTAGACTTGGAGGAGAACATTGTATTCTCTATGATAAACATCGTGCCTTTGGGCAGAGTTACAGTTGCTCTTCCGGAGCCTTCAATAAATTTACTACTACCAGAGATTGTAGTAACATTTGCCTTACACATATTTAGTTGAGAGAAATATTCATTTTCTTTGAGTATCGTATGTGTAGTATATGAATCAACTAGGCAAATATTTTTACAGCTGGACGTTGATCCAAGCTTGCTTTGTGAGATATCCATATTTGCTTTCCCATAGTTTGACATACAAAAGAAATACACGAACATAAGAATAAACAAGTTCAATTCGTTTGTGTCACATATAAACAATATTTTCAAAATCTGCTGAGGTCAGTTGTCTAACTAAATCAGATAGTCGATTATATATTTTCCATAATCGATTACTATGCAGTTTGAAAATTTCAGTTTAAGCATTTTCTTAAAACAATCGATTGTTAAACACACACAATCGATTGTTGAACATTGACAATCGATTGTTTAACAAACACAATCGATTATTTGTTATTTTGAAAAATTTCAGATCACACTGTTTTAAGACAATCGATTGTTAAACATAGACAATCGATTATTTGTTATTTTGAAAAAAATTCCAGATCACACTGTTTTAAGACAATCGATTGTTAAACATAGACAATCGATTATTTGTTATTTTGAAAAAATTCCAGATCACACTGTTTTAAGACAATCGATTGTTAAACATAGACAATCGATTATTTGTTATTTTGAAAAAATTCCAGATCACACTGTTTTAAGACAATCGATTGTTAAACATAGACAATCGATTATTTGTTATTTTGAAAAAATTCCAGATCACTGTTTTAAGACAATCGATTGTTAAATATAGACAATCGATTGTTGAACATTGACAATCGATTGTTGAACATTGACAATCGATTGTTTTGCAGTTTTAATGCGAAATATTAGATAATCGACTAACTGTTAGGTTAGTCGATTACCTCTACTTGAAAATAAAAATATTATTGAAATTTGAGCATGTAGAAACATTCTAACGAACTAATACTAACATTATATCATGAACTAACTAATACGAGCTGATACTAATGACTATTAGTCTATTCACTAACTATTACAAATAAGTGAAATAAAATCAAACAACTCCATCTTCTTTCATCACAGATCCATCACCGATTAGGTGGTCTATTTTCCCATCGGGTTGCTCAAAGAAGTCTGTCATATCCAGGTGGGTGATGTCGAAATTGTCGTCAGAGACAAAATTTGTTTCAGGGCCTTTATTCTTTAGAGAAGCTTGATAAAGATCAACCAAATGTCTTGGTACACGGCAAGCTTTTGACCAGTGCCTTTTTCCACCGCAACGATAACATATAGTTTCTGAACCTTTTGCCTTAGGATCCTCATAATCCTGTTTCTGCTTTCGGCGGTTATCTCTCCTCGGGGGTTGACGGACATCATGGATATTTCTTCCTTGTCTACGTCCACGGTTATGACCCCGATTACGACCACGACCATGTTTAGATCCATGGCCCTTTTCATGATTGGCATAATGAGAATACACCTTATCTGCTACATGCAGTGGTGTAGACCCAGTGGGTCGACTTTCGTGATTCCTCATGAGCAGGTCATTATTTCGCTCAGCCACAAGTAGAAGAGAAATCAGTTCAGAGTACTTTGTGAAGCCTTTCTCTCTGTACTGTTGTTGCAGTACCATATTGGAGGCATGAAACGTTGTAAACGTTTTCTCAAGCATATCATAATCGAAGATTTTGTCTCCACATAGCTTCAATTTAGAAGTAATTCTGAACATTGCAGAATTATATTCAGAAACAGACTTAAAGTCTTGGAGCCTCAGATGAGCCCAATCATATCGTGCTTGTGGCAGAGTGACCAACTTCAGGTTGTCATATCTCTCCTTTAAGCCTTTCCACAAGATGAGTGGATCCTTGACGGTGAGATATTCAATCTTCAAACCTTCATCAAGGTGATGGCGCAAGAAAATCAAGGCCTTAGCACAATCTTGGGTGGATGCTTTATCTCTATCTTTAATGGTGTCTCCAAGACCCATAGCATCTAAGTGGATTTCAGCATCCAACACCCATGTCATATAGTTCTTACCCGAAATTTCAAGGGCAACGAACTTTCTTTTCGTAATGTCAGACATAATCGAAAATCAAATTAGGAAGAAAGAAATACCTTAGTTTTTCTCGAGAATCGATTCTTGAGACGGTAGAGTCTCGTGCTGATAACGTGTTATGAAATAATATAAGAACAAGTAAAATAATGCAAGAACAAGAACAATATAGAGAGAATAGGGAGAGGAGTATTCTTATTGATACTTAGGGATTGTTAGGGATGGTTTACAATGGTAGAAGACCTCTTTATTTATAGGGAGGAGTAAACCCTAGTATCTCTCTAATTATGGACATTCACCTAAAATAGGAGATTTTATAACAGGAAGGAAATAAAGGAGAAAATATAGAAGAAATGGGAGAGGGAGGAAAGGTTTTTGTGGTAATATTTTGGAGAAAAAGAAGAAGCAATAATTTGTCCATCGTTGCAAGAGCTGGTTGTTTGTTTAAGCTCTTGATGAAGAGATAATGTTTTTAATAAAAAAATAAAAAAATGAATATGTGTAAGTTACACACGAGAGTTGACACATTCCTATTCACTCGTCTAATTTATGTGTAAAATACGCTCTTGCCATGTACTTAAAACGGTATGTAATTTAGACACTTTTGAAAGATTTAGGTATATAAAAATATTTTTATGGTCAACAAGTGTGTAACAGTAATTTGGGTATAAGTTCAGATGGTATTTTATATAATTTGCCTTTATATTTTTAAAAAGAAATGTGGATTTTTGATACTTGGTCATAGGTCACGTATCTATCATATACATCACAAGTCATGTCCTCAATTAATTTTTAATATTAATCTTCATACTGATTGGGAAAATAACAATCAATAAACTACTTAAATTAGGTAAATATAATGTCTATATATGGAGACACGTCATAGTTGAGGTCACAATTCAAATGACATTACAACGAGCCAAAATTCTACTAACCTAATTGAATATTATTATGTATAATTATATCAATTATCTATGTCTCAATTCTTAGACTAGTTGTACCTCTGTATTTGTTCAAGAGATTTTTACCTATACATCCCATATAGCAAACCTTATTATCATTATTGTGCCTTGTTTGGTTATTACCCTCATATTCCATGTTTTTGTTACCAAAAATGTACCAAACAAAATCAATCTGATTTTGTAGCCTACAATAGCGCCTGTTTTTTAGGCTCCCAACGATATTAACTATTATGTAGCCTAAAATAACGCATGTTTTAAGGCTCCCAATTAATCTTTGATTCTGTACCAATTAAATGGTCAATCAAAAACGGTAAAATCTCTTAACCAGCGTGAATCTCTCCAGTTTTCTGTTTCGAAAATCAGTCATTCTTCCGCATCTAACACCGAAAATCTATTTTTCCAGATTTCAGTTTCGAAAATCTTTCATTTTTCTACATCAAATACTGAAAATCTTCCAAATTTTGTAGTTCTTCCAGATTTCTGTTTCGAAAATCTTTTATTTTTCTACATCAAATACTGAAAATCAGAATTTATAGCGTGATAGTTAATAAAATTGTAGTTCTTCCAGATTTCAGTTTCGGAAATCACTCATTCTTCTACAAAAGATAAGTTATTGAAGGCAAATGGTACTTTCACATTACTTGGGCACAAATTCAACAAAGAATTGGAAGATAACAATACGTTATCCCAAAAACTAAAGGTAATATATTTTTGCTTGGTGCAGAAAAAAAACTGGTAAAAATAGTAGTTGTTGCAGTGTTTCAGTGTGTTTTTAAAATGTAGTCAAATGTGGGTAAATGTAGTTAACGTTTATATGGAGTATTTCAAGTGTGTTTTTAAAATGTAGTCAAATGTGGGTAAATGTAGTTATCGTTTATATGCAGTGTTTCCAGTGTGTTTTTAAAATGTAGTCAAATGTGGGTAAATGTAGTTAAAGTTTATATGCAGTGTTTCCAGTGTGTTTTTAAAATGTAGTCAAATGTGGGTAAATGTAGTTAACGTTTATATGCAGTTTGTTTGTATCTGATTTATAGTTAACTGATTGTTGCTAACATAGTTAACTTATTGACACCTTATTATTTTCTTTTTGGTCTTGAATTGTAGGTGAGGGCTTCAACAGATCATATACATACTGTGTTAGATGGTGTGAAGCGGTACATTGTATGTTTAGAAAGCAAGAAATGTAGCTGTGGACAATTCCAACTTGATGAACTTCCATGTGCACATGCTTTTGCAGCATTAAGTCATAGGAATGAAAGGCCGGACAACTATTGCTCATCGTATTACACAACGAAGAGCATTCTTCTTACATATGAATTGCTAGTTAATCCTCTTCCCGATGAAGCCAAATGGGATGTTCCACAACATATTTTAGATGATGTAGTAAAGCCACCGGCTGGAGATAAAAGGCAGCCAGGTAGACCTCAAAAGGAAAGATATAAAAAATTTGATGAAATAAACTCAAAGAAGTACAAGGTGTCATGTGGCAATTGTGGAGGTGAAGGGCATAACAAAAGAAGTTGCAAGAATGCGCCGAAAAAGAAATCAATATAATGTAGCTACAATAGTTATTCAAAATAAATGTTAGTGATCCCAAATTATCGGAATTTATTGTGTAACTGTTCTACGTTTTGACGATAATAAAGAAGTTTACTCATATATTTGAGTAATGTAAACTGTTGGCAGATTGTAGTTATAATGTACTGTAAGTGATTTCTAAATGTGTTCTAAACATAATAGATAAAGACAAAACTTTGTAGATAAAGACAAAACTTTGTAGTTCCTATTCATGAAGCATAAGCAATTAATTACAAATTTTGTAGTTATATGAACTTTGTAGTTAATTGTAGTCAGTTGTAGTAAATTCTAGTATTTAATAAATATGTCTGAATAATGTACTTTTTTGTATCTACTGGATGGTATGAGTAGCTGAAAACTGCAAATGGCATTTCTATGCAACATCAATTCATGATTCTTCATTGTTCAAGATAAGAAGTTTTATCCGAAAACACAACAGCGCAAATGTACTGCAACAGTAGTTTGTAGCATTGGACTTCCAACAATTTGTAGTTATGCAATTGTAGTTATATGTAGTGCAGTTTGTGTAGTTATATGCAAATGTAGGTAATTGTAGTCATTGTACACAAATAATTTATTCCCACACTTATATAAGAACTGACAGTTATATAAAATGGCAACTGAAGGTATTATATATGCTATTAGATAGCTGTTACGGCAAATATGCTATTAGATAGCTCGAATACTCGTGTATAATGTATTCATGACAAATTGTTCATTACAACCAAAATTACCTAATGATTAAATTGTTTTCAAATCCAACTACCAAATATGAACAGTATACTCTACTTCTTCTTTCGTTCAACTTTAGTTCTCTCATTCTTTGGCGGTGGACCCTTCCTCCTTGCAAGCCTGCCGGTAACCTCACTCTCACTGATTGAACCATCATTTAGCTTCTTTGTGGCGTAGTCCCACAACAGAGCTCCATAGCGTCTATGGTGTTTGTCAATATCAGTAAGATCTTCCTTTGGTATAGACAAATCACCATTGCTAATATACTCCGTAAAGGCAGCCACAAATACACCACAATCCCTGCAGAATATGAGAATTTTTCATTAAATACCAAACCATAAAAAATATTTAATTAAACATATAGAAAGGGAGATTAGTTATTTACAGTGAGCCTTCCTTTTGTTGTGGAATCTCAGCAACCATCCATTGTATGTCGAGAGGGTCCGTAACTGGCTTCTCTATGTATGACTTTGTAGTCTTGAAGTCAATGTCTTTGCATTTACCGTAGAAACCAGTGCATGACAAATAAAGAGGAATAATGACTGCAAATTTTTACAAAAAGTATAACTAGAATTTACTTTACAAATGTTAAATCAACTACACTGTAACTAGATATATACCATGAATTTTAATCAGGGTTCCAAATAACACTATAAAATTGCAGAACACAGATCTACTACATTGTGACAGACTATATGAAACTACATTTTAACTACAAATTATAGTTTTAAAAGCATAACTAGAATTTACTTTACCAATTACAAATCAACTACACTGTAACTACATATATACCCTGACTTATAATCAAAGATCCAAATAACACCATATAATTACAGACCACAGATAAACTACATTGTGACAGAATACATGAAACTATATTCTAACGACAAGTTATTTTACTAAAAGCATAACTAAAAATTACTTTACAAATTACAAATCAACTAGACTGTAACTACATATATATCATGTCTTCTAATCACAGTTCCAAACAACACTATAAAATTGCAGACCACATATCAACTACATTGTGACAGACAACATTAAACTACATTATAACTACAAGCAACTATACTGTAACTATAGAATTATTGAGCATGTACAACGTAACTACTTTTATACACTGTATTTTTATCACAGTTCCAAATAAAAAGTATAGTAAACTACATTAAACTACAAAAACTATAATTAACTACAAATTTGAGTCAACAGTCACAGTTCCAAATAAAAAGTACATTAAACTACAAACACTACAATTAACTACAAGTTTGATTCAACTGTACATTTTGACAATTAACTACAAATTAACTCCAAAAAACTACAATTTGTATAAACAACCCTAGTATACAATAATACAGTACATTTAGACAAAAAACACTTAAACACCAAACAAACACTTGCATTCTATTTTTTGGCAAAAAATATTAAACTACAACACATTGAGCAGAAAAAAAATTTGTTTACCTTCAATGAAATTTGTTGTGGAACCAATTTTGTCCACTTGCATGGACAGATTGTTGTCTTTTTACTGTTGATTTAGGTGTTAAAATACCCAAATCAAAAGATGAAATATCGGCTACTTTTTGTCGTTTGGGAGTACTAGCTTTTTTCACCATTTTTGACTATGGATACGATTTTAGAGACTGAAACTGTATTTTCTTGAGAAAACTTTGCAGAGGGTTCGGAAATGGCGGATGAAATTGAAGCAGTGAGAGAGAGAAAATAGTTTTGTAGAGGGTTTGAGACTTTGGTGCAACCGTAGGACTGAAAATATGGCGGATGAAACTCTCGATCTGAAACAATGGCAACCTTTGACAATGGAGGATGACAATGGAGGATGAAATTAAAGAAGAGAACCAGATAATTCTGTTTTAGTAAATAGGCATGGGGGGAGGGGGGGTGTAATTAAAAAAGGGAGAAATGCATCGGTTTTTCTTGGAAGAAAGAGAAAACGTGAAAAAAAAAATATAAAAAGATTTTGTTCCACAAATCAAGCAAATAATTAATAAGTTGATCATTAAACCTTAAATATAATTTTGGTGCATAAATTGAAAGGTGGTATACTTAAATGTAATAAACAGAAACCTTAAACATGGGTGATTATAAGGTTTGCTATATGGGATGTATATATAAAAATCCCTAAAATATATCTGAAGCTATTCTAATTTCATATTCAGATCCAAGAAGAACAAGAGAAAATATATAGAAACCAGAAAGATTTAGGTGAACTTTTAAACGGGATTAGGGAAACTTATAGCAGTTGGTCAAGTTTAAGAAACTAGAAATCCAAAATGTATCCGCTTAAATTTAAGATACAGACCATCGTGGTAATTTTTTTGAAAAATCCTTTGTCGAATTGAAAGCGATGTCTTAAGCCCCTTTCTTCTTCTGGTAAGATGTTTAAAGAGCATGAATCTTTCATTTAATTAAGTCTAAATTAGTTAAAATACAAGGCCCTGTTTGATTCGATTCATGAATTAGCCCACTATAAGGAATTACTAAGCTTTTAGGGAGGGAAATAAAAGATTTTGAATAGTTGCATAAGATACATATTTTAATTTTCTATTGTGAGGAACTAAGGGCGAAGGTGTGGGTGGTCACGTTGTCGGAAAACTACATTGCTTAGAGAGGAAAAGTATTATATTTTTGAGGTGTCACGATTCAGATTTTTCATCCTCGAAAGTCGTGGTAGCGCCTACTATTAGAAGCTAGGAAGGCCAACTCAATTACTTTCCATTGAATGCCGCTCCAACACGTGGATCTATACAAAAAAATGTACAGAGTGTAGCATCAGCAAAACTGATCCCATGTGTTGATAAGTGTCTGGCCTAACCACCGGCGAGGTAGTGACGAGCTTAGAACTAGACTCCAGATAAACCTATGCAGGTATATATACAAGTACAACGAAATAACAACGGACAGTAAACAATTAAAGGTGGGAGGGGGAATATGCTTATAGGGATAACAGATAAATATAGAATATCAGGAATAATAAAAGAAACTACATTTGATTTCTTCTAACATAAAGTAAGGGCAAAACAAATCACTTTCATTTATTTCAAATTCCTCTTGTTGTAGGCATGCAACACGATTCCATTTCCTCATATCACGTGGTAGGCATACCACACGCTCCCATTTTATAATATCATATGGTAGGCGTACCACACGTTCCCATTTCATAATATCACGTGGTAGGCGTACCATACGTACCCATTTCATAATATCACATGGTAGGCGTACCACACGTTCCCATTTTATAATATCACATGGTAGGCGTACCACACGTTCCCGTTTGAAAATATCACGTGGTAAGCGTGCCACGCGTTCCCATCTCAAAATATCATGTGGTAGGCGTACCATACGTTCTCATTTCATAATATCACGTGGTAGACATACCACACATTCCCATTTCCTTTCAATACAATATCACAGAGAAATATCGACAAGGGAGTAAGGCAATATAGTAAATTTCTGGCAAGGGATCAAGACAATACAATAAGTTTCCCGGCAAGGGAACAAGATACCAATTCAACTATCCCGGCAAGGGAGATCCGGCTATAACCAAACTTATTCAATTCTACTTAGCACAATTAATATCAATGCTTAGTTATAACAATTACTTGCTCAGTTTTAAAGAATTCCAACCAAGTTCTCATAAGTAACAAATAAGAATATAATAATTTAGCAATTTACGACTCACGGTCATGCTCAACCCCCAACGTATAGATACTCACCAGCATGCCAATACTTCGGACACAACACGTAGTAAGTAGCAAGTAAGACTCACTCCTTATTCCTCAAGCCAAAGTTAGATCAAACGCTTACCTCAACTTCCACGGCTAAATAAATCCACAACGACCGCTTTCCCTCTCGAATTCGGCTCCAACTCAATGAAATATATGCAATAACGACTTAATAATATCAATAATAGCTAAATAAATCAAACCCAATGCCTAAATATTTATTTCCAACCTTTTTTTCAAAAATTTCAAAAATTGACCCCGAGCCCGCTTGGTCAAAACACGAGGTTCGAACCAATTTCATATCACTTATTCCCCCACGAGGCCGAATATATAATTTATTTTTAAATTAGACCCCAAAACAAGGTCTAAATCGAAGAAATTGAAAAGCCCTAACTCTAACCAATTCCCCCAATATCAACCATAGATTACATAATTTGAACCTAGGAGTTTGATAAATGTTGAAGGAAAATAAAGGAAACAAGTTAAACAATACTTATCCAAGAAGCTTTGGTGAAGAACAGCTCTAGGAATCGCTTATGGGCTGTGGAGAAGATGAGCTCGTGTATTTTGGTGAAATAATTCTGTCACTATTCTGTTTTAAAACATAAAATCACTGGGCGAAATTGCCCTTCGCGTTCGCGGGAAGGGGTCGCGTTCGTGAAGGGTAAACAGGAATAGTCATCGCAAACGCTGAAGTCTTGTCGCGAACGCGTAGAAGGGAAGGGATGGGGTCCAGGGACTTACTCTACACGAACGCGTGGGTACACACGCGAACGCGATGAAGGATGGGCTGGAATTATGCGAACGCGATGACTGTTTCGTAAACGCGAAAGAGGAATGATTGGGATCCTGGAATTGGCTTACAAGATCGCGAGGGGTGGGACACGAACGCGAAGGAGGGTGATGCTGAAGCTTCGCGAACGCGAGAGATAGGGTGCGAACGCGAAGGAGAAGACCATTGTGCATAAATATCAAATTTTCTGCAACTTTTACTAAGTTCAAACTACCTGAACACCTCCGAAAACCCTAGCCCTCGGGGCTTCTAACCAACCACACACACTAACTCAACCACATTCATCCTACGAACTTAACCGTGTGACTAAATCGCCAAAACAACATTAAAAACTAAGAATCAAACCTCAAGATCATCACTTTTTCATCAAACTTCATAAGCTTTCATTTTTAGAGTATGTCTTCACCTGTTCATGCACTAATAATTCCTTTTTTTGCATCATAGATCTGTTCGTTCCTTTTTTGCACTCACGTACTGTTCCTAGCTAGCTATTTCAAGCTTCATTTAGTTTCATGATGTTGCACTGTTTGTACTAGTTAGTTACTCTTTATTTTTCCAAGTTTTTGCGTTGGGTAATGATTTGTGATTCTAGTGCCTATAATACAGTTCATTTGGATGTAAAAGAATATCTATATCTGTTTCAAGTCTATGAATAATTAGCTCTCACCTTCATGCATGTTTGATTCTGTTAAAAACCATTTTCTAAATAATTTTCCAAACTTCTCTCTTCTTCTTCAATCCTTTTCTTTTAAAAGTAAATAAGTATTCTTTTGTCCGAAAAGCATTATGCCATCACTGAATCAACAAATTTTTTTTTTACCGGCCCACTATTAATATTGCTTCATCTTTTTATAGGTAACTAGTCTTAGAGTACGCGCTTTGCGCGTGTACTCCATATTAATGAGTATATAATTTTTAAAATTTATATAAATAATTTATTTCAGTTATAAATAAAAGTTAAATTAAAAAGTATAAATTCCTGAAAATGATGAATGATGATCCTATTTAGCTAGTTAATAAAGAAAATATCACGTTTTAAAAAAGTCGTTAATGCCTTATTATGATTTTTTAGAACCTATGTAGGAATTTAGTACGAAAATTTTAAAAGTAAACACTTGAAATTATCAATGCCTTATTAGTTAATCATATTTATTTTCAATTTTGGAGGAAATAATTTACTTCCTTGTTGATTAGAATTCTGGATAATAGTTCATTTATAGTTTATATATTTAATAGTAATATAATTTTATCTACTAAGAATTTTATTTATGAAGGGTAAAAAGATCGATTTGTATTTTATTTTCGGGTATTTATATTTGCATAATTATTACTGTTATATTTTACCAACCATCTGTCTCTCTATGTGGAAAGTAGTTTAAGTATAAATTAAAATTTTATTATAGTTTTTATACATAGTTTACAAGGATAACATGGAAGCATTTGTAGTTATGATATATTATTCAAATAAAAGTAATTTATATTATTTTAAGTGATTAAACTCTTAATTGATTTTGAATTCTTAAATATTAAGTAAGACTTTTTATATAATTTAAATAATAAAAAAAAGAGAGATAATTTTAGAGACCCCCTCTCATATTTGACTTTGTAACACTAATCTCCCTCGTAATTTATGATGTTACATTTATTCTTTTTTATTCTAAATCTTTATAACAATACTTTTAGTCTATTTATTCTAACATTAAAAAGTTATAGTTTGACTAAATTGTCCTTTTTAATTTACTCCTTTATTTAGTTAATTTTATAAACATCTTTTATTATTTTTCATTTTTTCTAAATTATTTTAGATATCAATGCTTAAGTAAAAAGAAAATAAAGTGAGTGAATTCCAAAGAGTATGCATATGTAAAACTCTTAATTTTGATTTTCTTATCTTTAAGTTTTCACTTAGATTAAGTTATGTAAAATCAATGACGACAATAATAATAATAATAATAATAATAATAATAATAATAATAATAATAATAATAATAATAATAATCATAATAATAATAATAATAATAATAAATGAGAACAAAAAGAAGCAAACCAAAAAAAATGAAAATAAGTAAATAATCAATCCCGAAGGATTTAAAACAAGCAAAGCTTTTTGTTTCGGTACTTCTTTCCTTTTTCATTTGCTTTTTTAAAATTAATTTTTCTATTCTGAAAATTAATATTAGAGAAATTAACATGTAAGGTTATAATTAGAGTCCCTACTGAAACCAAGATAGTCCAGAGCCAGATGGTCGACAAAGAAAGTCAAATAGATAAAGGGAAGCAACCTCAGAATCCAGTTTTCAACTTCACTAATTTCCCACCTTTGTCCTCCATCACTGTCAGTAATAGGTTTGAGGTAGTTTCTGGTAGTAAAGAAGACCCTCCAGGGGAGCAAGGGGGATCAACTTCTCAATAATAAAGTGGTTATTTTGGAATATAAGAGGTGTAAATAAAAGATACAAGCAAAAAGAAGTTCGGGAGTATATTAGGAGAAATAAAATTAGCCTAGTTGGATTAGTAGAAACTAAGGCACAATAAATGCATGCTAGTAGAATTGCTAACCTACTAGCACCAGGATGGGGCATCCTAACAAAATGTGTCTCTGGTGAAAAGGGCAGAGTGTGGATTCTATGGAAGCCAAAAGTGTTTGAAGTCACTAGTATTCTGGAGGAAGGTCAATTGATACATAGCAAGGTTAGAAGCAGGACAGAAGACTTCACATACTTCCTCACTGTGGTGTATGGCTTCAATGGATTGGAGCAAAGAAGATCGCTATGGAGCAGCCTCCAAACACTGTCATCAGGGATGCAAGATCCATGGGTAGTTGCTGGAGATTTAATGC
This sequence comes from Nicotiana benthamiana, assembly GCA_034376525.1. NCBI lineage: Eukaryota > Viridiplantae > Streptophyta > Magnoliopsida > Solanales > Solanaceae > Nicotiana > Nicotiana benthamiana. The sequence goes on along the minus strand of CM067341.1, from coordinate 138,881,480 downwards.
TATCATATGTGACAAAGATAGGCAGTCTTGCAAACCTGTAAGACTTCCTGAAACCCAAGACTTCAGTAAATGTATTCAACAAGCTGGATTTTCAGAATTGCCTTGGAAAGGTGAATACTACACCTGGACAAATAAGCAGTCCTGGAGTGGACAGAGTATGCAGCAGACTGGATAGGGTATTTGGTAACTATGAATGGATGATCAAGTGGAGCCAAGTGGTAACTGAATATGATCATCCTCTAATCTTAGATCATAATCCCATGATAGTGACATTGACATCATCTTCATGGAATGGGAAAAAACCTTTCAAGTTCTTTAATGTATGGGCTGATCATGAAGATTTTCATCAGATTGTGGCAAGTGTTTGGCATACTGGTAATTCAGGCACTATGAAAGCCATATGGTCTAAACTCAAAGCTCTGAAAAGTCCTCTGAAAGACCTAAATATTAAAGAGTTCAAGACTATCTCACAGAGAATAGACCTTAGCAGACAGGAACTGGGGACAATACAAGATCAGATGACAAAGGCATACTCTGATGTCTTGCAGCAGAAGGAGAAAGAGATTGTGCTGAAACTGGAAAAATGGTCAATGATTGAGGAAAGTGTTCTGCAGCAGAAGGCCAGAGCAAAATGGATACAGCTTGGAGATTCCAACACTAAATATTTCTCTACAGTCATGAAGGAGAGAACTCAACATAACCGGATTACTGAACTTACAAATGCAATGGGTACCAAAATCACTACAGCTGAAGATATCAAAAAGGAGATCATTGGATTCTATAAGGCTCTGATGGGAACTTCTGTATCCACCCTTCCAGCTATAAATCAAATGTACATGACAAATGGACCAAAACGAACACAACAACAAAGAAGGGATCTATGTGCTGATGTAACTGATATGGAAATTGTGGAGAGTCTCAAAGCTGTTGGAGATGACAAAGCACCAGGGATAGATGGTTACAATGCTTTATTATTCAAAAAGAGTTGGAGAATCATTGGCAGGCAGGTTACCAGTGGCATCAAGCAGTTTTTCTCCTCAACCAAGATGTAAAAACCCATCAACTGTGCCACTATCACCCTAATTCCTAAAGTGTCCAAACCAATTACAGTCAAAGAGTATAGGCCAATTGCTTGCTGCTTTGTCCTCTATAAAATGATCTCCAAAATACTGGCCAATAGGATGCAGAAGGTGATGGCAAGCATTATCAGTGAGGCCCAAGCAGGGTTTATTCTAGGTAGAAAGATAACATGCAATATCATTCTGGCACATGAACTAGTCAAAAGCTATACCAGACAACAAGTGTCACCCGGATGCATGATTAAAATTGACCTCTAGAAAGCCTATGACTCAGTAGAATGGACATTCTTACAACAGGTTATGGAGCAGATTGGTTTCCCCAGCACATTCACCAAATGGATACTGGAATGCATCTCAATAGTGAGCTTTTCTGTGCTAGTCAATGGAGAGGCAACTGAACCTTTTGCTGCTGCTAGGGGACTTAGGCAAGGGGACCCTATTTACCCCTTCCTATTTGCTTTGGTCATGGAGTACTTGAGCAGATCATGCAACTCACTAAAGGGAAATATATCAGTTCCACCCTAGATGTAAAAAACTAGGTATTACTCACATGTGTTTTGCTGATGATTTGCTGCTGTTTGCCAAAGGTGACACTGCCTCTGTCATAGCCTTATCCAGATGCTTCTCTCAATTCTCTGAAACATCTGGTTAACGGGCTAACCTGAACAAGAGCTATGTTTATTTTGGTGGTGTTGCACTGGATGTTCAGAAACAGATTATCGACCACCTTGGCTATGAGCAAGGTGAGTTACCATTCAATTACCTAGGTGTCCCCCTGTCCACCAAGAAGATCACATTTCTCCAATGGCAACCTCTGGTGGAGAGGATTGCTGCCAAGATCACCTCATGGACTACCAAGAAATTGTCTTATACTGGGAGAATCCAGCTGGTCCAAGCTGTCATTTTTGGTATCCAAGCTTACTGGGCACAACTGTTCATATTCCCTGTTAAAGTACTGAAGATGATAGAAGCCATTTGTAGGAGCTTCATTTGGTCTGGGTTGAACTCTATCACTAGGAAAGCATATATCTCCTGGGACATAATGTGTACCCCAAAATTAGCAGGAGGAATGAATCTTACTAATCTCAGGCTCTGAAATAAAGCTTCCATTGCAAAGACATGCTAGGATCTAGCTCATAAAAAGGACAAACTATGGATAAGGTGGATCACTGTATACTATATCAAAAACAAACTTATTGAAACCATGCCAATTCCTGCACATGCAAGCTGGATGGTCAGAAATATCATACAGTCTAGAGAAGTTTTGCAGAGGTTTCAGCACTGGAAGGAGCATGTCTGCTCAGTTAGACAACTATACCATTTACAGCTTCAAGACCTGCCGAGAGTCCCATGGAAGAATTTGATCATACAGAACTATGCAAGACCAAAGGCAACATTCAATCTATGGCTGTTCTTACAAGGTAGATTACCAACGAAAGATAGATTGCACAGTTGGGGAATGAGTGCTGATCAACACTGTATCTTATGCCAAAACCATCCAGAGACCAGAGATCATTTGCTACTATTCTGTCCAGTCACTGCTGAACTATGGGGGAAACAATGCACTGGCTGCAGGAGACTTACCCTCACCTTACTGCCTGGGACCAGAAACTGCAGTGGCTCATAAGTAAAGCCAAAGGTAGAACATGTCGAGCAGTCATCTTCAAAATGGTAGCTGCTGTGTTTGCATATACTATCTGGCTGGAAAGGAACTCAAGAACCTACAACAACACATTTCGTTGCAATGAAGCCCTTTTGAGAGACATCGTATACACTAGTAATGTTAGAGGTACCCCTCGAATTAGAAACCACTTACAACACCTTCAAATCTAGTATTGTTAGGTAGTTAGGACATTAGATACAGTTAAATTGTTATATTAGAGATGGTCAGCTGTGTTAAAGCTAGACGATGTTTTGTAATGTTATTTCATTGGTGATTAATGAAATTCTTAATTACCAAAAAAAGGTTATAATTATGTTAACTTTTCCAAATAAGGAGAGTGTTTATATAGAGTAAAGCTCTAATCGATTTTAATTTTGGATTTTCTACATATCTAGATAAGGAAAAAATTTAATATTTAAAACTTCAGTTGATTTAGAACTCCTAAAATTTAGGGGAAAACTTAAATTACACTTTCCTCTAGTGTGAAATCTATTTTTAAAGGACAAAAAAGGTAAACGACATTTCGCTAAAGACTTTCGTGCTTTTAACATAGTGTATAGAGTATAGATGAATCTATTAGTATTTTGATGATGGTTATAAAGAGGTAATTTTACAAAAATTATAAAAATGAGTTATATAGGTAAAAGTTATTATATGGATAAAATACTACATAAAAATTAATTCTATTCCGAGAAATAATTTGGCTTTAGTTAGATTCTAGTTTAAAGGAGAAAAAAGATATAACTAACACATAGTAATACGTACTACGTATGAAAATCAAGTTAAATTTATAAATTACCCTCAACATGGGATCAACTGAAATAAAAAAGATTAAAAAGAAGTGCTTTCAAAATCTAGTTTAGAGTTGCCGTACCCCTAAATGCAGAATTAAAAATGGTATTATCTCAAAAATAAAAAGAGAAACTAAAAAGAAAAAAGGACGATGTACGTTTTCCTAGGTATCAACGAACTTCTAATTCAATAGTACTCCTATAATATACGAGTGTCAATATATATCCCACTAAAATATTCATTTATCACCTCATGGTTTAGTACTTCATTCTCATTTTTTCCCCCGCATTCTGTGATTACATATTATGACATTATAATTTATATTTACCGAACTTTAAAGAAATTAATAAGATATTAAAATATGTTTTTAACATCAAGTTCAACATGCATATTAATTAATCATAAATAAATGGATAAATCTATCTAAAAATTTATATTTTATACTATTTATTAGTTTGGTGCAAACACTAGGTATACCCTCCCTATAAGCTTGATACTAACATTGTTTGGTTGGGCAATGATTTAAATATATAAATAACAATATTATCACGACCCCAATCCGGTCATGATGGCGCTCAGCACACTACCAGGCAAGCTCGACCATTTATCCACACTAAACTCAATTAATTAAACAGATGTAATTACATAAGACGGAGAATCAATGACCCATTTAAGTCAAAGGTCTAGAAGCACTGACAAAATATGGAATGATTAACAAAATACATAATACAATCCCAAAACATAGATTCGGTGTCACGATCATGAGCCTCTAAATACAGAGTTTCCATCCTAATACAAGTCTGTTTAGAAGCAGAAATACTAAACATAAAGATAGGGATAGAGGGGAGAAATCTAAGGCTGCGAACGCCATGCAGCTACCTCGATGCTCCCGAAAGATAACTCTGCTCGATGGAACTACATTTACTCAGCTTGGGAAGAACTTGGATCTACACACAAGGTGTAGGGAGTAAAGTGTGTACTCCGACCCAGTGAGTAATAAGCATAAATACAGTCCGAAGGTAAGAAATCACAGTAAATGCAAAAAGTAATCTATATCTAGCAGTTTAGATCAATAACAGTGAAATCAGTAACATTATTACAGTTAAAGAAAATAATGCATGAAAATATGCAATATGTGTACAGACTCCAGAGGGGCTCCTATAGCCCAAGAGCAATATTAGCCATCTCGTGGCATCACATAGGCTCTCGACCTAAATAAAAATATATCATCACCGCGGCGTGCATCCTGATCCATATCAAAGAAAACATCCTCACTATCGGGTCCTCGACCTATCTTAGTCAACTAATTTCACAGCCACCATGACATACTATGGGATCTCAACCCTCATATCTTTTTCATTTAAGAATTTTGTTCAAAAATATTGTTCTTATCATAATCTTTACAGTTGAAAACATAACTGAGAATATAATATATGCAAACAAGTGAGGAAAACACATAAGGATTCCCTATGGATTCTACAGGTCGGCACAAGGCTTCAAACATTGCAATAATCCCAATTCTCTCTAATAAAGTATGCGTATCAATCGCTAGTATAGTAGAAATAACACTCGGGGTGGACTAAGTCACAATCCCCAATGTTATACGACCCCGCACTCGTCATAGAATGCGTGTCACGCCTCAATATAACGTTATGATGTGATAGTCCGGGGTTTTATATCCTCAGAGCTGCATTTATATCAATTACTCACCTGTAGCTGGCATAAAACTACCTCTCTATGCCCTTGCCTCTCAAATTGGCATCTGCGTGTGACGAATATGCCCAAAATCACACAAATACCGATGAAGCTCGATTTCTAAAAGACGAGATTTTAGCCATACATATCTGGGACTTACCCCTTAATGGTACTACAATGATTCACTACTCTTACTCTTAAGTGTAGAGAAAGCCCTAAGCTTGAGAAATGACTCAATTTCTCTTATTTTCGGTCTTTAGGGTATTTAAAAACCATCCAGGCGCGCGAGTTCGCGCATCGGAGGCAAAATACTTAGCAAGATGCGCGACTTCGCGCAAAGTTCGCGCGAGTGATACCTGCCAAGTAAACTTGTCATAACTTTCTATATACACCTCCAAATGATGAACGATTTATTGCGTTGGAAACTAAACTCAAAGGGCTTTAATTTTATTGGTTGTTGATCACATAAAACTTTATATAACTGGAGATATGACCGTCCAAAGTGAGGTCTTGTGCGCACTCAATTACAACTTTCGTCTATTATGAAATTTTCCAACTTCAAAAGTTCATGTTAGCCATCTGAAATCACTCCGAAGCCGCCAAGACCTCAATCACGCCAACATATCCGATAACATTATAAAACTTTTTCCGATCAACAAAACGCCTCAAACAACATCAAAACAATCAATTCACATCGAATTCAAGCATAAGTTTTTCCAAAAACTTTCGAACCACGCATTCGATAAACAACCCAACAAAACCACGTCCGAATGACCTGTAATTTTGCACACACATCCCAATTCACCTAATGAAGCTAAAACAACTCTCGGAATTCCATTCCGACTACCAGATCAAAATATCACCAATCAACCTTCACCCAGAAATCGCCAAATACTAACTTCACCAGTTCTAGCCTAAATTCTCACCGTACCTCAAAACTATGTCCGATCACGCTCCTATGTCACAAATCATCTTTGGAGCTAACCGAACCATCAAAATTCACGTCCAATCCCTCTAACTCATAAGTCAACATCTGGTTGATATTTCCAACTTAAGCCTTCTTAAAAGACACTAAGTGTCTCATTTCTTATCAAAACCACTCCAAAACGACTCAATCACATAAGATATGGATAAAGAAGCATAAAGAAGATGAGAAAGAAAAAATATGGAGAGGTAACCTATGAGACAACGGGTCGGGTCATCACATCTATTGGAACATATATGTATGTTCATATTTATATGTTTTGATAATTGACAAACCGAATTAGATGGAAAATAAATGCCAAATAAATGTGAGTTATTATTGAAATACACTTTGATTTATATTGTAACTTAAGTGTGTTTATTTTGTAGATATGCAAAGTTATATAAGGGGAAGAAAAGGATATGCGAAATTATTGAGCGGACGAGAATTGGAGTCCAAGAAGTTCAAGACAAGATCAAGAGAAGAAATGAAGCAATGAAAATAAATGAAGACATTTGTTGAGTCTTATTTATATTGTCTTTATTGTGATCTTGATCCGACTTTAAATTTGAGTCTTGGCTTCTCTCAAAAATGATTTTACAATATATGCATATCATAAATATTTTTATTGCATATCATAAATATTTTATTGCATTTAAAACAAATTGATTTTAAATGTTATATCATAAATATTTTCATTTCATTTAAAACAAAATATTTTTAAATGTTTTTATTGATCCAAAATGGTCCTTAAAATTGTTTTTCATGTTTATGATATTTATAATATTTATTATCTTCAAACAAAGAAATGAAAAACGTTTTATAACTTATCTTCAATAAGTTAATCGAAATTAAACTGGACCATTTCCGCAGGGTCAGTTATTCGAATAACTTATTTGGTTATTCGAATAACCTGAAGACCGTTGCCCAGGTTAGTCGAATAACCTATAAGTTATTCGAATAACCTTCTGTCCGTTGCCAGCCCAACGACTAATTTTTTAAATATTTGAACTAGTTAGTCGAATAACCTATAAGTTATTCGAATAACCTAGCTGTTTTTCAGAAACATTGTTTAATCAATTAACAACGGATAGGAGAGCTTTTGGGGCTATAAATACACCCCAAAAACTCTCATTTGATACACAACATCTGATCTAAACATTCATAAGCTTTCAAATACTCTCTACATTCATTTTATCATATTTAATCATATTTTGAGAGCCAATTCTTTGAATTTATTATTGTGTTCTTGAGCGTACTTGTTTACTCATATCTACTCTACAAAGAGAGTTATGTTTAAGTGAGTGTTAAGTGTTTTCATACACTTGAAGGGAGATTTTATAATCCCTTGTTGTAAGAAGGAATATTCTATTCCTTCGTTTGAAGTCTTGGGGTGAGGTATCCTCGAGCAAGGTTGTTTGAGACTTGTGTGATTCAAGTTCTCAAGTTGTAACGGTTTGTTAGGCACCCGGAAGCTTAACAGTGAAGTCTTGGGGTGAGGTATCCTCGAGCAAGTGAAGTCTTAAGGTGCGGTATCCTTGAGCAAGTGTAACGGTTTGTTAGGCATCCGCAAGCTTAATGGAATTAGTTGAACCTTGAGATTGTATCTGAAGAGACTGGACTTAGCCACAGTTTGTGGTGAACCAGTATAACGTTGGTGCACTTCTTCCTTACTCTTTAAATTCCGCATTTGAGTTATATTTTCCTGTGATTTTTTATAATACGCTATTCACCCCCCCCCCCCTAGTGTTAAGCACTTATTCTAACAATTGATATCAGAGCCTAACTCTCTGTAAGACTTAACAGTTTGAGAGAATCTTTCTATGGCTTCTACTCGTAGTGCTTATGCAGGAATAGGTGAAGGATCTTGCACCACAAGGCCACCACTTTTTGATGGAACCAACTACACCTACTGGAAGGAAAGAATGAGGATATTCATCCAGGCAAATAATTTTCTAATTTGGAAAATTATTAAAAATGGTGAATAGATTCCCACCAAAGCAGATGGTGATAAAGTCGTCCCAAAGCTGGAAGAAGAATATACTGCGGACGACATTAGAAAAGTGGAGAATAATGCCAAAGCTATCAACATGTTGTACTGTGCAGTAAATCCCGATGACTATCGGAAAATATCGTGTTGCACAACCGCAAAACAAATGTGGGATAAGCTTGAAATCACATGCGAAGGCACAGACCAGGTACGTGAAGCAAAAATTGATTTCTTAACTCACGAGTATGAATTATTTCACATGAAGGAAGGCGAGAAAATAGACGACATGTTTGAACGATTTTCAAAAATCGTCAATGATCTTCACGCCCTCAAGAAGACATTTACGGATCGGGAACTTGTCCGTAAAATTCTCCGAAGCCTTAATCCAGAATGGCGTTCAAAGGCCGATGCTATCCAGGAATCAATCGGCGTAACAAACGTCACAATCGACGGGCTAAGAGGTAACCTTAAAACATATGAGTCTACTATTCTTAACCCTCCTGTAGATGATCAAAGGCAAAGAAAAATTGCCTTAAAAGCAAGAACGGCTCAACCTCAAATTGATGAGGACTCAAGCAACGATGACAACGAGCTCGGACTTGTCATCAAGAGATTCCACAAGTTCATGCGAAAGGAGTATGAACGAAAAGGTAAGAAACAAGGAGGTGAATTAAAATGCTATGGATGCGGAGAAATCGGGCATATCAAACCGAATTGCCCAAATACCAAAACAAAGAATAAGGTCGCTAAAAAGCAAAGGGCCTACATCTCTTGGGGAGGTGACTCCGGCAACGAATCTAGCGACGGAGAAGAAGAGGAGACCGCAAACTTGTGTCTCATGGCAAATGAAGAAACACAAAATGAGGTATGTACCACTTCCAAAAATAAATTTACTTTTGGAGAATTGCAAGATGCCTTTGATGAGCTTTATGATGAGTTTATTAATGCTTCAAAAACAATAAATGTTTTAAGAAAACAATTAAAAGAGGAAAATCGATTTTATGGCAAAAGAAGCATGGATAAACCTGAAGGCTCAAACAAAGGTTGTTCTTCTTGCAAATCTTTAAAAGAAGAAGTAGATAGTCTTAAGAGCACTTTACACAAATTCAATTCTTCGCACAAAAATTTGAATGATGTACTTGTAAATTTGAAATCGACTAAGCATGGTATAGGTTTTAAAAATGAGCCAAAAGAAAAAGTTGAGTCCATTCATAAACCGCCTAAGACTCAACCTAGGCCGAATAAAATAAATGCCAACACTCAACCTAGAATTATTAATCCTAGAGTTGCTTATCATCCTAGAATTAATAATAGAAGAAATGTTGGTACATATAGGCCACCTAGGCAAGATTTTCGAAAATTGCATCAAAACAATTTTTCTAAAAATAGAATGAATAAATATAGACCTACAAATTACTATCATCCTAGACGTATGCATAATCCGAATGTTATATGTCATTATTGCAATAAAATAGGACATATAGCTCCTGTTTGTTTTACCCGACATAGGCACTTCAATAATAGCCAATCACACTATGTCGCACCTAACTTACAAGGACCCAAAATGGCTTGGGTACCAAAGTCTCATTAATTTGTTTTGTAGGTATGTTTGAAGGGATCAAGTGTACTTTGCTACCTTGATAGTGGATGCTCCAAACACATGACCGGGGATGCATCTAAATTCCTTCAACTAAAACCTAAGGAGGGAGGAAGCGTTATTTTTGGTGACAATAACAAAGGAAAAATTATCGGTATTGGCTCGGTCGGTAAGGACGAAACCTCCTCTATCAAGAATATTTTGTTAGTTAAAGGTTTAAAACATAATCTCTTGAGCATAAGTCAATTATGTGACAAGAGAAATCTTGTTTTATTTGATTCCGAAGAATGCTTGGTTATTCGTCGTAGTGATTTTAAAATTATTCTTCGTGGTATTAGAATAGACAATATCTATATGGTTGATCTAGAAAATTCTTCATCAAGTTTTGTTAATTGCCTTATGAGTAAAGAAGAAGACATGTGGTTATGGCATCGACGAGTAGCTCACATAAATATGAATCTTTTAAACAAACTAGTTTCCCAAGATTTAGTAATTGGTCTTCCAAAAATCAAATTTGAAAAGGACACAATTTGTGAACCATGTCAAAAAGGGAAACAAACAAAAGCTTCTCTTAAATCCAAAAAGATTGTTTCAACCACTAGATCTTTGCAACTTCTTCACGTGGACCTTTTCGGACCATCTAGAATTGAAAGTTTTGGTGGAAATCTTTATGCTTTTGTAATTGTTGATGACTACTCTAGATTCACATGGACTTTATTTCTTGCTCATAAAAGTGATGCATTTCAAGCTTTCAAAAGTTTTCTTAAACGTGTGCAAAATGAAAAGAGCACAACCGTCACTTCCATAAGAAGTGATCATAGGGGAGAGTTCGATCATAATCTCTTCGCGGATTTCTGTGACGAACTCGGTATTGAACATACCTTTTTGGCTCCACGTACACCACAACAAAATGGAGTGGTGGAACGGAAAAATCATTGCCTCGAAGAGATGGCTAGAACCATGCTCGATGAGTCAAAGATTTCCAAGAAATTTTGGGCGGATGCCGTGAGTACCGCTTGCTATGTTTTAAACAGAGCAGTCATTCGACCGATACTCATGAAAACTCCATATGAACTTTATAAGGGAAGAAAGCCTAATATCTCCCATCTTAGAGTTTTCGGTTGTAAATGTTTTATCCATAATAATGGAAAAGATAACTTGGGAAAGTTTGATGCAAAATCTGATGAAGGTATTTTTCTTGGTTACTCATCACGTAGCAAAGCATATAGGGTATTCAATAATCGTAATGAAACCGTCGAGGAGTCCCCTCATATTGTATTTTGTGAAAGTGAAGCTCGCTTGGCGAGAAAGGAATTTTGTGATAATCTTGCAGAATCTTTAAACAAGATGAATATTCAAGACAAAGAGCAAACGGAAAATTCAAATGAGACTCAAGATGAACCCATGGAACAATCGCAAGAGGAGGCACAATCACAAGAATCGATGATGCCTAAGGCTTGGAGGACGTCTAAAGACCATCCTCTCGACAAGGTAATTGGCGACATCGAGAAAGGGGTAAGTACTCGAAACCTTCTCAAAGACACCGTAGGTCATATGGCATTTGTTTCCCAAATTGAACCTACTACCATTTCCGAAGCAATTGGGGATGAGCATTGGACCTTGGCAATGCAAGAGGAGCTTAACCAATTCAAACATAATGACGTTTGGGAATTGGTGCCAAGACCCGATAATCATACCATAATTGGTACGAAATGGGTTTTTCGTAATAAATTAGACGAAAATGGAATTATCACTAGAAACAAAGCTAGGATAGTTGCTAAGCGTTATAATTAAGAAGAAGGTATTGATTATGAAGAAACCTATGCACCCATTGCACGCCTAGAAGCCATTCGTTTATTACTTGCTTTTTCATCTTCAATGAATTTTAAATTGTATCAAATGGATGTCAAGAGTGCCTTCCTCAATGGTTTTATTCAAGAGGAATTGTATGTTGAACAACCCCGGGGGTTCGAAGACTTTAAATCTCAGGATTATGTCTTCAAGCTCAAGAAAGCACTCTATGGTTTAAAACAAGCTCCACGAGCTTGGTATGAACGCTTGAGCAAATTCCTTCTGGAAAATGAATTCAATAGGGGGAAAGTCGATACTACTCTTTTTATCAAGAGCAAAGACAATGACATTCTTTTAGTACAAATTTATGTTGATGACATTATTTTTGGTTCCACTAACGAGTCTCTATGCAAGGAATTCTCAAATTTAATGACTAGTGAATTTGAGATGTCAATGATGGGTGAGCTTACTTTCTTTTTGGGGTTGCAAGTGAAAAAAATGAAAGAAGGAACTTTCATTTGTCAATCTAAGTATTGCAAAGAATTGCTTAATCGATATGCTAAAGCAATGAGCACTCCAATGAGCACATCCGACCATCTTGACAAGGATGAAAAAGGTAAGGAAGTCGATACCAAAAAGTACCGAGGTATGATCGGCTCTCTTCTTTATTTAACTGCTAGTAGACCGGACATCATGTTTAGCGTTTGTATGTGCGCTAGATATCAATCTTGTCCGAAGGAGTCACATTTAACTGCGGTTAAACGGATAATAAAGTACCTTGTTAGTACGATGAATATGGGATTATGGTATCCCAAAGGTTCTTCATGCCAATTGATTGGCTATTCCGACTCTGATTTTGCAGGTTGCAGATTAGACCGCAAGAGCACTAGTGGCACTTGCTATTTGCTCGGTAGCTCCTTAGTTTCTTGGTTTAGCAAGAAACAAGTTAGTGTTGCGTTATCCACAACCAAGGCTGAATATATAGCCGCGGGGAGCTGTTGCGTTCAAATCCTTTGGATGAAGCAACAACTCTTGGATTATGGTCTTAGTATTGATCATGTTCCTCTTAAATGTGACAATACTAGCGCCATAAGCTTGACGAAGAATCCAATTCTTCATTCAAGAACGAAACATATAGAAATTAGGTACCATTTTATAAGAGATCACGTTCTAAAAGGTGATGTCGAGATTGAATTTGTTGAAACAAAATATCAATTGGCCGACATCTTCACTAAGCCTTTAGATAAAGAGTCCTTCTTCCGTATTCGGAGTGAACTCGGAATACTTGACTCTATGTTGATCTAATGCATACATTTAGGTTGCATTATTTTATTAAATTATTACTAACTTGAGCGTCGGAGACGTTTATTTTTATTTTGCAGGTATCGCCCTAGAGACAGGGGGAACTTGGTTAAAGTTTGAAGCATTTTTTTTGGCTTGTGAAATATTTGATTATGGAAATTGCATCTTTGATTTGATAAAATTATTTTTCATTTTTACAAAATTTTGATAAATTATCATATAGATTTATCAAAACTATAGTTTATTTTTAAACAAATTTCAAAAAATGAAAATTATTTTTCGAGTTTTCTGTTTGCCGATTTTTCAAAAGTCGTCGAAGTTAATCGACTAACTTTCAGTTATTCGAATAACTTGCTTATCCAGAAATTCAAGCTGTTTCCAGATAGTCGACTAACCAAAAGTTATTCGACTACCTACGGCCAGTTCAAAAATCTGACCGTTTTCTATACGTTGGTAGAGTCCAAAAATCTGAAAATTTGCATTTAATGCTATTCTTTTCTGGACTCTATAAATAGGAATAGTATGTATTCAAAGGACTCACTTCAAAATAATTCATATTCACAAGAATTCTATTTCAAAGTCTTCAAAATTCTTCAAAAGTTCTTATTGCCTACAATTTCAAATGGCAAATAGAAGTTCTAAAAGATCTCGTGCCGGAAAGAATGTTGCTTCTTCTTCAAACATTCCTCCATCTACATATTGTTATGATGATGGAACTTTTCTATGGTTCGAAAAAGAAGTCGAACTTCAACGTTTCATTCAAAAATTTGATAATCGAGAAATTCTTCCTCCTCGATTTACCACCGGAAGATATCTTGCCGATTCTATTCATTCAAACATTCTTTTACAAAGTCAAATAATCGACTTTGTTTATCTAAAATACGATTTCATTCATCCTCACTTGATTCAAGCTTTCTATTCAAATCTAAAGAAAGATGAGGAAGGGGTACTTTCTACCAAAATTAATGGTATTCTTATTCTTCTAAATGAAGAAAATATTCAAGCCCTCACAAACCTTCCCCGTGATGGCCAAGACATCAATCAATATACCGGTGTCGAAGGAATGCTCTTTGATGAACAAGTCCTTTTCAACCAAATTGGAATTGGACCCTTTGAATTCACTCAAGAGCACAAGCGTGCCCCTATCAAAAATTTGCTTCCGGTTTCGTTTGATTTTCTACATTATCACTCGTTTTCTCAAACCGAGAAAAAGCAATCACACCACAATTGGCCGTGAAGACGCAAAAATTATGCATTCTATTATTTCCAATGCACGCATAAATTGGTGTAAACTTATTCTTACTCATATGCTTGATTCAATAGGAGGTGACAAACCTCTTCCATATGCATTTCTTATAATGCATCTTCTTGAAGCGTCTCAAATCAACACCACTGTTGGTCCTCTCAAAAAGGGCACCAAACATTGGGAAATACAAGAAACTTCTTTCCATGGCCATTATCAACAACATCCTCCTCCTCCTCCAACTCAAGCTCGTCGTCCTCGTGCTCAACCGGATGCGTCACTTCAAACCATCTCGGAGCAACTTGCTTCTCTATCAACTTCAATGAATCGAATTGATAGAAATGTGTCTCGCACGGAAAGAAATGTGTGAAGGCTTAGTGAAGAACTCCACGGATATTTTGACCATGTCAATTATTCGTATTCTCACGTATTTTCCGCAAGTGATTCTAGCAATGATTTCGACGACAATAGTTCTTAAATTTTATTTTTGAACTTTTATTTTGTATTACTCTTTATGTAATTTTCCTTTTTCATTAATAAAATTGTCTTTTTGTTAATGTCAAAAGGGGGAAGATAAGGGGATATGCATTTCGTTTTTGTGCATTTTATTTTAAAATATTTTATGCATAAATTGAGGGGGAACTCAATAATAACTTGTATAATATTTGGCATAGTCAAATTATATTTTTATGCATATCACCATATTGGTTTGCCATTATCAAAAAGGGGGAAATTGTTGGAACATATATGTATGTTCATATTTATATGTTTTGATTATTGACAAACCGAATTAGATGGAAAATAAATGCCAAATAAATGTGAGTTATTATTGAAATACACTTTGATTTATATTTTAACTAAAGTGTGTTTATTTTGTAGATATGCAAAATTACATAAGGGGAAGAAAAGGATATGCGAAATTATTGAGCGGACGAGAATTGGAGTCCAAGAAGTTCAAGACAAGATCAAGAGAAGAAATGAAGCAATGAAAATAAATGAAGACATTTGTTGAGTCTTATTTATATTGTCTTTATTGTGATCTTGATCCGACTTTAAATTTGAGTCTTGGCTTCTCTCAAAAATGATTTTACAATATATGCATATCATAAATATTTTTATTGCATATCATAAATATTTTATTGCATTTAAAACAAATTGATTTTAAATGTTATATCATAAATATTTTCATTTCATTTAAAACAAAATATTTTTAAATGTTTTTATTGATCCAAAATGGTCCTTAAAATTGTTTTTCATGTTTATGATATTTATAATATTTATTATCTTCAAACAAAGAAATGAAAAACGTTTTATAACTTATCTTCAATAAGTTAATCGAAATTAAACTGGACCATTTCCGCAGGGTCAGTTATTCGAATAACTTATTTGGTTATTCGAATAACCTGAAGACCGTTGCCCAGGTTAGTCGAATAACCTATAAGTTATTCGAATAACCTTCTGTCCGTTGCCAGCCCAACGACTAATTTTTTAAATATTTGAACTAGTTAGTCGAATAACCTATAAGTTATTCGAATAACCTAGCTGTTTTTCAGAAACATTGTTTAATCAATTAGCAACGGATAGGAGAGCTTTTGGGGCTATAAATACACCCCAAAAGCTCTCATTTGATACACAACATCTGATCTAAACATTCATAAGCTTTCAAATACTCTCTACATTCATTTTATCATATTTAATCATATTTTGAGAGCCAATTCTTTGAATTTATTGTTGTGTTCTTGAGCTTACTTGTTTACTCATATCTACTCTATAAAGAGAGTTCTGTTTAAGTGAGTGTTAAGTGTTTTCATACACTTGAAGGGAGATTTTATAATCCCTTGTTGTAAGAAGGAATATTCTATTCCTTCGTTTGAAGTCTTGGGGTGAGGTATCCTCGAGCAAGGTTGTTTGAGACTTGTGTGATTCAAGTTCTCAAGTTGTAACGGTTTGTTAGGCACCCGGAAGCTTAACAGTGAAGTCTTGGGGTGAGGTATCCTCGAGCAAGTGAAGTCTTATGGTGCGGTATCCTTGAGCAAGTGTAACGGTTTGTTAGGCACCCGCAAGCTTAACGGAATTAGTTGAACCTTGAGATTGTATCTCAAGAGACTGGACTTAGCCACAGTTTGTGGTGAACCAGTATGACTTTGGTGCACTTCTTCCTTACTCTTTAAATTCCGCATTTGAGTTATATTTTCCTGTGATTTTTTATAATACGCTATTCACCCCCCCCCCCCTCTAGCGTTAAGCACTTATTCTAACAACATCCTCCCCAACTTAAATGAACACTCGTCCTCGAGCGTACTCAGAGTTGTTTTAGAAGCCAAACACTCGATCAATAACCTTACCTCGCATATACCCGGGGTGATTGAACGTCACCTATCTCATATAGGTCCGACAACACATTGTAGCTAAAAATGTTCAATCCAACCTAGCACATAAGCCATAGGACCATCGTTCTACTTTTGAAATGTTTCATATGATCAGAATCCCACATTAATACTGTGAACAAGCCCGAACAAGCTGTAATAACCCATACCTGCAACCGCAGGTGTAGTTACATGATAGACCACATAATTCTAACGGTTGTAGTGATAGATCCTAATCACAACCACTGAACACAACACCCGAACATCGATAGGAAAACTTTTATCAACCAAAGTCTCATCTCACACGTGCATATACAACCAATGATAACTAAATCACGCGGTGAACCATAACCATTTACAATATCAACCATCCATGAAGTTACTTCTCCTTTGGCAATTGCATATCAATTTCTGGGTCGAAGCTCGATACTCCTCTTCCAACATCCTGAATTCGAAACTGTTTGTATTCATTAATGATCCATCTGATCTCTTCTAATCCAACACACTACTCTGGTGACATCACACCTCACAACACAGGACTAAGCCACAACTCTCATAGTACGCGTGCTAATAAGCAACGGTCCGAGTATACTAAATTCATGAAAATGACTCGAATGAAAGAGTTGTACCACAAGCTCACTAGTACCACAATAACACAAGGCTGAGAATCCGTCTTGCATCATAGAAAAAGAGCACCTGAATCTAATTGCGACGTACTCAGACAATAGTTCACCTGAGACACCCCAAGTCACCATGCTCAAAACCATCAACCAAGCGCCATTTGATGTCTAGTACCACAAGCAAATCATCATGCCCACGGAGAAGTACATAATGCAATGCCAAACTAGTAAACCTCACCATTGAACCATTTGGTTACCCCAGAAAGGGAAAGTACCTCGAAGAGAGCCGCTTTGCAAGTTCCACAAGTACCACCCCAACTATATGCTATGAGCTCGTCAATCACAATGGAACTGAGATACATGATAGAATAATAATAATCGGCTCTTCTATAGCTCACATTGACATCAACTTCACGCGAAACTTAGTTTCCAACAACATAATTCACCTGGCACGGTCACAGATCTCCAGCCCAAGCATATCATATATAAGCAATCCAACAAGTACACATGTATATGCTAACTAAAACAAGATTCTCATTCTCCTGGACTGGCATAAATAACCCTCTATGGTAGGCATGAGCAAATTGCATTGTCATAGCTCAAATCAACAAGTTAACACAAAATCAGTAATTACCAAGTTTGTTCTGGAATTTAGCATCTTGGAAATTTCACGTATAATCCATATAGTTGTTAGCAGAGTTACGCATACGAGAAACATTATACCTTTAAGTTCAATATCCCACTCTAGGCATATCATGGCCTACGCATCTTCCGAGCATGAATATTGGCTCGGTGCTTGCACACAGATTCAAACCTAACATATATTCACACTCACAATGTATAGCTGTCACCATCAATTAGCTCAGCTAGTGC
This sequence comes from Nicotiana benthamiana, assembly GCA_034376525.1. Lineage (NCBI taxonomy): Eukaryota > Viridiplantae > Streptophyta > Magnoliopsida > Solanales > Solanaceae > Nicotiana > Nicotiana benthamiana. The sequence continues at coordinate 138,863,505 of CM067341.1, read as the reverse complement.
ATCCAATGAGTTAGATAAAAACTTAGTCAAGTAAGAAGATATTTGGTTCGAACCATGGTAAAACCATCAAGAATACTTTCAAATATGTTCGCCACATAACTAAGCTATCAATATGAGGCAAAGGATACTTGTTCTTCACTGTTACTTTATTCACTTGCCTGTAATCAATACACATTCTCTTTGTGCCATCCTTCTTTTTCACAAATAAGACCGGTGCACCCCAAGGTGACACAATAGGCCGAATGAACCTCTTTTCTAGGAGTTCCTGAAGTTGCTCCTTCAATTCTTTCAACTCTGCCGGTGCCATAAGATATGGTGAAAAAAATGGGCTGAGTGTCCGGTACCAAGTTGATACTGAAATTAATATCCCTGTTCGGTATCATGCCCGACAGGTCTGCAAGAAATACATCGGAAAAAATGCCTAACAACAGTGACAGAATTAATATTAGGAGTCTCATCTCCAACATCTCGCACAAAACTAGATATGACAGACAACCTTTCCCAACCATACGCTGGGCTTTCAAGAAAGACTTAATCTGCTAGAAACATAATCAGTCATACCATGCCACTCGATCCGCGGTACACACGACATAGCCAAAGTAACTATCTTAGCATGACAGTCTAGAGTAACATGACACGGAGATAGCCAGTCCATCCCAGAATAACATTAAAGTCTACCATGCTCAAATCAATATATCATCTCGGGTCTCCACACCCTTAATAATCACAACACCTGACCGGTACACACGGTCCAAAATAATAGTATCGCCCACCGGAGTAGATGTATGAACAGGTAAAGAAAGAAACTCCCGGGGAATACTCAAATGACGAGAAAAATAGGAAGACACATAAGAATAGGTGGAACCGGGACTGAATAATACAACAACATCTATGTGGCAGACTGAGAGGATACCTGTAATGACAGCATCTGAAACAATGGCAGTTGTTCCGTCTGTAATAGCATAGAAACGGGCTTGGCCACAACCTGATCGACCTTAAGTCTCCGTAATCCATAGCTGACTCACCGACACTCCTCAAACTGGAAGCAATATAGCACATAACCGTGCAATCAACTTAATTAATAGTAAACTCTCCAACTTAGCTCAAAGTCATATATCAAAATGCACTCAATAATTCACAACGCATATACTCTATTGCTGCCGTAATACCATGATGAGATTGAAATCACTCCTTCATATGCTTGTGGAAACACGAATCATCGAAAATTTTAACTCTTCTGCAATTTTTGCATTCACTCCACACAACAATTAAGCCTACTCTTTAGGCGACAAAATTTTACTAAGTCCTAAAATTTTCAATAATTTTGGCAGAGTTTTCTTTGTAATTGGGCCTATTCACATGCCAGAGAATCACCAAAACGATCCTAACAACACGTCCACAACTTGACAAAGCATCACAATGTATATTAACAATATTAATCTCATTGTTACATGTATTATATTATCAAAATTGATAGATGGACATGCGTTGCACCTATTTGAATCATAACACATAGAAAATACCTTTCTATCCTCTATTATTGGGATATTCAACCGAGTAAGAACATATTGTTTCTTTAATGTTTTCGACCTTCAAGGTGGGCTCCTCGACTCAGTGATTTCATCATAATACATTTACAGAAGCGATCTCATCTCCCAGACTTATCTAACTAGTATGACAAGTAGATTTCCCTCATAATCCAATTACCAACTAGCTTTACCTTTTGTTAATATTTTTGTATACCTTCCACTGCCATACACATTACACAATCACCTAATCTTCCTCAGTCTAAACTCATATCGTAACATAAAATTTACTTCACTCCAAATAAGAGACATAAAAATATTCTTCACGCGCCCATAACTCGGGGCTACACATCAAATCACAATGAAAATTAAATACTTAATAGTTCATCTATCATCCTGCAGCCATTCCTCGTCACTTCCAAGTCATATGGATACATCTCGCAGTATTAACATACTCCTCACGTAGCTATCCAACCATCATTCCCACTAATACAATATCATACATACAAGTTCAAGACACTTGCTCGCACAATCATCACCTCGGTGCTCAAGCCATAGGCAAGGATCCGGCCTCAAGTCCTCCAGACTGGCTTAACATCAAACTCACAGAGATCATGTCTCACCCTTCGATCGGGGAATTACAAGACATCAAGGCACATCTAATACTGAGCGCTCGTTCGCGCATACGTTCACATGGAAGGAATTGTAAGAGTTACCTTTCAAACTGAATCAAGGACGCACGATAAGAATTTCAAGAATATGAAATTTTTCCTAAAGGTTTTGTAGCCTCTCGAGGATAAATACATACGTCTCCATACCGATCCGCGAGACTCTACTAAACTTGCTCATGACTCGTGAGACCTAGTAACCTAGGCTCTGATACCAACTTGTCGCGACCCCAACCCGGTCATGATGGTGCTCAGCACACTACCGGGCAAGCCTGACCATTTATCCACTCTAAACTCAATTAATTAAACAGATGTGGTTAAATGAGATGGAGAATCAATAACCCATTTAAGTCAAAGGTCTAGAAGTACTGATAAAATTTGGAATGCTTAACGAAATACATAATACAATCCCAAAACATGGATCCAGTGTCACGATCATGGGCCTCTATATATAGAGTTTCCATCCTAATACAAGGCTGTCAAAAAGCAAAAATACGAAACATAAAGATAGGGATAAAGGGAAGAAATTTAAAGCTGCGAACGTCGTGCAGCTACATCGATGCTCCCGAAAGCTAACTTTGCTCGATCAAAATTGGATCTACTCTGCCTGAGAAGAACTTGGATCTGCACGCAAGGTGCATGGAGTAAAGCGAATACTCCGACCCAGTGAGTAATAAGCATAAATATAGTCCGAAGGTAAGAAATCACAGAAAATACACAAAGTAATCTATATCTAGCAGTTTACATCAATAATAGTGAAAGCAGTAACATTAATACAGCTAAAGAAAAAAATGCATGAAAAGATGCAACATGTATAACGGTACACTCTATTACTCGTTGTGGCGTGCATGCCGCTCCATTTATTTATCGTCGCCGATGCTCACTACAGCCCAAACTCCGGAGGGGCTCCTACAGCCCAAGCGCAGTATCAACCATCTTGTGGCATCACATAGGCTCTCGACCTCAATAAAAATATATCATTGATGCGGCGTGCAGCCTGATCCATATCAAGGAAAACATCCTCACTATCGGGTCCTCGATCCATCTCAGTCAACTAATTTCACAGCCACTCGGGCATGACATACTATGGGATCTCAGCCCCCATATCTTTTTCATTTAAGAATTTTGTTCAAATATATAGTTCTTATCATAATCCTTACAGTTGAAAACATGACTGATAATATAATGTATGCAAACAAGTGACGAAAACACATAAGGATTCCCTAACGATTTTAAAGGTCGGCACAAGGCCCCAAATATGGCAATAAGCCAAATTTTCTATAATAAAGTATGCGTATCAATCGCCAATATAGTAGAAATAACACTCTGGATGGACTAAGCCACAATCCCTTATATTATACGACCTCGCACTCGTCATAGAATGCGTGTCACTCCTCAATATAGCGCTACGATGTGATAGTCCGGGGTTTAATATCCTCAGAGCTTCATTTACATCTATTACTTACCTCTCGCCGGCATAAGACTAGCTCGCTATGCCCTTGCCTCTCAAATTGGCCTCCGTGTGTGACGATTATGTCCAAAATCACACAAATATCGATGAAGCTCGATTTCTAAAAGAAGAGATTTTAGCCATACATATCTGGGACTTAACCCTTAATGGTACTACAATGATCCACTACTCTTAGGTAAACTTCAATCTACAATACAACATTTAACAGGGCCAATACTAGTAATAAATTCCATAACTTACGCCATTTAGGCATATTATCAAACACCTTATAGGCATAGATATTTACACTTCTTAACTATATTATTGTCTATCCAACTATCACCATTAACTAACAATTCATCCTACCATTATTCTTTGATAACTTATACTCTTAACATCACATGTGTGATCAACCATTCACACCCAACCCATATAATTCCATCAAATTATCATCTTTAAATCCCTACCATGTTCATGTTTTTAAATTGAGAATTATGGCCTCCAATCAACATACCATAAGTTGTAATACATGAATCATACTCATAATCCCCTAATAACCCCATATGTGTAAGTCTAAGGTGTAGGATTACCTCTTGTAGACAAATCTTGAAAGACAATGGGGTGTTCTTGAAATTTTGAAGAAATCCTATTAAATCCAATCAAAATCGTGCTGTAACTAGTGATTGAGAAGTGAAATAACCATGAAAACACACTTAAAAACTCACCTTATGTGTGCAATTGGATGCCTTGGTCGAGTTGGGGTGTAGAGGAAGCCCTGAGCTTGAGAAATGACCCAATTTCTCTTATTTCCGGTCTTTAGGGCATTTTAAAACCTTCCAGGCACGCGAGTTTGCGGACTATTCGCGCGTTGTTTGCGCGTTGGAGGCAGAATACTCAGCAAAATACGCGAAATGCGGGACTTTGCACAAAGTTCGCGCACAGTTCGCGCGAGTGACACCTGCACAGTAAAATGGTCACAACTTTCTATATGCATCTCTAAATATCAAACGGTTTATTGCGTTGGAAACTAGACTCAAAGGGCTTTAATTTGATAGGTTTTTCATCATATAATTCCATATATATCTGGAGATATGGTCGTCGAAAATGAGGTATTGTGCGCACTCATTTACAACTTTCGTCTATTATGAAATTTTCCAACTTAAAAAGTTCCCGTTAGTCATCCGAAATCAATTAGAAGCCCCAGGACCTCAAAAAAACAAGCTAATATATCTCATAACATTATTAAAACTTGTTCCAATCAATAAAACATCTCAAAGAACATCAAAACCATCAATTCACATCGAATTCAAGCCTAAGTTTTTCCAAAAACGTTTGAAACACGCGTTCGATAAAAAACCCAACAAAACCACGTTCGAATGACCTGAAATTTTGCACACCCATTTCAATTCACCTAATGAAGATATGGAAACTCTCGGAATTCCATTCGGACTCCTGGATCAAAATATCACCTATCAACCAAAAATCGCCAACATACTAACTTCGCCAATTCTAGCCTAAATCTACACCGGACCTCAAAAATCACTTCCGATCACGCTCCTAAGTCACAAATCATCTCCCAGAGCTAAATGAACCATCGAAATTCACGTCCGATCCCTTTAACTCAGAAGTCAACGTCTGATTGACTTTTCCAACTTGAGCCTTCTTAAAAGAGGCTAAGTGTCTCGTTTCTTATCAAAACCAATCCAAACCAACTCGATCACATAAGATACGAATAATGAAGCATAAAAAAGCTGAGAATGAAAAAAAATAGAGCGGTAATCCATAAGATGACGGGTCAGGTCACCACAAATATAGGGATAAGAAATGTGAGGATTGGTTATGTAAGAATTATAATGTAAATATTATATTTTTTATGGAACGTTTGATTCTTTGTATTTAGAATTATAAGAATGGTGCATGATTGCCCATGTAACAACTAACACCTGATTCTATATAATCGGATTCACATATCACTCTTTTCCACGACAATATTCTTATGAAACTGGCGGTTTATAGGAGTATAAAGATAATGATCAGATTTGACAACAATCACTATAAGTCTTATCCTAGTAGGTACATACAAATTTTAGCTACATTTGAAATAGACTTTTAATGTCAGCGTTCTGTAATTAGAATGAAATATTACTCCTATATAATTTTTTAAAAAAATAACGAGAAGGATATAAACGTAAATCACGTGAAAAAAAAGCCGCCTAAAATGCTTGGAGTATCGAATTTATGTAATTTTAACAAATATAAATATGATACAATCTCAAATTCATTAAAACATATCAAATGAATATTATACGATCAAATAAAAATATTCATACTGGCAATATTAGTAATCACATACCTACATAAAATTTATATTGTTACTCGATATATAAGATAATATAGTTATGAAATTATAAGTCTAGACATAAAATAAATTCTATATACAAGAAAATACAATTTAATCTAGTAAAATTTAAATGAGTTTAATCAATTACCACAAGAATTTACTTATAAATGGAGAATTTAAAAAAAAAAAAAAAATATATATATATATATATATATATATATATATATATATATATATATATATATATATATATATATATATATATATATATATATATATATATATAAAGGATGATTCACGAATCCCGACGTAACAAACGTCTGATTCTGTTCTATATATTCTTCTTCATGAGTGACAGTCACATATCAGTGTAAAATATTTCCTCCTTCCCAAGTAAAAAAAAATGGCAGTTATCAATAATATAGTTGGCAACATTCCTGCGAACCGCGCTGTAAGCACAGTGACAACTGGGTTTGCGAGCACTTGTGGAATCATTCTCCTGGTTTGGCATTACGAGAACAAATCCATCCACCTTCCAATATATATGATTGTTATCTTCTTTATCTTTGCTATTTTTGGCGGGATCTCCTTCCTTATTTTAGCTTTTTATTTAGTGAAAGAATGGACAAAGGCTGCAGTACCTGAGCAGGAGGTTGCTCCACCTGAGCAGGAACTCCCACAGGTATGATCAAAAACTCCTTCTCACTTTCGTCTCTTACTATAAATCATCTCCTAGCTATTTGGTGAGAAATAAGTTAGACTGTTTTTTTATTTTTTTATTTTGGTGAGAAATCATCTCTTATCAGATATAGAGTCTTGTTTACTACTCTTTGGTTCATGCTTATAACTGGTATACGGTATATTTGTTGGTTGCTTGCTCTATTTATTTTGTTGGGTTCTCTTGTTCTTCTCTATTCTGATGTATTTGAGAGACTTCTGTTTATTCATTCTAGATATTCTTGTTTTTGTTTGTTGAGTATACAGTCTATATTTGTTGCTTGCTTGCTCAATTTATTTTGTTGGTTTCTCTCATCTAAACGGTTGTTCTTCTCTGCTATGATGGATTGTGAAAATGGTATTGACCATTGTACTTATAACATTTGTTTTTCTCGAATGCAGTTACCTGTTGCGCCTGAGCCCTGATTTCAAGTTGCTGCTCGATGCTGTCATTGTTAGGGGATGTGTCAACTAGCTAGAGCTTTAATTTGCAGAAGTTTCGTTGATGTAGTGTAAGAATGTTATATTTACTGAAGTTTAACCGTAAGAATGTTATATTTACTGAAGTTTAAGCGTAAGAATGTTATATTTGCTGAAGTTTGAGCGTAAGAATGTTATATTTGCTGAATTTTAAGCGTAAGAATATTATATTTGCTGAAGTTTAATTAACGTGCATGGTGTAAGATGTTTTATTTACTTTAACTTCACAGGATTTTGGCTGAATGCTTGCTTTAGCTATTTCAGTTACATTCTGTTGTTACAACTCTTACAATTAATGCATCGTCCAAATTCGTTTGGTTTATTAATTTGTCTTGATCCTTCGGACTCATAGTACTAATTAAGTCCTCTGAAATGAACATTTGGTGAATTCCTTTTTGTGCAGTACTACTGCTATACTAGAGATTTGCAGCACCATTGTACCTAGGCGTACCTCTAAATTCGTATTTGGACTTATCCACATATGCTGTTGTTGTCAGAGAGACAGTACCATGCAGTTGGGATGGTCATTTTTTTCCCAAAGGAATTTCATGCTTATTTTGATATATTAATAGTAAGATTTTAGGAATTGATTTCGGTTTATGTGACATATACTTATCCGTTTCAATTTATGTAAATTATTTGACTAGTCACATAGTTCAAGAAAAAAGAGAACTTTTAAATTTATGATGTAAAATTTTATGTGGCTATAAATCATTACATAAAGATAAATTTTTTCTAAATATAAAAAATGATCATTCTTTTTGTCACGAACTAAAAGAGGAAATAGTTTCATAAATTGAAACGGACGTGGACTATAAAACTAAGGCATCATGCTTATTCATTGAGAGTATGTGAATTATTAGTTTGTCTAAGATTTATTTTTAAATCCTTTGAACTTGATAAAGATGAATAGACCAATTCAACGTAATCAATCTTTACTAAAGTAGTTGAATTATATCTCCCTGAAAAATACTTAACCAGTTTTAGCTGGCCTCTCGGCTCTCGCCCAACCAAATCTATTATTCTAGTTTCTAAAATCTTCTGCTAGTCACAAACTAACTCACTGAGATATATTCAGAAAAAGAAAATAGAGATATATTTCTGTTTAACCAAAAAATATAATTTGGTTAAAGCTCGAATTTAGAGCAAAGAAATCGGATTACTGATAAACTAGAGACCAAAATAAAAAGCTTTTAGAGAGTAAAAATAAAGCAGTAAGAATTTGTTATTTCAATATGATGTCAAGAATGTTCTGTCTGTTTAAAAATGATGAAACTTCCTCCTTTTATAGCTGACAAGAAGCAACGTATTGATCTAAATAATAAAGAGCATTTAATGAGACGTTACATAATCATTGATATTAAATACTGATTAACTAACGTATCAGGTATTTAATAATGAACGTAGACTACTTTTTGTCATCAGATTCTTGTCTTCGATGCCCTTTTTATCCGTTGATATTAAATGACTTGAATAGACATGAGGCTCGTATCTAAGATTCTCTCTCGTGTCTGTTTTCTTTTCTTCTCCATGCCTGTTGTCTTCCGTGCCTTTTAATTATTTATTGCTCTTTGACTGATTGACCAGTCCACGTGTCAGGACACGTAATCTTTAATTCAAATTCAGTTTTTTTCCAATACAGAAAGTCCCCCCACTTCTCATTTATTTATCAATTAAATAATTGGGAAGTGGATCCTAAAAAGAATTTTGTCACAATTAATGCTTGTGTTAGTATCGACGTCTCATCTGTCTTTCTCATTTAATGCTTCATACACACGTCACTTTCTGATTGGATCTGCAGTTTTATACCCATTTTTCTAGATCTGTTCAACTTCCTCTATTTACGAAGTGATGGTTAACTTTAATATAGGCTTTCCATCATTGCTTCCCTTAATTTTGACGGTTGTTCCCATATAAACCTTTAATTCACACTTTCTTTGTCTTTTTCTTCATCAATTTCCATCAAGCATTCACATTCCCTCTCTTTCTTTTACTTTTACTTACTTCAAGATTATCTAACAATGGCATCTCCAAACCCTATCCCTAGAAAAGTTTTACTTCTCGATCAATTTCCTAATGCACCTGCTCCGATCAAACATTCAAGAGGCAGAGGAGGAAGACTTCGAAGTATGGGATCTACACGTTGAGGTTTAACTGGTTCTGCCCCTCCTTCTTCTGGTTCTGGAATCAAAGGTTCCTCTTCCAAAACTCAATCTTCAAAAGGTAAAGAAGTTTCAGACCCTTCTATAGAAACCACAGTTGAAGAAATTATACCGAGTAATTTATCTTTTGCAAGTGATAGAACATCCATTCAAAAGCAAATTGCAAAATTGGAAAAGACCGATTCTTATCTTTCAATTATAACTGAACTCACAATTCCTACCATTAGAAGAGATTGCAACTGAAAAGAGAGTATTCGTTTACCAGTTCCTTCCATAAACCAGAGAATTTCATCTTATAAAAATGGATTTTCTTTTGTTTATACCTACCACTTCACTTTGGGGTTCAAACCTGCCATAAACCCAATCATCCTCAATTTTTGTAGGTTTTTCAACATTTGCTTAGCTTAGATTGGCCCTTTAGTTTGGAGGGTTGTAGCTTGTTTGAGATTCTTGTATTCTAAGGCAAAAATCAATTTTACCTTTTCCCATCTTATCCACTTATACCACCCAGTTTACTGCTCCATGAGGTTTTTATCTTAACTGCAAGTAGTAAGAGAGTTTTGGTAAACGCTGATGATGATAAAGATCGTGGGTGTATCTTCGTTACATTGTTGTTCGCACAGTGAATTTGCTGGGAGAATCAAACATTCCCTTTCTTGAGAAGTGAAATTTTGCACGTAAGTTTCTACTTACCTTTCCCGTACCTATTTTCCGAGATTTTGATTTTATCTCTAAACTTATCCCTTTTTTGTTTTTTTGTAGCAACCATGGGGGACGTGGAACCTGTTTGCATCTTTCGTGGTTGGGTAGATTCAATTTTGAAAATTGCTTCTAAGGAATATAGGACTTCGAAGTCTATTTCTTCCTTACACGGGTGGATAGTGAAAACACACGGTATATATCTCTTTTTATGTATGTTTTTCTAAATACATATACTAAATACCAAATCTTTCTTTTTACCAGGATTTAGAATAAAAGGGATGACAGTGGATGTTGCTTTAGCTATGCGCACTACTGCCAACACCTCCGTTGGTTTGACAAGGCTAAAGCATTGTTAGCCAAAAGAAAAGCAATGGTAGTGGAAACTGAGAATGAGGAAGAAGATAATACCTCATTGGTATCTAGACCAAGATCTAGGAGACGTGTTATTATTGATGAAGAAATTGAGATTCTCCTGCTCGTACCTCTTCTGCAATTACTTCTTCTGCAGTTACTCCCACTACCGAGCCTATTTTAATCCACTACGATGAAGATCTGGCACCTAGAGACACAAGTGAACCTGTTCACCATCTCTTCGAGAGAGGATTTGAAAGTAGGGAACTTGGCTCCATTCTTAATGAAATTCCCTTATCTACTTCCATTCCTATCTATCATATTTCTTCTATTCCTCCTCCAACCGCGTCTGTTTTCTTCCCCTCTTACATCTTTTACTGCTCCTTCATCTACTTCAAATGTTCCTTCTCCCGTTCCTTCTTTAGCTCCCGTGCCTATTCCTTCAGCTCCTGCTTTGGTTTCTCCTGCTTGTGTTGTTTTCACCTCTTCTACTACTCCTCCTTCCACTATTCCTTCTTCCTCTGTTTCTCATTCTGAACCTGGCCCTAACAATAGAGGTATGACTATAAGAAAGGTTACACTTGAAGTACCTGCTACCCATAGCCTATTGAGGAAGACTGGCTGAGCTGATGTTTGGCCCGAGCCTCTCATTGGAGACGTGGAGAGAACGAAGATGCAAAGCCACAACTATTATACCCTAATGAATGACATAGTTCATTCAGCACTGAAGGTAACTTCTTAAAACTTGACTATCTGCTTTGCCTTGATTTTAAGTTTTCATTTATGTGCCTTATGTTTGTTGGAAACACGTTTCAAATGCAATATACTAAACGTGTGTTCTTTTGTAGGTTTTGATGAATGTCAAACAAAGCAATAAGCGATATATAGCAGTGCTCAAGGACAAGCACAAAATGGATGCATTACAAGAAGCTCAAGACAAAGTTTAGAAATGTTATAATTGAGTCAATATTAATTGTGATCTTGATTCCTCAATCTTGGCTCATAACATGGCTTCTCTACTAAAATTATTTTTCCAAAATCATGCATATCTAACTTAAGTGTCAAATGATTTTAAACTATGCATATTTATATTTGTTAAAATGTTTTTCAAACATGCCTCAAAAATCTGGGCTAAGATAATCGATTATGTACTTATGATAATCGAGTATCTCTAAGCCAAGACTGCATGACAATCGATTGTGAATTAATGATAATCGATTGTGAGTAAGTCAGTTAACATCAGGTTTTTGCAAACTGCATAACAATCGACTGTGTACTTTTGATAATCGATTGTTAACTGAGGCAAAGTTTTCAAAACTCAGAAAAATCGATTATGAACTAATGGTAATCGATTAGAATGAGAAAAATGTCTCCCAGTGTTTTTAAATAAATTAATAATCGATTGTGGCTTTTGATAATCGATTATATATGAGACAGAAAGTTTTGAAATTAATTAATAATCGATTATGGCTTTTGATAATCGATTATATATGAGACAGTAAGTTTTGAAATTAATTTATAATCGATTGTTCTATTTGATAATCGATTGTTGGAACTAACCGTTGTCATACATTTTCAAATTACCTTCAGGTAATCGATTGTTGATATTTAACAATCGATGTTTTGCGTAAAATCTGGAAAAGATTTTCTGAACGTTGTTAAAATAATCGATTGTTGATTTCCTGATAATCGATGTTTTATGCCAAAAATTGGAAAGGATTTTTTAACGTTATAAATAATCGATTATTGATTTGAAGTAATCGATTGTTGACGTAAAATCTGGGATTGAATTTTTGATCTGATAGGCACACAATCGATTGTTTAGTCTTGACAATCGATTGTCACTGAGTAATTTCAGCAATCCTTAATTGGCAATTAGACAACGGTAAGACTGAGTTTTTCACCTATAAATACAGGCTTAACTCAGTGTTTTCACAACAACAACATATACAATTTAAGTATTTTCATTGCTAAAAGCTTTCTTACATTGATCATCATTTTCATTCATCCATAAAGCTTTTTGAAGAGCCATTCTATTGAGCTAAGTTGTTGTGATCTTGAGCGTACTATTTCTACTCATATCTACTCATTGAGGAGTACTTTGTAAAGTGAGTTTGTTTTGTGTTTGTAAGAGAATTGCGATTCTCGTTTGTTGAGGAACTTGTGATTCCTCAGTTGAAGTCTTTGGGATTGTTATCCCCGAGCAGTTGAAGTCTTTGGGATTGTTATCCCCGAGCAGTTGAAGTCTTTGGGATTGTTATCCCCGAGCAATTGAAGTCTTTGGGATTGTTATCCCCGAGCAATTGAAGTCTTTGTGATTGTTATCCCCGAGCAGTTGAAGTCTTTGGGATTGGTATCCCCGAGCAATTGAAGTCTTTGGGATTGTGATCCCCGAGCACCTAGGTGAGGCTTGTGTCCTCAGCTGTAACGGTTTGTTAAGCACCCGTAAGCTTGACAAGTTTAGTGGAAATCTCGAGAGAGCCTCTCGGGGACTGGACTAACCACGTTTGTGGCCAACCAGGATACATCATTGTGTAAGTTTATTTTACTGCACTTGTTTTAATTTCTGCAAAGTTTTAAATTCCGCACTAAAACGCTTAATATTTTTAAAACGCTATTCACCCCCCCCCCCCCTCTAGCGTAAAGCGTTATTTCCAACAATGTTTGTAGGCAAATTTGATTGGAACTGAGTTAATGGGGAGGATCCCTATTTTGGAGAAACATGCATCTGAGTCTGCTAAGGTTGCTGCTGATGCTAAGAGAATATTTGAAGAAGCACAGCTTGAGGCTCAAAATTTGAAGGGACAATTCGAAGGTACTTTAGGGAGCATTGAAGAGTTGCAGTCTACTAAATTCCAACTAGAACAGCAGAATCGAACTTTATCCTCGGAGTTAGGGATTTCCACAGCTTCCACGAGCCAAGGAAGAAAGGATAAAGATATTTTGAAGGATTCTTTGTCAAAGCCTAATGAAGAAATCAAAGAACTCAGATCTCTAATGGAGAAAAAAGAAGAATATGCCAAGGAATTAGTGCAGACTTTGAACCAGACCCAGGCTGATTTGAAGATTTCTACAGATAAGGTTCGTGTATTGGAGAGTTCCTGTGACAACCTTCAAACTTCCCTTGATTCCCACCTAGCTGAGCAAGAAACAGTGAAGAACACCCTTGCTACGTGGGGAAGGGATTATGAAAACATGGAGAAGGATTACAATTCTTTACCAGAGAATTTCAATTATGAGGTTAATTGGGATTTCTTGAAATCTCATCGTGATGCTTTGATGGAGGCTTCTCAAGAAAATTTTGACTTGCAATATGAATTAGCCAAAGTTTTAGACATGATTGCGAAGAATGAGCAACCTATTGAAATTCCTTCTCCTGACCAAGTAATTGACATTTCTTCTCCAACAATTGTAACTCCCGGGGTTGAAGAGCCTTTGAAATTAGAGTCAACTACTGAAGTTGTTGAAGTTACGATTCCAGCGACCCAGGGTAATTTATCTATAACACGGTCTTTGGGAATGGAAATCCCCGTGACTACTGCTTCCCTCGAGAATGTTGATACTTCAAATTCAGCTAAGGCTGCTTCTATTGCTGTTCCTTTAGAAGTTTCTACCGAGCCTAATGAGGTTGCAACTTCTAATGTTCCAATCTCATCAGTGACCAGCGAAAATGTTTAACCTTGCCTCTTTTGTTTGTTTTTGATGATGTAAATTTTTAGTGAAGTCCCCAGTTTCTATAATGGGGCATTTTGTTTTGAAAAACAAATGTATTGTAATAGCTAAGCTTTTCCCTTAGCTTTTTATGTTGAAAAGTTTGTATAGTACTTCTTTATTTTATCCTTGTCTATTCACTTTGTTCTAGACTTTACAGAATAATTTTTTTATTTACCATATTCTTGCCTATTTTTCTTTTTAGGACTTAGAGAATAAGTTAGCATTTTTATATTTTCAGAAAATGCTTTCATGATTCTTCTCATGTATTATCATCATGAGAAAATAAAAGAGGGCCCTTTTATTTATCGACACTTAATGAAGAAGACGTCTCAACTTCATAATGGTGTTACCATACGATGAAAGAAATAGGAATATACATGCTTCATAACTTTTGACAAGTTTTTTTTCATGAACTTTGACAAGTTTCTTGAGTATTACATGTATTGAAATACATCTAGTACTTTCTTGCAACTGTTTTCTTTTAACAGATTTCTAAAATATACAAGGTTTTTCATAATCTGTTTTTAATACATAGTCAGGACCCTATATTTTTATACTAAGAAGGGTTTAAGAGGTGACTCGATTGTTCTCATGAGAAAGAACATTATGATGAGTGCTTTTGTTTTTAACTTCGTAATTTTAGCTTGACACTTGACTTCTTGCCCCTTGATTTTTGTTTTAATTCCTGCTCACTCGTTTTTTTTCTGCACTCGTATTCATTCTTCTGCACATACTTGTGTTTATATAGTACAGTCCCCCAAGTGCTTGAGCGTTGAAGTATGAAGCCTCAAACACTTGTGTGTTTGCTCCCAGTTTTTGGTCCTTTTCCTGAAACAGAAAAATATACGGTACTCGGGGGTGTGATTATAGTTGAAGACTGACTACCTCGTGTGTATTTCCATCAGATTAATGTAACCCTGGGCTAGGAATTTAAGAGAATTTCATTTTTCCGTGCATGCCATGACTAATCATTTGGCACGAGTTCGGGTTCTTGCCTAGCATCTAAAATCGTTAGTATAATTTAAATAGTTCAAAAGAAAAAAATTGCTAGTAGAGTGACTTCGTTCCTGGCCTACTCGTCGATGGGCCTTGGCCTTGCTTGTTGGCTTTCTAGCTGCTCACTCAGTCCCTTGCTTCTTTGCTATTTTAGCTCTCCTTTCAGTCTCACTTACTGTACCGATAACATGACGATACCTGACCGTGGGTACTTCCTTAAAAGTAATATCTCTTTAAATGAACGGCATTCCAATGTGAAGGTAAAACCTTGCCATCCATTGTCTCTAGCTCGTACGCTCCTTTCCCCACAATTTCACGAACTTTATAAGGTCCTTCCCACGTTGGACTTAGATTTCCTGAATTAGCTAATTTCGTAGACTGGAACACTTTTTTCAACACGAAGTCCCCAAGTTTAGAAAACCTGAGGCGTACTTTCCTATTGTAATATCGCTCAATTACTTGCTTTTGAGCTGCCATCCTTATTAACGCGGCTTCTATTCTCCCTTCAAGTAAATCAAGATTTACTCGTAACTCTTTGTTGTTCGAGTTTTCCTCTGCTTGAACACGTCGTGTACTAAGTTCAACTATCTCAACTGGTATCAAAGCTTCCGCACCGTAAACCATTAAAATGGTGTTTCTCCTATACTTATTTTTACCGTCGTTCGATATACCCATAATACCGCTGGTAATACTTCAGGCCAATTGCCTTTTGACTCTTGTAACCTTTTCTTTAGGTTGTTGATAATTACTTTTTTTGTAGACTCTGCTTTACCATTACCTACTGTATGATACAGTGTCGGCGTAATTCTTTTGATTTGCCAACTTTGAAAGAATTCTGTGACTTGAGCTACTACAAATTGTGGTCCATTATCACACACGATCTCCTTTGGAACACCAAAGCGGCAAATTATGTTTCTCCTAATAAAGTCCTTAACGTCTTTCTCTCGTACCTGTTTAAACGCTCCTGCTTCTATCCATTTAGTGAAATAATCAGTAAGTACGAGTAGAAACTTTACCTGACCTTTTTCCTGGGGTAATGGTCCTACGATGTCCATTCCCCATTTCATGAAGGTCCACAGAGCTATGACGGGATGTAATAACTCAGCTGGTCTATGCATGTTATTCCCATACCTTTGCCATTTATCACACTTAGATACGAAATCATTCACTGCTTCTTCCATTTTAGGCCAGTAATATCCTACTCGAATCAATGCCTTTACAAGTGATCTGCCTCCTGTATGATTTCCATAATGCCCCTTGTGTATTTCTCTCATTATATATTCTATTTGAGAAGGTCCGAGACACCTGGCTAATGGTCCACCAAACATTTTACGGTAAAGGTTTCCTTGATATAGGCAATAATCAGCGGCTTTCTTTCTTAGTGCATGAGCCTTCACCTTGTCTTCAGGTACGATTCCGTGCTGAAAAAAAAAGATACGATTTTGTTTCTCCAATCCCGAGTTAAATGATTAAATTTTACCTCCTTTTTATTAGAGTCAAGAACGGAGTGGAACAAATGTATGATTGAAGCATTCACATCTTTGGCCATATCTGCTGCAGATGCGAGATTGGCCAAAGCATCCGCTTCCAAATTCTCTTCTCATGGAATTCGTATCACTTTCTAAGTTTGGAACTGTCTTATTAATTCCCGTACCTTTTGGAGATACTCTTGCATTCAAGTTTCTATAGCCACGTAAGTCCCCAGCATTTTATTTACTATGAGCTGTGAGTCGCTTTTGATTACGATTTTCATGATACCATGTTCTAATGCTAACTCTAAACCTGCAATCACAGCTTCATACTCTGCTTCATTATTAGTTACAGGGTGACATTTTATAGCTTGTCTAATTGTTTCACCCGTAGGTGGTATAAGAACAATTCCTAAGCTTGCCCCCTTTACATTAGATGAACCATCAGTAAATAATAGGCAAGTCCCCGGATTAGCACCATTAAAAACTTGTAATTCTTTTTATGCTTCTAAATGTATGCCTTGACTAAAATCTACGAAATCGGCGAATACTTGGGATTTAATAGCAGTTGGAGGTTGGTAAATTATTTTGTATTCACTTAGTTCTATAGCCCATTTTGCTAATCTTCCTGATAGTCCATGTTTATGAAAGATATTTCTTAATGGAAAAGCAGTAACAACAATAATAGGATGCATTGGAAATAAGGCCGTAGTTTTCTAGATGCCATGATAAGAGCTAATGCTAATTTTTCTAGTTGTGGATACCTTGTCAATGCATCTAATAGAGTTTTACTCACATAATAAATTGGAGATTGCTTACCTTGGTCCTCACGAACTAAGACGACACACACCGCTACTTCTGAAACTGCTAAATAGATGAGCAACTTTTCACCTTCCTTAGGTTTTACCAGTAAAGGAGATTTGATAAATAAACTTTCAAATCTCTCAGGGCTCGTTGACAATATTCATTCCACTCG
This sequence comes from Nicotiana benthamiana, assembly GCA_034376525.1. Lineage (NCBI taxonomy): Eukaryota > Viridiplantae > Streptophyta > Magnoliopsida > Solanales > Solanaceae > Nicotiana > Nicotiana benthamiana. Next base: position 138,845,953 of record CM067341.1, on the reverse strand, counting down.
AAATGATCTTGCTTTTTGAGCGCAGAGAAAAATTTGAAGCATTTTTCTGAAGATTTTGAAATAAATCTCCCTAGTGTCGCTATCCTTCCATTTAATCTCTGAACTTCCTTTTTACTAGTAAGGACATCACGTATTTCTTCAATTGCTTTAATCTGGGAAGGATTTACTTCAATTCCACGGTTAGAAATAAGAAAACCTAAAAATTTACCTGAAGCAACTCCGAATGCACATTTTTCAAGATTGAGTTTCATATTGAATTTTCTTAAGATCTCAAAGGTTACAGTTAAATGGGAAATATTTGATAGGTTGCTCCAGCATCGTTTAGACCGAAAGGCATTACTTTGTAACAGTAAGTCCCTCATTCAGTGATAAAAGAAGTTTTTTCCTCATCACTGGGGTCCATTTTAATTTGATTGTACCCCAAGTATGCATCTAAAAAACTTATAAGTTTATGACCAACAGTTGCATCAATCAACTGATCTATATGGGGTAAAGGGAATGAATCTTTTGGACAGGCTTTGTTTAAATCAGTATAATCTACACAAACCCGCCACTTACCGTTCCTTTTAGGTACGACCACCGTGTTAGCTAACCAATATGATATTTTACCTCACGAATTGACCCGATTTTCAACAAATTTGGACCTCATCCTGGATTAATTGATTTTTTAAAGCTCCTTTCTTTCCTTTCTTTTGCTTAATTGGAGTAAAAGATGGGTCTTCATTAAGCTTATGAGTCATCACATCCGGTGGAATACCTGTCGTATCAGCATGGGACCAGGCAAAACGATCTCCTTAGAATTTTAAAAATTCAACTAACATACCTCGCATGTCGGGATTTAGATTGGCTCCTACATAATCTTTTTTCTCTGGCCATTGTTCAAATAGCACCACAGCCTCGAGTTCTTCTATCATCGTTTTGATGTTCTCATTTTTTTCAGGTTCTTGAATTACATCGGGCCTTGAATCTGAATCCGTTTTTTCAGTTGATGTTTGGTTGCTGACGCCTTCAACTGTTTCTAGTAATTGTTATTTCTCTTTTCTCGTGGTACTCATATCTGTTATTGTGTTGATACTCTTGGCTATTTGTTGATCCCCTCTAATTTGACATATTCCCCAGGGTGATGGAAATTTAATGACTTTATGTAAGGTTGATGGAACATCATCAATATCATGGATCCATGGTCTCCCCATAATTATATTGTATGGCATTTCCATGTGCACTACCTGAAACTTAGTTTCTTTAATAACACCTGCAGCATAAGTCGTCACAGTTACCTCACCTTTTTTTACCACACTTGAATTGTCGAAGCCTGACAAAGCATGCACCTTTGGTATCATTTAGTCTTCAGCTTTCATTTCCTGCGGCACTCTTAGTAGAATGATATTTACAGAACTTTCTGGATCAATCAAAACTCTTTTTACATCAGTGTCATGTATAATTAAAGATATTACCAGAGCGTCGTTATGAGGTGTAGTCACTCCTTCCGTATCTGCATCATCGAAGCTTATACTCTCGTGTTCTAAGGTTTTCCATACTCGCTTGCCGTCTGTGATCGTCATTTTGAAAACTTTGTTTGAAGTCGTGTACGTTACTACGCACATATCTTCCAACCATTGATGACATTTACTGTTCTCTTAGGTGAAGGTGGTTTCGGTGGCTCCTGCCTATTTTTCATGTAGGCTTGCTTTCCCTCTTCACTAAACAGCTTTGTGAGATATTCTTGATTCAATAAATGATCTACTTCATTCTGTAGAAATCTGCATTCTGATGTTTTATGTCTGTGGTCGTTGTGAAATTCGCACCAATGATCTGGGTTATGTCTGTTTGGATTCGATTGTATCTCTTTTTGCCACCGTACCTTATCTCTCATTCTCCTTAGAACAGCTACGAGCTCGGAGTTAGTTACATTGAAAATATGACCAGCAAATTGTACCATTAAATTCCTATCATCATCTCATGGCTCTTGGTTGTTTCGATCGCCTTTGAACCTGGATGAAGATCCGGTTCCCCAGTCTCTCGACCTTTGATCATAATGTTTATTGTTCTGCCAAGAACGTGGGTCTTTTCCTGCTGGTCACATGTATGGATTGTACCTGTTATTACCTGACCTTTTTTCATCGTCATATCTTTTGTACCCGCTCCTTTCTTCTCGTTGATGTTGAGATACGCTATCTTCTTCAATTCTGAGCTTCGTACTGTAACTGTTATAAATATTGTTCCAAGTAAATGCGGGAAATTTACGAAGGCTTTCTTTAAGTCTTCTCGTGTCTTATGAACTTTTGTCATTCAAATTACTTGCAAAAGCTATTGCTGCCCAATTATCCGGTACACGGGGTAACATCATTCTTTCACGTTGGAATCTATCAACGAAATCTCTGAGCAATTTAGAGTTCCCCTTGCTTGATTTTGAAGATATCCTCCATTTGTTTTTCAACCTTCTGAGCTCCCGAGTGTGCTTTTATAAAAGAATTTGTAAGCTCAGCAAAAGAATTTATGGAATTTTCAGGTAAAAGAGAATACCAGGTTAATGCACCCTTGATGAGCATCTTCCCAAACTTTTTAACTAACACTGACTCAATTTCTTGTTTGGTCAAATCGTTGTCTTTCACTCCTGTTGTAAATGCAGTTACATGGTCACGTGGGTCTGTTGTACCATCATATTTTGGGATATCAAGAATTTTGAATTTTTTTGGAAATGGTAGAGGATCAGCGCTTGGTTTCCAAGGTTGTTGCGAGTATTTATCCACATCCACTCCTTTTATCACAGGTGGAACTCCAGGGATTTGCTCGATATGCTCGTTCTGCTCCTTGAGTTGTTTCTGCAAGGTTAGTACCAAATTTTGAAGATGGGAATTACCTGCATTACCTGGTTCTCCTTCTTGCGAATCACTGGGAGTTGCTCCATTGCCAGAAGTAACTAGATCTGAACGGGGTTTTCCAACGTATTGTTGTTTGGTGTTGCTGGTGCAGCAGGCAATCGATTAACTAAAGCTTTCAAGGCTTTGTCAATTCGTGAGTCGATTATTTTCTTTAAAAGTTCATCTCTTGTTTCAACTCTTCCATCAACATGTTCAGACATATCATTTGGAGTTCCTTCACGAGATCCACGTGGAGAAGATTGAGGGTTGTTGTTGAATTCATCATCATCCACTTGGTGAATCTGATTTTCCTGGTTATTGTTGTCGTTGTTGTTCGACATATTGGCAATATGTTAAATGTTATTTTAGCTTGAATGGATTATCAGATTCCCGGTAACGGAACCAATTTGTTTAACCAAAAAATATAATTTGGTTAAAGCTCGAATTTAGAGAAAAGAAATCGGGTTACCGATAATCTAGAGACCAAAATAAAAGGCTTTTAGAGAGTAAAAATAAAGCAATAAGAATTTGTTATTTCAATATGATGTCAAGAATGTTCTGTCTGTATACAAATGATGAAACTTCCTTCTTTTATAACTGACAAGGAGTAACGTATTGATCTAAATAATAAAGAGCATTTAATGAGACGCTACATAATCATTGCTATTAAATACTGATTAACTAACGTATCACGTATTTAATAATGAACATAGACTACTTTTTGTCATCAGATTCTTCTCTCCAGTGCCTTTTTTATCCGTTGATATTAGATGACTTGAATAGACACGAGGCTCGTATCTAAGATTCTCTCTCGTGTCTGTTTTCTTTTCTTCTCCGTGCCTGTTGTCTTCCGTGTCATTTAATCATTTATTGCTCTTTAACTGATTAACTAGTCAACGTGTCACGATACGTCATCCTTAATGCAAATTCAGTTTTTTTCCCAATACAATTTCCTCTAAAATTTATTATGTAATAGGATAATGTCCCTTATACCAGTTTCCTCTCTAATTTTACCAAGTGCTAGTAAGAATTGCCTAATTGGTTGGGATGCTACTACTACTATATGAATGGAAATATAATTTCAACTAAGTTCCTCTTTTTACTGATTTTAAATTTTCGGAACTTATTAGTGCTGAAAACTACTGTAAGGTTGCCACTTACTAATGAATTGGTGAAATTCTTTGACCCTTCGTCCCTAAATAAAATGGATCATCAATATAGCTATTAGACGTGTTTGGTTTCTTTTTGGGCCATAAGCAACTAATTTTAATTTTTTTTTGTAGTTGTTTTTTCCGGATTTCTACTAGTACAATGAACTGGTAAAATCTTTGCGTATTCAAACCCCAACCGATCTTTGCTGGATAGAGTTATTTCATCTTTTATGTTATAGAATAATATATAACTAACTCATATAATTGATACATATTTTATTTATGTGGAATTGTAAAATAATAATCAATTATTGTATTATTTTATTTATGTGGAATGGTAAAATAATAATCAATTATTGTTTGTTGTGCTGAGTTTTATGTGATTTAATAAAGTAAAAATATGCATCAATTAATCAAAATTAAATGACAAAACTCTAAATAAAAATATATATCATGCTTTAATCGATTTGGAGTAAACATCATATGCGAGTAAATTTTTCTATCTTTTAAGGACTTGTTGTATATCTCGGCTTCCACACATTGCGAAATTTCATAGATACAACTGTTAAAACGTTATAAGTCAACAACTCTGAAAATTTTATTAATAGTTTATTGCTTAAATGTCTATTAAACTATGGAAAATAGGTGCATAAAGTTATTTTCTTTTCTGATATCAAAATATTTACTTATATTTTGATGTGGATGATCTAATTCAATGACCTTGATCACAACAAAAAAGGTTTTCTAATACTCCAATTGCAATAAACATGTTGACCTGTTCATACTCTGACAAAATCTCAGCTTATTCACATGACGTGTTAGCAGCTAAAATAAACAAGATCATCTGAAACCATATATGCTCTAAATGCCATACTACAAATTAAAGAAGAAGAAGATCCAACACCTTGAATACTTTAAATATAAATTCAATGTGTGTTGGCTAAAAATTCAGGTGATTTAAAATTAGGCCCATCCCGAGTGTTAGGGATTGAGACTTGGTCCATTCCGAGTGTTAATTTCTATTATACTGGCGATTGAGATGCATATTATATTATTGTAAATTGGGCTTATTGCCGTGTTTGGGGCCTTGTGCCGACCTGTAGAATCCTTGAAGGATCCTTATGTGTTTTTCTCACTTGTGTGCATAACGTATACTCTTAGTTATGTTTTCAACTGTTAAAAATAATATAATAGCTGTGTTTTATACATGAATAATGGAAGGAAAAGGATATGATGGCTGAGATCCCTATAGTATGTCATGCCCGATTGACTGTGAACTTATTTGACTGAGATGGGTCGAGGACCAGATAGTGAGGATGTTTCCTTTGATATGGATCGGGCTGCACACGCAGCGATGATATATTGATATGGACCCAATGCTGGTCGCTAATTAAAGGGTAAGCAGATGGAGACCAACGTTGGTCGCTAATATGGGATCCAGTAATAAAATTTTAATAATTATATTATTATATAAAAAAAATTAAAAAATATAAATAAATTTAGAGACCAACTTTGGTCGCTATTATGGGATTCGTTTAATAATTATATTATTATTTTAAATGTTATATAAAACATAAATAAATATGATTTAAATTTAGCGATCAAAGTTGGTCTCTAATTAATATTTATGTACAATTAGCGATAAAATTTAGTCTCTTTTCAGGTTAACTTTATTAGGTAGAGATCATCTTTGGTCTCTAATATAGGATATGAATTGAAAGCTTTAAACAATAAATTACTTTAATTTTATATATATAAGAGTTTAAATTCTATAGAGAAAACAAACTTACACTTATATAAGCTTATATATATTTTATTAAATTCAAGATTGTCAATAGAGAAAACAAACTTACGATGCACTGAGTTTAATGTATTAGATAATACCGTATCGAATAGTAAAGCGCGCGCGCACACACACACGCACATACATATATATATATATATATATATATATATATATATATATATATATATATATATATATATATATATATATATATATATATATATATATATATATATATATATATATATATATATATATATATATATATACACGCTTTACTATGCACTGCGTATAAGTGTATTAGGTAATACTGTATCGAGTATAGCTTTTATATAATATATACTTACACTATATTATGAACTGAGTATAAGTGTGTGTGTGTGTGTGTGTGTGTGTATATATATATATATATATATATATATATATATATATATATATATATATATATATATATATATATATATATATATATATATATACACATACATACATACACACACTTATGCTTTACTATGCACCGAGTATAATTATATTAGGTATTATTGTATCGAATATAGCTTATATATACACACACACTATGCTTTATTATGCACGGAGTATAAGTGTATTGGGTAATACTGTATTGAATATAGCTTTTATATATATATATATATATATATATATATATATATTTACGCTTTACCATGCACTGAGTATAAGTGTATTAGGAAATATTATATCGAATATAGCTTTTATATATATATATATATATATATATAAATATATATATATATATATATATATATATATATATATATATATACACACACACTTACGCTATACTATATACTGAGTATAAGTGTATTAGGTAATACTGTATCGAATATAGTAAAAGTAATTTTATTACAAAAGTGTTGACGTCTTACATTTATATTATTTAGATAGTAAATACAAAAGTAATTTTTAATTTTGACCATTATTGACCTGAAAAGAGACCAACTTTAATCGCTAATTATACATAAATTTAAACTTTGGTCGCCAAATTTAAATTAGATTTATTTAGATTTTATATAATATTTAAAATAATAATATAATTGTTTAACGGGACCCATATTTGCGACCAAAGTTGGTCTCTAATTTTGAATCATATTTATTTATAATTTTATAATTTTATAATAATAATATAATTATTAAAATTTTACAATTGGGTCCCATATTGGAGACCAAGGTTGGTCTCTAATTTTGTAAAAGAAAAAGATTGTTCCTTTCTAGGCGAGAAAATTGTTCTTTCACCAAAATTAAAACTAACCCTCCCTTCCCATTGGTCCATTCAAAATCACACGGATCACTTCTTTTGAATCTTGCACCGTAGATTATATCAAAATCTAACGGTCCTCATTACCAATCCGAAAACCAAAGACAAGAAATTCCACTATAAATACAACAAATATGCAGTATACACTCCTCCACATCTACCTCTCTTATAATCAAGTGATAATATCAATTCTTTTCACAAATCACAACTTTGTAATTTCTCATTTTCAAAAGGATGTGAAAAAAGTACAGAGTCAATTTTTAGCATTAAATGATGAATATTTATTATATCTGCTTTTGTCATATTAAATTATTAATAACCTTATGCAATTAGTGAAGGGGTCGTTTATCACGAAGAAAATATTCTCCAAAATTCTTCTTTCAATTTTTGCAAAAATAATTTTTAGAAAATTGAAATTTTAGAATTTTAGTTTAACCATCAAAAATTTTTATTTTTATTTTGTACAGAAGCTGAAATTAGCTTAGTTGAAAAATAATCCGATTTTGTTATGTTTTATTTTTTTAATGTAATTGATAAAACGACCAAATAATATTTTCTTTAATCTCAATAAAAGTTGACGTATTCAAAAAAATAATTTTTTGAAAAATAGCGACCAACTTTGGTCTCTTTTATTTAAAAAAATAAATTAAATTCTTGAATTTAGCGACCAATTTTGGTCGCTTATTTTTAAAAAAAATTAAAAATACTAATAAAAAGAAGACCAACCTTGGTCTCTATTTACCAAATTTTAAAATATAATATTTGTATCAGAGGCCAAACTTGGTCGCTTTTTATTATTAATAATAAATCAAAAAATATATTTTACATATAGAGATCAACTTTGGTCACTTATTTTAAAAAAATAAAATAAAAAATAAATAAGAAAGCGACCAACCTTGGTTTCTATTTACCGAATTTTAATATATAATTTTGTATTAAAGATCAAAGTTGGTCGCTTTTTTATTTTCAATAATAAATTTAAAAAAAATATATTTTACATTTAAAGACCAACTTTGGTCGCTAAATTTATATTATTAAATTAATAAAGAGACCAAAGTTGCTCTCTATAGTCAATATCCGGAATATTTGGTCCATTTAACTTAACGACTGAAGTTCATCTCTAATTAGAGACCAACTTTGGTCCCTAAATAAAAGCGACCATCAGTATAGCTATCAGGCCATTTTGATCGCTTTTTGATCTCTATTTGCCCTAAAAAGGACCAAGTTTGATCTCTTTTTATGATCCATTTTTTCTGGATTTCTAATAGTGTATTGACAAATTCTAATTATAATCCTTGTGATATCTGGTCAAACATATTTAATCTTCGATTTATTAAAATGTGCACTTCTGATACATTTAATCTTTGATTCATTAAAAGGTAAACTATTGATCCATCTGCTTGAATCTTTACAAAATTAATCAACAAGTTATCGTTATATTAATTACCTTTCCGTCATATTCGTGCCGGAAAGTCCAACATTAAGGGGATAAATCGCTCCTTAACAAAAGCAATTCCATACCCAAGACCTCGAACCTGAGACTTCTGGTTAAGAATGAAGGAGTACTTATCACTTCACCATAATCCTTGCTGGTAAGTTTGTATTGTTACTCTATATGTGGATGCTAATATAGTCTTAAAACAACAACAACAACCCAGTATAATTCCACTTAGTGGGGTCTGGGGAGGTAGTGCGTACGCAGACCTTACCCCTACCATGGGGTAAGGCTGTTTCCAAATAGACCCCCAGCATCCTTCCCTCCAAGAACTTCCCACCTTGCTCTTGGGGAGACTAGAACTCACAAACTCTCGGTTGGAAGTGGGGGTTGCTTATCATTAGAGCAACCCCTCTTGTCTTATAACTAGTCCAAAAAACATAATTTTCATATACAGAAATGACAAATACACATTTTATTAATTGAATGTTAAATATATACGTTAGTCAAATATCACAAGGATGAACCAGAAATAACCAATAACGGTAGAAGCAAAATTGCTAGCATCCTTAAAATTAGGGGTGTACGAATGAAACTGATAAATTGTACCAACTTGAAAATTTTGAGTTAAATGGCGAAAAAAATCCGACTATAATATGGCGTTGAGTGAAAAAACTCGTCTATGGTTTGGTGTTGAGAGAAAAAATCCGATCATAATTGATTTGGTTTGATTTTTAACTAAAAAAGTCAAACAGAAAACAAACCAACCCGACTAAGTATAGAAGTTTTAAATAAATTTAATATATTACAAGATTTATTATAGTGTAGTTTATAAATATTTCTTAAGCTTTTTCATAGTTTTATCTTTTAATGTATTATTACACTTGGAGTTATAATTTTGGGATGCTCCATTAAATTTTATAGTCCATAAATGTTACTAACTCAAATAAATCCTAAACCAAAATCAAATCAATATTAATGCTTAATAAAGACATTCAATTCAGTTCTAAGATTAAAGAAAATAGTGTTGGATATCTATTTTTTAGTTTTTCTAAGGTTTAGATAAAATGCATCTTATTTTACTTTTAGTATTTAGTCGTGTAAATAATAGTACTAATTAGCCGTACTTATTTACACAATTTAGTAATTTTAAATTATGTTTATTTTTGTTATAGCATATTAATGATATTTATTTCATACGATTTTATTATCTTATTGTTAAATACTTTAATATAATGCCATGACTCATGTTATATTTATGCATGTTATTTATTAAAAAACACATTTATAGTTCTGTTTTATTTGGATTAAAGAAATATTTGGATATGAAAAAAAAAATTGAAAAAAACAAAAACTCGAAAAAAATCAAAATTTAAAAATTCGGCTTTATTGGTTTAGTTTAATCTTCACATACTTAAAATGATGCCTCATTCTGACTTTCCTTGAAATCGTCACTCAGCGCTGCAATTACTAGTAAGATATACATAACAAGATAAAATATTAGCATCGGAAAAAAAGGAAAAAAGAGATATTAAAGTTTATGTGCGATGGTAGCTTAGAATTTCGATTTGCATTTCCTTCGAAAAATAACTTTGCCTGATCAAACGTTGGTGTATCAATCAAGAAAATATGCTAGATATGATGATAATCACAATGATTCTCTAATTTTGCTTTAGTGCAAAAAGTGAAATGGTTTCAATTGTGAAAAAGAACTTTGAACTCTTTTGAAAGACAGATCATTTCTGAGAACCAGTTTAATGTCATTGAACCTCATCTTCTGAGTTCCTAATTTTGAAAATACTATCCAAGCAAATAAGCGCAAACTTCATTTCTCTTCTTCCCCTTTTTATTTTCCAACCTAACACACATTTCATCATTGGATCCTAATCATGAGTGAATTTTGCTTGGAAATCTTCACTCATGATCATTTTGTCAAAATTTCATCATGGGCTAATGCTGATAGCCTCGATATGTCAATTATTTAAAAAATAGTTAAAAAAAATACTTTTTTGTACACTAAAATTACACGGACATATGGCTGTCCAACGAGACGAGTCCCGTCTCGTCCCACTTTAAGTTAAAACGGGATGGGACAATGTTAAACGGGACACGGGATAGGAAGGGACGACCATTTCGTTCTGTTTGTCCCTTCTCGTCCCGCCTGAATTTTTTATTTTTTTTAAATCTAGCCGTTGGGCAACGGCTTAAATTGCAAAAATAGTCATCCAAAAATGGGAAAAACACCCCCTACCCACCCCACCCCACCAAAATACCCCTACCTCCCCCAAACTTTTAATATAACCCCTAAGATTATTAAATTACATTTTGGCCCTATTTTCTACTATAAATATCCCCCATTCTCATCATTTTTGTTGGAAACACGTTCTCAAGGCTTTATACTAAAACGTGTGTTCTTATGTGTAGGTTTTGATGAATGACAAACGAAGCGAAAAGTGATATATGACGAAGTTCAAGTACAAGCGCATAATTGGTGGATAACGAGATTCAAGCACAAGACAAAGTTTTATAGTTTAAATGAGTCGTTCTTAATTGTGATCTTGATCCGACAACTTGACTCATGACATGGCTTCTCTCGTAAAATTATTTTTACAAAATCATGCATATTTAATTTAATGCTAAACGATTTTAAATCATGCATATTTACTTTAGTCAAAATAATTTTTAAACATGCCTCTAAAATCTGGACTAAGATAATCGATTATGTACTTATGATAATCGATTATGTTAAGCCAAGACTGCATGACAATCGATTGTGAACTAATGACAATCGATTGTGTTAAGGCAGTGAACATCAGGTTTTTCAAAACTTGCATGACAATCGATTGTGAACCTTATGACAATCGATTGTGATGAGACAGTGTCCATCAAAGTTTTTCAAAACTCAGAATAATCGATTGTGAAGCTAATGACAATCGATTGTGATGAGGCAGTGTCCATCAAAGTTTTTCAAAACTCAGAATAATCGATTGTGAAGCTAATGACAATCGATTGTGAAGAGACAGTGTCCATCAGATTTTTAAAAGTCACAAAATAATCGATTGTGAACATATGACAATCGATTGTGTTGAGGCAGTGACTTCCAGACTTTTTCAAAATTATTAAATAATCGATTGTGAGTATATAACAATCGATTGTCACGAGGCAGTGTCTAAAATGATTTTCAAAGTTTGATAAATAATCGATTGTTAACATTGCACAATCGATTGTGAAGCTGACCGTTGTCGTAAAATTTTCAAATACCGTCAGGTAATCGATTGTTGATTTTGTACAATCGATTGTTGATATTGAAATCTGAAAAAGATTTTTTGAACGTTGCTGAATAATCGATTATTGATTTGGTATAATCGATTGTTTTACAAAAAATCTGGAAATGATTTTTTGAACGTTGCCAATAATCGATTGTTGATCTTGGAAAATCGATTGTTAAGCGTAAAATCTGGGATTGATTTTTGGAACGATTGGCAAACAATCGATTGTGGCTTCCTGACAATCGATTGTCACAGAGTAAAATCAGCAACTCTTAATTGGCAATTAGGCAACGGTAATGCCAAGTTTTTCAACTATAAATACAGCTTCATTTCAGTGTTTTAAACACAACAACACACAACAACTGATCATTCTATTGCTATAAGCTTGCATATTATTGTTTATCATTTTATATTCATTGCATAAAGCTTTTGAGAGCCAAAGTCTTGTCCATAGTTGTTGTAATCTTGAGCCTACTTCTTTTACTCATATCTACTCATTAAGGAGTGTTTTGTTTGAGTGCTTAGTGTTTTGTACACTTGTAAGAGAATTGTGATTCTCTGTTGTAAGGAACTTGTGTTTCCTTGGTTGAAGTCTTGGAGTGTTGTATCTCCAAGCAAAGGTGTTAAGGCTTGTGTCCTTAAGTTGTAACGGTTTGTTGAGCACCCGTAAGCTTGACAAGTTAGTGGAAAATCTCGAGAGAGTCTCTCGGGGACTGGGCTAGCCACGTGTTGTGGTGAACCAGAATACATCGGTGCGTTCTTTCCTTTTGTTTATTTAACGCACTTAATTATTTCCTGCAAATTTTAATTTCCGCAAGTTTACGCTAAATTTTATTATAACGCTATTCATCCCCCCCCCCCCCCCTCTAGCGTTAAGCGTATTATCTAACAATTTTTTCCCAAAAAAATCAATCTTCTCTCTCAAATCACTTACATTCTAATATTTTATCTGTATTATTCTCTCAATTTTGTTATTATCAAGTATCAACAATCAAGTGATAACTTTTAAGTTTCAAGTATTTGGGCAATTTATAACTATCAAGTTTCAAGTATTTGGGCAATTTTTGGAGCAACTTTCAATCTTCAAATTAATTCGTCAAGTATTTGGAGCAATATTTTGGACAAGTTCTTCAAGTTTTAATATTTAATCACGGTGCACCCTGTGACGACCCGGCCAGTCGTCTCATGAGTTATCGCCGTTTCCCCCCTTTTTTGCTTATTTATGCTTCGTTATCCGTTTTTTATGGTATGGGATTGGTCGGATCAAATCCGGAATAATTTTGGTAAGGTTTGAGACACTTAGTCTATTTTAAGGGAGTTTAAGTTGGAAAAGTCAACCCGATGTTGACTTATGTGTTAGAAGGATCGGATGTGAATTTCGATGGTTCGATTAGCTTCGGAAGGTGATTAATGACTTAGGAGCGTGATCGGAATGAGTTTTTGAGGTTTGGAGTAGATTTATGCTTGAATTGGCGAAGTTGATATTTTGGCAATTTTCAGTTGGTAGGCGAAATTTTGATATAGGGGACGGAATAGAATTCAGAGAGTTGCAGTAGTTTCGTCGTATCACTTGGGATGTGTGTGTAAATTTTCAGGTTATTCAGACGTGGTCTGTTTAGGTTTTCGATCAAATGCGTAATTTGGAAGATTTTAGAAACTTAGGCTTTAATCCTATGTGTTTTTGGTGATTTAATGTTGTTTGAGGTGTTTTAATGATTGAAACAAGTATGAATAAAGTTTTAGGATATGTTGGTGTCTTTGGTTGAGGTCTTGGGATCCTGTGATGACCCAAAGGGTCATCACCTATTTTCTCTCTTTCCCGCGCTTCCGAGGCCTTGAAAACCTCACTTTCTATTGCCTTGATTTGTGTGCGCAGTTTGGGTGCGTAGCCGGAAAGCTCAAATATGAATTCGGTGTAAAAATTGATGAATTTTGATATTAATATGATTAAAGTTGACGATGGTCAATATTTTGGGTAAACATACCCGAGCCCGTGATTTGACGATCCCGGAGGGTCCGTAAATAATTTGTAACTTGGGCATACGCCCGAAATCGAAATCTGAGGTCCCGAGCCCGAGAAATGAATTTTTGAAAGAAACTGTTTTTCTGAAATGATTATGAAAACTTGAAATGAAAATGGATTAGAAAATATTGGTATCGGGCATGTATTTTGGTTCCAGTACCCGGTACAGGTCTTACATATGGTTTAAGATGTTTCTGTATCATTTGGTCGAAATCAGACGTCGTTCGATGTGTTTCGGACCTAAATATCAAATGTTGGAAATTTAAGAAGCTTGAATAAAAAGTGATGAATTTGAGGTTTCATTCCTCATTTATGATGTTATTTTAGCGATTTGATCGCTGGGTTAAGCCCGTAAGATGTTGTTGAGTTAGTGTGTGTGTGTTTGGTTAGGAGCTCCGAGGGCTTGGGTGTGATTCGGAGGCGGTTCGTGGTGTTTTGAACTTAGGAAACAGGATCAGAATTTTCTACAATTTTGCACAGACTTTCTGTTCTTCGTGATCGCGACCTCAGGCTCGCGTTCGCACTGCCTTGGTTCCCCCGTCCTTCGCGTATGCGGTCCCCTTCCCGCGTTCGCGTAGTTCCAGTACCCCCCCTCCTTCAATGCGTTTGCGTATTTCCCTTCGCGTTCGCATAGGCCAACCCCTCCCTCCCCCTCCAGCTTCCTTCTTCGCGTTCGCATCATACCCATCGCGAATGCGATGCTTCCCAGCCTCCTCTCTTCGTGAATGCGACTCCCCTGTCGCGAACGCATAGAACAAAAATTCCCTGTTATAATTTTAAAATTTCAGAAGCAGAACATATGGATTTAGCCATTTTTCTCACGAATCCTCTTCTCCCCCAAGCTCTAGGACTCAACTGAAGCCCTCATTCTTCAAGACCACTTGGGTAAGTAAATTCCTACTCATTTCCTTCACTTTTCCTTTATTAATTAGTAAGTTTCTAAGCCTAAATCATGTCATCTAGGATTAAAATTGGGGAAAATGGGTAAAGTTAGGGCTTTTTAATTTTCTTTGATTTGGACCCCGTTTTGGGGTCGAATTTGAAAATAAATTGTATGTTCGGGATCGTGGGGGAAGGAGTAACATGGAATTGGTTCGAATCCGTATTTTGACCCAGAGGCCCCGGGGTCGATTTTTGGGATTTTGGGAAGAAAGCTTAGAAATCTATATTTAAGCTTTGGGTTTAGTTTGTTTAGCTATTATTTATATTATAAAGTCATTATTTCATAGATTTGATTGAGTTGGAGCTGAATTCGAGGGGTATAGCTATACTAGAGGCTTGAGTTGAGTTTGGAGCATTCGAGGTAAGTGTCTAATCTAACTTTGTCTTCAGAGAATAGGATTAGAGTATTATTTTCTAATTCCTAATTGTTGAGTACGGTGTATAGGCATGGTAACGAGTATCTATACACCGGTGTCTAGCATGACCGTGAGTCCTTATTTGTGCTTATTGGGATTCTATAGTGACTCTTCCTTACTTATTTGATGGTTTCTATGTAATGTGAGGAGTATGGAAAGGAAATATAATTTGTAAATTCCTTGGAGCATTGGCTTGAATGATGACATGATTAGGAAGTAAGGAATGAACGAAAGAGAAAGAGATGTAATTATTCCCTTGTCGGGCTGTTCTTGTATATTGGATATCTCCCTTGCTGGGACGTGTATGTTATTGATATTGCTCCCTTGCCGGGAATTAACTGTTTACTTGTATTTCTCCCTTGCCGAGATAGTCAAATTGATACTTGTTCCCTTGCCGGGAACCATTATATATTATGAAATGGGATCGTGTGGGACGCCGAACACTTATATATATATATATATATATATATATATATATATATATATATATATATATATATATATATATATATATATATATATATATATATATATATATATATATATATATATATATATATATATATATATATTATGAAATGGGATCGCGTGGCACGCCGACCACTTTATTATGAAATGGGATCGTGTGGCATGCCAACCAATGACATATTATGAAATGAGATCGTGTGGCACGCCGACCACTTATATATCATGAAATAGGATCGTGTGATACGCCGACCCCGTATTCTGTGCTACAAGGAATCAGTTGTAGTTTCCTTATTTATTCCTGTAGTTTTGTTTTATCTGTTACCCCCAAAATCATGTTCCCCTCCCAGTCTTAATTACTATTTTTCGTTGTTATTTTGTTGTACTTGTATATATATATATATGCTTGATTTGGTAGCCATGTCTAGCCTCGTCACTATTTCGCCAGGGTTAGGCCAGGCACTTACCAGTACATAGGGTTGGTTGTGCTGATGCTACACTCTGTGCATTGTTTTGCACAGATTACGAAGCTGGAGAAGCTTGGGGACAACAGTGGGAGCATTGGAGCTGACTTCAGTCCAGAGATTCCCGAGGTAGCCTTGCTGACGTCCGCATGACCCGGAGTCTCTCCTATCTTTACTTCCATTTGATTCCCTTTGTATCGGAACAAATAGTATTATATTATTATTCAGACTTTGTATTTAGCATTCTGTAGAAGTTCGTGAGTTAGTGACTCCAGATCTGGGTAGAGTTGTATTTTAACTTCCGCACTGCTTTCAATTATTTTTGTTTTAAGACTTCTGCCTTTATATTATTTGTCTCGTCTTTCTTATATTGTTGGTGTTGTTAAAAGAAGCATATAATAATTGGCTTTCCTAGCTTCTATTAGTAGGTGCCATACCCCGATGGTGGAAAATTTGGATCGTGACAAGTTGGTATCAGAGCAGTAGGTTACATAGGTCTCACAACTCACGGACAAACTTAGTAGAGTCTGAGGGATTCTGTCGTGCGATTCTGTTTCTCAAATACTTATTGCCTTTCTACTCTGTTATTTTGCATATGGCGAAAATACGTGCTTCTTCTTCTACCACACAGCAGCTCCTACGACGGCAGAGGATGAGTCCGAGGCCGTGCCAGAGGCCGAGGCAGGGGCAGAGCTCAGCTCGGAGTAGCAGTCCCAGAGGTGGAGCCTCATGTTGATTATGATGAGGAGGTTCCATCCCCAGCAGCTCCGGTGGGCCCAGCTCAGGTCCCACAGGGGTTCATAGCCACCCAAGTTCTTCAGGATGCTTTGGTCAGATTGGTAGGCTTTGTTGAGAGCGTCCCTAGAGCGGGTTTGCTTCCAATAGATAGCGTCACTAGAGCATGGGGTCAAGCACTTCTCAGGCTGGGGGAGGAGTTCAGACGTTGGCTACACGCACTCCGGAGTAGGTAGCTCCTAAGGCTCAGGTTCCAGCAGTTCAACCAGTTGTGACAGTTTCGCTAGGTATTGAGGCTCAGACCAGCGATGGTGCGGCAATGTACGCGGATTCTTTGTTGAGACTTGATAGGTTTACCATGCTCTTCACCAACACTTTCAGCGGTTCTTCTATAGAGGATCCCTAGGATTTCTTATTTAGCTGCCATGAGGTTGTTCAGACTATGGGTATTGTGGAGACCAATGGGGTCGACTTCGCCACCTTTCGACTAGCAGGATCCGCCAATACTTGGTGGAGGGACTATTGTTTATCCATACCAGCAGGGTCGCCATCATTGACTTGGGACCAGTTTGCATAGTTGTTTTTGGAGAAATTTCTCCCAGTTACTCAGCGAGAGGTTCTTCACAAGCAGTTCGAGTGTCTCCATCAGGGCTCTATGACAGTCACGCAGTATGAGACTCGGTTCATTGATCTAGCATGCCATGATATTGTTCTGCTCCCCACTGAGAGAGAGAGGGGGTGCAACGGTTTATTGATTAATTGGTTCAGCCGATTCGTCTCTAGATGGTTGTGGGAGCCGAGGGTGAGATTTCTTTTCAGGAGGCAGCCAAAGAGGCCCATAGAGTTGAGATGGCTCTTACACAAGCAGGTGGTCAAGGGTCAGAGAACATGCCTCGTCATTCTGGTAGGTTTAGTGGTACCTCGTCTAGAGGTAGGGATTCTTATGGTAGAGGCCATCCACCGAGGCCCTTTCAGTCAGCACTCCAGGTCTCTTATGGTACTTTAGCTGGAGGTGGTTCTCAGCAGCATCATTCTTATAAGCAGTCTTTCAGTGCACCATCACCACCTATCAGCGCACCACTACTCCGTTATACTCAGCAGCCGAAGGCTTGTTACACATGTGGCGACACGAGATATATTTCCAGGTATTTCCCTCGAGCATTTGACACCTCTCAGTAGCAGGGTCCTCATCCTATCATTCAGGCATCAGGTGATCCACAGGCCGCCCATCCACCTAGAGACGGGGGTAGAGGTCATAGAGGTGGAGGTAGAGACCATATAGGTGGAGCTCAAACCACCAGAGGTAGAGTCCAGCTAGCAGTCGATCGTCCTAGAGATATGATTTAGGGAGGTGGGGCCCAACTCCGGTATTATGCTTTGCCAGCCAGGCCAGAGACTTAGTCATCAGATGCTGTTATTACGTGTACTATTCTGGTTTGTGATAGGGATGCTTCAAAGCTATTTGACCCTTGGTCTACATATTTGTATGTGTCATCCTATTTTGCACCATACTTGGTTATGCCTAGTGATGCTTTTAGTATTCATGTTTATATGTCTACACCGATGGGTGATTCTATAGTAGTCGACTGAGTGCATCGTTCCTGCGTGGTAGTGTTTGAGGGTCTTGAGACCCGTGTTGATTTATTGCTCTTAGACATGGTGGATTTCGATGTTATATTAGGAATGGATTGGTGTTCCCCGTATCATGCTATTTTGGATTGCCACGCCAAGACTGTGACTTTGGCTTTGCCGGATTTGCCCCGTTTGGAGTGGAGAGGGACCCCAGTTCATGCCACCCGCAGTGTTATATCATATGTGAAAGCTTGACGCATGGTCGACAGGGGTGTTTGGCTTACTTGGCATATGTTTGCGACTCCAGCGTAGAGGTACCTTGTATTGATTCGTTCCTATTGTTTGGGAGTTCCCTGAGGTTTTCCCTTCAGACCTGTCAGGTATGCCTTCCGACAGGGATATTGATTTTTGTATTGATCTGACTCCGGGCACGCAGCCTATTTCCATTTCACCGTATCGCATGGCCTCGCCAGAGTTGAAAGAGTTAAAGGATCAGTTGAAGGATTTGTTTGAGAAGGGTTTCATTCGAACCAACATTTCGCCTTGGGTTGCGCCGGTGTTATTTGTGAAGAAAAAGGATGGTTTGATGAGGATGTGCATTGATTACCGGCAATTGAACAAGGTGACGATAAAGAACAAGAATCCACTATCAAGGATTGACGATTTATTTGACTAGCTTTAGGGTGCAAAGGTGTTTTCAAAGATATACTTGAGATATCGCTACCATCAGCTGAGGATTAGGGCGTCTGATGTCCCTAAGACAACATTTCGCACTCGGTATGGGCATTATGAGTTCCTGGTCATGTCATTTTGGTTGACCAATTCCCTAGCAACATTTATGGAGTTGATGAACTGAGTGTTCATGACTTATTTGGACTTGTTCGTGATAGTTTTCGCTGATGATATTCTGATATGCTCTCGCAATCAGGAGGAGCACGAGCAGCACCTTAGAGTGGTTCTTCAGACTCTGAAGGATAGTTAGTCATATGCCAAGTTTTCGAAGTGTGAGTTTTGGTTGAGTTCGATTGCATTTCTAGGTCACGTTGTTTTAGCAGGGGGTATTCAGGTAGACCCGAAGAAGATTAAGGCAGTCAAGAACTGGCCTCGACCAGCATCGGCTATAGACATTCAAAGTTTCTTGGGATTAGCAGGTTACTACTGTCGTTCATGGAGGGGTTTTCATCTATTGCAGCCCCGATGACCAGATTGACCCATATGGGTGCCCAGTTCAGATGGTCAGATGAGCGTGAGGCGAGCTTCTAGAGGCTCAAGACAGCTCTAACTACGGCACCGGTATTGGGTTTTCCCACAAGCTCAGGGCCTTTACAGTCTAATGTGATGCTTCCAATATTGGGCCTTGTGTAGTATTGAAGATGGCGATGTCATTGCGTATGATTCGAGGCAGTTGAAGATCCACGAGAAGAATTATCCAGTTCATGATCTAGAGTTGGCAGCCATTGTTCATGCTTTGAAGATTTGGAGGCATTATCTATGTGGTGTGACGTGTGAGGTGTACATTGATCAAAAGAGTCTTCTGTACTTGTTCAAGGAAAAGGAGTTGAATTTGAGGCAGAGGGGGTGGTTGGAGTTGTTGAAAGACTATGATGTTACTATCTTGTATCACCCGGGGAAGGCCAACGTAGTGGCCGATGCATTGAGAAGGAAGTCAGCTAGCATGGTAGTCTTGCTTATATTCTGGTCAGCCAGAGACTGCTTGCTTTGGATGTTTAGGCCTTGGCCAACCGATTTGTGAGGTTGGATATTTTGGAGCCTAAAAGAGTGTTAGCTTGCACGGTCGCTCATCCTTTATTATTGGAGCGTATCTGTGATCGACATTTTGATGATTCCCATTTGTGTGTCCTGAGAGACACGGTGCAGCGTGGAGGTGCCAAGGAGATGACCTTAGATGATGCTGGTATTTTGAGATTGAACAGGCGAGTTTGTGTGCCCAATGTTGATGGGATTCGAGAGTTGATCTTAGCGGAGGCCCATAGTTCTCGGTATTCTATTCATCTAGGCACCACGAAGATGTATCAGGATCTGAGGCAGCACTATTGGTGGCGTAGAATGAAGATAGATATAGTTGCACATGTGGCTTGATGTTTGAACTGTCAGTAGGTTAAGTATGAGCATCAGAGACCCGGTGGTTTATTTCAGAGGATTGAGCTTCCTGAGTGGAAGTGGAAGAGGATTACTATGGACTTTGTTACTGGACTGCCGATGAGTCGGAAGAAGTTTTAATGCTATCTGGTTCATTATTAATAGGCTGACCAAGTCAATGCATTTTGTTCATGTGCAGCCACTTATTCATCTGAGTGGTTAGCTGAGATCTACATCAGTGGAATTGTTCGCCTTCATGGGCTGCCAGTATCTATCATTTCGGACCGGGGTACACAGTTTACCTTGCGCTTTTGGAGAGGAGTTCACCGGGAGTTGAGCACGCGAGTTGAGTTGAGCACAACATTTCATCCTCATACGGACAGATAGTCCGAGCGGACTATTCAGATATTTGAGGATATACTTCGAGCATGTGTCATTGATTTTGGAGGATTGTGGGATCAGTTTTTGCCTTTAGCAGAGTTCGCATACGACAACAGCTTTTAGTCCAGCATTCAGACTGCTCCATATGAGGCGTTGTATGGTAGGCATAGTTGGTCTCCAGTTGAGTGGTTTGAGCCAGGAGAGGCTCGGTTATTTGGTATAGATTTAGTTCAGGAGGCCTTGGATAAGGTCAAGATCATTCAGGACAGACTTCGAATAACTCAGTCCAGGCAGAAGAGTTATGCAGATCGCAAGGTTCGAGATGTGTCTTTCATGGTTGGTGAGCGAGTATTGCTCCGTGTGTCACCTATGAATTACGTGATGAGATTTGGGAAGGAGGTCAAGCTTAGCCCTAGGTTTATTAGCCCATTTGAGATTCTCGATCGTGTAGGAGAGGTGGCTTATAAACTTGCCATGCCACCTAGCTTGTCAATCGAGCATCCAGTTTTTAATGTGTCCATGCTTTGGAGGTATCACAACGATCCAACCCACGTTTTATATTTCAGCATTGTCCAGTGTGACAAGGATCAGTCTTATGAGGAGGTGCCGGTAGCTATTCTAGACCGGCAGGTTCAACAATTGAGGTTGAAGAGTTTTCCTTCATTGCGTGTTCACTGGAGAGGTCAGCCTCCTGAGGCATCAACTTGGGAGTCCGAGTCTAATATGCGAAGCCGTTATCCTCATATGTTTCCCGACTCAGATACTTCTTTCTTTTGTCCGTTCGAGGACAAATGGTTATTTTAGAGGTGGAGAATGTGACGACCCAAAGGGTCATAACCTGTTTTCTATCTTTCCCGTGCTTTCGAGGCCTTGAAAACCTCACTTTCAATCTCTTCGATTTACATGCATAGTCCGAGCATGTAACTGGAAAGCTCAAATATGAATTATGTGTAAACATTAATGAATTTTGATATTAATATGATTAAGGTTGACTCAGGTCATTTTTTTGAATAAACGGACCTGGACCCGTGATTGGATGGTCCAGAGGGTCCGCACAAAAATATGGGACTTGGGTGTACGCCTGGAATCAAAATCCAAGGTCCTGAGCCCGAGAAATAAATTTTTGAAAGAAATTGTTTTTCTGAAATGATTATGAAAATTTTAAACGAAAATGGATTAGAAAGTATTTGTATCAGGCCCGTATTTTGTCTCTGGCGCCCAGTACAGGTATTATATATGGTATAAGATGTTTCTGTGTAATTTGGTCGAAATTGGACGTCGTTTGACGTGTTTCGGACCTAAATATCAAAAGTTGGAAATTTAAGAAGTTTGAATGAAAAGTGATGAATTTGAGGTTTGATTCCTCATTTATGATGTTATTTTAGAGATTTGATCAATCGTTTTAGCCCGTAAGATGTTGTTGAGTTAGTGTATGTATTTGGTTAGGAGCCCTGAGGGCTCTGGAGTGATTCAGAGGTGGTTCCGG
Source organism: Nicotiana benthamiana (assembly GCA_034376525.1). Classification (NCBI taxonomy): domain Eukaryota; kingdom Viridiplantae; phylum Streptophyta; class Magnoliopsida; order Solanales; family Solanaceae; genus Nicotiana; species Nicotiana benthamiana. The sequence continues at coordinate 138,823,573 of CM067341.1, read as the reverse complement.
GTGTTTTGAACGTAGGAAAAAGGATCGGATTTTTCTTCAATTTTGCACAGACATTCTGTTCTTCGCGATCGCGTCCTCCGGTTTGCATTTGCACTGCCTTGGTGCCCCTCCTTAACGTTCATGGTCCCCTTCCCATATTCGCGTAGTTCCAGTACCCTCTCCCCTTTCAATGCGTTTGTGTATTACCCTTCGCATTCGCATAGACCAACTCTTGAGCCCCCAGCTTCCTTCTCGAGTTCGCATCATACCCATAGCGAACGCGATGATTCCCAGCCTCCTCTCTTCAAAAATGCGGCACCCCTGTCGCGATCGCATAGAAAAAAAATGCCCTGTTATAATTTTAAAATTTTAGAAGCAGAACATACGGGGTTTAGCCATTTTCTCACGAACCTTCTTCTCCCCTAAGCTCTAGGACTCCATTGAAGCCCTCATTCTTCAAGACCACTTGGGTATGTAAATTCCCACACATTTCCTTCACTTTTCCTTCATTAGTTAGTAAGTTTGTAAGCCTAAATCATGTAATCTAGGGTTAAAATTAGGGAAAATGAGTAGAGTTAGGGATTTTTAAGTTTCTTTGATTTGGACCCCGTTTTGGTTTAAAAATAAATTATATGTCCGGGCTCGTGGGGGAATGGGTAACATGGAAATTGTTCGAATCTCGTGTTTTGACCAAGCGGGCTCGGGGTCAATTTTTGGGATTTTCGGAAGAAAGCTTAGAAATCTATATTTAGGCTTTGGGTTTAGTTTGTTTAGCTATTATTGATATTATAATGTCAATATTTCATAGATTTGAATGAGTTGGGTCCGAGTTCGAGGGGTAAAGCTATACTAGAGGCTTGAGTTGAGTTTAGAGCATTCGAGGTAAGTGTTTGATCTAACTTTGACTTGAGGGAATATGATTAGAGTATTATTTGCTAATTGGTAATTGTTGAGTACGGTCTATAGGCATGGTGACGAGTATCGATACACCGGTGTCGAGCATGACCGTGAGTCCTTATTTGTGCTTATTGGGATTCTGTAGTGGCTCTTCCTTGTTTATTTGATGGTTTCTATATAATGTGAGGAGTATGAAAAAGAAATATGATTTGTAAATTCCTTGGAGCATTGGCTCGAATGATGACATGATTAGGAAGTAAGGAATGAACGAAAGAGATGTAATTATTCCCTTGTCGGGCTGTTCCCATATGTTGGATATCCCCGTTGCCGGGATGTGTAAGTTATTGACATTGCTCCCTTGCCGGGAATGAAGTATTTACTTGTATTTCTCCCTTGCCGGGATAGTCGAATTGACATTTGTTCCCTTGCCAAGAAACCATTATATATTTTGAAATAGGATCGTGTGGCACGCCGAACACTTATATATTATGAAATAGGACCGTGTGGCACGCCGATCTCTTATATTATGAAATGGGATCGTGTGACATGCCGAAAACTTACATATTATGAAATAGGATCGTGTGGCACACCGACCACTTATATATCATGAAATGGGATTGCGTGGCACGCCGACCACGTACTCTGTGATAGAAGGAATCAGTTGTAGTTTCCTTATTTATTCCTGCAGTTCAGTTTTATCTGTTACCCCCAAAGAATGTTCCCCTCCCAGTCTTAATTATTACTTTTTGTTGTTATGTTGTTGTGAGTGTATATATATATATATACACAGGTTTGATTTGGTTATCCTGTCTAGCTCCGTCACTACTTCGCCGGGATTTGGCCAGGCACTTACCACAAGCACATAGGGTCGGTTGTGTTGATGCTACACTCTGTGCATCTTTCTGCACAGATTACGGAGCCGGAGTAGCCTTGTTGATGTTCGCATGGCCTAGAGTCTCTCCTATCTTTACTTCCATTTGATTTCCTTTGCATCGTAACAAACAATATTGTATTATTATTCTGACTTTGTATTTTGCATTTTGTAGAAGTTCGATAGTTAGTGACTCCTGATCTGGGTAGAGTTGTATTTGAACTTCCGCATTGTTGTAAGTTATTTATGTTTTAAGACTTCTGCCTTTGTATTAATTGTCTCGTCTTTCCTTATGTTGTTGGTGTTGGTAAAAGAAGCATTTAATTAATTGTCTTGCCTAGCTCCTATTAGTAGGAGCCATCACGACCCCTGATGGTGGGAAATCTGGGTCGCGACAAGTCCTCGGGTGAGTTTCGGGTGATAAATTAGATCATTTGGAAGTTAAGAAAATTATAAATTTTGAGTTCTAGCAGTTGCGGACATTTTGGTCTTTGCATTCGCGAAGAGTCTGCTGAGGGAGGAGGAAGTTTAGGCTTTGTGTTCGCAATGTAGGTGACGCGTTCCCGAAGGGCTGTGAGGTTGTGCATCGCGTTCGTGGGCGTGTAGTTGCGTTCGCGTATGGTCTATTGGTCAGTTGGTCTGAGGTCGCGTTTGTTCTTCAAGTTCGTGAAAGACAGTATGCATTCGCGAAAGGTAAGGTTAAGGAACTATTGCATTCACGATGGCCATGTCGCTTTCGCATAGAAAAAAATTGGTCATAATAAGTTTGTTCTTCGTGAACACGAGGGTTTGACCGCATTCGCGGAGAAGGAAATTAAGGCCTGGGTAGAATGTTTTTAACTCTTCTTGTCCGCAATTTTGAGGCTTATTTCCTCCATAGTTGGTCATTTTGGGGGATTTTTGAAGGATTGAAGAGGGATTCAAGGGGAATCATTGGGAGGTAAGATTCTTGGTCTTAAAATTCTACTGTTATGTGAATTACACCTAGAAAATCATGGAAATTAAGCTAAATATTGAAGAGCTATGACTTGGAATTTTGGACTTTTAATTGGGGATTTGGAGGACCATTTGGGGTCGGATTTGAGAACTTTTGATATGTACGAACTCGTGGAGAGATAAGGAATCCATTGGTGGGAAAATTTTTGATTTATGATATGTGGGCCTGGGGGTCAGGTTTTGGTAATTTCGGGATTTGTGCTCTATATTAATTGTTTTCGCTTGGGCTTTGTTCCCTTAGCATGTTTTGACGTCCTCATTCTGATTTTAGATAGGTTCGATGCACGTGGAGGCTGATTCGAGTGGCAAAGGCATTACGAGCTAGAGATTTAGCCAGTTCGAGGCGAGTAATGATTGTAAATGGTATTATGAGGGTTTGAAAGCCCGGATTGCACATCGTAGTGTTATATTGAGGTGAGGCACACGCTTGATAATAAGCGTGGGGTTATGCACTATTGGGGATTGTAACTTGGTCCGTCCCGGTTGATGATTTTACTGCATATTTGACTAAAACTTAATTGATATCATCATGATTTGGACTGAATGTCGTATTTGGGCTTTGTGCCAACTATTTGAATCCTTCGGGGACTCTTATTACTATTTCCTCACTATTTTGACTTTCTACTTGAACTCAGTCATGTTAATTTCTACTGTTGTACTAGTCAACCATGTTTACTTAGGCTTTAAGCTTAAATGATATTTTAAATGATGTTCGGGCTGCGAAACGCTGTTTTGCTATTTCTCGAGAGGCTTGTGATGATTTTTGATTGAGTAAGGCTGGGGGCCTACATTGTGGGGAAACATTGACACTGATTTAAGGCCGACGGCCTAAGATGTGTACACCACTAGGTTGCTTGATTTATATGAGGCGAAGTGCCTAGTTTTTATGCCATGAGATGGCTTGTTATTGCGGTTAGGTTGTAAGGGGCCCCTCCAGAAGTCTTTACACCCCAAGTGAGCGCGGGTACCAATTGTGATATGAGATTGAGCCTGAGGGGCTGGTACTGTTCTGAGATATTGTCCGAGGGTCGTAGCTGTTGATACTCTACCCGAGGGGGGAACTTCTATTTGTTTACTTTACCTTAATTACTTTACAATTACTTGTTCACTTGTAAAAAGAGGATCTTACCTGACTTTTCACTGTTTTACTATTTTTGAATGATTTTACTGCTTCATTATATAATGCCTTGTGCCTTACGTGTTTTCTTACTTTCAGTCATTATTTACATTTGTTACTTACTGAGTTAGAGCACTCACTTTACTCCTTGAACCTTGTGTGCAGATTCAGGCGTAGCTGGTCTCGTTCTCGAGGCTGATACATTCCAGCTTTAAGTGGACCTTCAAGGAGTCTTTAGGTAGTTGTTGGCGTTCGCATCCTGGAGCTCCTCCCTATCTATTTCCTTTATGTTCTTAGTTCAATATTTAAAACTCTGTAGTTACATTTGAGGATTTAGTATTGTTAGATGCTCGTGACTTGTGACACCCCGGTTAGGGCTGTGTCGGGTTGTATTTTCAATATTTATTATCATTAAATCATGTTTAGATCGCTTTTATGTTGTTTAACTGCTTTAACTTGTAAATTGGGTTTAGTTGGCTGGCCTTGTCTTCACGAGAGGTGCCATCACGACCAGGTTCAGGGTTAGGGTCATGATAAATTGGTATCAGAGCCTAGGTTACATAAGTCTCACTAGTCATGAGCAAGTTTAGAAGAGTCTCACTGATCGGTACGGGGACATCTCTATTTATCCCTGAGAGGCTGCAGAACCTTTAGGAAAAACATCATATTCTTGAATTCTTGTTGTACGAACTTGTTGATCTGAGTACTAAACTTCTGTTATTCTATCCTCTCACAGATGGTGAGGACACGCGCTACCGGGTGGGGTGGACGACCACTAGTGCAACCAGCTGAGGCCACCAGAGGCCAAGGACGTGGTCGTGGCAGAGGCAGAGCAGTGAGCGCAGCACCTGTAGACCCACCAGTTGCCCGAGTTCTCCTTGATATGGACGCTCCAGTAGCACCAGCTGTGCCTATTATGATTCCGGGTCTTCAGGAGGCCTTGGCACAAATCTTATTAGTTTTTATTGGCCTGGCTCAGGCCGTTTCAGCCACTACAGCCGCAGCTACTTCACAGGCCAGGGGAGGCAATCAGACTCCCACCGCTCGCACCCCTAAGCATGTCGTGTAGGGACTTCAGACGCTGGGGGCGCATCCAGCCCAGCTGGTTGTTGCTGCTTAGGACTATGTGGTTCCTGTCATGATGGAGGATGAGCAACGTAGGTTAGAGAGATTTGGTAGATTGCAGCCTCTGATCTTCAGTGGCGTACAGGGCGAGGATGCCTAGGGCATTTTGGATATGTGTCAAGGGATGCTTCGTACTGCCGTATTCTGGAGATCAGCGGGGTTTCTTTTACTACCTATCAATTTTCAGGAGCTGCTTTCACTTGGAGGGAGGATTTCGAGAAGTGTAGGCCTGTTGATGCAGCACCCTTTTCCTGGCGGCAATTCTTCGTTCTCTTCCTGAAGAAGTATGTGTTGTAGCCCCGAAGAGAGGAGCTGCGTAGGTAGTTTAAGTGGTTACGTCAGGGAGAGATGAACGTATCGCAGTATGAGTTGAGGTTTTTTGAGTTAGTTCATCATGCCATCTGGTTGGTTCCGACAGATCTGGAGAGGATCAGTAGGTTTGGTAATGGTCTTACTTATCAGCTCCATATTTTTATGACCAGGGAGAGATTATCTAGTGCTACGTTCGAGGAGGTTTTTGATATTGCCAATGAGATTGAGTCAGTTTTCCGTCAGGAACGAGAGGAGAGGAAGGCCAAGAGGCTCGAGGATCTGGCAGCTATACTGGTGCTCCTTCGAGAGTGCAGTCTCAGCACGGTAGAGGTCATTTATTCAAGTCGCTCAGCAAGCTCGCCCAGGTTATCATGGGGCATCTTTGGCTCATGGTTATCATGGATCTCAGCAGGGCCAGTCATCACTCAACGCCCTTCCAGCTCAGAGTTCATCCCGTGCTCCATCAGCTTAGGACTCTTTTATGCCAAGTACATCTGCTATTCACTCTGGTGCGAGGGGTTCCCTTCATTCTCCTTCTCTAAAACATGGGAGTTTTATGCGTGTGGCGAGATAGGCTGCATGTGGAGGCAGTGTCCTCGTCGTATTTCTAGTTCATCCCAACAGAGGGGTTAGTCATCGGCTTCAATGCCAGTTTCTTCACCACCACCTGCCCAGCCAGCTAAGGGTGGAGGTCAGTCAGCCAGGGGTCACCCTAGAAGGGGAGGTCGATCAGGAGGTGGTCAGGCTCATTTCTATACACTCCCAAGCAGACCCGATGCTATTGCTTCAGATGTAATTATTACAGCTATTATGTCAGTCTACCATAGAGATGCCTCTATATTATTGATCTCGATTCCATCTTTTCTCATGTGTCATCATACTTTTCTCATTATTTGTGTACGCCTCATCAGTTTCTTGCTTTACCTGTTCATGTATCTGCCCTAGTGGGTGATACTATTATTGTAGACCGTGTAAACCGGTCATATGTGGTGACTATTAGGGGACTGAGGACCCGAGTGGATCTACTACCACTGTGCATGGTGGATTTTGATGTCAATTTGGCCATGGATTGGTTATCTTTGTGTCGTGCTATTCTGGATTGTCTTGATAAGACAGTCACACTGGCTATGCCGGGTGTGCCACGGATCGAGTGGTGAGGTGTGACTGATTATGTTCCTAGTAGAGTGATCTCTTTCTTGAAGGCCCAATTTATGGTTGGGAAGGGTTGTCTTTCATATCTAGCAATTCTGAGGGTGAGACTCCCAGTATTGATTCTTTTCCAGTTGTGAGGGATTTTTCCGATGTGTTTCCTGCAGACCTGCCAAACATACCACAGGACAGGGATATTTATTTTGGTATTGACCTAGTGCCGGGAGCTCAACCCATTTCTATTCCGCCATATCCTATGGTACTAGCAGAGTTGAAGGAGTAAAAGGAACAGCTTCAAGAACTCCTTGATAAGGGGTTCATTCGGCCTAGCGTGTCACCTTGAGGTGCAACGGTTCTATTTGTGAAGAAGAAGGATGGCACAATGAGGATGTGCATTGATAATAGACAATTGAACAAGGTCACAATTAAGAACAAGTATCCTTTGCCTCGCATTGACAATTTATTCGACCAGCTTCAGGGAGCAAGGGTGTTCTCTAAGATTGATCTCCGTTCAGGTTATCACTAGTTGAAGATCAGGGATTCAGATATTCTTAACACGGCTTTCAGGATCCGATATGGTTATTATGAGTTCTTGGTAATGTCTTTTAGGCTGACCAATGCTCCAACAGAGTTCATGCATTTGAGGAAAAATGTGTTCCGACCTTATCTCAATTCGTTTGTCATAGTCGTCATTGATGATATTCTGGTATATTGGCATAGTCAGGATGAGCACGTGGAGCATTTGAGAGTTGTGTTGCAGAAATTGAGGGATGAGAAGCTTTATGCAAAATTCTCCAAGTGTGAGTTTTGGCTTAGTTCAGTGGCTTTCTTAGGGCACTTGGTGTCCAACGAGGGTACTAAGGTTGATCCGAAGAAGATAGAGGCGGTTCAAAGTTGGCCCAGACCGTCCTCAACCAAAAATATTCGTAGCTTTCTTGGCCGGGCGGGCTATTATTGCCAGTTTTTAGGGATTCTCATCTATCGCATCGCCCTTGACCAAGTTGACTCAGAAGGGTGCTTCATCTGTATGGTCGGAATAAGAGCTTTTAGAAGCTCAAGACATCCTTGACCGCACCTCTAGTGTTGGTTTTGCCATCAGCTTCAGGTTCATATACCGTGTATTATGATGCTTTGAGAGTCGGGATTGGTTGTGTTGATGTAGGAGGGTAGATTTATTGATAATACTTCTCGTCAGTTGAAGCCCCATGAGAAGAACTACCGCGTTTATGATTTGGAGTTGGCTGCCATAGTTCACGCATTGAAGATTTGGAGGCATTTATTGTATGGCGTATCTTGTGAGGTGTTCACCGATCATCACAGTCTTCATCATTTATAAAAGCAAAAGGATCTTAATTTGAGACAGTGGAGATGGTTGGAGTTGCTTAAGGATTATGATCTCACTATAGTGTACCATTCGGGAAAGGCTAATGTGGTGACCGATGCTTTGAGCCAAAAGGCAGTGAGTATGGGGAGTTTGGCATATACTACAGCTAAGGTCTTGCCATTGATTTGCAGAACTTGGCCAATCAGTTCGTGAGGTTTGATATTTGGGAGCCTAGTCTGGTTTTGGCTTGTATGGTTTCTTAGTGTTCCTTATATGATCGCATTAGAGAGCGGCGGTATGATGATCCACATTTGCTTTTCCTTAGGGACAGAGTTCAGCATGATGATGCCATAGATGTGACCATTTGTGATGATGGGGTGTTAGGGGATCCAAGGTCGAATCTGTGCGCCCAATATGGAAGGGCTTCAGGAGTTAATTCTAGAGAAGGACCACAGCTCATGGTATTCCATTCATTCGGGTGCCGCGAAGATGTATCAGGATTTGAGGAAGCACTATTGGTAGAGAAAAATGAAGAAAGATATTGTGGTATTTGTAGCTCGGTGTCTCAATTGTCAGCGGTTGAAATATGAGCATTAGAAACCTGATGGTTTGCTACAGCAGATGGATATTCCTAAGTGGAAGAGGGAGAGGATCACTATGGACTTTGTTATTGGACTCCTACGGACTTGAAGAAGTTCGATGCTATTTGGGTGATTGTGGATCAGTTGACCAAGTCCTTGCACTTCATTCTTGTGTGTACTACTTATTCTTCAGAGCGGTTGGCAGGGATCTATATTCGGGAGATTGTTCGTTTTCATGGTGTTCCGGTTTCCATCATTTCAGATAGAGGTACTTAGTTTACTTCGTAGTTTTGGAGGGCCGTGCAGAGAGAGTTGGGTATCAGGTGGAGGTGAGCACAACGTTTCATCCTTAGACGGACGGGCAGTCCTAGCGCACTATTCAGATACTGGAGGACATGTTGCGTGCTTGTGTCATTGATTTCGGAGGATCATGGGATGAGTTTCTACCACTTGCATAGTTTGCTTATAACAACGCCTACTGGTTTAGTATTCAGATGGCTCCATATGAGGCTTTGTGTAAGAGGCGGTGTAGATCTCTAGTTGGGTGGTTCGAACCCGGTGAGTCTAGGCTATTGGGGAGTGATTTAGTGCAGGATGCTTTGGAGAAGGTGAAGGTGATTCAGGAGAGGCTTCGTACAGCCGAGGCAAAAGAGTTATGCTGATAGGAAGGTTCGAGATGTGTCCTACATGGTTGGCGAGAAGGTTCTATTGAAGGTTTCTCCCATGAAGGGTGTTATGAGATTTGGGACGAAAGGAAAATTGAGTGCGAGGTTCATTGGGCCTTTTGAGGTGCTTCGGAGGATTGGGGAGGTGGCATATGAGCATGCTTTGTCACCCAGCTTATTGAGTGTGCATCCGGTATTTCATGTTTCTATGCTCCGGAAGTATATTCGGGATCCATCTCATCTTCTAGATTTCAATACGGTTCAGTTGGATGATTATTTGACCTATGATATGGAGCCAGTAGCTATTTTGGGTCGTCAGGTTTGGAAGTTGAGGTCAAAAGATATAGATTCAATGAAAGTGCAGTGGAAAGGTCTAGCTGTGGAGGAGGCTACTTGAGAGACTAAACATGAGATGTAGAGCAGATATCCTCACCCGTTTGAGGCGTCAGATATGTTTCTTGACTCGTTCGAATACGAACATTTGTTTAAGTTAGGGGGATGTGACGACCCGGCCTTTCATCTCATGAGCTACCACTCCGTTTTCCCCATTTTTACTTATTTATGCTTCGTTATCCATGTTTTGTGTTATCGGGTTGGTCGGATCGAATCCGGAATGATTTTGGTAAGGTTTGAGACACTTAGTCTCTTTTAAGGGAGTTTAAGTTGGAAAAGTCAATCGGATATTGACTAATGTGTTAGAGGGCTCAGATGTGAGTTCTGATGATTTGGTTAGCTTCGGAAGGTGATTTATGACTTAGGAGCTTTATTGGAAGGGGTTTTAGAGGTTCGGAGTGGATTTAGGCTTGAATCAGTGAAGTTGATATATTGGCGATTTTCGGTTGGTTGGAGAGATTTTGATATAGGGGTCAAAATTGAATTCCAAGAGTTGTAGTAGTTTCGACGTGTCATTTGGGATGTGTGTGCAAATTTTCAGGTCATTCGGACGTGGTCTGGTTGGGTTTTTGATCAAAAGCGGATTTCGGAAGATTTTAGAAACTTAGGATTGAATCCTATGTGTTTTGGGTGATTTGATGTTGTTTGATATGTTTTAATCATTGGAACAAGTTGAAATAAGATTTCAGAATATGTTGGTTCCATTGGTTGAGGTACCGGGGGCCTCGGGTGAGTTTCGGGTGGTCAATCGGATCATTTGGAAGTTAAGAAAATTGCAGATTTTGAGTTATGCGGTTGCAGACATTTTGGACTTCGCGTTCGCGAGAGGACCCTCGCATTCGGGAACACTTTGCTAAGGGAGGTGGAATTTGAGCCTTCACGTTCACAAGGCATGTGACGCATTCACGAAGGGCTGCGAGGTTGTGCATCGCATTCGAGTTCGCATAGGGTCTTTTGGTCAGCTCGTCTGATGTCGTGTTTGTTCTTCGCATTCACGAGAGAGGGTATGCGTTCGCGAAATGTAAGGTTAAAGAACCATTGTGTTTGTTATGGCCATGGCGCATTCGCAGAGAGGAAAAATTGGTCAAAGTGAGTTTGTGTGTCGTGAGTGCAAGGGTTTGATCGCGATCGCGAAGAAGGCAATTAAGGCCTGGGCAGAATGTTTTTAACTAGTGCTGTCTGCGATTTTGGGGCTCATTTCCTCCATAGTTGTTCTTCTTGGGAGATTTTTGAAGCATATTGAAGAGAGATTCATGGGGAATCATTGGGAGCTAAGATTCTTGGTCTTAAAACTTGATTATTATGTGAATTCCACCTTGAAAATCATGGAAATTAAGCTAAAAATTGAAGAGCTAGGGCTTGGAAATTTGGACTTTTGATAGGGGATTTGGAGGACCATTTGGGGTTGGATTTGAGAACATTTGATCTGTATGAACTCGTGGAGGATAAGGAATCAATTGGTGTAAATTTTTTTGATTTTCGAGACGTGGGCTCGGGGGTCGGGTTTTGGTAATTTCGGGATTTGTGCCCTTTATTGATTGTTTTGCTTGGGCTTTATTCCCTAAGCATATTTTGACGTCTTCGTTCTGAATTTGGATAGAATCGACGCTCATGGAGACCGATTTGAGGGGCAAAGGCTTCGCGAGCTAGAGATTTAGTCGGTTCGAGGTTAGTAATGATTGTAAATGGTGTTCTGAGGGTTTGGAACACTGGATTGCACATCATAGTGCTATATTGAGGTTAGGCACACACTTGATAACTAGCGCGAGGTCGTGCACTATTGGAGATTGTGATTTGGTCTGTCCTGGTTGATGATTTTACCGCGTATTTGACTGAAACTTAATTACTATCATCATGATTTGGGCTGAATGCCGTATTTCTGTTTCGTGCCAACTATTTGAACCCTTCGGGGACTCTTATTGCTATTTCCTCATTGTTTTGAATTTTAACTTGAACTGAGTCATGTTAATTTCCACTATTTTACTACTCAACCATGTTTACTGAGTTTTTAAGACTTAAATGACATTTTAAATGATGCTTGGGGCTGAGAAACACTATTTTACTATTGCCCGAGAGGCTTGTGATGATTTTTGACTGAGTAAGGCCGGGGGGCTACATTATGAGAAACATTGATACTGATTTGAGGCCGAGGGCCTGAGACATATACGCCACGAGGTGGCTTGATTGATATGAGGCCGAGGGCCTAGTTTTGATGCCACGAGATGGCTTGTTATTGCGCTTGGACCGTAAGGAGTCCCTCCTAGAGTCTGTACACCCCCAATAAGTGAGTACGAGTACCCATTGTGATATGAGATTGAGCCCGAAGGGATGGTACTATTTTGAAATATTGCCCGCGGAGCAGAGTTGTTGATTCTTTTCTTGAGGGGCGAACTTCTATTTGTTTACTTTACCTTAACTACATGCCAATTATTTATTCACTTGTCGAAAGAGGTTCACTGTTTACCGATTTTACATGATTTTACTGCTTCATTATATAATGCCTTGTGCTTTACGTGTTTTCTTACTTTCAGTCATTATTTACATTTGTTACTCACTGCGTCGGAGTACTCACTTTACTCCCTGCACCCTATGTGCATATTCAGGTGTCGCTAGTCCCACTCCCGAGTGCTCATTCATTCTAGCTTCAAGTGGATCTTCGAGGAGTCTTTAGGTAGCTATTGGCGTTCGCAGCCTGGAGCTCCTCCCTATCTCTTTCCTTTATGTTCTTAGTTAAATATTTGAAACTCTGTAGTTACATTTGAGGATTTAGTATTGTTTGATGCTCGTGACTTGTGACACCCCGATTAGGGCTGTGTCGGGTTGTATTTTTTTCTACTTATTATCATTAAATTATTTTTAGACTGCTTTTATGTTATTTAGCTGCTTTAACAAGTGAATTGGGTTTAGTTGGTTGGCCTTGTCTTCATGAGAGGCGCCATCACGACCGGATTCGGGATTAGGGCCGTGACACACTCGTTCCATCTCCTAATTTTAATATATAATTATTACGTATTCTTTTAGTGCTTAATTTTTGTGTTTACGTTACGTGTTATATTTAATTTTTATGTTAGCTTTTAAAATTTAATTTCGTATTTAAATTATGACACCTAAAATGTACTTGGCATGTTTATAAAAGTAGTAAAAAATAGTAACGGTGAAAGTAGTAGTAATCAAAATCTTAGTCCTAATCCTAACCCTTCTCCTAGAATTAGAAAACATATAGATGAAATGACTCAAGTATATGAAACTTCATTTTTCCCCCCCCCCCCCCCCCCCCCCCCGTTTTATGATGTTAATGCCGGAGAACAACTAGAACATGAAGCATTACAATGACAATTTGGAAATGATATTTTTTTGAGGACGAAGAAAATGAGGATGAAGAAAATGAGGAAGAAGAATTAGATGAACCTCTCACTAGTCCCACTACACAAGCTCCAACTTAGAGTCAATCTCGGTATAGAGCTTTACCTCATCTACCCCCATGTAAGGGTAAGCCTAAGGCTGAACGTCCCAAAACATCACTTGTATGGAAATTATTTAAACGTGATAAAGTCAATCATCGTGCTATATGTGAAAAATGTAAACAACAATTTTCACACACAAAAATTGGTGGGACGGGGGGTTTAACTAGACACTTAAAAAAGGATTACAAATCTGTACGGATACAAACTAACATAGAAGCTAGAAAAATTATAGATCCTACCACAGGTACCGGCACTTCTAGTGGATCTGGTTCTAATCAAATTCAACAACAACTTGACCCCGCTTCTGGCCATGTTTTACGCCCCTACAACAAAAGTAGAGATCATATGAACTTAGACTAAATGGTGGTTGTCTGTGGCTTACCTTTTACTTTTCCTTCTCACCCTGCTATTGTGCATTATATACAAGAAACTTATAACCCTGCTTTTCAAGGTTTTCCTAAGACCACAGTTATAAATGATGTTTTTAAATTTCAAACCAAATGTCTTCAATATATTCGTTGTGTGACATAGATTGTAAAGTGTCTATCACATCTCATATGGGTCGTAGTCCTAATGATTGTGATTATTTAACTGTTACATGTCATTGGGTTGATCATCACTAGAACATGCAAAAATGTATTATTATTATAAATTTTTTTATTCAAAACACACTGGAGCATATATTGCAAATATTGTTCTACAAATACTTGATTTTTATGGACTCGTTGATAAAGTTTTAACTATCACCTTTGATAATGCTTCTGCTAACACAACCGCATCAAATAGCTTAAAATCTAGACTTTGTCCACTTTATCTAGCAATTTTTCATGTTATATGTGCATGCCATATTTTTAATTTGATTGTAAAAGATGGCCTTAATTCATTTTCTGATGCTTGTACTAAAATACAACATGTTTGTGCCTAAATTTTTCGTGCTAATAAAGCGAGTAGAATTCGTGAATTTGCTCAAGAATTTGCTAGTGCTAACCTTCTGTGATGACCCAAAAGGTCATCACTTATTTTAACAATAAAGTCTGCATTGCGAGGCGTTAAAAATATCATTCTGTCTCGCCTCAATTTACGTGCGCAGTCCGGACGCGTAGCTGGAAAGCCAATATGTGAAAATCTATGAAAAATAATGAATTTTTGACTTTAAAATATATTTAAGTTGACTTTGGTCAATATTTTGGGTAAACAGATTCGGACCCATGATTTGATGATCCTGGAGGATCTGTAGAAAAATATGGGATTTGGGCATATGCATGGAATTAAATTTTCGAGGTGCCAAGCCCGAGATATGAATTTTGAAAGAAATTATTTTGCTGAATTAATTATGAAGTAAAGAAAAGGATTTATGTTTGAAACCAATGGTATTGGGCCCGTATTTTTGTTCTGGAGCCCGGTATAGGTCTTATATATGATTTGAGTCGAGCTTGTAAAATTTGGCGAGAAACTGACTTGAAATGATATGAATCGGACCTAATTTGAGAAAATTATAAATTTTGATGTTCTTAAGTAATTTCATAATTTTGATGTTAAAATTTATAGTTGTTGATGTTATTTTGCTATTTTGAATGCACGGGTAAGTCCGTATGATGTTTTTAAGATGGTGTGCATGTTTAGTTTGGAGCCTCGAGGGCTCGGGTGAGTTTTCGATAGATTGCGGGGTAGAATTTGGACTTGGGAAAATTGTTGGTTTTCAGCTCGTCTGATCAAGTCTGCAATGTGAAGTATGGCTCGCAAATGCGAGAATTCCATCGTTAATATGAACAAATGCATGGGCAGGCCTGATCACAAATGCGACCATTTGGCTCGGAAATGCGGAAGGCTCCAGTCGCAAATACGGCGCCTGCTTCGCAAATGCAAACCCCTCGGAAATAAGGGTGGTACCAAATGCGATAAATTTCTTCAAAAAATGCAATCATAGGAGTTTGGGTTCGCAATTGCGAACCCTGGTCGCAATTGCGATACCTGCAACCTATAAATTCATACTACACATTTTCAATCATTTTCCATATCTTCTCAAAATATAAACTCTCTTGGGCTATCTTCCAAAGAAAATTTCTTCTCCAAATCATTTGTAGTCATTTCTAACTAGTTTTTTGATCTTTAACATCTTTTCACATGATTTCAACTCAAAATCAATGATTTTCATGGGGAAAATAGGGTGTTTTGGGTAGAACCTAGGTTTTTAAAGTTTTGAAAATTTGGACCTCGATTTGAGATCCGATTTCAAAATAAATAATATATTTGGGTTTGTGAGGGAATGGATAATTTGATTTTGGTTCGAACCTCGGGTTTTAACCATGTGGGCTCGGGGGTAATTTTTGACTTTTTGGATAAAACTTTGAAAAACTTATTTTCATGCATTAGAATTGATTTATTTAGTATTTATTGATGTAATTAAGTAACTTGTGGCTTGATACGAGTAACTTGATGGTGGAATCAAGAGGTAAAGCGATAGTTGAGACTTGAATTGTGTTCGTGGTATTGAGGTAAGTGTTTGGTTTAACCTTAGCTTGATGGATTAGGAGTCGCGTCCTATTTTCTATGTGGTATTTGTTGTGTACGACGTATATGCATGGTGGCGAGTATCTATACGTTAGTGTCAATAATGGCCATAAGTCTTATATTGTGATTATTATGACTTTGTTTAATTACTCATGACTTGGTGATGATTTCGATTGTTAGGCAAAGTTTGTGGAGGTGATAGTGATATTTCAACATTGAGGAGCGTTGGCTCAAGTTTTATGATGAAATGTAAAAGTATAGGTGGTAATTGAACCTTTTAGAGTGTTCGCTCAAGTTGTGAAGTGAGTTGTGAAGAAAATGTGAAAATGATAAGAGAATCATATTACTGACTCCATTGCCAAGATATTGCTGATGCTATCTCCCTTTCAAGGATATTGATGTTTTGATTTTGCTCCCTTGCTAGGACTTGATTGTTGAACTATATTCCCCTTACCGGGATCTTTATTGTAATTTCATTTATCTCCTGGCGTCTCCCTCTATCTCCATCTTATTTTATTAACTTATTTTTGAACAGTGTATCATTTATCTTTTAGAAATTGTTTGTAGTACTCTTAGACCGTCTGTGAAGTTGTGACTTCAGTTCTAGGTAGTCTTGTTTGAACAGTTGTATTGGGTCATACTCAGTAGTTTTATTATTTCTCCCCCTTGATATAAATTTGATGTCTTTAAGTTATTGCTCATAATTTTAAGGGATTAAAATGGGAAAAAGGGTAAATTGTTCAAATAGTCGGCTTGCCTTGCTCACATTAGTAGGCGCCATCACGACTCCCGAGGGCGAAAAATTCGGGTTGTGACAAGTTGGTATCAGAGCTCTAGGTTAAATGGGTTTCACAGTTTATAGACAAGCTTAGTAGAGTCTGAGGGATCGGTACAGAGACGTCTGTATTTATCACATAGAGGCTACAGAGTTAGGAAAAAATTCACATTTATTCTTTCCTGTTGTGTGGTTTTGTTTCTCAATGCTAATTGAATTTCACTCTATTCTTTTGCAGATGGAGACAACACACGCTTCCTTATCCACTGACCAGCAGCCCAAGCCCCCAATAGCAGCTCCCATGAGAGGCAGAGGATAAGGCCGAGACTATGCTAGAAGCCGAGAAGGAGAGTACTCGATCCGTGGTCTCGAGCCTCCGAAGTGACCTTCCGAAATACCTTAACAATGAGAAATTGGTTCCTCCGACTTCGCCATATACAGTCATTAACTTTCCTCTTTATTTAGTATCATTATCCATTTTGACCACACAAAAAAAACATCATCCTATTATATCCTTTAATATAATATAGATCAATGTGTGATATTTTAATCTTGATATAAAAATTTATATTATTTTAAATTAATATTCAAAAAATTAAATTATTTAAATTTATTAATAATATGTTAAGTGTTATATAGCAAAATTTCCAATATTTTAATTTATTTATTTAAATTAATTAATTAAGAAATAAGTTATATGTGAATTTTTTTGGTTATGCCATACAGTAGAACTAGTTATTAGTTACTAATAGTTAATTAGTTAATTTGTTATATGTAATTAATTTTAAGGTTGTCACTTGAATTAAGGAGGGAACTTTTTTCTATTCTTTTAATAATATATAGAATATAAATATAGATTATCCATTTTGACCAAAACAAATGTATTATGATCCATTTATATCCTTTAATATAATATAGATCAATGTATGATGTTTTAGTCTTGATATAAAAATTTATATTATTTTAAATTAGTAATCTAAATTATTAATTGATTTAAATTTATTAAATAATATTTTTAAGTATTATATAGTAATACTTCCAATATTTTGATTTAGTTATTTATTATTATTAATTAATTAATAAGTTATATGTAGATTTTTCTGGTTATGCCACATGGCAGAATTAGTTACTTAGTTAATATATTACGTGTGTCTAATTTTAAGATTGCCACATAGCTTAAGGAGATGGTCTTTTCCTCTCCTTTTAATAATATATAGAATATAGATATAGATTTCTTTAGGAACGAAGGAGCACCTCAAAAAGGGAAGGAATATTTAGAGTTAAATTAATTATTTTAATGAGAAATATTAAAATACTGAATAATGTTCGTGAAATTATCTTAGCCCAAATATGATAATCATAATTAATTAAATTAAACTCAAAAATCAACTGGGGTTCGTTAATTAATCTGTATATACTTAAATGTCAAAGACAAAAAGCCTCTCAGCCAAATGGCATAAATAAAAATTGACACATGTAAATTTTTTGGACAATTCTCCAACTTTATTGGAGTGCCAAATTTATTTAAAAGATGTAAAGGACCCTTTTTTAGAATTCAAATTTTTTTAAATTTTAAAAAAATAACTGATTTTA
The DNA here is from genome assembly GCA_034376525.1 of Nicotiana benthamiana. NCBI lineage: Eukaryota > Viridiplantae > Streptophyta > Magnoliopsida > Solanales > Solanaceae > Nicotiana > Nicotiana benthamiana. The sequence continues at coordinate 138,805,821 of CM067341.1, read as the reverse complement.
CATGGCACATCCATGTTATCCCCCGTTCAAGAAACCAACTTGAAACGGTACATGGCACTCCTTTTTAAGAAACCAACTTCTCCTTTAAACCATTCAATATTAACCCCCCTTGCTATTCGTTTCACTTTTTTTAAAAAATCTTATTCAACTGCTCTTAGTTTTCTGAGAAGCCATTGAATTATGTAACTATTTGTTCCTTAGCATTGAATTACAACTCTTCTTCAACCTTAGACAACCTAAAATAATAACCATAGACTACACATATTTCATAACCGGAAAGACCCCTAGACATGAAGAGTTGGATACGCCGAAACACTATAGACCCCCCCCCCCCCCCCCGTTCTTCATCTTCTCCATCAGACCTAGCGCCTCTTACACCACAAACCAGCCCCTCCCCGACTTTGTCTTCTTCATAGATACACAAGAGATGCGCCGTTATCTCACCATGGAAAGTCGAGGCGAATAAAAGTTTCCACTGTTGTAAAACGTAACCAGAAATTTGTTCACATAAACCTCCCAAAAAACCTATCTTGCTGACAAGCACAAAGAATCGAAGGTGTGTACTTTGAAATCTGAAATTTTTGTTGTATTTTGGTGATTAAATTTTGTAATTGTTCTTCTTTTCCATTTTTTTCAAAGTGAAATTTTCGTACGCCACACGTGTAAACCCCCACCATTTTGATATTAGGGTTTTTTGTATTTTACCCAACTCTGGCGAGTTTAAAGAACTTAAATTTAGATGTTTATTTGAGCTTCACGACGTATAAAATTCCAATAGTAAAATATTTTCTTATTGATTCTTTTTGTTTCTCATGTTCTGAATAATTATCTGAGGTACTTTGTGACAATTGAATTTTTAGAATTTATGAATTATCTTATAATCACATTGTTCTTTTGTATTTCTGTACTTTTTGCAGCAATGGGTCGAAGGAAATCTAAGCCAAATCGTTCGGTAGGAATTTTGCAAGGAGAAGTTCCTAATGGGCAATTAAACAGAAAATGGAGGCTGAAACTGCTAAAAAAGATGAGACTTTTGAAGTCGACGTGCCATTTCTTTTTCTGAATTTATAGGTCTAATTGATTATCTGATGGACATATGGATATTTCTGAAATTGTTTTATCTAGCTTGAATGTTAGTGAAGAGTTTGGTCATTATGTATTGGATGATGATAAATAGATATCTATATCTAAATATCGTTCTTATTTAAATTCATATATGTGTACCTCTTGTACTGGTTTGTTATAGTCCTTAATTAGGTTCACAAATGTTTGATATATATATGTAATTGCTGAGATGATTGATGACGGAGTGAAAGTTAAGTAAAGGAAGTATTTCGTAGTTTCAGATAGTGAGACACTTATTTGATCAACATATTTATGTCTGAAGGAACTAATTATATAGGAAAAGTGCTTTTTAAATTAAAATTACATCATGTTTTTCCTAACATTACATTTTTAATGGAGTATTGGACGGATGGGCATAAAACCCTACTTCAAAGGCAGAAAAGTGCCTCTATAGAAATGCCATAATTGAAATAGAGTTAGTAGGCGTTTGGCCTATCTTGAGTTTTTTCCTTTATTAACTCATTCTCTATTTTGAGTGGTAAATTCTATAGAGGTTCTATTCATATGTAAATTAGTCAAGTTGTGCATGTTTATAGGCCTTGGTGCAACTCTGAATGTTGCCAAAACAACAAAGGGCTCAAGTTTAGTTGCTTTTGGATTAGGAATTGTAGGCCTAGCTCTGAGGCTTGCTATTACTAATGACAATTCCTCCTCTCTATTTGAATATGTTATCTCCAAAATAAGTGTTGAACTACTAAATTGGTCGCATCCCATTTTAACAGGTTGCATAAGGAACAAGCATTGAAGGTTCTTCAAGAATTATTGGTGCTGATTTGAATGCTAACAATTTGAGCTAGGTAAAATATCTAAATTTGTGTGCTCTTACTTCTAACTTTAGAATTTTCAATTTTTATATCTATTTACCTTTGTTTCTATTCTTAGTCATCCTCTTATCTAAAAAATAAAATTGCTCCTGTTTTTCTGCAACAAAAAAAATTGGTGTGACATAATTTGTGAACCCAAAGGACTATAACAAACCAGTACAAGAGGTACACTTATGCGTCTATCTCCTAATGTATTAGTTTATATTAGCAAAACATTAAGTGAAAGTTTATCATTCCTTTTTAAATTTCTCAAATATTTGATATGTAATTGCTGAGATGATTGATGACGGAGTGAAGGGTAAGTAAATGAAGTATTCCGTAGTTTTAGATAGTGAGACACTTATTTCAACAATATATTTATGTTTGAAACTAATTATATAGGACAATACAAAGTGATAGGTTTGATTAATTAAATAAGTGCTTTTTAAATCAAAATTACATCATGATTTTCCTAATGTTACATTTTTAATGGAGTAATGGACAGATAGGCATAAAACCCCACTTAAAAGACAGAAAAGTGCCTCTACAGCAGTCATATTGCGTAGCCATTAGGTGATGGATGAGAGAATTAAAGGGTTATGTGGTTCTGAATATGATTCAATAGCATAAAAGTCTTTGAATATTAAACTATTTATGCATCAACTTGACATAATAGGAAGTTGAACCTACTAAAGAAAAGTACTGTAAAGTGATATAGTACATATGTGTTTGCTTGATCCTTAGGGCGTGGCTGGTATTTTCTGTAGTACGAGTAGCTCATTCTTTTGAAAATGCATCTCCATAGCTTAATTCATGTTGTTGTTGGCAACTGTTAACAATGTTTCTGAGCCTGGTTGATGACCTTAGCTCCTTTTTAGGGGTTAGGAAGCACCAATGTTATCTTTTCCTCAAACAAGAGGCCTCTCTGTTTCTACTCTCTTATCAATGTTGTTTTCTTCCCCTCTTAAGAGTATTATGGGACAGAAAAAGAAAGTAAACTAAAACTAATGTGAATTTCTAACTTCTTCTTTAGGGAGAAAATATCCCTGCATAGTTTGACCCTTTTGACCGGATAATAGAATGAAGAAAGAAGCAGTATCTCTGGATGTATAGGCTTGCTGATTGCAGCTATGATTCGTTTTATAGCAAGCATGTCTTAAGTGTATATGAAGTTTTATACGCGTGCTGTTGCTGGTTGTTGATTTAAATGCTGTATTTTTTGCACAAAGCTGTTCTAATTTTGGTCATTTGAAGGCTGGCTGGTAAAGTGATATGTGGTTGGACTGAATCTCTGGAATTGCAATCGATTTCATCAGTAGTTAGTAATTTGTTGTTGCAGTAAATGTGTCAAGCTATATCAGCATCCTTATATTATATAATGAACTCTTGAGCTCATGGAAAGTGGTTAGCAGATTTGTATTTTGAAATTGAGTGATTGTAGGAAGAGGTCAGTGACTACCATACTATGCTTTCATGCGCACTCTTGGTTAATATATTATCATGTAAGCGCGCACTGATGTAATAATGTCATTAAACCATTGGTTCTGCTTTTTCTGTCATTTGTTCCATGACGCAATTGTTTCTTCACTAGGTTAGATGTCCACCCCCTTATTTATTCTTATTGCTTGTAGGGCAGCCGTCTAGGATAGGCGCAGTACTTGATCACAGTCACGATAACTAGAGTTATTCAGGGTACTATGCATGTCAGCATATGCATAATTTGAATACTTAGCTTTACAGGTTATTCAATTATTTGTGGTCTATAGTTGTTAATGGTTGGTTGATTCTGAAGTTCTTATTCCATTTACAGATAGTTTTTATCTGCAGATCACACATTCTTATGATTTATAGTAGATATTAGGATGTGTCTTAAAACAAGCAGCTGTGGTGAGTAGCAGGTAGACAGAACGTGTTTTGAGTGCAAAAGGGATCCTAAGTACTCAAGACCAATCAGATGAACAAGGTTATGTAAAAAGGTCACAAGCATAGCACTTTTTGGAGTGTGAAAGTTAAAGCTATGTGTGCGAATCTTTCAAATATGACTCTTTAGGTTAATTTAAGGGTTTATTGCTTTCATAAAGGGGTGAAGAAGGCAGAAATACTTATAGTGATACAAGAGAGGTGATTTCTGTGGTGTAGGTAGCATCAAGTTCTTTGTGTTTTAAATGGAAGAATAAATATGTTTTAACCTGGATAATGCAAGAAAGTGTAGGAAAAATTGGAGGTACACAGATCAGAGGCAAGTTTTCTTGAAGGTGAGTTAAATTTATTGAAGGCTAACAATTAGACGGAAGTAGCGCAGTTAAAAACTATGAAACAATGAAGCAATGTCAAGCAAAGGGTTATTGCTTCATGCGTAAAGTAATGCTTCAGAGAAGTTTGCTTCAAACAATGGCGTACAAAGTGATTTTGGTCTTTTTTTGGGGATCTCTCCTTTGAGGATTAAGATAATCATTATTGTACAATGGATGTCGAAAGTAGTTTTTTTCATTCTATTTTATTTTTATTGTGCCACTCTCTTAGATGTTTGATACTTTATAGTTTTCTTAAATAGGTCTTCTCTCCATGCACCTTGTCGCTTTTTCGCCTTTTTTTAGCTTTTAAAAACGCGGGGAGAAAGATGAGACAAACGTGCTGATAATGAGCTATATTGGAAGGGTATGATTTGATGCTGCAAAAGAGAAAGAGACTCTGATCTGAAATTACTACCTAATTGAGGCAAGGCATGAGTTGAAATACTTATCAGTAAAATCATAGAAAAAATAAATATGTTGTGTACTGCAGTCAACTAAGTAGTAGCTAAGAGAGGAGAATATATTAGAATTTCACATAGAATGCCTTAGGTATAACCTCCTAATGTAGATTGCACTTTCAAATTGATATGGCAAATTGACTGGGTAATTTTTTCTCTGCCACTTTCATGTTTCCGTTGTAATTCTTTTACCTTTTTTTGTCTAATGAACTTGATGTTAACAAAGATGTTATGGCAGATCAATAGAGAACATAATTGGATTTCCATAAAATGTAATTTCAAAATCATATAATTATTTTTGTATTTCGTTATGGCACGTTTCCCTTAATTATATTGCATACCAACCTTTTTTTTTTCAATTCAAAAGATGTATTTTACTGATGATAAAAGAATAAAGTACACAAAGCAGAGGACGTCAACTTATAATTTTGTGTTTGTTATATCTAATTTTTAGATATCTTTTGTATTGTTTTGCAGTAGTGCAATTGGATATATATGGGTTTTTCCCTGCCTCTCCATGACCTTACTTGACATTCCGAGGAAGCTACCATATGCCCGCTGAAGTTGTGGATTGAAAATGAGGTTAAACATATGGTTGTAATTGGATAAACTCTAATCGTCCCTCAATTATAGTTACATTTTTTCTGTTTTCGTACGTCCATCGATATTCAATTTCTGGGGGAGCCATAGTGACAGCAAAAGTGTGATAATTACAGTTACTTTAGTAACATTACATATCGATGATATATATTGAAGACTTCTTTTTAATTGTATTCAGAATACATGGGTAGGAGGGTATTTCTTTTAAAAGTTGTGAGATGTTCTCGACATTTAAATTAAAATATACTTTGACTTTAATAATCGTAAATTCTTCATCCTTCGTTAGTAAGTGTGTTAGTTAGGTTTTTCATATATTTATTGTAATATAGTGAATGAAGGCTGTTACATAAAAAGTGTAACTGGTTTATCTCACTGTACTGGAGATTACATTTGAAGATGGGATAAAATAGGTGACTTCCAAGTTGATGGAAAATAGGCGTGGGGTTAGTGAGAATTCATATAGTTAGATCCAATGCAGTATGATTCTTCAAGTTTCTTTGAAATAATAATCTCCAATGTGAGCTAAACTTTATTAGCTAGCTATACCTTTCTAAACAAAGAATGTAATTTTATAATGTCTTTTCTCTCTATATCAACTGGGGATGGGTAGTTGAATTGGTATATTACCAGTGGAACTATATATAGTTTTCATGTTGAACTCACGTGGAAGAAGAGTTTGTTTACTTTTTTATTGCTTTTGGCTTTTTCATGAGCTTGAAGTTGTAAAATAAAAATTAAGTCAATAAAGCAAGTATTTTGTAGTGAAAATTCAGTTCGTGTAGTTTATGATTCTTATCCAAAGGAGGTTGCGATTTCTAGAAGAATGCCTTCAAGGAGGAAGGTCATTGTATCCATTTCATTCCCTACCATTTTTCCTCCTCAAAAAATTGATTCATATATATTATATGTGACATAAATGCACTTGTATTTCTTAGTCATTATTATAAATATATACTTTTACTTAATTAAATCACTTAATTATTTATAATTAATTATAATTTTCAGCAACGCTTTCCGCGCGCAGGGCGAGTACTGTACTAGTTCTTTTGGCGGGATAGTTTGGACGGACGCGAAACCAGAAATAGAACATTCATTGTTTCATGCAACAATTAATTGGACACAATTTTTACCCATGCGATTGCAATTACCCACCAAACTCACCAGATTTTAGTATCGCTTGAAATCCGAATTTCCCCTCTCCCACTAAAACCCTTCTTTTTTTTTTTTCAATTTCAAAACCCTAACCCCCAATTTTTTCAAACCTTTTGGATTTCAGTCTCCGATTAGTACTCACAATAACCGTAGTTTCCTTAACTAAGTTGTTTTGAATGCAAAATGCCTCTCAACTCGCCTGCCATGGCACAGAATGACGCTGAATTAGGTGGAAAAGAGTCTGATCCGAAGCCACAACTCACTAAAATTGCTAACCTTTCTGAAGATTTTGAAAAAAAGGCACGTTTCTCTTACTTACTAAATTTATGACTAGCGCTTCTCTGTATCGTGCCCTTTTTTTCTCTTTGTGGTTTATCCTATGTTTTCTACTCCTATTTTTGTACGAATGTTGGTTCAAAAATTCCTCGTGTTAGGTTATTTTTTTTGGGTAACCATTATATCCATTAATATGAAAAATATTACAAGTTGAAGCTTTAGTAAGAGCTTTGACTACTCCTACTCATTTACATCAATCTTCTATACTAAATTCTATCGTTGCCACTAGTTACATCTCAGTACAGGAACAACTAATAAACTAAAGCAACCAAGAAACACTAAGGAAACCTATTAATTTGGCACAGACCATCTTGCCAACGCCTGCAGTTTCTTCCGCGGATATGGATGGAAAGGGCTATTACTCTGCAGAGTTGAGTCTCCTCATATTTTTTCATGTCAATTCTAATGCTATTCCTCTCTCGCCAAATAAGTGCAACTGTGTTGATGAAGACACAAGCTGTTATAATATTAAGCACCACTCTACTCTTTGCCTTGCTGCATACCCATTGCAATTCTGCTTCCCAATCACCTACTGCCCTGTTATGTCCCAGCCAGTTGCATAATCTATTCCACAGTCTCTTTGTAACTGAGCAGTCAAAGAACCCTCGAGTTAGGTTATTATCTTTAGCATTGTTGCAAATGACAGTATCATACTACTCATTTTAACTTTTTATCTGCAAACGAAAATCGGGGGTTATAAGCTTTGTTTTTTATAATTTACTGGTAATTGTTATATTCGGATTTCAACTCATAGTTATGATATTTCCTCTTGTTGCTTATATTTATGAAATTGATGAATTAATCTGTTTGATAAGTTTGCAGTGTTATATGGTGCTTTTCCTTGATGTCTTTGTCTATTTCTAGAAATATTTGAGACTTGCAAATTGACCTGTGTTTTTTCCTGTCTTCTTTAGTAGCTTGAGATATAGTTTAATTAATTCCTGGTGTTATACAGACTTCAAGCAAGACATTGAAAGATGTTGAAATTTATGTCCCTATAGTCTATGGAACAATTGCGTTTTGGCTCGGCAGGAAAGCCACTGAGTAAGTGGACATTCTTTTTAGTGCATTTATTTGCTCAGAGTATTATGCTTATTGAGACAATCATAATATACGGTTTTTATCAATTAGAACTCAGTCGCATAGGTGGTCAGTATATGTTCGTGGAGCAACAAATGAGGATCTTAGTGGGGTAATCAAGAAAGTTGTTTTTCAATTGCATCCAAGTTTTAATAATCCTGTGAGAGTGGTAGAATCACCACCCTTTGAGTTGTCAGAATGTGGTTGGGGTGAATTTGAAATTGCAATATCCCTTCACTTCCACGATGATGTTGGCGAAAAGAAGTTGGATTTGTAAGTTCTTCACTTGGTGCGTGAGCTTCTTTTTTATTTTAAAGTTTGCTGGCAGTGTGCATATACTTTCACTGCTCTTCTTTTCCCAGGTATCATCATTTGAAGTTATATGCAGAGAATGAGCCTGGTCCCCAGTCAACAAAGAAACCTGTTGTTGTGGAAACCTACAATGAGGTTGTATTCCCTGATCCTCCTGAGGATTTCTTTTCACGAATCCAGAACCATCCTGCAGTAACCGTGCCACGGCTTCCGGCAACATTTAAGTTTCCTCCGGGTAACATTCTTTTCTGAGATTGTTTGGCTCTGCTGCTGGAGCAACTTGGTCCATTCAGTTTGTAAATTTCTGCTTTATGTTTCTTAGCGCCAATTGAGGATTTGCACGTGTTGAAGAGAGGTGATACAAAAAACCATCCTCTTAGTCAGTGGTTCATCAATTTCTCCGAGGCTGATGAGCTCTTGAAACTCACAGCAGCTCGTCAGACGGTGAGCTTAACTTTAACTCTCTCTCTCTCTCTCACACACACACACACGTTCAGTACATCTAAACTTTGTTCAAAAAACATCATGCTCATAGATAGTAGAAATCATGTGTGGCTGTTCTATCTCCCTTGAGGTAAAAGCTGGAGGTGGAATTTCTTGTATCTGAAGCTGAGAAGCAACATATAGTTATTTAAGCTGATAGACTTATTGGTGACAGGAATTCTTTAATTCGGGTTGAGTGTTCACTTTCATCTCTGTATAAAGTTTGTAAATTACCTTTCAATTTTTGGATGATATGCAAGCATACGTGTATTCTCCAACACAGATTGGTTGAATGAGACTTCTGTGTCAACATTTGTCTATGCTTTAAATTCTCTACACAGTCACAAGTTCTTTAACTTGTATCTTTCAGTGCTAGGAACACATTCAGCTTTCCTTTGACATGGATAAACTGCGTTGTCTAGACCTAAGAGTGCCTTATTCTCCTTTAGACTGTCAATATCTGCTTCATTAGGGTTTTAAGGGGAGCTTCAAACATATGAATGCCTTTGGTTCTCACGAGACCTAGTGCTTTTTGTTTATCAGAGAAGCAGATGACTACTTGATAAAATAACCCAGTTTCACCATGGTAATGGTTCAGAGCTTTAGCTACACTGTGCCAGTGATTCAAATTCCTAATAGACGAACTCGTAAGATTTCAAGCAATAAGTATTTTATAAGTGCCTCAATATGCAAATAAGTACATTCAAAGGCTTCATTTTGAATGAAATTAGATATTTTGTCAACAGGTTTGCAGCTGGCATTAACAACCTTCTTACCTTGATTGTATCTTTGTCTATCTTCTAATTTAGTCTCCTCTAAACTCCACTTTTGAGCCTTTTCAGCTTTTGTATCATTAGTAGTTTTCTATCAGCTAATTGATTGCAAGTTGGATTTGTCAGGTGCAAGCTCACATTGTTAAGCTGAGGAGGCAGTTGAGTGTGATGGATGAGCTACCCCAGACATTCAAACTGGATTCTGATTAGAGTATGTACATGATTTGTCTGTCACATAAAGAACATGTGATGTCTATTTGTACATATTGACAAGCTTAGTAGCGGAAGTTATCTTCTTTTCTCCACCCACGTATCTTTGTTAAAATCTCCACCTGACCCTTCTACTAAACCCCAACCCCCTCCCTCCTTTCATTTCTATCTCCTCATGCTGTGTAGGACAGGTGTGCTATGTCCTGGATAACATCTAATGACATTTTCTGTAACATCTAGGATAGTTGTGTTAGTCTGGTTCCCACTGTAAAGAAGAATGTTATCAGGCTTTATGGTTATACTCTTTTGTCAAAAAAAATGGAAGAAAAATTCCTGACTAAAGTCTTACTGCGTTGCTTTTCTCGGATATGTACATGAGACTTGAACGGTGCAATTGCTTTCTCAGTGACAGGTTTACGCAAAGGTATACTCTTCACATTGGTAGTTATGTGACAGGTCTCCTTGATTTTAACAGTCTTTTCACACTTCATTTTTCATTAGCTATGCCCTTGTTGTTTGTGGTCCTCTGGCTAAGTATGCCTGCTCATCTGTGTGGGTTTGCTGGGTGAACTCTCTAGCATGTGATGTGCATTAGCTGTTTCTTTTGGCTCTATATGTGATACTATGCGCTTGGCTAAGTCCTTTTGACTCTATTTTTCTATAACACGCTTTCATTTGACATTGTACCATCAACTTTATGCAAAGAGAAGCCTGAATGTGGTAATGTTCTCTTTTTAATTAGTGGTGTTGAATATGCATGATATTTTCTGGTTGGTATTGAAAGTAAAGAATGACATTTCAATTACTATCATTAGTTTTGTTCGTAGAAGCAGCCATTCAAAATACTTTAGAATGAACGATAGAACACTTCTTTAGCTGCTGAGTTTCTCCTCTCTGTTATCTGATAGTGAATGAACTAGCACAGACCTTTAACCCCATTTTGTACTTATTCCTGGTATTTAGCCTTGAGTGAGACCCTTAGAAACTTTTTGTTTCTAGTGTTATAATTTATTTGTCATATACAAGAAGGTAAACTAATTAACAATAGTAGTACTGTCAACACACTTTTCAGTTTTGGCGGCAGGTGTGCACTATGAATATATAATTAGCTGTAAGAGAAGCAGCCCTGTTACTAAATATTATCCATAACTCACTTTATTGCTATTCCACAAGGCTTCAAACTTGAGGCAATAGAGAGTGTGACGGTCATTTTGGAACATAATATTATTGATGAGTACATATAGAAATCTTTTTCGTTATTATAGCTGAAATCTTGTGGGCTAAATTGGTTATCTTCGTGCATAAGGATCTTAGTGATAGATGTGTGACGTTTGGAGTTGTCCTTCGTGAGCTTGTACCCAATGAAAGAATGAATGATATGTTTCTAGGAATTAAAAATCCAAGTTCCTCCATTAATTTTTACAATCCAAATAGAAGAGATGCTTTTTTATATTTATCCCTTTTCTTGTTAGATGGGTGCTTAGAGTGAGACGCTTCACTCGAAAAGAACAAAAGAAAGGGCAGCTGATTATTTAAACTGTCAATAACTTCCAACCGAGAGGTTGTGAGTTCGAGCCTCCCCAAGAGCAAGGTGGGAAGTTCTTGGAGGGAAGGATGCCGGGGGTCTATTTGGAAACAGCCTCTCTACCCAACGGTAGGGGTAAGGTCTGCGTACACACTACCCTCCCCAGACCCCACTAAGTGGGATTATACTGGGTTGTTGTTGTTGTCAATAATTTCCTTAAATTAGTAAATTGACTGCGAAGATTGGTTTTAGAGCCCAAGCTCCTTGTATAGTTTAAGTGCTAGAGTGCATTTCTTCAAATAAATTGAAATTTTTAAAATGGGAAATCTTCAAAGTAACAATTTCAGTGAAAACTTTCAATTTCTTATTTTACTAGGTTTAACTCTATGTATTCCTTTATTAACGGCTTTCCGTGCTAGGAAGTTAACTGATTAGGCTTAATTAGGTATTATGTGTATTTATATATTTCATTTGCCTTGGAGTACCTGTGTTGAACAAAATGTGAAAATAAATGAGTATTTCGTGTGGTTTCTTTATACTGTAATTCACTAGAAAAATGTTCACATTTTCTGAATCCGTAGAAGGGAGGACAAATCAGGGTTATTGGCATAGGAGTTGAATGCAGATGTATTAGCATCCTGCGTCTTGTTTCATCTTTACAAGCGGTCTTGAAAACAAGAGTAACAATGCTTCATGTCACTATCTGCACATTGAAAATGCTATTTGCTGTGTTAATAAGTTTGATGGTCCTTGCCTTTAGTTAGCATATTATTCTCGTCGCTGTGTTATGTTATCTATTCTTCTTCGTTCGTGGCAGAACCCACTCCATAAACAAATTTTACATTGACAAAACACGAAAAAGATAGTCGGGTGTATGAATAAACAAGTTTTAGACTCTAGTGATACATTTTAAAATCACGTGCAGGGGGTCCTAAAACACAAAGTATCATTAGTGATTGGGTTTTTACATACTCTTCACCTGAATCTTCATTTGTTTTCTACTTATGGTATAAAAGATGTTTATCCATCAATGCCTATTTATTTTTAGGTATTATCAAACCGAAACTCAAATCTTCTGTTACTTCTGTCTCGAACTAATTTGTTTACAAAGGATATGGGAAGATTAACAGAGACAAGGGCAGCCGCTGGGGCACAGTACATGTGAAAGGCTGAAATCATGAATATAATCCTGTCACCACAACTGAGGACTGAATAATAGTTGTGCTCTTTTTTATTACAGAATGCATCTGCTTTGGCATGTTTCTCCTTTAAATATATTGGTGGACATTAACAGTACGTCAGCTTCTGTAGTTATTTGCTGATGATGTTGATAATGAGCTTCGGCAGGATCACATGCTAGGTTTTATGATGTTGAGACATTTCATTTTCACCTTACTGCCAAACAACAGATGATGCTTTCAAAGGACTGAATTATCAGCATCGCATAAGGGTGTGGTTTAGCGGTTAATGAATTGGAAGAAAATATTACTACATGCATGACTTCTTATCATTTGTCTAAGTCTTGCATGAGGCGAGGCGGAGAGAAGCCTAAGAGGTATTGGGGAGAGGTGATTAGGCATGACATGGCTAGAATGCGGATTTCCGAGGACATGGCCCTTGATAGAGAAGTCTGGAGGTCTAATATCAGGATTGTAGGATAGGGGCTCCTGGAATTTTACGTACTCCTTTCCTGGGGTTGGGTGAGCCTTGACAGGGCTATCCATAGATGATTTGTGTATCGGATTGTATCCCCCTTATGGTAGTTACTGTTTGATATTATTGCATGCCATTTTATTTATGGTTCTTTTGTTTAGATAACTATTTACGTGATTTCTGCTGGAGTTACTAATGCTCTCTTGTTTTTGTTTTTGTTTTTCCTTCCTTCTGTGAGCCGAGGGTCGATTGGAAATAGCCTCTCTGTCCTTTCGGGTAGGGGTAAGGCCTGTCTACATATTACCCTCCACAGACCTCACACTGTGGGACTATACTGGATAGTTGTTGTTGTTGTTGTTGTAGGCAGAGCTACTCGAATCTCTGACCGTAATAAGACATAACATGTATGGTGAAATAGCTGAGATTGGTCCGAACACCATTATTATATATGTAACAAAACAAAAAGATTGAATGAGGCAATAAACTGGATTTTCTTTGTCTTTAAGGGAATCTTAATGAGAATGAAAAATATAAATGATGAGGCGATGCATGAAACTTTCATTAGGTTAGGTTATTATGTCAAATAAGGAGACGCTAAGGGATCCTTGGCTTGTTTAATCAGAAATCCTTATTTCCGTCAATTCCATATATGCAATTTTATTTTATTTATTGCTCCAACATAGGACTAAGAGACTGCATCAGTTCACATGTTACACGTCATATAGAATAGACAAATTCAAATTTAAATGAAACACATCCCAGCTATATGGTTCCTACACAATGACAAGAGGGACCAGAGTGGATAAAACTATAGTGAAATTCCTTAGGTGTACGAAGTGAGTTTAATTGGACGAGTGTGGCACATACCATTTGTGCATCAATTACTTCACTAGAGGGTTGCAATCTTTCACCTCCACAAGATGAGCCTACTAAAGTTAGGTGAGAACTAGATTTATGGAAGACAAATTAAAGATAACCTTATCAAATAGTTTGTGAGATATATATTTCACATCACATATAACATGGTATCCAAAACGTTAGTAAAAATCTCTTTTTGACCATCAATAACTTCAAGAATTGGGATTAAATGCTCAGATTTACCGCCCCCTTATGAAAAAGAATTTCTCATTGGTTCAAGAAAATAGTGAGGCCACATGTAACTACTTGTTTGGATGGTTGTTACGCGCGTCGTTTCATAATGTATCGTATAGTATTATGTTATATTGTAATTGTATTGCTTGATGAATACAATGTGTATATAGATTGTAGGGCGTATCAGCTGCGCGAAGTTGCGCCTTAGCTCATCCATTTTCTTGCAGGAGTGCTTATTGTTTATCGTTGTTTCATGATGTCATGCACCAGCAATATGAAGAATAAACTTACAATATTACAAAGAAAACTTATGATACATGGTAGAATTATTATACAAAAAAAAATAGAATAAAGCATAAATAGGATTATCTAATAATAGAAAAGGGGCAAGATGAAATAAAAAAGCAAGATAATGACGGGACCACACCAAATAGCTTGTTACAATAATGCACTTTTTGTCGTTACGTAACGATAAATTTTACGGTAACAACAACAACAACCCTGTATAATCTCACTTAGTGAGGTCTGGGGAGGGTAGTGTGTACGCAGACCTTACCCCTACCCTGGAGATAGAGAGGCTGTTTCCGGATATACCCCTGACATCCTTCCCTTCAAGAACTTCCCGACTTGCTCTTGGAGATACTCGAACTCACAACCTCTCGGTTGGAAGTGGGGGTTGCTTACCATCAGAGCAACCCCTTTTATCTTAACGGTATGATGTAATAAAGTTTCAGTAATATTTAGATCAAAAATTATATTTAAAGTGACAATATGATACAATATACAACACAATATAATAGGAAACAATCATACAAACAAGCTGTAAGTAAGCATATTACAGAGCTAATATGATGAAATAAATAAGTTTCTTGCGGATAACTTAAACGTTTAGATAGTATATTGATAATTAGGGATGTACAAAGTAAACCGATAAACGGCACTAATCCGATAATCCGAATCAAACCGAGAAAAAAAATCCGATTATAGTTTGATTTGATTTGGTTTGGTGTTGGAAAAAAAACCCGACCATAATTGGTTTGGTTTGGTTTTAACTTATAAAGAAAGTCAAACCAAAACTAAACCAAACCGATATTACAGATATAGAAATTTTAGACATATTTAATATATAAATATACTTATTGTGATGTAATTTATAAATATTTCTTTAAAAATCATAATTTTATCTATCAATTTATTATTTCAAGGTTGGACTTAGAACTTTTGAATGTTCCAATAAATTTTATAGCCATTAATATTAATAATTTAAATAATGCTAGCAAAAGCCCAAACCAAAAACAAATCAATATTAATGATAACAAAAGACATTCAATTTAATATTATGAACGGGAATATATTGAATATACTTTTGTTTTGCAATAATTTATATAAAATGCATAGTCTATTTTTATTTTTTCTTTAGCGTTTAGTCATGTAATTAATATTTCCTTATTAGTCTATTTATTTTAGCTGTCTTAGTACTTTTAGATTAAGTTTATTTTTATTATGACTTTTTAATTAGCAATATTTATATTACACAATTTTATTTTATTTTATTTTATTGTTGAATATTTTAGGATAATGCCATGAGACATCTCATATTTTGAATTTATTTTGGAAAATACTTTATATAGTTGTATCATATTAGGATTAAAGAAATATTTTGAGCACAAGTTATACGTTTTGTTCTACGAAGATTTTATTGGGAAAAGAAAACCCGAAAAACCTGAAAAATCCGAACCGGAGAAAATTTAAGAGAAAAACTTAAGTTTTATTAATTTGGTTTGGTCTTTAAATTTAGTAAATCAATACTATTAATTTGATTTGATAATTATAAAATCTTAACCAACCGGATCTATGTACATCTCGTTAATAACCATGTAAGAGAACTCCAAGTTGGTTCACATCATCTTACAGGTAGGAAAGG
Source organism: Nicotiana benthamiana (assembly GCA_034376525.1). Taxonomy (NCBI): domain Eukaryota; kingdom Viridiplantae; phylum Streptophyta; class Magnoliopsida; order Solanales; family Solanaceae; genus Nicotiana; species Nicotiana benthamiana. Next base: position 138,790,001 of record CM067341.1, on the reverse strand, counting down.
TTTAGGGTCAAATCTATATCAAAGTTGAAAATTGCCACTATAAGAAAAAGTAAAGGTTGAGAACTTCAGTACATTATTTGGTAAGTCATTTCACTCATTGCTTTTTCCTTTAGTACAGCCTAGTTGCATGTTCAATCCTAGGTGATATAGTTTGTGTCCCAACGTCAACATTCCCATCCTCTCATAATAAGAATTGATAAAAGAAATAGTGAAGTTAGATCCGGGGTCATTGATTCTGCGGTAGAAAAATTATAATTAGAGAAAATAGAATCGTGATAACTATTTTAAGATTGTTTTCCTTAAAAGGATTCGATGCGTAGAATTGCTACAGTGTTAGTAAGACTAATGAAGTATGATAAAGAAACATTATAGAACAACAATAACTATCCAATATAATTCCATCAAGTGTGGTCTGGGAGGATAGGATGTACATAGTCTTGCCCCTAACCTTCTATGGTAGGAAAGCTGTTTCTGAATAACCATCGGCTAAAGAAGATGAATGAAGCCCTGATAGCAAGTGATAACAAGACAAATAGTTAAAAAAAATAAATCGGATATAACAACAAAGAATATGGATACCGATAATAAGTATAATAGCAAGATAGTATATTTAGACAAATAAGTCCAAGGCTGCACACAAGAATATGACAAAGTCCTGCTAGCAGACTACGGAATTACCGAAGGTAAGTAGTAACAGAACAAGACATGCGGCTATAGCAAAGTAAGAAAAAAAGGGTATCATACTAGTACTAATACTATCGAACTAGGGAAGACAAAGGGAAACATACGACTACCTACTAACTTTCTACCCTAATCTTCCACCTCCACACCTTCTATCTAGGGTCATGTCCTCGGTCAGCTCAAGCTGTGCCATGTCCCGCCTGATCACTTCATCCCAAAACTTCTTAGGTCTACCTCTACCAATCCTCTTATCTCCCAAGGCCAACCTCTCACATCTCCTGACTGTGGTATCTGTGCTTCTCCTCTTAACATGCCCATACCATCTCAACCTTGCCTCACGCTTCTTTGCCTCCACAAGAGCCACTCCCACCTTGTCTCAAATAACTTCATTCCTAATTCTATCCAATCTAGTATTCCCACACATCTATCTCAACATCCTCATTTCCGCTACTTTCATATGTTGGACATGTTACTTTTTGACTGGCCAGCACTCTGCCCCATATAACATAGTTGGTCTGACCACTACCTTGTAGAACATACCCTTAAGTTCCAACGACATATTCTTATCACAAAAAGATAACGGAAGCGAGCCTCCACTTCGTCCATCCTGCTTCGATACGGTGAGTAACATCCTCATCTATCTCCCCATTCATCTGAATTATAGATCATAGATATTTGAAAACTCTCTCTCTCTCTCTCTCTCTCTCTCTCTCTCTCGGTAATGACTTGCGTATCGAGTCTCACATCCCCGTCCGCCTCCTGGGTAACACCACTGAACTTGCACTCCAAGTATTTTGTCTTGGTCCTACTCAACTTGAAACCCTTAGACTTTAGAGTATGTCTCCGAATCTCCAGTCTTTCGTTAATTCCACCTTGCACCTTATCAATCAGGACTATGTCATCCGCAAATAACAGGTACCAAGGCACCTCCCCTTGAATGTGACGAGTCAAAGAATCCATCGCCAGGGAAAACAAAAACAGGCTGAGTGTTGATCCCCGATACAACCACATCTCAACCGAAAAGTAGTTAAAGTCTCTTCATGTTGTCCTCAACCATGTCTTAACTCCATCATACATGTCCTGAATCACTCTAATATATGCTACAAACACACCTCCCGCCTCCAAACATCTCTGTAGAACCTCTCTCGGTACTTTATTATAGGCTTTCTCAGGTCAATGAACACTATATGCAAATCCTTCTTCACCGCCCTATACCGCTCTACCAATCTCCTTACAATGTGAATGGTCTCAGTAGTCGACCATCCCATCATGAAACCAAACTAGTTCTCAAAAATGGACACACACCTCCTCAATCTCCCTTCAATCATGCTCTCCACTTTCATCATATGGCTTATCAACTTGATACCCCTATAGTTGTTGCAGTTTGGACATCTCCTTGTTCTTGTACAACGGGATCATCATACTCCGCCTCCACTCTTCAGGCATCTTCTTCATCCTATAAATGACGTTAAACAACCTAGCAAGTCATTTCAAGCCCTCCTTGCCCACACTCTTCTAGAATTCTACTGAGATCTCGTCTGACTCAATCGCTCTACCCCACTTACCCTGCGCATAGCCTCTTCCACCCCCCCCCCCCCCCTCAAATTTTTATTTTGTTTTAATCAAGAATGGAGCTGTTGTATAAGAAAACTACTTTCACTTTCCTTAACGAGAATAAACAAAAGCAAATATGTTCCTGAAATTACAGCCAGTCTTGTAATTTTTCCCTCCGGTCCATTATAATTAATTTTTTATTATTTTTACATATATTAAGAAATTTATCTTTTAGCACTAATTAATAATAAAATTAAGCATATTAACTTTAATTTGTCTATTGATAATATAACAAATATCTAGGGTCATTACTCCAAGGACAATCTTGAAAAACAGAAGTCAATTCCTTCTCTATATTTAAAAAAAATCAAATACTGTGAATCATAAAAAAAGGCTAAAAATCAATTAAAGTAAACCGAAGGGAATAATCTTAGTTTAATCGTGGCTGATTATTAGATCGTTAATTGCATTAACACAAAGAGAATAAAGTAGCTCATAAACTCCAGGATATACTTTTCTATGCTATTATGGGTTCTTGGAAATAAATTTAGAATGGTATCAAAATTAAAACTCCTCAAAGAATTAAGGAAGAGACCCCTTTTGGAGGCTTTGACTATGACTTAGGGGCACGAGATGAATGAGACTGACACTATGAAATAGTGCTGTCATTTTAATATATATTTTTAATATTGATGATTGATGTCCTTTGGCTGTAGGATGATTTCTGACTATCTAACGTGGTGGTCCTATACTTGCTATGAAATTGTCCATCCATCGTTTTTATAAGTTGAAACATGAATCAAATTGGCAAAAACAGGGGTCTCTATGCTTGTGTACAAATGATTTTAAATGTTGAAAATCATAATCATAATAATTCATATTTATTAGCGCCCTAGTCTGTGGTGTTGACTTGTCTTTAATCCAACACCATCTGCAATGTCAACCCATATGCTATCCTTGTTCAACTTAAAAATGTCAGTTGTTCATTGGCTATAGGCTTCATACCTAGTTTAGCCTTGAGCTTCTAATCAAATCTCTTTTATACATTTCAATTTAACCAAAAATATTTTACACACGAAACTTTTTATCAAACATATCTAATATACACACTCATTGGGCGAAAATTTTGGTGTTAGATACAGTCGATATAATATTTGGAAAAAATTATTAAAACAGCAATAACAACCCAGTGTATTCTTACAAGTCGGATCTGGAAAGGGTAATATGTACGCAGACCTTACCCATACCCGAGGGGAAGAGAGACTATTTCCAGGAGACCCCCAGCTCAAGAAGGAAACAAGTGACAGAAACAAGTGACGATATATTAGTACTAGCAATATACTCATAATAAATAATATAAAATACACAACATAACATAAAATGACATAAAATAATAACAATATAAGGAATATAAAAAATATGAAAAAGAGAAAAGTATATTAATATCTAGAATATAAAGCCCTGCATCAGTAGCTGATCTGTAGCACCCTAAGCCTAACTCTTAACTGTCTAGTCTCACTCTAGCGCACTGTAGAAATATTTAAACTTCCCCAAACCTACAACCTTAATGCTTGACCTCCACAATCCCTGTCAAGGGTCATGTCCTCAGTAATCCTAAGTCGCGTCATGTCCTCCCTGATCACCTCTCTCCTATGCTTCATAGGTCTCCCTCTACCTCTACATCTCCTCGTGCCCACCACCGCCAGTTGCTCACAATCTCTCACCAGTGCATCAGTGCTCCTCCTCTGAATGTGCCCAAAGCATCTGAGTCTTGCTTCCCGCATCTTATCCTCCATTGGCGCCACGTCCACCCTCTCTCGAATAACTTCATTCCTAATCTTATCCATCCTTGTATGCACACGCATCCACCCCAACATCCTCATATCTACTACTTGCATCTTCTGAATGTGTGAGTTCTTAACCGACCAACACTCGGTCACATACAACATGACCGGTCTAACCACTGCTCTATAAAACTTACCTTTTAGTAAAGGTGGCACTTTCTTTTCACACAGGACTCCCGCTGCTAACCTCCACTTCATCCACCTCACCCCTATACGGTGTGTGAGATACTCGTCGATCTCCCGGGTCCCCTGAATAACTGACCCAAGGTACTTGAAACTACCCCTTTGAGGGATGACTTGGAGTCAAGCCTCACTTCCACTACCGCGTCCGTCTGCTCGGGCCCAAACTTGCACTCGAGATATTCCGATTTCGTCCTACTCAACCTGAAACCTTTAGACTCAAGAGCCTGTCTTCAAACCTCTAGCCTCTTGTTGACGCCGCGTCTTGTCTCATCAATTAGGACTATATTATTAGCAAATAGCATACACCATGGCACCTCCCCTTGAACATTATGCATTATGGCATCCATCACCGGGGCAAATAGGAAAGGACTGAACGTAGAACATTGTTGCAACCCCGTGACAATCGAAAAATGCTCGGAGTCACCTCCTACCGTCCTAACCCGAGTCTTAGCTCCATCATACATGTCTTTAATCACCCTAATGTAGGAAACCGAGACCCCTTTAACCTCTAAGCATCTCCATAAGACCTCCCTAGGAACCCTATCATACGTTTTCTCTAGATCGATAAACATCATGTGGAGATCCTTCTTCTTATCCATGTATTGTTCCACCATCCTCCTAATAAGGTGGATAGCTTCTGTGGTAGATCGCCCTGGCATGCACCCGAACTGGTTGTCTGAAATAGATATCGTCCTTCACACTCTTATTTCTGCCACTCTCTCCTAGATTTTCATGGTATAACTCAGTAATTTGATTCCGCTATAATTGTTACAACTCCGGATATCACCTTTTTTCTTATAAAATGGAACCATTGTACTCCACCTCCACTTTTGAATCATCCTATTAGTCTTGAATATAACATTAACCAACCCAGTAAGCCATTCCAAGCTTGCTTTGCCCACACACATCCAAAGTTCAATTGGAATTTCGTCTGTCCGATAGCTCTGCCCCTCCTCACCTTACGCATTGCCTCCATGACCTCATCGACTTCAATGTCCTACAATCGCTTATCTCATGTGGGCTGTCGGCATTTCGCACATCACCTAGTACAATATCTTGATTCCCTTCTTCATTCAGAAGTTTACGAAAGTAGGTCTGCCATATCCTCTTAATCTGGTCATCCCCCAACAAAACTTGGTCGTCATCATCTTTTATGCACCTAACTTGGTACAGATCCTGAGCCAACCTCTCTCTCACCTTAGCGAGTCGGAATAGCTTCTTCTCCCCGCCTTTGTTCCCAAGCTCCTCATACAGACGAGCAAAATCTACCGTCTTACCCTCTGTAACTACCATCTTCGCCTCCCTCGTAGCAACCTTATATCTTATTTCGTTCGCCCTCTTCTCCTCATCACCAATGCTCCCTACTAACCGCAGGCAAGCCGCCTTCTTTGCTTCCACTTTACCTTGGACAAATGCATTCCACCACCAGTCTCCTTCGTGGCTGTCGATGCGTCCCGAAGAAATCCCTAACACCTATCCCGCCGCCTTCTTTATACATTCTACCGTCGTCGATCACATAGATGAAAATATGTGTTCCTTTCAAGACGGAGGTCGATGCTTTTTATTATTAAAAAATGATAATTATATCTAGGTATTATGTTGAAATAGCTATAAATTAAAGGAAAGTAAATTCCGACCTCAAGAAATAAAACTTATTTTTCTCCTACTGATTAGACATATTTTCTTTAAAGACAATACAACGACAACAACGACGACTCAGTATAATTCCACAAGTGGGGTTTGAAGAAGGTAGGATATACATAGCCTTACCCCTACCCTGGAAGGGCAAAAAGACTGTTTTCGATAGATCCTCGGCTAAAGAAGTTGAGAGAAGCCCCGATAGAAAGTAATAGAAAGACAATTAATTAGAAAATTAAATCGAAGATAGCAACAAAGAATAGAAAGGGGTACCGATAATAAGTAATAGCAAGATAATATATTTAGAAAACTAATTCCAAGACAGCGAACGAGAATATAAACGAAATACTGCTAGCAAATTACGGAATTACTGATGGCACTTAACCACGAAACTAGACTTTCTTTGAAGATAAAGTTTTCAGCAATTTAAGGTGAATAAATTTTTTTTAAAGGAGAACATTCCACAAAGAATATATTTATCGCCATAGGAAACCGCGGATTCTTAGTTAGTGACAAATCATTGTAGCGTGTTTAATTATCTTGACACTATACGTTATATTTGACAGAAAATGAAATGACATGCCATAACATGATTATTTTGTTAGAAATTTGTAATAATATACTAATTACGAGCATAAACCAGGGGTGGGAAATTAAAACCAGAGGGGTTCCACTTAAAAGGTAATCAAACCTACATCTTTAGGTCCAACGAACTTGAATCACTTAAAGTGGCACTTTCCCTTCCAACATATTTCTTTTCCTAATATTACTCTATGGTTTTCTTTACATTTCTATCAAAGTGGCCATTTTCAGCAGAACTTGACTATTAACAGTCTAACAACCTACGATTGATTTATGATCATTCATTGAACCTCATTAATTATTTGACCTAATACAGTATTAGACATACATACATCTTGATATTTGTGCTCTAATGTCAACCCTTATCTACTTGCTTAAGGCTACGTTATTTTTCAACTTAGAGTTCTTGATTAGTAACTTACATTTCAGATAAATAGAAAATGAAGGAATGTTATTCCATATGGAAGAAAGAGAGGAGAGTAGTGTTGGATCTACCTTTGAAGGCATTTCTACACTAACTTAAAAGGCTTGAGAAGAAGACAAGTCTTCCCCATGTTGATATTGCTCGGCTCGAATTCAGATTTCATCAAATAATTGATTAATTAATTTTTAATTTTATTTTGTGATTTTTGTAATAAAGTCACTAATTGGGTTTTCCTGGAAAGGAACCAGATAAACACCTACTTTGAATTGCAACTTTTCATCTCACCTTTTCGTTGGCCGTAAATATAGAACCCTGGCCTCAGATTTCATATCAATATTTTTTTGAACTCTTCTGTAATATGTTTCACAAATACAAAACAAAGTCCGTACAGTGTGATTTAATCTTGCTTTGGGGTTTAATGTTTGCTTGAATTTGAAGTACCACTATTCCAACAACAACATCAACCCAGTATAATCCCATTTAATGGGGTCTGGGGAGGGTAGTGTGTACGCAGACCTTACCCCTACCCTGGAGTAGAGAGGCTGTTTCCAAATAGACCCCCGGCATCCTTCCCTCCAAGAACTTCCCACCTTGCTCTTGGGGAGACTCGAACTCACAACCACTCGATTGGAAGTGGGGGTTGCTTACCATCAGAGCTACCACTCTTGTCAAGTACACTATTCCAAAAAAATAAATATCTGTTTTATTTAAAGAGAAAAAAAATTCAATACCTCAAGTAGTGTAAGGAGATTAAGGGTGTGTTTGGTATCACGAAAAATATTTTCTGTAAAAAATGTTTTCCAAAAAAATATTTTTTCTAGAAAACAAGTAGTAACTTATTCATTTTTCGGTATTTGATATACAAATTAAGGAAAATGGCTTCTCAAAAGCATCCATAAATAATTTAGATATAATAAACATGAAACCATTAACTTTCAGACCAACAACCTTCCGAACCCATAAATTTTATAAACTTTCGAAACCGTGAAATTTCGAATCTGTAAACTTCCAAACACATAAACCTCTGAACTTATAAATTTGGAACTCGTAAAATTTTGAACCTTTAAATCGATAAATAAAAAATCTAAAACTGGAAAATATATTCAAAAATATTCTTTTCGGGGAGGGGCAGGGGCAAGGGCAGGGGAGGAGGGGAACAAAAAAACGATAAAATAGAAATTTAAAATTACAATAAGAAAATATTGTGCGGGGGTTGGTGGTGGGTGTGTGGTTTGGTGGAGGGATAATAGGATGGGCGGTAATAGAAAAACTCAAATTTGAAAGAAAGAAAAAGCCTGTTTTTGGAGGGAGGGGTCGGGGTGGATTGGTGAAGGTGGGGAAGTGTAACAACCTGACCCGCCACCCTGTGAATTACCGCCCCGTTTTCCCCATTTTATGTTTCCATATGTTCCATTATATGTGTTTGGATATTTTGAAGTAATTCGGATGGAGTTTGGGTAGAAATAAAACAATTAGTCTATTTATTAGAAGGTTAGTTTGGAAAAGTCAACCGAACGTTGACTTAAGAGTTAGAGGGTTCGGAATGGATTTTCGACAATTCAACAAGTTTTAGATGGTGATTTATGACTTAGGAGTGAAATCGGAACTGAATTTGGAGGTCCGGTAGAATTAGGCTTGAATTGGCTAAGTTAGAATTTTGGCGAAGTCCGTTTGATATGTTAGATTTTAATCCGAGGGTCGGAATGGAATTCCGAAAGTTGAAGTAGGTCCCTTACATGATTTTGGATATGCATGCAAATTTTCAGATCATTTGGAGGTGTTTAGGCCGGGTTTTGGATCAAATGCAAGTTTCGGAAGTTTTAGTTTAACTTAGGCTTGAATCCTGAATCAGTGGTAATTTGATGATTTTGATGTTTATGATAGTGTTTTTATTTTAGGAACAAGTTTGAATGTAGTAATAATATGTATCTGTGCATTTGGTTGGGGTCCCGAGTGCCTCGGGGTGAAGTCGGATGATAAAAGGAGAATGTTTGAAGTTGCAACAGGTCTGTTGCATGAAGCTCATGATATTTCCGCAAAAGCGAAGAAGCACCACAAAAGCGGCTACCGCAAAATCGGCAAGAGACCGCAGAAGCGGTCATCGGATCGCGAAAGCGGGGACCGCAAAAGCGGTCTAAGACCGCAGAAGCAGCCCAGTCGACTTAAAGCAAAACCGCGGAAGCGGTTTATTGGCCGTAGAAGCGACAACCGCAGAAGCGGTCCGGTTGTCGCAAAAGTAAAAATTGCAAAGGGTTAATGAAACAGTGTTTGCAAATTTCATAAGTTAAGAAAATATTTTTGACTTCGGGAAGAGGCGATTCTGAGCGATTTTTAGGAGTAAACGGAGGAACATCACCAAGTATGAGCTATTAGCCTAGTAATACGTTATTTTGGTGTAAGAACATTGATTAATCACGTACTTTCAAGGATTTAAGGGTTAAAAATGGAAGTTAGGGCTTGGAACTCGAGAGAGTTTAAATATGAGTTTTGGAGGAGTAAACGAACTCCGTTTTGATAAATTTTATATGAACGGACTCGTGGCGAGACGAGGAATCCGTTGATATTTTCATAATTTTTTGAGAAGTGGGCTTGGGGCTCGGGTTTTACTAACTTCGTGATTTTTAGCATTTATTCGAATATCGATTGGGTTACTTTTATTTAGCCTATAATAACGTATTCGTTGTGATTTTTACTAGAATCGACGCGCGTAGACGGAGATTCAAAGGGAAAAGGCGTTGCGGACCAGTCTACGACCGATTAGAGGTGAGTAGTTTGTATAGATGATGGCCTGAGAATTTGAAACCCCGATTTATCACATCGTGAAGCTATGTTAGGGCATGACTCGCACCCCATGGCAAGTGCGGGATGATATATGGTTGGGGATTTTGACTTAGTCCATCCCGAGAGTTGAATGCAAATTATTGGCGGCTGATACGCATATTGTGTTGTTGATAATTGGGCTTAATGCCATGTTTGGGGCCTTGTGCCGATCTGTAGTAGCCGACTAGGGTAAATATATGTGTGATGACATAATTTGCATATTTATTGATCTCAGTCATGTGCTTAATCAATGTATTAAATGTTAAGTCACTTTATTTCTGAAATTGACTAATTAAATTATATTCGCCTTAGTAATTGGAAGTGAGAAATTAGATTGAATCTGTTATGTGACTAATATGCGTACTGTGGACTGAATCTGGGTCGGGCTACACGCGTAGCAATTATCATATATGATATTGAGGCCGAGAGCCTGTTCTATGCCAATACCTGGCTGATTTTGCGCTTGGGCTGAAGGAGCCCCTCCGGAGTCTGTACACACTCCCATTGAGCGTCATCAACGTTAAATGGATCGGGCTGCACGCTGCAGCCTATTCATGTGCATTGCATTGCATCTTTATTTGATACTTGATTGCTATGTTGATATTGTTTTGTTGTTAGTTCGTAGCTAAAGTATCGGAGTGTCAGTTTTAGCTTTGCTTTGTAGCATTTTGTGGATTTCTTACTTTCACACATTTTCTATGCTTATTATTCACTGAGTCGGTAGTACTTACTCCTACTCCATGCACCTTGTGTGCAGATTCAGGTACACCGGAGGCTTAGCCAACATTCATAGTCTCCAAACATTTTTCAGAGTCATTGAGGTAGCTGGTTGACGTTCGCAGGACCTGGCTGCTCTTCATATTCCAGTTTACTATTATTATATACATGTCAAGATTTTTTTATATTCTCATCCAGATATTATTATCCAGTTTTGTTTAGAGGCTCTAGACTCGTGACTCCAGATCTTATGGGTGTGTTTATCGGTTTTTTGTATTTGTCCATATTACCCTATTAATATTTCTGGATTATTATTATAAAATGACTATGATATTCTTAAATTGTCGGTTTTGAGACTTAGTGTTAAATTGAAAGCAATTGTTGGTCAGGCTTACGACCGGGTTTGGGTCATGACAGGAAGGTCGAGAAGTAGTTTTGAAAAATATTTTCCCTTCTCTTGATAAGGAAAATATTTTCCTCCAAACGGAGGAAAATGAGTTTATAAGAAAAATATTATTCAAAATATTTAAGCCAACAAAACATAAAAAAATTGAAAAATATTTTCTTTCAAACCAAACACACCCTAAATTTCTTAAGAATACGGGGTGAATTTTATGAACTTGGAATATGCGTTTATTCCAGTTTAATTTTCTGTTATGAACACACTAGACAACACAAATTTGCATGCATGTATGAATCACTTTGGCACCAGGGATTTATTAAGAGTGTATACGGGTAAAACTGGAGGTAATGAGCACCTCTATTTCCCGGTGGGGCGAAGAAAGAGAGGACATAACTACATGTAATCGAGATTGTAATCTGGAGCCGCCCATATCAAAGCTCGAACTAAACACCTGCCCCCGAAGCCATCAAAATCGTGACCCTGAACCGGATTCGATTAACGAGACATTGCCAAACGACAGCATACGATTAGCAAAGGGTCGTGTGTTAGAATATACGCTTAACGCTAGAGGGGGTGAATAGCGTTTAAATGAGATTCTATGTAAATTTGCGGAATTTAATCTTGCAAGAATAAAGTGAATGCGGAAATAAAAATAGCAAGGAGAGAACAAACCAATTTTATCCTGGTTCACCACAACGTGTGTAGTCAAGTCCCCGAGAGACTCTCTCGAGTTTTCCACTAACTTTGTTAAGCTTACGGGTGCCTAACAAACCGTTACAAGTGCTCGTACATATACCCTCTACAAGACTTCAATCCGTTCGAGGATACCACACCTCAAGACTTCACAACAAGGAATTGACCTTTCCTTCTTACAACAAGGGATTTCAACTTCCCTTCAAGTGTTTACAAACACTAAGCACTCAAAACAAAACTCTCTTAATAGAGTGGGTATGAGTAAAAATAATAGGCTCAAGATCACAACAACTTATACAAGGATTTTGGCTCTCAAATGTAATGAACTGAATATAAAATGATAAGCAAGAGTGTGTAAGCTTTAAGCAATGATAATAATCAGTTGTTGTGCAGAAACAAGTGATTTTGAGGTGTATTTATAGTGTTCAAAATCACTATGACCGTTGCTTAATTGCCAATTGGTGATTGCTGAAATTGTGCTCATATAATCGATTATGCAATTCTATATAATCGATTATTTAAGATCAGTCAAAAATGATATGCAGATTTCACGCTACATAATCGATTATGTTTGACTTAATAATCGATTAGTTGGTAACGTTAAAAAATCAATCACCGATTTTACGCTCATATAATCGATTATAAGAATCTATATAATCGATTGTTTTTCGGTGATTCAAAAATCGCTGGCAACGGTCTTAACATAATCGATTACTTGAAAACACATAATCGATTATTTTCTTACTTTGAAAAATCTGATGCACACTGCCTCAACATAATCGATTACCTGTAAGGACATAATCGATTATTTTTGTACTTAGAAAAATCTGGTGCATACTGTTTTAAAATAATCGATTACTTGGAAGTGGATAATTGATTGTTTAGATGTCTTTTAAAATCTGGGACACACTGTCTCAATACAATCGATTGTTAAAAGTATATAATCGATTGTTTCGTTGTTTTTGAAAAGTCTAGTTTTGGCGGTCTTAATATAATCGATTGTATGGTTCATATAATCGATTATATAGGTCCAGATTTAAAAGACATGTTTAAAAACCATTTTGACTAAAATGTAAATCATTTTGTTTTAACACAACGATGCATGATTTGGTTAAAAATGATTTTACGAGAGAAGCCAAGTCTTAAATCAATTTTCGGATCAAGAGCATAAATATAAAACGACTCAACTATAACTTTGTTGATTTTCTTGATCTTGCTCGTTATTTCTCATGTGCTTGATCTTTGGCATATGTTGATATTCCATGCGCGTTGGTTTGTCATTTATAAAAACCTACAAGAATGAACACACATTTAGTTATATCGACTTGAGGACGTGTTTCAACATCGTGATATCGGCGCCCAACCGGTATCACGGCGTGCATCTCGGCCCGTATCAGCAATAGCTTAGTAATTAGCAAAAAACTTTTTTTTACCTTTTTTGGAACTTGATAAGGTAAAACTCCCCCACTAAATAAAGGGGAAGTAGACTATTCATTAGGCACGCTATTACACACATATCAACGTTATATACGTCCGCTTTTTCTGTTTCTAAAAGTTATTCAAAGTTCTTGATTTTGTTCAAAATTTTCTCATAAGCGTTGGATCGGAACCGAAGGCACGTTTCTTGTTATGATTTCAACCAATTATCTTTTATTTGCTTATCTAATGTTATTAATCACATGTATCGAATTAGTCCATGTATTCTCAAAATCGCTTATAAATTCAATTGTTATCCTTTTTTCAAAGGTAAACAAAGAGCAATATTGACTTGCTAAGAAGGTTAAAATTTTGTGTGATATCAGGTATTTAAGCCTCATTAGCACTGCTTTACTTTCTTCTTTAATTAGTTTTCACTACTGGAATTCGGCCAAAAAGCGGCCAGAGATCAATGTTGGTCGCTATTGTATTCAATTATTTATTTATTTTATTGACCAACTTTGGTCTCTAAATACATGAATTTAATTTAAGTTTTTTTTAATAGCGACCAACTTTGGTCTGGTCGCTTTTTGTAGAAATCTAGGAAAATAGCGACCAAAGTTGGTCGTTATTCGGCAGAAAAAAAATTCCAACATGAAAAGCTACCAAATAGAGACCAACTTTGGTTGCTTTTCTGTGTATTATTTTGGCAGAAACTGCCTGTCTTGGCAGCTACACCACCTGCCAGTCATACCAATTTCCTAAATAGGCATTTTATGCCAATAACAACAACAATAAAAACCAATTAAAAGCAACAAAGAATAAAGTTCAATAGAACTAATATATTACGCTAACAAAACTAAGTTAACGCTTATTAAAAGCCCATTTGAACTAAAGAGAACTAGCACAATAGTAAATTGGTATGTAAATAAGTTCTAACACAATAGAACAAACACAATGTAAATTAGTTCAAACACAATAGTAAATTAGTTCTAACACAATATAACTAACACAATAGTATATAAAGTACTGAAGGAGTATTCTTTCAGCATCCTCGTCTGAAAGTTGGATTGCCTCGCTTCGTTCATTAGGTGGTTGACTGTGTATGAATTCCTCCCCATCAGTTGTGAAGCGACTTGAACCTATATGAAAAATTATATTGAATTAGTATTTCATAATTTATATAAAAGAAAATCAAAATATTTAATGAAAAGTAATAAACTTATATGTATGTAGTCGAGGCTTGACCCTCCTTTCTGAATCAGCCTCTTTCTTCTTCTTTACGATACGAGTTTCATTGAATAGCTCATTTTGTTTCATTGGCATCATAAAGTTGTCTGGTGGATTTGGCGATTATCCTCGTGGTACTATTACTCGGGATAAACTTTGATACAGAGAATAACTTGGATACGGTACATGACGGAGTGTGTCTTTGATCAATTGTTTATCTCATTAGCTACAATGATAATAAGAAGGCAATGACATGTGTTTCAAAAAAGTGATAGTGTAGATAGGATTTAACATTTCCTAAGTAGATAAAAAAGGTTATAGAGAAATTCTCTACTTCACTTTCCAAGAGGAAAAAAAGTTTGATTAATAGTGACAAGGTTGATGAAGACAGAAATTTTTCCGTTGGTCTTCACAGTTCCCATAAAACGTGGATCATAAGACTCTAAGATGACAAAGATAATAGGAAGTTTTGTGCTCAACTTTCTTCCAAGTCTGATCCGTACAAACTTAATGTGATATTGGATGATATTTCTTCGGATTTAGAAAATAATTTGACCGACAAAAGTATGAAAATGCTACCTTGGCCTCTTGGAAGGAGGTTCGTTGTCCCCCTCCTTTCCGGTCCGGCCGCAGTATGGCACCTGAACTCGAAGCTACGATCAGATCCGATTGGATCTGGTCCTATCCGACCCAACCCTGGAACTTAGAACAGCCAGCATGTTTGAATGGTAGAACGGGGAGAGGGGGAGTCGTGCCCATTCTCTATCCGGGCACGAGCAGGATAATAAAAAAATGGAAAACCAAATACATGTACATGATGTAACGACATATTCAAAAATACGTGATCAAATTTGATAGGCTTCCCGCAGAAAGGAAAGAGTTTACCGACCGCATAACAATTCATTCTTGTGTGTAGCTCGTGGGCCCATGCCTCCCGAACGATCATAGTACGGCCACTCATCTAATATAAAATCTATGAGTAGATCTCACCTCCCCTTCCCCATACCATATCCGGAAGGGATAGTGTATCCACAGAAGAGAGACTGAGAGAGTACGGTCCCTTGCCCAACATTTACTTTAGACGCGGTTCGAATGCCTTTATGCTATAGGTTATGTTAAGCATGCTTCTTTGACAGAAAACAAACTCTTTTTCCATGAAAACAATCGCGACTATAAAGGGCGGGGCGGTAAGCTCTCTATCAACAACAGGGGGCTATTCATAGTAAAAGAAACTACTAGACTATATGGATTTCAACTGAAATTCAACTTCTACTTGGTTGATTAATTCAGGGCGGTGCTGGAATATAATGTTGGACGATCTACATTTCCATATGGTAATTGAAGTCAAACATGAGCAAACCGGGTGCAATTCAATCCTTATTCCTAGCAATGATTTCCGAAAAAGCAAAACCTCATCATTGTTTGAATCCGAAGAAATATCACCAATATCACATTAAACTTGTTGGATCGGACTTAAAAGAAAATTTAGGAAAAAACTTCCTATTATCTTTATCATCATAGAGTCTTATGATATGGGAACTGCCATGGCCAACAGAACACATTCCGTCTTCATCAACCTTGTCACTCTCAATTAATCTTTTTTTCCTCATGGAAAATGAAGTATAGAATTACTCTATAATCTCTTCCTGTATATACTTAGGAAATACTAAATTCCTACCTACACCATCACTATTTGAAACATATTTCATTGCCTTCTCATCATCATTGTCGCTAATGAAATAACAATTAAAGGCACATTCCACCAGGTACTATATCTTAGTTATTCTTGGTGGAAGTTCTGTTGAATGTCTAATAACATCATCAACCTCTTCATGATACTATTACTCAGGATGAGCTTGGATATGGAGAATAACTTGGATACACTACCTGACAGTGCGTGTCTTTCATCAATTGTTGATCTCATTAGCTACAATGATAATGAGAAGCCAACGACATGTGTTTCAAAATAGTCACGGGGTAGACAGGATTTAACATTTTCTAAGTAGATAAAAGAGGTTATAGAGAAATTCTCTACTTCATTTTCCAAGAGGAAAAAAAGTTTTATTGATAGAGACAAGGTTGATAGATATGGAAGGTTTTTCGTCGGTCGTGGCAGTTCCCATAAAAAATGGATCATAAGACTGTATGATGACAGAGATTTTAGGATGTTTTGTACTCGACTTTCTTCCAAGCTTAATAAATACAAGCTTAATGTGATATTGGTGATAGTTCGTCGGATTCATACGGTGATTTGACGGATAAAAGTATGCAACTTTTGATCAAAAGAATTAGAGGTAAAACATTTTTCTTGAAACATTTTTCTTGGTCCAAGAAAAATGTTTTACCTCTAATTTTTTTGATCAAAATTTCCATACTTTTATCCGTCAAATCTTCGTCTGAATCCAATGAACTATCATCAATTTCACATTGAGCTTGTGTTTATTAAGCTTGGAAAAAAGTCGAGTACAAACCTTTCTAAAATCTCTGTCATCATACAGTCTTATGATCCGCTTTTTATGGGAACCGTCATGACCGACGGAACACATTCCATCTCTATTAATCTAGTCACTCTCAATTAAACTTCTTTTCCTCATGGAAAATAATATAGAGAATTACTCTATAAGCTCTTTTTTATCTACTTAGAAAATACTAAATTCCTACCTACGCCATCACTATTTGAAACACGTGACATTGCCTTCTCATCATCATTGTCGCTAATGATAATAACAATTAAAGGCACATTCTGCCAGGTACTTTATCTTAGTTATTCTTGGTGGAAGTTCCATTTCATGTCTAATAACGTCATCAAACTCTTCTACAAAATTCTCCTGCAATCTAAAATTCCAAAACATAAACCAAAATTTTAATTCATATCCTAAAGGTTCAACTCATACATAAAAGCTTCAATTCATATCCACAAAAGTTCAAGTCATATCCTAAGGGTTTAATACATAAAAGCTTCAATTTATATCCTAAAAGTTATATTCATATACTACGAGTTTAAACTTAAACTAAAAGTTCAATTTATATCCTAAAAGCTTCAACCCATACCTAAAAGGTTCAATTCGTATCCTAAAAATAGGTGATTTGAGGGATCAAATGGACTTCTATTCTTGTAAATTTGAGATGTATGGACTCGTGGCGAGATAAGATCGTATTGATGTAAAAATTTTAGGATTTCGAGACGTGGGCCCGGGGCTCAGGTTTTGCAAATTTCGCGATTTTCGATATTTTTCGAGTCTTTTCGATTGGGTTATATTCCCTTAGCATATTGTGATGTATTAGCTCTGAATTTGGATACATTCGATGTGCGTGGAGGCCGATTTGATGACCAAAGGCGTCGCGGGCTAGAGATTTCTAGTTCTAGGTGAGTACTGATTTTAAATGATGCACTAAGGGTTTGAAACCCCGGATTGCACAACATATTGCTATGTTGAGATAACACACGCGTTGTATGATGAGCGTGGGGTCATTTACTATTGGGGATTGTTAATTGGTCCATTCCAGTTGATATTTTTACCGCGTATTTGATAAAGATTTATTGTTTTTCACTATGACTGGGATTTATTGCCATATTTGGGATTCGTGCCAATTATGTGAAATCTTTTTTGATTTTATATCACTATTTTCCTCATGAATTGAAATATTATTTGAACTCAGTCCAATAGAATTATATTATTTTGTGAACTCAGCTACATTTATACTCAACTCGAGACTTAATGATATTTATAATGATGTTGAGCTGAGCGTTATTGTTATACTTATGTCCAAGAGGCTTATAATTATTTTCTGGACTAATTGAGGCTGAGGGCCATACGTGAGGATATTTTGAGTGATGTGAGGAGGGTTTCAGGCCTCAAGTGTTATGTGAGGAGGCTTTCAGGCCTCGAGTGTTATGTGAGGAGGCTTTCAGGCCTCGTGTGTGATGTGTGAAGGCTTTCAGGCCTATTGATATTGCACTTGGGCTGTAGGAGCCCCTCCAGAGTTTATACACACCCCCAGTGAGCACAGGGTACCAAGATGAGTTGGGAGTGGGCACGAAAGGCCGTTTGTTTTTGTTTTGGTGAGTTGGGAGTGAGCCCGAGGGGCTGATGTTGTGTGCTGATGAGTTGAGAGTGAGCCCATAGGACTGTTTGATGTTGAGCCCAAGGGGCAAGCTATTGATTGTTCCTTACTTGATGAAATCATTGTTATCACTGTTTTAAAAAGAGAACTATTTGATACTCCACGGCTTTATTGTTCAATTGATTTTACTGCTTGAGATAGCGTTATATTGTGTCTTTATGAGATTTCATGCTTTCAGTCGTTATTTATTTTTATTACTCACTGGGTCCGAGTACTTACATTACTCCCTGCACCATGTGTGCAGATGTAGGTATTGAACACCCGGTAGCGGGATATTAGATGATTCAAGGTACTTCTATTGTAGCTGAGCAAGGTGACCGCCAGCGTTTGCGGCATCGTATCTCTTCCTTTGATTCTAAATTTTCAATATGTATATTACTGGTTTTATAGTTGTGTTCAGATTCCTTAGTTGCTCATGACTTGTGACACCCCGATTTCGGGCAGAGTTGGGAATGGTTTCTCTGTTCTATCACGTTTATCTCGCGTTTAATATTATATATATAAGCTGTATTCGATACGGTATTACCACATACACTTATATTTAGGGCATAGTATAGCATAAGTACATATATATATATATATATATATATATATATATATATATATATATATATATATATATATATATATATATATATATATATATATATATATATATATATATATATATATAAAAGCTGTATTTGATACGGTATTACCTAATACACTTATACTTAGTTCATAGTATAGCGTAAGTATATATATTGTATATATATAAGCTGTATTCGATACGGTATTACCTCATACACTTATACTTAGTGCATAGCATAGCGTAAATATATATATATATAAGCTGTATTCGATACGGTATTACCTAATACATTTATAGTTAGTGCATAGTACAACGTAAGTACATATATTTTATAAATATTATGATGACCATCATTCGTCACGTGATTTTCCACCCTGTTTCCCCCTTATGGTGTTGTTTCATGTCTCAATGTCAGTATTAGAGTTGATTGGGTGTAAGTGAATTGGTTTTGGGTTGAAAATAAGGCACATAGCCTCTTAGAAGGAAACTTGTATTAGAAAAGACAATCGGAAGTTGACTGTGTGGTTAGAGGGCTCGAATGCAAATTACGGTGGTTCAGTTAGCTTCGGGGGATGATTTGTGAATTAGGAGTGCGATCGGAATTGAATTTGGATGTCTGGTGTAGAGTTAGGCTTGAATTGGCGAAGCTTGAATTTTGGCATTCTGGTTGAAAGGTTAGATTTTCATCTGAGGGTTCAGTAGCTTCGTTAGGTGATTTTGGATATGTCTGCAAAATTTTAAGTCATTCGGACGTCGTTTGGTTGGCTTTTTGATCGCATGTCAGTTTCGAAAGTTTAAAAAAAACTTACGCCTTGATTTGATGATATTTGAGAATTTTGATGTTAACAATAGTGTTTTTATGGCTCGAGCAAGTTTGAATGAAGTATTAGAACATATCTGTGCTTTTGGTTGAGGTCTCGAGGGCCTCGGGGTGATTTCGGATGGCTAACGGATATTTTTATGTTGGAAAAATGCAGTAGAAATTTGCAGAGAAAAATTGTTCATCGCGATCGCGAGCCTGTGGCTGCGATCGCATAGAAGGAATTAGAGGGGCTCAGAATTTGCTCTCTGCGATCACGTGAAGGGGGCCTGCGATCGCGTAGCCTTGGGCGTTTGGTTAGTGCGATCGCGTGAGGGCGCGTGCTATCGCGTAAGGTCTTTGGGTTGTGTTCTGCGATCGCGTGGGATTTCCTGTGATTGCGTAAGGGAGTTTTCAGGACCTGGATTTTTTGTCTATGCGATCGCAATGGAAGTGATATGATCGCATAGAGGGTGCTACAGTGTTCCGGGCCAAATGTTAAAAATATTTTGGTCTGCGACCCAAGCTTATTTCTACCATTTTTAAGCGACTTTGGGAGCTTTTGTCGAGAATTTTGATTGGGAATCGATTGGAGGTAAGTTTTATGAGCTTAATACATGACTTTATTGAAGAATCATCCATTAATTCTCTGAATTTGGGTTTAAATTTGAAGAAACTAGGGCTTGAGTTTTTGATATTTCAAATTGGGATTTGATAGGTCATTTAAGCTCGGATTTGGGAGTTCTTGGTATGCATGAACTCTTGGCGAGACGAGGATTCCAGAAATGTAAGTTTTGTAATTTTTTGAGAAGCGGGCCTGGGGCTCGGGTTTTGCTAGTTTTTAGATTTTTGTTATATTTCGATTGGGTGTTGTCCCATAAGCATATTATGATATATTTGTACTCATTTTTGTTTGATATGACGCGCGTGGAGCCCAATTTGTGGGGGAAAGGCATCACAAGCGAGGAATTTCACTGGTTCGAGGTGAGTAATATTTGGGAATGATATCCTGAGGGTTTCAAAACCCCGGATTTGCACATCATAGTGTTGTATTGTGGTGACTTGCACGCCAGGTATGAGTGTGGGGTAGAGCACCATTGGGGATTGTGACTTGGACCGTCCCGGTTGTTGATTTTACTGTGTGATTGGCTGAAAACTACTTGATGCTATCATGATTTGGGCTGATCGCCATGTTATGGTATTCATGCCGATTATTGAATCCTTCAAGGATTGATATCACTATTTTGTATTACGTTGCATATTATTTCATCTCAGTCCAAAGTTCTAAATATTGTTTCGCAAACTCAGCCATTTTTCCAAGATTTGAAAACTTAAATGATATTTTACTAACGTTTTGAGCTGAGAACTGCTATTTCACTATTGCCCGAGGGACTTACGTGTATTGCTGGACTGAGATATGGGTCAGGTTGCACGCCGCAGCAGTATTTACATATACATGCATGGATCGGACTGCACACGCATGGTAGTATACTATACGGATCGGACTGCATGTCGCAGTAGTATATTCTATGGATCGGACAACACGCCGCTGTATTATAGCGTTTGGGCTGTAAGAGCCCCTCCGGAGTCTGCACACACCACTAGTGAGCGCAGGGTACCCAAATGGATCGGGCTACGCAACGTAGCTATCATGTGCATTGCATTGAATTCACGCATTCACTCGTGTTTGTACTACGTGGAACGACATTTAGCACTCATATATCTTTGGCATACATACTGCTACTTTCCTTATTGACCAGATACCATGGTGTTATATGTTAAGGAGTGTTGTGCCCAATGGGTAGACTTATGAGTCGACTTGTTCTATCTGATATAGTATTCATATGCTTGGCTGTTGAAAAAGAAAAATAAGATATTTGTAACAGAGACTTTGTAAAAGAGATTTTGAACTGATCTTGAGATTTTCTAAAGGATTTTCACAGTATTTCGTTTTTTCTCAAAGGGTTGTACTGTCTTTTATAGCATTTTGGTGTGCCCATACGTGTTTTCTTATTGCTCAGATATTATTCTCTCTTATTACCACTGAGTTGGAAGTACTCACTTTACTCCCTGCACCATGTGTGCAGATTCAGGTATTTTGGAAGTTTAGCTGAGATAATTGCGGCTTCAGAGTTTTATTGGAGTTGTCGAGGTAGCTGTCTGACGTTCGCAGGATCCGACTCTTTCCCTATTCCCATATTATTATTTTCGCAGTTTTGAACAATTGTATTATTAGAGTCTTGTTTTTCTGCATTGTTAGAGGATCTAGACTCATGATCCCCAGATCTTTGGGAGATTATCCAGTTTGGTTTCCATCTATCAGTTAAGATTTTAGCTTTATTGTCAATATTGATATTCAATTAACTGATTTTAAGCTTCATGCTTGGGTTCAGAGTGTAAATGATCGGGCTGGCCTAGTAGTTGTGTTGGGCGCCATCACGACCGGGATTGGGGTCGTGACAAGTTGGTATCATAGCCTAGGTTACTAGGCCTCGTGAGTCATGAGCCGGTTAGTAGAGTCTCGCAGATCGGTATGGAGACGTCTCTATTTATCCTAGAGAGGCTGCAGAACCTTTAGGAAAACTTTACTTTCTTGGAATTCTTATCGTGCGTACTTGATTCAGCTTGAGGTATAATTCTTGAAATTCCTTCCACACGTCTGTATGCGCATGCGAGCGCTCAGAGGTATATGTTCCTGGATGGCTTGTGATTTCCCGATCTAGGGGCGAGATGTAATCTCCGTGAGCTCATGTTGGGCCAGTCAGGAGGACTTGAGGCCGGATCTTTGCCTATGGCTTGAGAACCGAGGTGCTGATTGCGTGAGCAAATGTTTTCTTCAGTAATTTTCTTATTAGCCGGGTTGGCGGAAAGATATCCATGAGGTGAATATGTCTGTACTGCGAGGTATATCTATGTGATTTTGGTAGTGACGAAGAAGTCTGATGGATAATAGATGAGTTGTTAAGCATTTGTTTTCTATTACGATCTGATGTGTAGCCCCAAGTTATGGGTGCGTGAAGAATATTTTTCTTGTCTCTTAGTTGGAAAGTGTACATTTCATGTGGCGGTATCAGCTCTGACTCAGAAAGACTAATTGATTGTGTAACGTATATGATGGTGAAAGGCATGTTGAAATATTGAAATGAGGCAAAGCAGGTGGGTCATCTCCTGCAGAGTGTTTTTGAGGGGTATGATCCTTATGTGTATGTTAGAAGGTCTCATGTGTAGTTGAAGGGTATGTGTTGTAATTTGAGAATTTGGGGACGCTTAAGAAAATGGACTCAACTGATGTGGAAATGAATGCGAGGTTTGCAGAGAATGCCAATGCTAGATGATCTGTGTATTCACAAACTTGTAAATGACTTGAGTTTAATCTTACTATAACATTGTGGCATCATTGGAGTAAAAGTGCTATGAGTTGTTAAGAGTGCCTTGATATATGGCTTCGAGCCAAGTTGGAGAGGTTGCTGTCGGTTAGCTGATTACACGATTATGTGCAATGTTGGTACCGTTTCAAGGGTTGATGGCGAATCAGTTATGGTTGTATAAATTGAGTCAAGGATGGCACGTGTGAAGGAAAATTTTTACAAAGGTTATAGGGAACTTTCGTAAATGTGAGGAAATATTAGGGTGTTTTTAAGCTGATGTTGATAAAGAATACTCAATGTATAGAGAAGGAAGATAGTTGTTTGTATCTGTAGGAAACCATGTTCTGCGGTGTCAGAATACCACTAAGGCACTAGTGGTTCCGTTCATTTAGAGCAGGCGAATTACAGCTGAATAAGAGTAAATGACTCTCGAGAATGGTTTTACTATGTTCAAGATTTTGCATGTAACAATCAAGTGTATTAAGTTTGTGTATGTGGCTAGAGACTGTGTTTTCATTAGAAAAGATCATGACTTGTGGTACTTTGTGTTAATCATGGGATTCTACGTATTCGCATTTGGAAGGTAATGGTAAACGAAATCAGAACTGCAGGAAGTTCTTCAAAGTAATGCATTCTGGAATGTGGTATTTCTGGGAAACGTTTGAGAAGGTATTCAGTGGCCAATGGGTCTTAGACATTGTGGTTTTATGTGCGAGTCTCGTGTGGTAACCTGGGTTGAGGTATTGTGGTGCTACAGCAAAGGAGAATATCAAATTAAAGATGGATCAGAAAGGAAATTGGATAAATAGAATAGCTTGATATTGAACCGAATCGGTATGGTAATGATATGATTAATTATTGTATGTGTTCGAGTTAATTAGCCTTACAGGTATTGTGCAGCAAAGCTTTTAAGTGCTTGGCAGTTTGCTTAACTTGGTTTGGGTAGAAGGATTCAGTCCTGGCAGTTTAGCTTGTGCAATGGAATTGGGAGAAATAGTTCTTGATGTGTTTTACCGTGGTTTGAAAAAGAGTATATTTCCTATAGGTATGCGAAGCATGGAGTGTGTAATAATTTTTCTCCTATAAGGGATTATGAAAGTTCTTGACTAGTTGAGTGCGTCGTGCAGGAGAGAGATAGAAGTCCTCATGTGATCCTAGTGTGGTATGGTCTAGGTGTTAGGATATGGAGTATTGAGATTTTCGTGTTCAAGGTTTTGGTTCAGTCATAATGGGGAGTCATTAAATTCATAAGCAGCACGGGAAGTTACAAGTGATTTATGAGTCGATCTTCAGATGATTAAAGAAGATAGTATTTCTATGCTAGTGATTTAGCGGGGGTTTATGTTCAGAAAGGGGGCAAGGTAAGGAAAAAATTGATAATATTTGGTGGTATTGCGGTGTTCTCTTGTTGGATCGACCGTTGATAATTGAGTTGTTGTTGGCCTAGGGAAAAATTTTGAATATCTTTCGTGGTATGAATGGATACTTGATGTGTGTGTTATGAATTCGTACGGTGGAGAGTGGGACCACGTATAGTGATTCATGTGTTATATGTGTTGGAGACTAGAAGCTCTCGTGATCCGACTATGCAGTGGTTGTAGATCGTGTGTGTCGACATCGTCTAGCGGTTATGGAAATTGGAGGTCTGAGTGGACCTTTCTTTGCTTGGTATGCTAAATTTAGGCTATGATATTAGATTGTAGACTGGATATCCCAATGTCAGGTTTTCTAGACTA
Organism: Nicotiana benthamiana; assembly: GCA_034376525.1. NCBI lineage: Eukaryota > Viridiplantae > Streptophyta > Magnoliopsida > Solanales > Solanaceae > Nicotiana > Nicotiana benthamiana. The sequence goes on along the minus strand of CM067341.1, from coordinate 138,765,217 downwards.
ATGTGTTATGGGCTATGTCGGAAATGCCACAGGCTACGTGGATAGGTGCATCGAATTATATTCTAGCAAGGTAGCTTGTATTCCAGAGACCAGCGAATGGCTGGCAAGCATTGCTTTATTAATTGGGCCTTCGTGGTGGATGTCAGTGCAGAGGTTTTTACCATTGATTTAGTTCTGGTATTGAGGGACTTGTTCGGATGCGTTTCGTGCGGTCGGGCATGAGACTATATGTGTTTATTGTAATGAGAAAATTTGGCTCGATGTGTATCTCCTTTTGTGAAATATATATATATATATATATATATATATATATATATATATATATATATATATATATATATATATATATATATATATATATATATATATATGTGTGTGTGTGTGTGTGTGTGTGTGTGTGTGTGTGGATCGGATGGCATGCCGCCACGGGTATGTTATCTGGATTGGGTTTCACGCCGCAACAGTGTGATGTTGAGAATAGTTTTCTGTATATTACATTATATGCATTACTTCATGGTTTTTGAGGAAGTTCTGTATTGGGTGTTGCTCGGTGAATAGCGCATCGGTTGTGTCCTTTCAGGATTGAATAGAGTATATTACTTGCTTCACCGTGGGTGTGATGGATTGTTGGGTTTTAGACCTCAATCTGTGCGTGGTTGTCCGTGTTGAGCATGGTGACTTGAGGTGCTTCATGGGTTATAGTGCTTGGATAGGATCGCGCGTTGTGGCAAGTCCACGTGAAGTTATGACCTTTCGAGGAGAATTCAGGTACTCTATTTCTATGATGTGAGACGGGATCTCAGTTTTGTGTTGTAATGGTACTGTTGAGCTAGAGGTACGGCTCTTTCGTTGCATCATTGTCATAACTTGAGTATGTTCATACTGCTTCTCATTGGTGCGTGTATTACGCCAGTTGTGGATTAGGCCTATATCGAGGTGTCATATCGCCAGAGGGGTGGTTGGAGTCGAAGTGGTCATTGGAGTCATTAATGAGTATGAACCAATTTGATTTCAGTATGTTAGAAAGGTTATATCTGGGTTTGGCTCGAAAATCTATTGTAGTAACAGTCAAGAGGAAAATGGATTCATGAATGGTTGATCTGAGATATGGGTTCAGTATATCGTGTGTTTCAGTTGTCGTTGGTAGTATATGAAAGTATTGAAATGAGACTTTATCTAACAAGAGATTTTCTATCGATATTGGTTGTCGTGGACATCTGTTGTGAATGGAAGTTATCGCTGCTTGTGCTTGATTTATGTGGTATATCATATCATTGCAGCTGAGGTTGCATGTATGGATTATTACAGTTGGTTCGAGTTTATTCTGAATGCAGACGTGAGATTCTGATCTGGTGCATGATTTCGGGAAGTGCAGTGTGGTTTATCGTTTAGATGGACTGTGAAATTCCAGCTATATTGTGTTATCGGACCTATGTTAAATAGGGTGAGTGGGATCACCCCGAGTATATGCTTGGTAAGGTCATTCAGCTATTGGGTTGCTTCTAGCACAACTCTAGGTACGCTCGAGTACGAAGGTTTGTTTAAGTTGGGGAGGATGTGACGACCCGACCCATCGTCACGTGAGTTACCACCCTGTTTCCCCCTTATGGTGTTGCTTCATGTCTCAATGTCAATATTAGAGTTGATCGTGTGTAATTGAATTGGTTTTGGGTTGAAAATAAGGCACATAGCCTCTTAGAAGGAAGCTTGTACTATAAAAGTCAACCGGAAGTTGACTGTATGGTTAGAAGGCTCGGATGTGAATTCCGGTGGTTTGGTTATCTTCAGGGGATGATTTGTGACTTAGGAGTGCGATCGGAATTGAATTTGGAGGTCCGGTGTTAGTTAGGCTTGAATTGGCGAAGTTTGAATTCTGGCAGATTCCGGTTGATAGGTGATATTTTGATCCGAGGGTTTCAGTAGCTTCGTTAGGTGATTTTGGATATGTCTTCAAATTTTCAGGTCATTCGGACGTCGTTTGGTTGGGTTTTTGATCAGATGTGAGTTTCAGATGTTTAAAGACAACTTAGGCCTTGATTTGATTGCTATTTAAGGATTTTGATGTTAACGATAGTGCTTTTATAGCTCGAGCAAGTTTGAATGAAGTATTAGAACATATTTGTGCTTTTGGTTGAGGTCCCGAGGGCCTTGGGGTGATTTTTGATGGCTAACGGGTATTTTTAAGTTGGAAAAATGCAGCAGAAATTTGCAGAAAATTTTTTTTCATCACAATCGCGAGCCTGTGGTTGCGATCGCATATAAGGAATTGGAGGGGCTCAGAATTTGCTCTCTGCGATCGCGTGAAGGGGGCCTGCAATTGCGTAGGCTTGGGCGTTTGGTCCGTGCGATCGCGTGAGGGCGCGTGCGATTGCGTAAGGTCTTTGGGCATTGTTCTTCGATTGCGTAAGGGGTTTTTCAGGGCCTGGATTTTTGGTCTATGCGATCGCAATGGAAGTGATGTGATCGCATAGAGGGTGCTACAATTTTCCAGGACAAATGTTAAAAATATTTTGGTCTGCGACCCAAGCTTATTTCCACCATTTTTGAGCGAGCTTGGGAGCTTTTGTCGAGAGTTTTGAAGAGTTTTGACTGGGAACCGAATGGAGCTAAGTTTTATGATCTTAATACATGATTTTATTGAAGAACCATCCATTAATTCTCTGAATTTGGGTATAAAATGAAGAAACTAGGGCTTACGTTTTTGATATTTCAAATTGGAATTTGAGAGGTCATTTGAGCTCGGATTTGGTAGTTCTTGGTATCATGAACTCGTGGCAAGATGAGGGTTCCGGAAATGTAAGTTTCGTAATTCTTGAGAAGCGAGCCCAAGGCTCGGATTTTGCTAGTTTCGAGATTTTTGTTATATTTTGATTTTTTCGATTGGGTGTTGTCCCTAAGCATATTATGATATATTTGTACTGATTTTGGTTAGATTTGACGCGCGTGGAGGCCAATTTGAGGGGCAACGGCGTCGCGAGTAAGGAATTTCACCGGTTCGAGGTGAGTAATACTTGGTAATGATATCCTGAGGGTTTGAAACACCGGACCTGCACATCATAGTGCTGTATTGTGGTGACTTGCACACTGGGTATGAGCATGGGGTAGAGCACCATTGGGGATTGTGACTTGGTCCGTCCCGGTTATTGATTTTACCGCGTGATTGACTGAAAACTACTTGATGCTATCATGATTTGGGTTGATCGCCATGTTATGGCATATTGTACTACAAGGAACGACATATAGCACTCATATATCTTTGGCATACATACTATTACTTGCCTTGTTGACCAGATACCCTAGTGTTATATGTTAAGGAGTGTTGTGCCCAATGGGCAGACTTATGAGCCGACTTGTTCTATCTAATATAGTATTCATATGCTTGGCAGTTGAAAAAGAAAAAAAAAGATATTTGTAACAGAGACTTTGTAAAAGAGATTTTGAACTGATCTTGAGATTTTTCTAAAGGATTTTCACAGTATTTCGGTTTTTCTCAAAGGGTTGCACTGTCTTTTATAGCATTTTGGTGTGCCCATAGGTGTTTTCTTATCGCTAAGATATTATTCTCTCTTATTACTACTGAGTTGGAAGTACTCACTTTACTCCCTGTACCATGTGTACAGATTCAGGTATTTTGGAAGTTTAGCTGAGATAATTGCGACTTCAGAGTTTTATTGGAGTTGTCGAGGTAGCTGTCTGACGCTCTTAGGACCCGACTCATTTCCTATTCCCTTATTATTATTTCTACAGTTTTGAACAATTGTATTATTGGAGTCTTGTTACTCTGTATTGTTAGAGGCTCTAGACTGATGACCCCCAGGTCTTTGGGAGATTATCCAGTTTGGTTTCCATCCATAAATTAAGATTTTAGCTTTATTGTCAATATTGATATTCAATTAACTAATTTTGAGCTTCATGCTCGGGTTGAGAGTGTAAATGGTCGGGCTTGCCTAGCAGTTGTGTTGAGCGTCATCACGACCGGGATTGGGGTCGTGACAAGTTGGTATCAGAGCATAGGTTACTAGGCCTCATGAGTCATGAGCCGGTTAGTTGAGTCTCGCGGATCGGTACAAAGACGTCTATATTTATCCTCTAGAGACGCAGAACCTTTAGGAAAACTTCACTTTCTTGGTCGTTATCTTCTTATCCTTCAGTTAGCGACCAACTTTTGTCGCAAGTTTTAAATTATATATATTTATATTGATAAGTTTTATAAAATAATAATAAAATTATTTAAAAAAATTATGTGGGTCCCGCTTTTGCGACCTTCGTTAAACTCAATATATCTTTGACCAAGCAAGTCTGACCACTCCAGTCAACAGTTTGTCTGAATTTGCATCCAAATAGCGACCATCTATGGTCACTAAATTATTTCAAATATTTTTTTTTATTATTTTCGGTAGTTGGCGACCAACTTTTCGCTTTTTTGACACACCAAATCTGGTCGCCAATTTTTGATCGCTTTTTGGCTGAATTCTAGTAGTGTCTAATCCTCTCGGTAAAAATGTTGAGTTCATCTCTGCCCACAAATGCTTAGTCAGACACTAGCGGATCTAATTAAAAAGGTACAAGTTTAACTACACCTATATATATATATATATATATATATATATATATATATATATATATATATATATATATATATATATATATATATATATATATATATATATATATATATATATATATATATATAATCTAAGTAAGAAGGTGTACTTTGATACAACTGCCAAAAAAATATTGTTTGAATAGTATATATTATTTGAAAATGTTGTACAGTTTAGGGAGGCACTGCAGACATATTCTATTCAAAAATATTGCAACCTTAAGTTGAAACCTAATGAGAAGGAAAGGGTTAGGGCAAAATGCACAAAGAAAGGATGTCCATAGCATATCCTTGGTAGCATAGAAGGAAGCACCAGTAACTGTAGGGTGATTACATATTACCCTGTCCATAAATGCTACAAGAAAACAAGGAACAAAATGTGTAACCCACCATGGATTGCAAAAAAATTCAAAGACAGAATAATTAGTGAGCCTCAAATTAAGCTTCATCGGATTCAAGCCTTACTTAGGAAACCATATGGCTTGTATGTGAGTAAAACTTCCTTTTGAAGAGCAAAAATGATAGCTATGAAGGAGAATATAGGTGATTACAAGAAAGAATTTTCTAGACTTAATGATTATGCATAAATGCTAAAGTCTACTAATCCTGGCACAAGTGTAGTGATAAGGACATCTAAGGATTCAATTCCTGGCAAGGAAGTTTTTATGGGCATTTATATATGTCTTGAAGCATTACAAACTGGATGGTTAGAAGGGTGTAGAAACATAATTGGCTTTGATGGTGCATTCCTAAAGGGGACATGTAAAGGTGAACTGCTTTCCTGTATTTCCAAGGATGGAAATAATCAAATATTCCATGTGGCTTGGGCAGTAGTTGAAAAGGAGTCAAAGGATACATGGTCTTGGTTAATTAGATGTCTCAAGCATGATCTAAACTTGAAAGAAACTTAAGGAGAAGGGCTGACAGTCATGTCTGATATGCAGAAGGTATGGTTTCTAATACTCTTTCTTTAAAGTGTAAATGTTTTCATTTATGTTTATATGTCATAATAATATAGTATTTATGATTGTAGAGTCTTCATCTAGCCATAACTCACTTACTGCCAAATGCTGAAATGAGATGGTCTGCTAGACATATCTGGGCTAATTGGAAGCAAACATGGCCTATTGAGGAAAGAAGGAAACAATTCTGACAGTGTGCAAGAGCTACATTTGAAGTTTACTTTAGCAAGAAGTTGGATGAAATGAACCAGCTGGGGGGAATATTGTTCAGGACTTACTGAAATACAACAAGGAAACATGGTGTAGGGGATACTTCAAAGAACATAGTAAGTGTGATGTAGTGGAGAACAACATATGTGAGACATTCAATAGTTGGATATTGGCAGCTAGGCACAAGTCTATCATTGCTATGTTAGAGGAAATTAGAATCAAGTGTATGGAGAGTATCAATAGCATGAGAGAGTTTTCTGAGAAATGGGTAGGTTAGATATCACCCATGGCTATGGAAATACTTGGAGATAATGCTCAAACAGTAGCCAAATGTGAAGTCAAATTTAGTAGTGAAACAGGGTATGATATCCAAGATCGGGCATATAAACATGTTGTTGACTTAGGGCATGTACCTGTACCTGTACTTGTAGATCATGGAAACTTAAAGGAATTCCATGTGCACATGTAATTACAGCAATGCATTACAAGAACTATGAGGTTGAGACATATATTGACCATTGGTATAGAAAGGATACCTACATTAAGGCATATAGCAGATTCATTCAACCTTTAACCAGTATGAATTTGTGGCTAAAAAGCACACTGCCAGCTATTGAGCCACCTGTTTTAACTGCAACGACAGGGTGGCCAAAGAAAAAAAGGTCAAAAGCTGCTGATGAACCAAAGAAGAAGTTTGGGGAAGGTACAAGGAAAGGGGGACAAATGAGATGTTCTTTGTGCAAGACTCTAGGACATAACAAGAAAGGATGCCCATCAACAGTAAGTATTAATGTTTGTTTTGTTATTAATATTGAAAGAATTGAATTACTAGTGATAGTTTTATTACGTGTATGTAGAAAAACCAAGGGAGAAGGGTTGGAACTAGTTCTAGTGAAGGTAAAACTGCTGAAAGTGGAACTGCAGCAGCTGGAAGTGCATCAGCACCAGCAGCTGGAAGTGCATCAGTACCAGCAGCTGGATCAGTAGCAGCACCTTTGACTATGGAAAGTGCATCCTTCACTCAACCAATCATTGATCCAAGCACATAACAATCAACTAATATTGCATGAGGTCCAAAAAGGAAGACCAATGAGCCTACAAGAGGTGGTGCAAATGCAGGGTCTAAGAGACCAAAGACAGTAGGATTTGGTGTGCTATTTGATTCAACGAGCACTGTTATACAGAGGGTAAATTTTCAACTAAATTAACAATGGTTTACTAAATAATCCCTCACTCACAACCTTTTATATTTCTGCAGTCTGGAACAACTGACAGAATGGTACACAATCCTTCTACACTCATAAGTTCTGCTCCTACAAACATTGAACTTAGGTTAAACCAGCTGGACTAAAGTAGAAGGGTCGAGCAGCAGTTACACAAAGGCAGTTGCAAGAACAGAGTTACATAAGGGCAAAGTCTGCTAGTACTACTCAAGCCACACCAGTTACACAATCGATACCAAGCAGCCAAGCCACAAAAGGCATTAATTGAAGTGCTCAACTGATATTTACAGATCTATGTTTTTGTTGACTATGGTAGACAATATTTTGTAAAGATACTTCATTATGTGTGTTTTTGTTGATTTCCTATCATTGACAATATCTTGTAAATCAACTCCCTTATTTTGGATGTTTTACTAACTATGCTTATAACATAAGCCATTATATTAGTACTTGTTGCTGTAATGAAGCCTTTGTCAATATATTCCATGAATAAAATTTTACATCAACACAAAATATGTAGCCTAAACCCAGGCAATAAGAAAGTTCACTATCGATCCTAAACAAATAACATAATAGCTAATATTAGAACAACTACAACAACAATTATAATAGCAGCAACTTTGAACTTCGACCTTCCTTGTCTTCTTTGACAATAGCAACGATCACTCTTCTTAATTAGAGCTGCAAGAAGAGTCTTGTTGTGTTCTTCCTCAATTGTAGGATCAACCCATCTGAAAAAGCCACAACCTTCACCAATCTCATATCTTCGACAGCCCAGGAATCTCCTTCCAGGATTGGTGGGTGTTCGTGACATTTTAAGATCTGCAGCAACTCCACAATAACACAAAGGTTCCTTCCTCATTGTTGAAAAAGAAGAGGCGGCAGTAGCGTATTTGTTGCAGGAGAAGCAGAAAAAATGACTTTCAAAATGGAGTATAATGTAGAAAGAAGATGACTAAGAAGAAGATGGGCGGCGAAGAAGAAGATGACTGAGAAGAAGGCATCAGATTTGCTAAATTAAGCTTCTATAATGTTCAACAATAGAGAATAATGTAGAAAGAATAAGATGATTGTTAAATAGGCTAAAGTATTACCGTTAGGGCCTTTTTACTGTCTCCGCACCCCTTACAGGCGTGTGAATCACGCACTGAAGCCACATATGACAGATAGGACAAGCCACGTTGGATAAGCGTTTATTATTCATATTTTGAATGAGTATAAGTGTTCAATTGGCAAACATCTATGTTTTGGGACCGATATGACAAAGTGATCTAAGTACAAGTGCCATTTAGGCTATATATATACATATATATATATATATATATATATATATATATATATATATATATATATATATATATATATATATATATATATATAAAGATTGAACTTGTAAAATATAAATTATGGATCCACTTCTTATTATTATAGAGGCGATGATATTTCGCATTCGCTATTAAATTTTGAATAGAGATGAGTTGTAAGTACTAAGTAGGGTATATATATATATATATATAAAGATTAAACTTGTAAAATATAAATTATGGATCCACTTCTTATTATTATAGAGGCGATGATATTTCGCATTCGCTATTAAATTTTGAATAGAGATGAGTTGTAAGTACTAAGTAGGGTACAAGACCAATGAGAAAAAGAGGGCCTGATGTCCTCGTACCAAAGCTTACACCATAAACCATCCATTCCCTATTTAGTCCCTTTGTCCCTATACACTCCACATGCCTTTGTTTTTCAAGTCTCCCTCCATAAATACTCCCTCTTTCCTTCCCATTTTTCCCTCACAATCACAAACCATTCTCAAACTAAACTCGAGCATATCCTTGTATATTTTTCATTATAAACTACTAGCTGATTATCTCTCTTTGTAATCAAAATGGGTCTAAAGAAAACAAGCACTCAAACAGCAGCTTTGAAACAAATCATCAAAAGGTGTTCCAGCTTCGGAAAGAACGAGAATGGTTTCCCCCATGATGTTCCAAAAGGTCATTTTGTTGTCTATGTTGGAGAAACTAGGAGCAGATATATAATTCCTATTTCTTGGTTGTCATATCCAGAATTTCAAAACTTACTTCAAATAGCTGAAGAAGAGTTTGGATTTAGCCATGAGATGGGCATTACTATTCCTTGTGATGAAGATGATTTCTGCTCTCTTATTTCCATGTTCAGATGAATTGATGAAGACCAAGTTGGTTTGACCAGCTAGGTTAATTAGGATATTAAGTAAATAGTAAGAGGTTTGTTTTTAACTGACAATAGCCAGCCCACATCTAACTATTGTGGAGTTTGGATTGATTTGTATATTGGTTTCATGTACTGTTGGTATTTTCATCAGTGGTGTGGATTCTGCACCCGTGGAAAACTCTTCATTCTATTAGAGGCCTTTGTTTGTTCAGAATTTGCAATTTTCTTTTCCTTCAGTTTTTCCCGTTTTCAAGATTAAACAACAACAACAACTACCCAGTATAGTCCCACCAGGTGGGGTCTGGGGAGGGTAATATGTAGACGAGCCTTACCCCTTCCCGAACGGGCAGAGAGCCTGTTTCCAATCGACCATCAACATGTTGTAGCAGATCTTTTATTTTATGTATCTCATACTTCCTTCGTTCACTTTTACTTGGCACGTTTTGACTTTTCACGATCCTTAAAAAATAATAAATGAAGCGTATAATTTACCGTGATACTCATATTAATTGATGCATATTTTTTTCTTGGATTTGAGAAAATAATTTGAAATGAGTAATAAATAGTGTGGGTATAACAGGAAAAAAGTTATCTTCTCTTGATATTCGTCAAGTGACAAGTAAAAATAAAAATCTATTTTTAGTATATATATTAGGTAAAAGTGAACGGAGGGAATATATATTTAATATTCAGACCTCACTAATAGAATTTTAATTGGTTGTGTTGTTGTATCTCTTATATTATTTGATATGATAGAGTGAAAAAGATTTTACATTGTATTAGTACTTAGTACAAAAGTTAAACTCTTATGTACTTTATATATGCTCCTAATCAAATTATGTTTTCAAAAATTGGGGAACAGGTGCCTTGTATTGTGAACTTCTTTCCTCACTCAAATAACTTTTAACTGTATTAGACTTTTACTTAGGCTACTTATAGTTAGATTTGTATTATTCCTTCAGCTTATTATTACTTATTGTTCGAAAAGGAAAGGTCTTAATCCATGTTAATCATTATGAAGAATAAGATTAATTAGTTTCAATGATGTAATCAAGATGGCTTTTAATCTGATAATGTGATAAATTAACAAGATGTCGAGCCAATATTGAAGACACATACTTTTGAGCACATGGTTGTAGGACCGCTATTAGCATATATTCCTACTATAACTTATCAATCAATTGAATACTTAAAATTGTAAAACAAAAAATTAGTACTATAATTTTGTCCAAATGCTGAGTTCTTTCTTTTATGGGATGCATGAAGCCATGACTCAATTGAAGACAAAGTGAAATAGAAAAGGGGACAATGGTACACATGTGCTCAGTGTTATTAACGAAAGAGGCAATCATCTCTCACATCATCTTTTATCATTAAAAGTAAGATTAGACTTTTAAAAAAATATTACAATGACTCAATTAATTCTTTTAGTTCCTTAGATTCATAGGTAGATTTTTGTCTAATCGGTTTTTCTGTTGTAATGATCTGAAATGGAATCCGTCATGTGTTTTGCACTATCGATTATTAAGAATAAATTATAGAAGGATTATTAGCAGCTTTTTGCTCAGGTTGCACTCTTATTTCGCCTTCACCATTCCCATCCAAAATGAAAACATATACTAATAACAATATAATTCAAAAGTTGGAGTTTTATTAGTTTGTCTACTTTTTTATGCTTTTACACTTCAATTATATATTTTTTCTGTCTACTCCTTCCAACAATTAGTCCAAAGAGAGAATAATTTTCCTTCGGGTGGCGTTTAAATGCAAAACAGTACAACAACATACTCATTGTAAGTCCGCAAGTGGCGTCCGGAGAAGATACTGTGTACGTAGATTTTATCCCTGCATGTAAAGAGAGGGAAAGCATCCTTTTTATAATTCTTCGATCCTAAATATTAGTAGGTGTACTTTATTATATATCTATCCTTACTATTCCAACTAGGAGTTGTATGAGGTCAAATTTGGCCCTCAACATCCCCATCATTAATGGGTACGTCCAATAAGCAGACACCGACACAAGTGAGGGCGCGGCCTAGATGTGATGCAAAATCGACGTCGTTTAGAGCTTAACTTCTTTACTAAGTGGAAGCCACCAACTTTTGTACTTTTTTTAATATTTCGAGGGAGGTCACCTACTATATAAAGGAGACCTCCACATTGTAACAGGCATTATGATTATTCTCGAATAACACAACTTCTCTCTCTATCTCTATCTCTATCTCTTTCTCTGTCACCAACTGTTGCTTCTCTCTTCAGCTAAGTTTATTTTGAGATCTAGAACGACAATATCCTCTATCTAATCTCTAGGCCAGATTATATTTGATTACGATTTACCGTTATTTATCTTTTGATTGTTTTCTAAAGCTTACAAAGCACATCGATAACTTTTGAGCTAAAAGATTTGGCACCGTCTGTGGGGATTTCGAAATCAAAATCATAGTTTGCACCTAGAGAACAATCGATAACTATCCTCTACACCACACGAACAAAAATGGCTAAAACAATACAAGAATGAAAGCAATAGCAGATGTTACAACCAACCTCATCGGTCCTCTCAACGAAGCCGGTGAAGAGGGTGTTTGATTACAATCCCTAGCACCACAACAAGTGGGGAAATCCCTCCTCCCCTACTTGAAGATCTAACGATCTTGCAGGAAAAGGGTGCTTCTACATCTACAACCAAAGAAGTATCCTCGGAGGTCAAAAAGCTACTGAAAGAGTGGCTAACAGGCACCCAAGTGGCTCGATCGAAAAGTCACCACAAGGTAACACAGGTGTGCACCAATAGTAGATCTTACCTCCGCCATGGTTGAACCTGAAATGGCAAGAGAAAATGATAGGCCAGGCGAGGGGCAGGCCAACGATGGGACACTCTTCGCCGATCTTAAGAAGATGGAGCAGATGGAAAATGAAAATTGATCGCTTCATGACAAGATGAACACCTAGATAGGGTAGATTATATCCCCGGTGCCCCCAAGTTGTTGCCAAAGCACGACGTGGGAAGATTTGTTAAACAACCCTACACTGAGGAGGCTGCCCCGTACTCCATTCCGAGGACCTTTAAAATGTCATCCTACCTAAGAGTATACGATGGAACCACAGATCCCGAGGATCATCTGATCCACTATGCCACAGCTGAAAGGGCAACGACCTGTCAAAGGAACAGGTACCGTCAGTGCTGCTGAAAGAGTTCGGTGAAACGCTGACAAGAGGAGCCCTGACCTGGTACTCCCAACTACCGGCTAAGATCATTTCTACGTTCGAAGAAATGGCGGACAAGTTCGTCACCGCCCATGCAGGAGCAAAGAAAGCATAAGCAAGGGTTAACAATATCTTCGACGTCCGTCAAACCGCATGAGAGGAACTCGGGGACTTCCTAGCTGAGTTTAACAAGGTAAGGAAGAACTACCCAACGTATCAGAGGGCATGGCGGTGGCCGTTTTCTAGAACGGACTAAGCAGAGATGGTTCAAGGGCGACCAAGAAGCTACTTAGTCGTCTCATGAAGTACCCTCCTACCATATGGGAAGAAACCCATAACGCCTACTGTGCCGAGGTAAGAGCATATGAAGATGACCTCAACGGGCCGACCCAACGGTTGACGACAATACATCCAGAAATTAGAAGGGATCGACGCATCGAGGGACGGCGGGAACAAATTCCGCGTCTCAACAAAGAAAGGTACCAGCCCTACGTCAGATCCTCTCACCCACCACCACCGAGACACATGGATGCCCTATAGCAACATGTCGCTCCATTTCGAAACGAAAGAGGTATGCCTCCTTTATTATCTGCCCATAACTTTTACGTTTCTCCTTCAGAGATAGTGTACGCACTAGAGAAGCTGGGCAGCAAGGTGCAACGGCCGACGAAGAGGAAATCGGACCCACCACAAGGAAATCAAACGTCCTATGTGAGTTCCATCAGGAACGAGGGCACAAAACTGAGGATTGCATAGGCCTACGGCAAGAAGTGGTCAGAATGGTAAATCAGGGGTACCTAAGGGAGCAACTCAGCAACAAAGGGAAAACCAACTTTGCACGTGGACGTGAGCAACCCCATGGGCCGCCAAAGCCACCCTCCCCGGCACGTACGATTAATATGATCGTCGGAGGCGCTGACGACTCGTCAATCAACCACGTCAAACTCACCACCACGCACAAACTGAAGAGAACTATCGCCCACGAACACCTTCGATAAGTCCGATGTCGACGGTTTGTCTTTCCCTCACTATGACGCTTTAGTTATCACTTTACATATCGCCAATACAGATGTTAAAAGAATCATGATTGATGATGGATAGCCTGTATTATCCACCTGAGGGTCCTCATACAAATGGGACCGAGGACAAGATAACACTGCGATGTATAACACTAACTGGTTTCAATAATGCAGTGAAACAGACCTCCGGAGAGATATCCCTACCCGTTTTAGCGGGAAGAATCATGCTGGAAACCACTTTCCACGTGATGAACCAGGGAACGACATACAACGCCATCATATGACGCCCATGGATACATTCCATGCGAGCAACTCCGTCATGATTTTATAAAATTATCAAATTCCCTACCCCATGGGGAATATTCAGCATCTAAGGTGAGCCACGCACCGCAAGGGAATGCTACAAAATATCTCAAGATTGTGCCTACACCAAACAATTCAAGGGGGCGAGTGCAGAGGCATAGCAATCATCTATGTCGGGGGACTAAGGTCGACCCGAAAAAGGACGCCATTAAAGATCCTGATACCGTAGAGGCATATAAATCTACGGTGGAAGATCTCGACCCATTCCAACTAGACAACGCCGACCTCTCAAAGAAAGCCTACACCGGACACGGCCTCACCGATCCAAGTAAGTATCATGCGTTTTTAACTAACCATGCAGACCTGTTTGCTTTTTCCCATTCATACATGCCGGGGATACCGCGAGACATCACCACTCAAAAGCTAAACGTTGACCCATTACACCCGTCCGTGCGGAAAATGAGGAGGAAATTCAATATCGCGATCAACAAAGCGGTCGGTAAGGAAGTAGATAAATTACTAGCTAATGGCTCCATCAGGGAATCAAAGTATACCTAATAGGTCATCGATGTTGTCATGGTGAAAAAGAAAAACGGGAAGTGGAGAATGTGTGTGGACTTCACTGACCTAAACAATGCATTCCCAAAGGATTCATTCCCACTGCCCCACATCGATCAATTGATCGAGGCCACCGCAGGACAAGCTGCTAAGCTTCCTAGATGTTTATTCCGGTTACAATCAGATCATGATGGCCGAAGAAGACCAGGAAAAAACAACTTTCATCACCCACCAAGGGACATATTGCTACAAGGTAATGCCCTTCGGACTCAAAAATGCAGGAGCTACGAACCAGAGACTGGTCACCAAAATGTTCAAAGAAGAACTCGGTAAGACCATGGAAGTCTACATCGACGACGTTCTGGTAAAATCAGCAAAGAAAGAGGACCACATCAACCACCTAAAGGAAGCCTTCGAGATATTGAGAAGATACGGAATGAAGCTGAACCCTGAAAAGTGCGCCTTTGGCGTGGCCTCAGGGAAGTTCTTAGGGTTCCTTGTATCTAAACGAGGCATCGAGGTCAACCCAGACCAGATCAAGGCAATAGATACCATACCTGAGGTGTTGAACAGCAAAAAAATAGGTACAAAAGCTAACGGCGCGGATAGCCGCTCTATCCAGATTCATCTCGCGATCCTCCGACAGGTGCCATAACTTTTCAATGTGCTGAAAAAAGACTAAGGGTTATAGTGGAATGAGGAGTGTGTTGAAGCCTTGAGAAAGCTGAAAGCGTACCTATCCTCACCATCCCTGCTAGTCAAAGTGAGCCCAGGCGAACCCGTGCAAGTGTGCCTGGCCGTATCCCAGGTTGTCGTTAGCGCAGTCCTGGTCCGTGAAGACAAAGTTACACAGTATCCTATTATTACATTAGCAAAACATTAGTGGAGGCCGAAACACGGTATCCACACCTTTAGAGATTAGCTCTGGCATTGGTCATGGCTTCACGGAAGCTCTGACCATATTTTCAATGCCACCCCATAAAAGTGGCAACGACCTTCCCGTTGAGAAGCATCCTACACAAGCCTAAATTATCAAGCCGGCTCGCCAGATGGGCCATTGAGCTCAGCGAGCACGACATCTTGCGCCTCCCAAGAATTTCCATCAAGTCGCAAGTACTTGCCAATTTAATAGCAGATTTTAGCACAAAAATCCTGCCGGAGGTGGAACGTGAGACACAACGTGTCTCCTCCAATACCGACCGATGGACTCTCTATAGTGACGGTGCAGCCAATGCATCGGGATCGGGATTGGGACTCGTCCTCGAGGTTCCCACGGGAGAAAAAATTCTCCAATCCATAAGATGCCCCAAAATCACTAACAATGAGGCCGAGTACGAGGTCGTAATTGCAAGTATGAAACTAGCCATCAAGTATGGGGCTCGACAAATCATCCTCCATTACGACTCCCAACTTGTGGTAACTCAGGTTGTTGGGACTTACCAAATAAAAGAACAAAGACTGCACAAATACCAGTCAGAAATCCATAGGTTGATGGCCTAGTTCGACGAGTGCCGCCTCAAGCAAATCCCAAGGGCACAGAACGTCGAAGCAGGCGGCCTAGTAAAACTTACCACGGCCACTAAAAATTTTCACAAGGAAAGCGTGGTCACCCTCCTCTGTTCCGTCATTGACCATACTGAGGTATGCTCTCTAAATCTAACTTGGGATTGGGGCAACCAATTTGTATCATACCTATAGGATGGAACGCTGCCATTCGAGAAAAAAGAGGCAAAGAAACTCCGCGTACAAGCTGCCCGGTATTGCCTAATAAACAATGTCCTCTACAAAAGGACGTTCGGCGGACCCCTGGCCAAGTGTCTAGGGCCACACAAAATGAGGCTGATGCTCGAAGAAGTGAATGAGGGTCATTGCGGTGCCTATAGAGGTAACCGCGCCCTCGTGTGATGCCTCATACGGGCTGGTTATTACAGGCCAACCATGAAGAATGAAGCAGCGGAATAAGTTCGCCGGTGCGAACAGTGCCAAAAATATGCACCCGTGATACACCAACCAGGAGAACCTCTCCACTTGGTCACATCCCCATGGCCCTTCATCAAATAGAGAATGGACATAGTCGGACCCCTCCCCGCGGGACGAGGAAAGGTACGGTTTCTACAAGTTTTTAACTGATTATTTCTCCAAGTGGGTGGAAGAGGTGTGTACGCTCAAATACGCGAACATGAGGTCATCACCTTCATATGGAAAAATATCACATTTCGGTTCGGCATCCCCAAATAAATCAGCTGCGACAACGGACGGCAATTTGCCGGTCAAAAAATGACAGAATTCTTCGAAAAATAGCATATCAAGCGAATACTCTCAACGCCATACCATCCTGCCGCTGATGCCCAAGAAGAATCCTCCAACAAGACAATATTATATATACTAAAAAAGAAACTTGAGGAAGCCAAAGGTCTATAGCCCGAGCTACTGCCAGAAGTATTATGGGCCCATCGGACCACACCCAAATCCAGCACAGGGGAAACATCGTACTCACTGGTCTACGGAACCGATGTGGTCATATCAGTCGAGGTCGCTGAACCAAGCTTGAGGTACTCGCACACCAGCGGAACTGAAAATGACATGAACAAGCTCCAAGACCTCGACGATGCTGAGGAAAGGAGAGAAATGGCCCACATCAGAATGGTGGCCCAAAAACAACAAGTCGAAAGATACTACAACAAGATGGCCAAGATAAGACTACTCAGAGTGGGAGACTATGTCCTCAAAGCCAAGACATTGGCGTCCAAAGACCCAAGCGAAGGAAAATTGGGCACTAATTGGGACAGACCCTACAAAATTATAGCAACATCCAATAAAGGAACATTCCAGTTGGAAATAATGGAAGGGAAAACACTACAAAACAATTGGAATGTCGCCAACCTCAAGTATTTCCATTTCTGAAAGGCATCTCCCTAGTCGTACTCTTTTTCCCTTACCCGAGTTTAGTCCCAATTGGGTTTTCTCGGGGAGGTTTTTAACAAGGCAGCGGAGGGGACACCTTGAGATACTTGCGGAACAAGTTTATCATATCAACCTCTCCATACGCTCTCCAGGCTGACATGATAAAGGGACTGGACTAGCATGATCTCCAATGTATGAACGGCTACGGCCATCTCCAATGTATGAACGGCTACGGCCATCTCTGATGTACAAACGGCTATGGCAATCTCCAATATATGAACGGCTACGGCCATCCCCAACGTAAGAACGGCTATGGCCATCTCCAATGTATAAATGTCTATGATTGTCTCCAGCGTATAAATGGTTACGACCATCTCTAATGCGCAAATGGCTAAGGCCATCGCCGCCAACAGTAGACTTAGTTCGACTACGGCAAGCAAATGATTCGAAGACAGTCTAAATCACCATATGGCCAAGGCCATCAACAAGTTATGACCAAAGGTCATCAACTTAACTCTGGCCAAGGGCGTCGACTTCATCATGGCTAAGGCCATCACCGCCAACAGTCGACCTAGTGCGACTACGGCAAGCAAATGATTCGACGACAGTCAAAATCACTATTTGGCCAAGGCCATTAAAAAGTTATGACCAAAGGTCATCAACTTAACTCTGGCCAAGGCCATCGACTTTATCATGGCTAAGGACATCGCCGCCAACAGTCGACCTAGTTCGATTATGGCAAGCAAGTGATTCGACAATAGTCGAAGTCACCCATATGGCCAAGACCATCAACGAGTTATGACCAAAGCCATCAACTTAATTATGGCCAAGGCCATCGGATTCATCATGGCTAAGGCCATCGCCGCCAACAGTCGACCTAGTTCGACTATGGCAAGCAAGTAATTCGATGACAGTCGAAGTCACCCATATAGCCAAGACCATTAACGAGTTATGACCAAGGTCATCAACTTAATTCTGGCCAAGGCCATCGGATTCATCATGGCTAAGGCCATCGACGCTAGCAGTCGACCTATTTCGACTACGGCAAGCAAGTGATTCAACGACAGTCGAAGTCACCCATATGGCCAAGACCATCAACAAGTTATGACCAGGGTCATCAACTTAATTCTAGCCAAGGCCATCAGATTCATTATGACTAAGGCCATCGTCGCCAACTGTCGACCTAGTTCAACTACGGCAAGCAAATGATTTGACGACAGTAGAAATCACCAAGGCCATCAACAAATTGTGACCAAAGGTCATCAAATTAACTCTGGACAAGGCCATCGACTTCATCATGGCTAAGGCAATCGCCGCCAATAGTCGACCTAGTTCGACTACGGCAAGCAAGTGATTTGATGATAGTCAAAGTCACCCATATGGCCAAGTCCATCAATGAGTTATGACCAAGGTCATCAACTTAATTCTGGACAAGGCCATCAGATTCATCATGGCTAAGGCCATTGCCGTCAAACACCGACCCAGATCGACCATGGCAAATAAGCAAGTGACTCAACGACAGTCGAAGTCACACTCAAGGCTAAGGCCGTCGAAATTACACTGCTAGGGCCTAGTTCTATTGTGGCACTAAGCACGTTAACGTCGAGAAAGAACGCAATAAAAGTCCAGCAAGTGAACGAGCGCCCGCTTTACGAAGACAAGACACCAAGAAAGCAAAGGAAAAATTAGCAGAAAGCTATACTTCATTATCTCCAAAAATATACATATACATCCGACCCTGAAAAGGTCCCCGGCTACATACAAAAATATATATATATATATATACACAAGTACTAAGAGCCTTCGACGCTTTATCCACCATGCCCTGCTTGCCCGCCATTTGGCCAGCCATCGCCCCCAGGAGGATAAGACCGAGAAATCCAAGAGCCGGACTCTAGACGGTTGACGTCTTCAGAGTTACGCCTTTGTCCCTCAACATCCGCCTCAGTGGCTCGGCCTGTAGAGAAATACTCCTCGAGAACGACTAGTCTAGCCTCGGCATACACCCACATTTTGCGCGCCTCGCGATATGCATCATTTTTGAGCATTGATAAAGCGGCCCGCTCAAGGGTCTCAACTTCAGTCGTCTTGGCGTTAAGCTCAGCAGTCAAAACAGCGACTCTAGTCTGCAACTGAGCCGCCTCCGCCGCCACCCTGCGGCTTATCTCCAGTTCCTCCTCTTTTGATTGAAGGAAAGTCTCTAGCTCAATGTTTCGAGCCAAAGAAGCCATTAGTTGCTCGTCGACCTCCTCCAACTCGGCCACCTGCTAGTTCAACTGAGCTTCTGATTGTTCAAGACCCTCATGGAACACCCAAAACTGAGGGTCCTGCTTGAGTACATCTGTCAACACTTGATGCTTGGCACGGCCCTCCTCGTACTTCTTCACCATTTTATTGAAGGTGGCCTCCTTCTTTTGCTCACGTTGCCTACTCACCACCTCCAAGACAAAGGTCTGAAAAGAGGAGGAAAGAGAGGAAATGCAAGTCAGTACGTACCAAATTCGCCTTTACGACTCATAAAAGAAAAATTGAAAGCTACCTGCAAAACTGCACCGGCGACCCTCCTCAACAAATCCCTATTACTAACGCCTTTTAGTGTTTCATGCTCCGCAACCGCACATAACAAAGTCATTTCCGCTGCGGCTTGCTTGGTGTTTTCTAACAAGTTATACCGCCAAGGATCACGATTCAGCGGGTAGACCTGCCCGCCCTCATATGCACATGGGCTGAATCCCCTGTTTCATCTCCAAAAGCGGCTTCAGAGCCCGTCCTCTCAATTTCTACACCCGCTCCGCCAACTGCAGAGGACGACCCGCCTTCTGGGGTGCGGGCTGAGCTGACAACGGCGGCAGTTCTTCGGGGGGGGAAACCTCCTTGAACGAATGGCCTTGGCCATAAAAATTGGCCTTGGCTCTCGACGGGGCTCACTAGGCCTCACATCTTGAGTCGCAATCCCCTTGCCAATAATCAGTCGTTGCCTCTTTCTCTCCGGCGGCTCTTCGCTTCAGAAGTCACCTCCGCTGGAGCGGCCTTAGGCACCATCACAGGTACGACCTCACGTGTCGTCACTGGCACAACTTCAGGCTCCAACTCAGATGCCGCCACCGTCACAGCCCCCTGGTGAGAAGCCGCAGGAGCGCTATCACTGGGAGAGCCGCGTGATACATCCTCGTCATTTGAATCGACCTCCCCCTAGACAGGACAACGCCGGTTTTCTTCTTGTTTTTAGAAACACTCTGATATGCCGGTACGAGTATGTTAGATAACAAAAACTAAAGGAAACATCAAGCCAAAGCCAAAAATTATTATTACCTTGTGGGCCATACAGTTTACGGAACTCGGCCCAGGTCTGGCACTCCTCTGCATACGGTATCAATATCTCCACCCACGGCCTGATGTCGCCAAAATTTTGGGGCGAGCGAGCCGCCACAGCAAAAGGAAGACAAAGAAACCACAATGGTTGAGCCGCCTGGGCAGAAATCATCATGAAATCACACACTAGGGTACTTACATTCTGAGTTCCACAACTCCGGGAACCCTTCGGGGTTAGACACCAGGTGCTCCGTCCAGATGTAGAAGTTTCTTTTCCAAAAGCCACAATTGGCTTTATCATCGGACTGCACTACGAAACTCTTTGTACCACGGCGCTTCAAATGGAGCATGGTACCCCTCAAGTAGCTTGCATTAAACATCTGCAAAAGATGGTGAACAGAAACCACGCTCCCGACCTTGGCTGCATACGTGGTAAGAATTCTACACACCTTCAAAGTATAAGGCGTAAGCTGAGTCGGGCACGCTCTGAAGAAGCGGCAGAGTCCTATGCTAGAGGGTTAAGCAGGAGGTTATATCCAACCCGAAGCGGGTATTCGTAGAAGGTGCAAAACCCAGGCCTATGCTCATTGGCATAGTCCATCCCAGCGGAGCTATTTCAACATGGCCCGGAATATTGTACGTCACCCTAAGGGCGTCTAAGTGGGACTATAGTAATTTGCTAAGCTCCCAAGGAAGAGGTGAGCACTTCAGGATGAAATCACTTCGAGCACTCATATTCTTTGGAAGTACATTGTCCGCCGAGAGAGGAATAAGGGCTTTTGCTACTTCTTCCTCTTCACCACTGAAGGAAGGCGAAACCCTAGATGGGGCGGTACCCTTGCTATTCTTACTGCTTTGGCGTTTTTCCGTACAAACTAGTTTTTAAATATTGGTAACAAATAATACAACCACACAAAAACAGGAAAGATCTCACGTGAGATGTTGAGTACAAGAAAGCAACACAGAAAAGGGAATAAGAAAGTATTCTCAAAGGTTCGAAAGATCAATCAATTTGAACTTTTCTCCTATTTATAGGATGAAGTTACGCGGAAATCGAAAAGGTACGATCTGAATAGGTGCGGGAAACTAGAACGTCACATTACCAACTGAGCTACCTCGGGAACAGAAGTAATAATGACGCATGCGACTAATGACGTCATTCCAAAAAAGAGTCCATGCGTCAACGGTTCAACTGTGTCGTGCATTTTTGTCTCATTCGTGCTAAAGACCAAGGATACGGCCAAGTTCTCTTAGGACAAGGCTTGTGAATCCATCCTTGAAGACGTCCATCGGGCACGTCTCCAACGAACGGAGGGACTAACTGTATAAGGTCAAATTTGACCCTCAACGTCCACATGATTAATGGGTACGCCTAATAAGCAAACGCCGACCCAAGTGAGGACGCGACCTGGACGTGATGGCAAAAGCGACGTCGTTTAGAGCTTAACTTCTTTACTAAGTGGAAGCCACCAACTTTTGTACTTTTTTTATTATTTCGAGGGAGGTCTCCTACTATATAAAGGAGATCTCCACATTGTAACAGGCATTATGATTATTCTCGAATAACACAACTTCTCTCTCTATCTCTTTCTCTTTCTCCAACTATTGCTTCTCTCTTAAGCTAAGTTTATTTTCTTTATCTTTGAGATCTAGAACGACAATATCCTCTATCCAATCGCTAGGCCAAATTATATTTGATTACGATTTACCCTTATTTATCTTTTGATTGTTTTCTAAAGCTTACAAAGCACATCGATAACTTTTGAGCTAAACAGGAGTATTAATTAAGTAAAATATTTAAGAAGAGATAAATGATATTTTAGATCAATACTCTTATGATTAAGGCATATAATTCTTAATGAGTGTGCAAAACCATAAAAGACAAATAAACCAGAGGAAGTATTTATAGGTTTTTTTATTTACTTTTGAAAAAGGATGTGTATTTTTGGATCTAGTCTTGAAAACCTTTGGTTTTTGGGAACACAAACTTTCTGTTGTGTATTATTTTTCTGAAGAAACAACATTTGTATTTTGTTAATTCTCTATACTTGTCAAGATAGGTTTTCCTCGTCCCAACCTGAGTGGAAATATATGCTGTTTTTTTTCATTTTCATTTCTTCCCTTTTTAAAAATAAAATTTCGAGGCTGCACTTTGTCAATGTTTATCATTAGGAATTATGGAATTTAAGAAAGAGATTAGCGATAAGAAGAAGTACATTGTAATTTATAATTGCACCGCCACCAGATGAGGAAAATAGCAGTGGTACTAATCAAAGAGCTAAAATTGATTGACACCTTACCTTAGAGTCCACAATCTAGAAAGGACATTTTTTCTCAAAAAAATGGTGACTTTGTCAAAACAATACTTGAGACACCATTTAAAGTCGGTGTCCCAATATGTACCTACCGAAACACGCATTCATGTTCTACTGGGACATTTCTCTGGTGCAATTTTGAGTATATTTCAAGATTGGTAAGCATTTTTATGCCCTGTGAGAAGACTTTTGAAGCAATTGGAAATTGATATTTCCATGAAAAAAGTAAAAATTGCACACATGAATGCAAAAACCGCAGGACAAATTCAGTACTAATGTACAAACAACAGTAGTCAATTTTCAATCGACATAGTTGGCTAGCATATAATATGGGGACATCAATGATTCATTTAACAAGGAATCACAATTCACAAGTTGTGGCTTAACAACCACAGAAAAGTTTGATTTTTTTTTGCAAGACAAAGCATAAGTTCATGGTCCCTTTTTTCCAGTTTGTTTTAGATTGGAGAAGAAAAAACTCAAAAAAGTATTCGCAGAGCCATCAGACATGCATTAATGGTCCATAGGATTTTACTTTAAGGCTGAGACTGTTCAAGCTTGACTAGACAATCGTTACTAGTCTTTGTCCCAGTTTACATATTCTTTAAAGTGGAAAAGAAGAACAGATTGAGCCTCAGAATCACTGGTTCACGACTGTCTACTCTTGTTTAAATTATGTATCTCTTTTCCTCATCTCATTAGCTGTTTACAAAGACCTGTCCAGATTTCCCCCACACAATTTGAACCGACCAGCCTAATATCTTTTGTGAATCCGCCTAATCAAACTACGTGCTCCGCCCCCATCCTCTAAACTTTATTTTACATCTCTTCCCTCTATTGCATCATTAAGCTAATGAAACAGAAAGTTCAGGGAAATTAAATTAGGAGATATAAGGGTAATATGACTATTCTTTTTATGAAAGCGAAATATCCATTATTCCATCAACTACTTGGTCTCCCACTGGCATGTTTGGCCTAACTTTCTAAAATTCTCTTATTTTGAGAAACGCTTTTCTCAAAAGTATATTTAGTAAGAAGTAGTTTATGTTTGGCTAATTAATTTGAAAAGTACTTTTGAGCAGTAATTAGTGTTTACCAAACTTTTAAAAATTGCCTCTAAGTATATTCTTTTTCAAAAGTGCTTCTCAAAAAAGTGCTTTTGAAGAGAAGCTACTTTTTTCTACTTCTCCTCAAAAGTGTTTCTGTTTCTCCTCAAAAGTACTTTTTTCCTTTCAAAAGATTGGCCAAACACCTCTATTTTTTGCCAAAAATACCTTTTGACCAAAAAAACACTTTTGGCCCAAAAAAAGCTTGACCAAACAGGCTATTAGTCGGCTATTGGATTTAATGTTGATCTCTCATGATTTACATCCCACACCAGTGATCCTAGGCAGCCATTGAATAAAGTATGTCAAATACATATACAGCCCATCCAACTTGGCATCATTTTTTATTTTGTCACTCTATCTCTACCTTGTTTCATTTTGGGCCTCTAGCTCTATTTTATATGTTCCATTTTGACCCTCAAACTCTATTTCTTATGTTTCACTTTAACACAAAAGCTAAAACCAATACAAACAATATAGCCCGTTAAATCTGAGATATAATAAATATTCAATCAAATGTTGCCACCTAATTTTTTCATGTCAAACGGTCAATATTAAAGTACCTGAACCTGGTCGTATATTTTCATCCACTGTTGCCCCACTTCATTCTCTAAGTTCCAAAGCTTTCATCTGTCAATTTCATACCTGGCCCGTTTAGGTGAAATAAACCCACAAAATACGATCGGGTTCAGATATTTTATTATTGACCCGTTTGACATGGATAAAAAAATAAAGTGGCAATATTTAATTGGATATTTATTACACCTCATATTTAACGAGCTATAATTTTTGAACAGATGAAATATAGTTGGAGGGCCAAAATGGAACATATAAAATAGAGTTAGATGGCTAAACTGGAACAAAGGTAGAAATAGAATACTAAAATGCAAAAATGATGCCAAATTAGATGGGTTGTATATGCATTTGGCCAATAAAGTAATATGACCACATGAACAATGGTGCAACAAGTGTATCATACAACTCTAGAATAACCTCCTTCAAACATCATATATGTATTAGATTAGTGCTTAGATTCACGTCTTCTTTTACTGTTCAAAGTAAATTTCAAACTCATAAACTAGTCCTAAACTGTACTTTCAAAATTCTACTTTCCTAATCAAACCGGTAAAGGTAAATACTTATAAGTTATAAACGAAGAGATTATGGAATGAAATGGTGCTACGTGAGTTTTGGAGAATAACTTGCTGCTTGGTCCGTTTAATTATAAACTTCTCACTACTTATTGATTTAGTATACACCCTTTCAAAACATATAGATACACCAACGTCACTCACTTATTCTCCAAATAGTCAGTATGCTGGTCTACTATGATACATGACCAAATAACGAAGTATAAATTGTTAAACCTCCACAGAGAGCAGAAACTCCTGAGTCCTGATCCAGAAGTCGAACTCCAGATGTAACGATCGATGGTTCAACCCAAAATATGTTTTCGGTCCTAACAGAATGTGATCCGCACACATCACTCATTACCTCATCCCAGAAAAGAAAAAAGAAAAAATAGGCACTTTAAACATTCTGATTTTATCAGGGTCCATCAAAGCCAAAAGGTACAGTTCACATAGATTAATTTAACTATGCAAAAGCACGCTTCTGAAGTGCAACAGACTGTAAAGGGATACTCTGGCAAATCACAAAAAGAACCGGAAGAAAACGTGTCTTCCGAAACAAACTAATTACTCTTATGAGCTCAAGAAAGCCCACATCCAGCACTAAAGATAGGCCTAATGACGTACTTGGGGTACAAAGAGTGGTGGTGAAGAACTGGAGCAATCCGTATTACTCAACACAGGTGAAGTACACATAACGGCAATCTGAATAGCACTCGTATTCCAGCGTTAAGTAAGGTAAAAAGCAAATTACAAAGTAGACCGAATGTGACTCGGGCTACTAGACTAAAGACCAACCTTAAGAAACTAACTGAACATTCTTACACTGAATTTACGAGCACAATACCAGATGACACAAAATCCCAAATCATGCAATCATCTTCTTACAGGTGGCACAACACCCCGACCAGGTGCTGCTCCACGACCACCAGCAGCCTGAGCCTGAAAGCAAAAAGTTAATATTCAGGAGTGTTTCTCCGCTTGAAAAATTGCAAATTGGCTTGCTTAATTATGATTAATTCCTTATATACCGCTTCTACTCCCCCCCCCCCCCCCCCGGCTACCCCTGAAACGAGAGAACCAAATAAAAGTGCGGGGAAGAAATCACACTTATGTTCTTTGGAAGGAATACCAGATTTCAACTCACAGGGGATGCTCTAGGCACTATAGTTACATTGAAATGAATAGGATAGGAAGAGTAAAAGTAACAGGGTTAACTTCTTAAAATTGGATGCAGGCAGGAGACACATAAGATTAACATCGCATATACTCTTCCCTCCCATTCGTAAACCAAAAATAGAGTTTATCCCCAATTTGCAAGTTTAACTGCAATGAGCCTGAGGTCTACAAGCATCAGTATGAGTTAAACTTAAAAGTTGACTTCAAACATAAAAGTACAAGTAAAAGCAGTAAAGCAGAACTCACTTTAGCTCGCATAGCAATAGCACGTCCCCGACCAACACCAAGTGATGTGCCTTTTCCCTTCAAATATGAAAATAAACATAAGCAACCCACTTGAGAGTGGAGAGAATAGTGATAATTAAGGAGAAGTGAGGAAAGAACCTTGATTCTTGCTTCTAGCCGCTTGAACATAGGAGCATTCTTAAGCATATCAGGAATTATCATGAACCTGATGGAAATTAAAGTTCAGTAATGATCTTACCAGAAATAGCAGATTATACACACAAGAGTTGACCATGTACCTGACTTTGCTGCCTCGGATAAAAACATGCTCTAGCTGTGACACCCTTCCATCCTGCAGTGATCAATCAATATTAGCAATGTAAATGGAGAATATGAGCTCTAACTAATCCAATTTCTCACTCCTTTCGTCAGCAGTCACAAAAATATGCATGTAAGTGTAAATGTTAGTATTACCAAAAAATTCAGTTTGGTGTAAAAACTAATATCGTTTATTGTGCTTTATTTCATTTCTATATAGTATATACAAATTGGTATCTTGATGCATATTCTTTTCAGCCACAGCGTGTTTCTTTTTTCTTTTACTAAAGAAAGAATATTGTTATAAAAATTAAGGATAGGCCTGTAAGTGTAATTGTTAGTATTACCAAATAATTCAGTTTGGTGTAAAAACTAATATCGTTTTATGTGCTTTATTTCATTTCTATATAGTATATACAAATTGGTATCTTGATGCATATTCTTTTCAGCCACAGTGTGTTTCTTTTTTCTTCTACTAAAGAAAGAACATTGTTATAAAAATCAAGGATAGGCACAGCAGTAGGTCGACTCGATTTTTTCCTTCTTTTTATAATGTATTGGCCACACTGCATATACCTACCCCAAGCAAAAGAAAAAACAGTGAGGAACCAAAAGAAGGCATATAGTCAAAGAAAATATGTGGATCACATTAAGAAAATAAGAACGGAAAAATGCTACAAACTCTAAATCTCTAGGCTCGGTACTTCTACAGTTCTACTATCAGCATTTTGACATAACACAATAAAGTCCAAAATTAGAAAAGGAAAAATCTTGGAGCATTTGATCAATTGGAAACATTACTTTTCACCATTATTTAGACAAGTTGAGGTACTCCTTAAATCTCAATTTTTTCAACTTCTCATTACATTATTTTTCGGGGAAATGTAGTTCAACAATAGAAATGGTGAGACATTTCTCTAATGATTTGGAACTAGCTCCTGCATTAACATGAAGCAGATTTCTGAAGAACATGAAAAGATAGAAATAACCCATGAGAGAAATTGAGAATAACCTACTTTCCTAAATAAATGATTGAAAAACACATAATTTGCAAAAACTAACATACTAGTCTGCCACACTTGATTTTCTAGACCTATGATGATCTTTGAAGGCCTGGTAGAAATGTTGAGACTCACTATCACTCGAGAAAAAAATAAGACATTTCATTTTCAATTGGAAGAAATTCCATGAACTACTTTATTTTCCATTTGGAAGGAAAAAGACATAGAGAAAGGTCTACAAAACTGGTTGGTCATTCTACCTGTGAGGGGGGCCTTAAAATGGGTTTTAATGGCAGGGAAAATAAGATTCTTCCGTTATCAATTTTGAGATACCTACTTGTGACAATTCCTCTAGTTGACAATATGACTTTCATGTCTGGTACTAACTCGGATCTATTGAGGGATGTCCTCAAGAACTTCTCCTATCGATGGGGCGACTGAGATAGGTACAGAAACAAGCTAGATAGGAGAGGTATTATTCCCGCTACCTTGTTAATGAACAGTATAGCCTTTGTTCACATAATTAGGAGAAGCAAGGAAAATCTGATTTTCCCTGCCATTAAAACCCATTTTAAGGCCCTACTTGGATCTATTGAGGGATGTCCTCAAGCCCTTCTCCTAGTGATGGGAGACTGAGATAGGTACAGAAACAAGCTAGATAGGAGAGGTGTTATTCCCGATACCTCACTAATGAACAGTATAGCCTTTGTTCACATAAAGGAGAAGCAAGGAAAACACCCCTTGGCTTTTTTGCTTGTTGTCTTTGTCTTGAGGAATAAAAAAATATATCCCCCCCCCCCCCCCCAAAACATTTTGTATCGTGGAATGAGGCTTTCAGCAGTTCCCCCTTTTTCCTGCCGAAGAAACAGAAAAGGAAGAATTTTTTGGTAAATGAAACTTCAAAAACTTTTCTTTCTTCATGCTATATACATTGTATAGGCTGCAGTTAACGAGGCATGGCTACTTCGTTGCGTGTACTACAAGCTGTTGGGCTTCAAAACTGTCTTCTGTTATATTCAAGTGTTAGTTCCGCAAAATGGTAATGTTTTCCTATTATGGTAGCTGTAAAATGCCATTAACAGTATTTTTACTACAAAAGGCAAATGAAAGTATGTTTTAGGCAAAACAATCATTCACTAAAAAGAACATTGGGGGCAAAGTTCTTAACAGCACAGCCACATACAACATACCCAATATAACAAGGGTAATAACTCATATGGCATATCCATGGGAAAACTTATCTTTAAAACTTAATCTCATGTACCAAATCGATGTTTCTAATACCAAAGAACTAATAATTTCTGAACAAAACTCCTTTTGAATATTAATTACTCCCTCCGTTCCAGTTTATGTGAACCTAATTCCTTTTAGGTTCGTTCCAAAAAGAATAAACCCTTTCTAAATTTGGTAACAATTTAGCTTAAAGTTGCAACTCTACCCTTAATGAGAAGCTTCTATAACACACAGATACTCAGGGCCCCATTTGGACTTGTTTAGGACCACAAATTCCAAAAGTCTTTATTTTTTTCTTAAACTCCGAGTACTATCTTAACAGGGAAAGCGACACTCTACTGGTAAAGTAGGAAACAAGTGGTAAAAGGCTAAAACACAGCAACTAAAAGCATGTCAATCAGTGTACTACCTTTCCACTGTGGAATTCAAACAAATATCCAATACAGTCGCCCTAATTATCGTACTGATAATTAGCATGTTTGGAAACTATCGCACTGTGCAATAGAATATTGGGAAGACAAGTAAAAACGAGAGTAAGATCTAATATCACAAGCAGTCAATAGAATCGGAGAAAATATCTAGGGTCTAGGGTTTAAGCAACCGCTAAGAAAGCACAGATAATCACGCTTTAACAAAATCAGGAAAATCACGAGAACAAAAAAAGAGTTGTAAGCATACTTTAGCAGTGTAAGTGATGCTCTCGAGTTGGCAATTCCAGTTGTCCTCACACTCCACCATACTTCCTCTGTACACCTCTCCACTCTTCATCTCTACCGTCACTATATGTCCCGTCGCTTCGTGTAGAAGCTTTACAGGTATGCCTAAGCTTCGACTCATGGCTGATTTCTCTCTCTTTCCTTCTCCGAAAACCTAAATGTTGCTGCTGGCTAGCGTGGGTTCAGCTCCTCCCAATGTGACACTGTGTTTAACAAAATTGAAACAAGTCCCGCTGCTCGAACTTAGGGCAAATTATCGCCGGTGCTCGACCAATGGATCAAATTCGATCCAACGGTTCTTGCTACATGTAGGCTTTTTTACTTTTTTAATTCTTTTTTAACCTTTTTAGTTTTTTTGGGCCTTGGGGAGCCCGGAGCTCTCGTCTGGATATTTGGCGAGAAATTTAAAAATGATCAATCTGTTAAGAATATAATTCTAATTAGAGTGCATGTTTATCTTGTAGAGAATTTTACTTTAAGGCTAAGTCATTTTTCCTCCTATAAATAGAGGGGTATTGCCCCATTGTAAATCACCCCCAAAATTCGATAAGAATTCTCTCTCTTTCTCTGCATTATTGTTCTTCTTCTTTTGTTGTTTTATAACACGTTATCAGCACGAGACTTTAACCAATTGAGTAGAAGCTTTGGGATTGAGCATAATGATTGTCAATTGTTTTATGAACTTCCTTCATGATTAAATTCTGGATATAAGGTAAGTATTTAACTTTTTTCTTTCAAATTCTTGATATTCTATCATTTGATTTTAAATACAAGCAAAGACGATAAATTTTGATTGCAACTCTAATGAAGTTTGCAAGAAATTATAACCACGTGAAATGGTAAAATTTTTATGCCTTGCCATGATTAAATTCATGTATGATTGTGGGCAAAGAATTGAAAACCCGTCCAATTGAATTTGCTCCATTCTCATTCCCTTTAGAGAATGTGATAGCAGTATGTGATGAGTCTGAAAAAAGACAAAGCTACTACTATGAATGTATCAATGGATATGGACTTGATAATAGACGAAATTATAATCGTCATTATTGTGATATTGAGAACAATAAGGATTCTCAAAATAATCGTTCACTCTGTGAAAGTAATATCTGTCATTGATTTGACGTGAGATTTTATATAGCACATATAGATGATTATGGTCCATTCATGATGGTAATGTGACAACATCTGATTTATGAAGACATATTCATTTTTGGAAGAATAAAAACGTGTTATTGGTATTGAATATACCACACTCACCTCTAGAAGGGGGTTTGAGATGAAAAAAATAAATAATGTCGTTATAATGGCACGAAGATCATTGGTCATGTACCTATTGTACGCCAAAATATTTTGGCAATGTGATTATTAAAAAACAACAATAATGCAAGAAACATATCTTGATATAATTTTGACCATGACCATAATGGTATAACTTTCTCTTTAAAAGAGATATTCACCACATGGATGTTGATGAATTTGTGGTAGTACAAAATTAATTGAGAGCTCTAGAATAGCCAATTATTACTATTTTGGAGAAACACAATTGATTACCGATAAAGTATTGTATTGTAGTAAGTCTCAAAGAAACTTATTCAGTTTCCAAAGTACACGCGAAAGCGACTGATTATATTGACACTATAAATAAAGGAAAGATTTGATATCTTCTATTATTACAACTTGTAGCGGAATAATATGTATGTGAAAAGCTACCCGCATTATTCTCCAGTTTATATTATTCAAACAAAAGAATGCCACTTAAAGTGGATGTTTATTAATATAAAAACCCATATCTTAATAAACTTGGAGTTATTGATAATTGCACACGTCATGGTGTAAATCTGAAGTTTATCGATATTGATAATTTGTTTCGTTGGCATAATCAGAATCAGTTTAATCATATCAATTTAAGTATAATGTGCAAAAATAATAGAGAATTCACATTGTTAAATAATAAAGAACTAGAAAGTTCTTTATGAATTCTCTTATATTGCTTGTTCTCATTAATTAATAAACCAACTAAAGTTGGGATTGAATCCCATGAATGCTGGAAATATCAAAGGTGAATATATGCTCATTCACCTGCCATGTATACTACATAAGATGCATCTATGAGATGGTTATGCGCGATTATTATTAACCCGCAACCTGGCCAGTGTTTGCGAGGTAACTTGCTCAATAATTTAATATAGGGCAAAATTTCCAGATTTTTTATTCAAAATAGTTCTTCTTGATAAGGTGGTTTACATCATAGTTGGTTTAGAAAAATAATTTATTGAGTGCCTCCACTTAATAGCTAAACTATTGCTTATGAGAACAAAGTTACCTATATCAGTTTGATATACGTTATATACGAGAGTATATTATATTCTCCCCTCACAAGTGGTTCAGGGTCAGGAACCAAATAATTCCATCTTATTATTATTGATGTGCAGTGTATATTAACATGATAATGCACAAAGATGGGTTCCCAGAGTTGAGGAAACAAGTTAGTTTTTCTAACATGAGGGGGAGACATGATAAACACTTGAGAAAAAGTTACATGAAACGGATTATCATTTGTATATATAGATCCTCGAATATCATAATATGAACTTGAAGTTCATAAAAAGATAATTTGTTTGCAATATATTGCAAAGCATGCATACACATTTGCTGACCTAAAGAAAGTAACTATATTCTCATTGCAAATGCTCATATTAAGTCCTAGAAGGTCAAAATCTATGGTACGCTTAAAGCGTATAGACAAATCGATATCAAATAAACTTCTTGATAAAGAACATGAGCAAATGATCAAAGTGATCATAATAAAGGTGGCAAGTGATCTAGAAGATCACATGACATACCACTTCATAAAATCTCATGAGAGATTCAGGTATCTGAATATATGAATGAAGATCTCTATGTTATGTCTTCATGAAAATTTATTAGAACCGATATAATATGTTCGTCGACGATATCTATCATAGCGCTAAGTATAGATGAGGATCTTAAGTCTATCGAACATAGACACAAAAGTATTGGCCAAATGGAAGAGATACAATTCAAGTAGAACTGATTCCATATGAAAGACTTGTCGTTTTGGACATGTAGTTCAAATACTTGAAAGTATAAAGTCAATGGTATGTGCAATCAGTTTTCGATATCTTATATGTCTATGCAAGACGTAAAAACTTGATATGCACTAAAGCCTCTTTAGATGGCTTATATGGCTTAACTTATATGACAATCATTGAAGGACGTAAACCGCTTAAAGCATATATAATTTTTGGTCTTGAAGTACCACATGCTAAGTGCTATTTGTGCACAATTGTATCTTGCTATAACTATAAGCATGATAATGTGATAGTGAGGATTTTCAAGGTGCAATATATTCATTGGAGTTAATATGGTTGATTTATTCACAAAAACTCTATCGACGTCAACCTTCAAGAAGTTAGTGCACAAGATTGGGATGCGAAGACTCAAGGATGTGAATTGATGCTCTCTTCAGCGGGAGTTAATGCGCGTTGCACTCTTTTTATCTTACAAGATTTTGTCCCACTGGGTTTTTCTTGCAAGGTTTTTCAACGAGGCAACCAGTAGGCGCATTGCTAAACATGTGTACTCTTTTTCCTTTTATGGAATTTTTTTTCCATTGGGTTTTGTTTTAGTTAAGGTTTTAATGAGGCACATTACTTATTGAGTAGACATTCAAGGGGAAATATTAAGAATAGAATTCTAATTAGAGTGAATGTCTATCTTGTAGAGAATTTTACTTTGAGGCTAAGTCATTTTTCCTTCTATAAATAGAGGGGTATTACCCCATTGTAAATCACCCCAAAATTCAATATGAATTCTCTCTGTCTTGCTCTGCAATATTGCTCTTCTTCTTTTGTTGTTTTATAACACAATCAAATATATCCACACAATCACCAGTCAACGATATTTATAAATTGTGCGGTAATATTTTTCTGACTAAAATATCCTTATTTTTTTATTAATTTACGCGACTTCACCTTAAATTATTCTTTTAGCAAACTTAACAAAATCTTCCGACATTAATCTTCAAATCGAATTATTAGAAAAATCTTTCGCCGTTAATTTACAAATTAAAATATTAGCAGAATCTTCCAGCGTTAATTTGCAAATCGAAGTATTACCAAAATATTGCGGCGTTAATCTACAAATTGAAGTGTTAGCAAAATCTTCTGGCGTTAATTTGCAAATCGAAGTGTTAGCAAAATCTTCCAGCGTTAATCTTCAAATTGAAGTGTTAGCAAAATCGTTCGGCGTCAATCTGCAATTCGAAGTTTTAACAAAATTTCCGTCGTCAATCTCTAAATCGAAGTAAGTTCTATATATTATCTGCTAGTAAAAAAAATTAATTTTTTTAATTTTCTGATTTTTTTTAAATGCTTTTATTGTGTTATTATCTAATTTTCTCAATGTAGAACATAGCGCCAGTATAACTTGCTGGAAGTTTCTAAATTAATATCTAAAGCGAAGATATTTCCATCTTATTATATTGGAAATCTCATAAAAAATGCATTGAATTATGTTTCGTTAATGTTGATATTCTGCTTTTATACTAGAATATAATTGAGTTTTGGTTGAATCCAGTATATCTTACGGGACATCACTTGTGTGTAAGCTTTTTCTCCTGTATGTTATACTGGACGAATTCTGTTTTTAGACTAGAATATAATTGATTTTTGTTTGAATCTAGTATATCTTACAGGACATCACCTCTGTGTAAGCGTATTCTCTAGTATATTATACTGGATAAGTTCTAATACTAGAATAGTTGAGTTTTATTTAAATCCAGTAACGGGACATCACCTGTGTGTAAGCTTATTTTCCAGTATATTAAATATACTGGATAAGTTCTAAGACAAGAATATAATTGAGTTTTCTTTAAATCCGGTATAATTTACGGGACATCACCTTTGTGTAAGCTTATTCTTCAGTATGTTATACTGGATAAGTTCTAAGACTTGAATATAATTGATTTTTGTTTGAATCCAGTATATTTAAGGGACATCATCTCTGTGTAAGCTTATTCTCCTGTATGTTATACTGGATAAGTTCTAAGACAAGAATATAATTGAGTTTTGTTTGAATTTAGTATATTTTACGAGACATCACCTATGTATAAGCTTTTTCTCCAGTATATTATACTAGATAAGTTCTAAGACTAGAATATAATTGAGTTTTCTTTGAATCCAGTATATCTTACGGGATGTCACCTTTGTTTAAGCTTATTCTCTAGTATGTTATACTGCATAAATTCTAAGACAAGAATATAATTGGTTTTTGTTTGAATCCAGTATATTTATGGGACATCACATATATGTAAGCTTATTCTCCAGTATATTATATTGAATAAGTTCTAAAACAAGAATATAATTGAGTTTTGTTTGAATTCAGTATATTTTACGGGACATCACCTGAGTGTAAGCTTTTTCTCTAGTATATTATACTGGATAAGTTCTATAAGAATAGAATATAATTGAGTATTCTTTGAATCAAGTATATCTTACAGGACATCAACTGTGTGAAAGCCTATTCTCCAGTATACTGGATAAGTTCTAATACTAGAATATAATTGAGTTTTCTTTGAATCCAGTATATCTTACGGGACTTGACCTGTGTGTGAGCTTATTCTCCAGTATGTTAAACTAGATAAGTTCTAAGACTAGAATATAATTGTATTTTTTTAATCCACTATATTTTACGGGACATCACTTGTGTGTAAGCTTTTCTCTAGTATATTATACTGGATAAGTTTTAAGACTTGAATATAATTGAGTTTTATTTGAACCCAGTATAATTTACGAGACATCACTTGTGTGTGAGCTTTTTCTCCAATATAATTGAGCTTTTTCTAGCGCTATGTTCTACATTGAGAAAATTAGACAATAATTCAGATAAAAGCATTAAAAACAAATATGCAAATTCGAAAATTATCAGAAACAAAACAAAGTAATGAACACAAAAAAAATTATTTAAACCCTAATGGTACGGAAAATCAAACTTAAACCTAAACAAAACAACAATAAGAACGGAAATCAAATACATTATTGTAAAAACAACAATCACCCAGAGAATTTTGTAGAAAATTAGAGCTAAAACGATCAAGGATTCGAAAAAAAGTGCTCTGACGAAATCCGTCACGCGGTGCTGTGCAAACAAAGAGTCGTACAATAAAAGGTACTAAAAATTACTAAAGAGTATCTTAAAGCGTGCAAGGGCAATAATATCATTTTACAATCTATTTTAAATTAAAGTGGCTAGAAATCAATGACATCACGGACGGTGGCTATTTTTCGATAGCCAACTGTAAAAGTGGCTATGCCACGCCTTCACTACCAAAATTTGATGACATTGTGCAATTGAGCCTTCCAAACATCCCAATTATGTTATATGACATCTACACTTCAATATGTCTTTTTTTTTTAATATTATATTGTTACAAAAAATTTGTGACTTGACATTAAATGAATTTAAAAAAATGAAAATGTAAGCCTTAATATGGGAAATACATGTGATTTCAAATTTTTAACTTTTTAAATATGAGAGAGAACAATCAAGATGAAATAGAAAGTTATTCATAATTTTTTGAATGAAATACTAAGTTTGTAGTGTTACGAATAATCTAGCCCAGCCCAATATAGATAGCAACAAGGATTTCCCATGTGATTCTAAATTTTTATCTTTTTAAATAGGGATTGTTACATATACATCCCATATAGCAAATCTTATAACCACCCATGTTTAAGGTTTGTGTTTATTACATTTAAGTATACCACCTTTCAATTTATGTACCAAAATTATATTTAAGGTTAATGATCAACTCATTAATTATTTGCTTGATTTGTGGAACAAAATCTTTTCAAACTATTAATAGAGGCTTGATTTGTGGAACAAAATCTTTTCAACCACAATACAAACGCCTGTAAAGGAAATAACTTGCTATTTTCTGTCTTTTACCCTTTGGCTCGAGTTGTCAAATATATCACAATAGATCATTGAAAGACGACCAACCGCGCACACGCTCACCCAATGTAGGCTTGCTGTCCGAAGACCCAAAAAAATCCTGAAACATACCAAGCAATTCCCCTCGTGATACAATACAATTATTGCTTGAAAGCTTCCTCACTTGCATCACTATGTTTTTCTGCTCAGTCGGACAGATACAAATCTTTGTATCATCTATCACATATATTTTTAAGGTTAATGATCAACTCATTAATTATTTTAATCACAAATTATTTTGCAGGATTACAAAGGCGTGGTAAGATTTTCGAAGAGGAATTTGAGACCTGATTTCGAAGATGTTCTAATATCAGGATTATTTGAGACCTGATATTAGAAGAGGAAGATTTTCGTTTGAAGAAGAAGAAACTATTATCCAGAAAGAAATAAAGTTGAACGAAAGAAGAAGTAGAGTGTACTGTTGTAATGAACTTTGGTTGTACTCAACAATTTTTCATGAATACTGAACAATTTTTCATAACTACAATTGCATAACTACAAATTATTGGAAGTCCAATGCTACATGTACTGTTGCAGTACATTTGCACGGTTATGTTTTCGGATAAAACTTCTTGTCTTGAACAATGAAGAATAATGAATTGACGTTGCATAGAAATGCCATTTGTAGTTTTCAGCAACTCATACCATCCAGTAGATACAAAAAAATACGTTATTCAGACATATTTTTCAACTGACTACGATTAACTATAAGTAACTACAATTAACTACAAAGTTCATATAACTACAAAAATTTGACTACATTTTAAAAACATACTGGAAATACTGCATATAACCTTAACTACACTTACCTACATTTGACTACATTTTAAAAACTCACTGGAAACACTTAATATAACCTTAACTACATTTACCTACATTTGACTACATTTCAAAAACACACTGGAAACAGTGCATATAACCTTAACTACATTTACCTACATTTGACTACATTTTAAAAACTAACTGGAAACACTTCATATAACCTTAACTACATTTACCTACATTTGATTACATTTTAAAAACACACTGGAAACACTGATTTTACCTTAACTGAATTAGATTTATTTGGTACAAAATCAAAGATTAATTAGGAGCCATAAATACAGGCGTTATTTTAGGCTACAAATTATTTAATATAGATTTGAGCCTTAATAAATGGTAATAAGATTTGCTATATGTGATGTATAGGTAAAAACAAATTACAATCTTAACAGTTAATCGCACAACAATAAGCAAATAAACAAAAAAGAAATAAAAAATCATAAGTTTCTCCTTCATCTTGTAGTTCTTAAATAACCAACAACGAGAAGCAAGTTAATATAGTTTAATTTCATATGTTCACAGTAGTCTTCCTTGC
Organism: Nicotiana benthamiana; assembly: GCA_034376525.1. Classification (NCBI taxonomy): domain Eukaryota; kingdom Viridiplantae; phylum Streptophyta; class Magnoliopsida; order Solanales; family Solanaceae; genus Nicotiana; species Nicotiana benthamiana. Next base: position 138,727,126 of record CM067341.1, on the reverse strand, counting down.
CTAATTCGTCCATAATTAACTAAAAAATAATAGTGATGAAGGTATGTTTAAAATTAGTTCATTACGGATCAAAGCAAGCTATTGCCTATTAACCACAAAGAAATCTGCTAAAAATAACCGAAGAGATTGAATCAACAGTACTTAAGAGAAGCATTTAATCTCTAGGAGTATTTAAGATTTTACCTTAACTAAATTAGTATTTATTTGGTACAAAATCAAAGATTATTTAGGAGCCATAAATACAGGCGTTATTTTAGGCTACAAATTATTTAACATAGATTTGAGTCTTAAAAAATGGCGTATTTTAGGGTGCAACATCAGCAAAGATTTCGTTTGGTACATATTTTGTAACAAAAACATGGGATATGAGGGTAATAACCAAACAAGGCACAATAATGGTAATAAAGTTTGCTATATGGGATGTATATGTAAAAATCCCCTTTAAATATAAGAGAGAACAACCAAGATGAAATAAAAAGTCCTTCATAATTTTTTAAAATGAAATACTACGTATGTAATGTTACGAATAATCTAGCCCCCAATATGGATATAAACAAGGATATCACACAAAATTGATATTAGGTCGAGAATAAGCAATTGGATCAGGCCTTCACAAAGGTTACTCCGGGGTCCAGAATGAGGGCACTTTATATTCGTTAAATAGTACATGGTAATACTATCAGTAAGTTATCATGAATTATGTGCAAAAGCATTTCCGGTATCTTCTCATCCCTAATTTTGTATCGATCTTTCTCTTCCTCTTAATTTTTAGTTCCTTTGCAATCTTCCCTGCTATAGTTAGTGTTCACATTGTAATTCCAATTTAATGTTCAATATAACAGATCGGTTCTATTGAAAGAGAGTCATTCACTCTCAGTTTGTTACGTTGGGGCTTTCATTGATTCGAACTCCAATGACACCGTTGGTATTAGATAAAGTCAGCTACAACAACCTAGAGAATTGGGTTTCTCGGGCCAACCGATACTTCACCTTTCTTGTTCTCGAAAGAATATTGGTTACCTCTCCCATACTTCTACCTTGAAAGCGAGCCCTTGTTTGGTTCGATTGGCTACAACGCAATAAACAATTTTATGATTGGAATCATTTCAAGGAGAAATTGCTTATACGATTTCGGCAGTGGAGCTTTGCAAGTTTGGTAGAGAGTCTAACCTGTTTTGAATCCATTAGCATTGCACCTATAGCCCTAGTAGAAATCCTTCCAACTGCAACGGAATCTAATTTAAATAATGCAAAAGCATATGAGGCCACCGAATCGAAGACTTTCTCTGATTTAGATGATAGAAACTCACACCCTATAGACAATTCTGAGGTCCCTCTTGAGATGTTAGAATCTCCAATCGGTCAGTTGTCGAGTCCCACTAATTTTATTTCTTCCATTTCAACTGGTGGTAAATTGTGATGTGGATACATCACTCAAAATTAAAATCGGCGAAGAGGAATATTCAAGGAACTATGCCTACAAAGTGTTCGTTCAAATAACCGATGGAGAAATTGATATGGAATTTGAAGATTTTTTCTGATTTAGATGATGGCAACTCACGCCCTATAGACAATTTCGAGGTCCCTCTTGAGATTTAGAATTTCTAATCAGTAAGTTATCGAATCCCACTAAATTTAATTCTTCAATGATTTCAATTGGTAGTAATTGTAATGTGGATACACCACCTGAAATTAAAATTGACGAGGAGGAATATTCAAGGAACTATGCCTACAAAGTGTCCGTTGAAATAATCGATTGAGAAATTGATATGGACTTTGAAGATTCAATAAAGAATGTCGTACAGACGTTCGGGGAAATGCCGCCTAACTGCTGCTCCAAGGTACGCACTGATGAATCTAATTTGGATGATGGAGGCTTAGAGGAAGACATGGTGCCTGACGAAATTTTCAAGAAGATGCATACAGGTTGCCTTGTCAAATTATTGATACGGCTTCATTTCTGATTTATTTTACTACACGCGAGTATAAGGTTAAAAATAGGATCACGTTAATTACTAAAAAAATTACCCGGTGGCAGATACCTTAGGGTTTTCCAGTCAAGTATTGTCATTGGTACCACACTCTGATAATTGGGCTACGGATGCAAGGAAAATCGGACTACAAAATTCTAGTTACGCGGACAAGTGGTTCGACAAAGGGCATGAATATTTTACTTTAGGGAGTGCATCTCTTCTTCATATTCCTTTAAGTTCTGCATCATATGCACATAGATTGTTTGAAGAAATTCAAAAAAGATGGAGTTGTTTATTTGCAGAGTTGTTACGTCGAGTTAAATAGGGTGTTGAGTCCTTCGATGCAATGTATCTTGATGAAGGTTTCCATATTTAGTGCGAGCTTTTGGAGAAAAATATGGGGAACCATTTGTTGGATGCGCAAAGAAATAGACGACGTGGATTTCTCCTGCTTATTTTGTGTGCAATATTCTCACGAATACTCTAACACGCCTTTCACCAAACACATATTCTAATTGGAGGGTGAAACTGCAAATTTATATTTGTTCCTCTGCAGGTTTCGTCGTTTATATTATCTTTTCTTATCTTCAATTGGATCCTGGTACACATGATATCCCTATAGCCTTTGCTATCAACCTGAATATGATTGCAAGCAGTAAAATTGTTTCTACTTATGATCCAACAGCAACACTTTGGGATGATTGGGTTAATAGTGATAGGAAGTCAGCATCATATTCTGCTCTAATTCTTACAATGTGTAAGGACGCAGGGCTATTTAGGCAGGTTGTTGCGAGTTAACACTTTGACCTTTAACCCTATGATCCAGGACTCATTGTTCAACTACCTATCGTTGATGGTCCTGTATATAGGTAAGGAGTTGCTACCAATGTTTTGCTTTCTTTACAGAGTAGTGGTGTTAGGTGTATTTATAATTTTGCGTTATTATTTTGATGCAAACTGCTAAGTGCACTTGTTGTGGCTATTGTTGACGCCCCGAAAGTTGCTAGTTGGAATTATGTATATATTGCAATCAATTTTTGGGATCCTTTTGCTAGCAGGGGAGTTTACTTGGTGGGGGAACAAAAAATTTAGCATGTTTTCTGCTTATTCAAACATGTTACATGCTGATCAAAGGAAGAGATTTTTTCAATGCTCATGTCACTTTGGACTCCTTGTTCAATATTGCCACTATTAGGCAAGTATTGTTGTGTTTCCTTCAAAGGACTGACCATGATGGCAAAGATGTCATATTTATAATACAGCTTCTCCACCTATTTTTCATACCATCTCATAGGGGAAAGAATCCCAATATATACGTTAAAATTACTGCAATTTTAAAATATAGAGAAGCCCTTCAAATATTCTCCCTCGCTAAGATGTTTGAATTATTTCAAAGGAAATATGCACGTTCTCTTGAGTGGTCTTAAGTGTATCATCGGATTTGATGGATAATTGTTGTTGATACCCAATTTTTCTCTATATATTTTTTATATACAAAATGCTTTCAAATAGCATATATAAGCATATATAAGTATTTTCAATTGTTTTATTATTTTTTCTTAATTTTTAAAGATTTTTAAAACCAATTTATTCCCATATTTTGCTCATGAAAGCCCAATAATATTTCTAGAATTATCATTTTGGTAATTCATTTATTGGATTCTCATATTTATACTAAAATATAGCTAATATATTTTATATATTTTTTAATTGATTTAGTATTTTTAAAGCTAAAATGTATATAATTGCAATATTAGTCTCTTTTAGATTTAATTGGGTTTATATCTAAAAACTTAAGTCCAATATTTTTAATTTGATAATTATGTACTATAAATTATTTTAGTACCTTTAATTTATTTAGAGAAAGTATTTTATTATTTTTTATAAATCAAATAGGAAAAAATGACTATTTAAATGTTAGGCCCATTTTATTTCAATTATCCTAATCTGAACCCCAACTAAACTCAATCTGAAGCCCAATTACCCCGACCCAATTACAATCTGAACTGACCAAAACCCTATCCTATTAAACTGCCCTACTTACCCATTTTAATCTAGGTCGTTGACCCTTCAGATCAACATTCAATAACCACACTTTCCTTCTTTTAACCCAAACGACCCTTTCACCCTAACTCATTCTTCACAATATGCCGCCTCTGAAACCTCTCATCTCCCAAATCCTCTCTACAACACCCTCAAACCCTAGCCGTCGCTACCATAATCCACCCTAATCCATGGCCTAGACCTGTATCAGCCTCTCATGGCTCCTACGTGCTCGTTTCTATGGTCTCATGACCAGATCCTAAAGGGGCTTGGTCCAATATGTGCTCAATGACTATTCTCCGATCGTCTTTGACTTTTCTCCGGCCAGCCATGTCCATTCGAGTCAGACCTTTGACTCTCCTGCTTAGATGGATGGCTTTCACGGCTTTCCTCGTTGCGTGAAATTCTTTTGAAACCCTAATCTCTAAGGTTCTTTCGATTTTTTTAGGTATACTTCAAATCTATGTTTGAAATTCTAAGTATTTTTCTTTGAACTTCTAAGTATTTTTCTCAAAGTTTCTTTTAAAACTCTGCTTTCAAAACTCTTTATCTTTTTCGACTAGGTTTTTCTTGTTAAGTTATTTCAAAAACAAAATTCTCTGATTTTTGACATGTTTTGCTATGTTTTCCCGTATTGTTCTTCTTCTGAGTTTGTATGATAAAAACCCTAATTTCTTTTGAGGTTTTTGAGTCTATCTGTTAGTACTTGTTTGATTTATTTGTTTATCATCTCTGGACCCGATTGGTGTTCAAAACCCTAATTTCTTTGGGGTCTATTCGAGTTTCTGAAACTGCTTATGCAATTCATCTATTTGAAGTTGCTCGACTTGATTTGAAATTCTTTTATTTCAACATCTCTTTTCTTTATGTGATCCTGGGTTCTTACTATCTTTGAAACTCGACTATGCTTTCAGAAGAGTTTTTCACTTGACCCTTTGCATGCTTATGATACTTTATCATTTTCTCTACTATTAAGTCATTGAAGCTTGAACCTATGTGACTATCATGCTTCGAATGTTTACCGTCTACTGACTTTGTGTTATTATTGCATGCTATTTCTTTTTGCCAATAGTCTGGGCTAGCATGTTTGGTGTTTGTGTGCTTTATTTATATATTGAGTTTCCTTATTTGATTGATCTTTAATTTTGTGACTGACTTCAAACTTTTTCTTTTGTAATATTCTGATTTCACTTGCCTGTTAAGGTTAATTGATTTCTTTTTCTGTTTTGCCTTACTGAATCATTTCCAAAATAAGTATATCCCTGTACTTAGATTTAATCACTCACCCAATTGTTTTACTAGATTTAATTACTCACCCAATTGTTTTACTACTTATTTTATGGCAATAATCAGTCTGCCTATTAATTGATTTCTTTCCTTATTTTGCACCTCTCACTACATGTTAAACAAGTGATCCCTTAATTAAAGGCAATCACTTATGGAATTGATTCTGAATAGTGATTATTTCCATGTTTGTGGTTTATTAGTTTTCTTTCACTCATTTTCAAAAAGCTATAAATACCATATACTTCTCTTCTTTCCAACACACAACACAAGAAAAAAATACTTGAGTTCAAACACACACTCCAGAAAAAAATCTCTCTCTTTTCTCTGTATCTACTTGTATTATTGCTTACCTAGCTAGCTGAATGCCAGGGCTGGGCTGTGGGAAACTTACTTATTTTCTTTTGCATTTGCATCTCTTACTGGTATATTCTAATTAAGCTTCTGTACCGACAACAACATGCTTCTGTACTGTCTCTTTAATCTTTGTTTGTCTCCTATTTGTATTTAACCCTGTTCCATTATTAAGCATGTTGTAATCTCCCCTTTTTCTATTCTGAATTAATGTTTCTATCCATTATTTATTATAATTTGGGAACCTAAATCCCCACCCCAATGTGTTTAATACTTGCGGTTGGTTTGGGGCATGACAACATTGGACATTGTTGTGCATGACCCAAACCTGATTCCCCTATGATCATAATCTTCATGTTTCTTCTATATGTTGTGTGTTTTTGGCTGGTTTATGGGCGTGCCAACTTCACTTATTGCTGTGCATGTCCAGAATTGATCCCTCTTAGGGTCATATGCCATATGCAATGTATTCTCACCCCCCCCCCCCCCCCCCCCCCCCCCCGTCCCTTTGTGCACTTGTTGATACTGCATAATTTTAGCTACTGTTTTTCAAACCCCCTTATCCCCTACTGCTATTAATACAGTTTTAGATAACTCTCTATTCCTGCACTTTCTCTATCTTCTTAGAACTTAAGTTATGCCCCTCTTGTGTGAGCTTTGCCTTGGGGCACATGAGCTCCCTCTGAATTTGGACACATAAGAACTAGCACTTCCACACTACACTCATTTGTCTTCTGATTAGGCAACTTGAGTGTGAGCACTACCCGAGGTCCTCTTGAGACCTCTAGGGAACTTTGACACACTCAAGTCTGAGAAAGGCTTTGGATCAATGGCATTTGAGGCGATTTATTCTATAACTCAGAGATGAAGTCAATAATCAGGCTTCCTCTAGTTATAACTTTTCTTTGTACATTTTCAGTGTAATTCGTTATTTATGGTATGTAATAATTTTAAATAAACACTTGGGGATGGCTAGTGAAAAAGGGTTGGGTAATCATGTATGCTCAAGGGTAGAGAACATGCCTATAGGATTTGTGTTTATGAATGATTCAATTCTACATTTAGAAAGCATGCCAATAGGACTTTTCTAAATTCTGCGTTTGTAGACACCATGTCTATAGTGTTTATCTTAATTTCTTCATGCTCAAATTCGCATCTAGATAACCTGCCTATAGGACTTATTTAATTTTCTGCATACCACTGTAATGACCTGACCGGTCGTTTTGAGCTTTTGCACTTTGATCGATAGTTCTCGGGCATGACTTGCCACGTGTTATGTGCTATGACTATTGTGGATTGGTTGTTATGGTTTCAAGAAAAATCGGAATGAATTTGAAGGAATGGTCTCATCTGAAAGCTTTGAATTTGAAGTGTTTGATAAAGAGTTGACTTGTGTGTATACAAACTCGGATCAGAGTTTTTATGATTTGGTTAGCTTCATCGGGTGATTTATGAATTATGAGTGTGATCGGAATTGGTTTTGGAGGTCCGGTGTAGAAATAGGCTTAAATTGGCGAAGTTAGTATTTTGGTGATTTCTGGTTGATAGGTGAGATTTTGATCCAAGGGTCGGAATGAAATTTCGAGAGTTGCAGTAGCTTCATTAGGTAATTTGAGATGTGTGTGAAAAGTTTCAGATGATTCGGAAGTGTTTTGGTTGGGTTTTTGATCGAATGCAAGTTTCGGAAGATTTTGAAGAACTTAGGCTTAGATTCGTTGAGAATTGATGATTTTAGCATTGTTTGATGTGTTTTAAGGATTGGAACAAGTTTGGGTAATGCTTTGGGATGGGTTGGCACTTTTTCTTGAGGTATCAGGGGCCTCGGGGTGATTTTGGATGGTTAACAGGAAGTTATGAGTTGTTGAAAGCAGAAAATGCATCAGCTCTGTAGGCCAAGTTTTGCCTTCACGTTCGCGTTCGCGTTCGGTCTCTCGCATTTGCGGAGGGCTAATTTTTGGAATGTCGCATTCGTGGGGGAGATCTCGCGTTCGTGTAGGAGAGGCATGGGTCATGTTAACTTTGTTCAACGCGTTCGCGACCAAGGAGGTTCGCGTTCGCGTAGTGGGGTCAGCTATAGCATCGCGTTCGCGTGAATAGTGCCGTGTTTTCATAGTTATTTCAGCTTAAGCGTCGCGTTCGCGGGTGGGGTGCCACGTTTGCAAAGAGGAAATTTGGTCAGCTGAGATTTGGGCATCGCGAACGCGAAATGGCCTTCGCGTTTGCGTAGAAAGAAATGACACCTGGGCAAACCTATTTTTATATTATTTCATCCGCGAGCCAAGTCTTATTTCCACCATTTTTAAACATCCTTGGGAGCTTTAGGATGGAACTGAATAGGGATTCGATTGGGATTGATTGGAGGTAATATTTTTGAACTTAAAACACGATTATATTGTGAAATTGGCCTAGAAATTCTTGGAAATTTAGCTAAGATGGAAAAATTAGGGCGTGGGATTTTGAGATTTTAAATTGAGGACTTGAGGGGTCATTTGAACTTCGATTTTGGTATTCGATATGCATAAACTCGTGGGGAGATGGGGAATCTAATTATGTAAAAATTTATGAGTTTCGAGAAGTGGACTTAGGGCTCGGGTTTTGGTAATTTCAGGATTTGTGCCCGTTATTGATTGCTTTCGATCGGGTTTTGTTCCTTTAGTATATTGTGACGTATTCGTTGTGGTTTCGGTTAGATTCGACGTGTGTGGAGGAAGATTTGAGGGGCAAAGACGTCGCGAGCTAGTGATTTCGTCTGTTCGAGATGAGTAATGATTGTAAATGATATCTTGAGGGTTTGGAACCCCGGATCGCACATCGTAGTGCTATATTGAGGTGAGAAACATGCTGAATGACGAGCGTGGGATCTTTTACTACTGAGAATTGTGACTTGGTCCATCTCGATTGATGTTTTTACCGCGTATTTCAGTGAGACTTAATTGTTATCATCATGACTTCGACTTAATGCTATATTTGGGATCCGTGCCAATTATTTGGATCCTTTGGGGATTTTTATCACTATGTCCTCACTATTTTGACATATATTTAGACTCAGTCCTATTGATAATTATTTTTTTACAAACTCAGCCGTTTTTATACAGATTTGAAACTCAAATGATATTTCTAAATTATATTCTAGGCTGAGAACTACTATTTTTACAAATGCCCGAGGGGCTTGTGATGATTATTGGACTGACGAGGGCTATATGTGAGGATATGTTGAGTTATGTGAGGAGGCTTTCAGACCTCACGAGTGATTTGAGGAGGCTTTCAGGCCTTGCGAGTGATGTGAGAAGGCTTTCAGGCCTCATGAGTGATGTGATTATATGCCACGAGGTGGCTTGATAATGTAATAAGGTCGAGGGTCTAGACTTGATGACACTAGATGGCTTGATATTGTGCTTGGGCCGTAAGAGGCCCCTCTCAAAGTCTACACACCCCCTGTGAGCGTAGGTACCTACCTAAATCGGATAAATCTTAGACACTGGTAACAATGGCAATGTATGATGCGTTTTGGTCAGGTAACAATGACTGACCAGGAATAACACCGTGCGTTCAGGAGCAATGACTTACCAATAACAAAAATCGTTCCCGGGGGGCTGGTACTATTCTATGTGAGTGCCCGAATGGCATACTTCTACTTGTTATTTACTGCCAAAATACTCGTTTTTACTTGTTTTAAAAGAGATTTCATTTGTTACTTCACTGATTTACTAATTTTAAGTGATTTCACTTCTTCACTGCTTTTCTCAAAGAGTTCTACATTGCTTCTACATAGCATGATGATTTGTTATATGTGATTTATTACCGCTTAGTTATTATTTATCTTTATTACTTACTGAGTTGGAGTACTCACTTTACTCCCTGCATTTCATGTGCAGATGCATGTATTATTCACCCGGTAACAGGTTTTGAGCTGATTGGAGATTTTGCTATCGTAGCTAAGCAAGGTGATCAATAGCGTTCGTGGCACCAGACTTCTTCCTTTTGATTCTAAATTCTATTCTGTATATTGTTGGCCTTGTAGTTGTATTTAGACTCTTCTAGATGCTTGTGACTTGTGAACCCCGACTTGGGCTGTGCTTGGGTTGTACTTTTGCTAATTATTATTATTAAATTATATTTAGACTGCTTATCTATTTTTGAAAAGGTAATTTGAGTTAGTTGGTTGGACTTGTCTTCAAGAGAAGCGTCATCACAATCGGAGGGGGGTTTGGGTCGTGACAAGTTGGTATCACAGCCTAGGTTACATAAGTCTCATGAGTCATGAGCAGGTTTAGTAGAGTCTCACGGATCGGTACAGAGACGTCTGTATTTATCCTCGAGAGGCTGCAGACCTTTAGGAAAACTTCACATTCTTGAATTCTTATCGTGCGTCCTTGATTTAGCTTGAAAAAGAACCTTTGAAATTCTTTCCACATGTTCGCGTTCGTGTATGAGTGCTCTGTATCAAATGTGCCTCGACGTCTTATGACTCTCTGATTGAGGGACGAGACGTGATCTTTGTGAGTTAATGTTGGGCCAGTCTAAAAAACTTGAGGTCGGATCTCTGCCTATGGCTTAAGCACCGAGGTGCTGATTGTGTGAGCAAGTGTTATGAACTTATATGTTTTGGTATTGTCCCTATTAGTGGGGATGACGACTAGATAGCTATGCGATGAATATGTTAGTATTGTGAGATGTTTCCATATGACTTGGGAGTGTCGAGGAAGATCTGCAGGATGATATGTGGACTATCAAGTGTATGACTTCCGTTGTGATTGGATGTGTAGCCGGAGTTATGGGCGTGTGAAGAATCTTTTTAGGTCTCCTAGTTGGGAGTTAGGTAGATTGAATGTTGCGGTATGAGTTCAGACTCAGGAGGACTAAGTGACTGTGTAATGTGTATGTCGGTGGAAGGTAAACAGAAATGTTATATTGAGGCGAAATAGGTGGGTTATCTACTACGGAGTGTTATGAAGTGGCATGATCCTTATGTGTATGTTAGGAGATCTCATGTGTAATTGAAAAGTACGTGGTAAATTTGAAATTTTGGATCACTTAAGAGAGTGAGCTTAACTATTGCAGGGATGAATGCGAGATTTGTAGAAGATTTACAGTACTAGATGATTTGTGTTTTCACAAGCTTACAAATGATTTGAGTTTAATCTCACCATGGTAATGTGGCATCAATAGAGTAAAAGTGTTTGAGTGTATCTTGATCTATGGCTTGAGCCAAGTGAGGGAGTATGCCGTGAGTAGTTGATTGCACGGTTTAGTGCTATCTAGTTCTAGTTTGAGGCGTGCAAATAAATTAGCTATGAATTGCAAAAATTGAGATCAAGAATAGAACGAGTAAAAGAAGATTTCGACAAAGGTTATATTATGCTTCATAGGGTAAGAGAATTAAAGAATGTCTTAAGTGGTTGTTGGTAAAGAATGATCGGTACATAGAGAAGGAAGTTGCTGGATTATATTGGGATGAAGATTTCATTCTGCGGTGTCGGAGTGCCAATGAGGCACGGGTGTTTTCGTTCGTTTTGTCAGGTAAATTGCAATTTAAATAAGAGTGAATGACTCTCTGGAATAGTTCTAGTGTGTTCAAGATTATACCAAGAGCAATTGGGCATCTTAAAGTTAAGTATGTGGTTAGAAACGGTGTTTTCATTAGAAGAGGTCCAAATTTGTGGTATTTCCATGTTAATTGGGGATTCTAAATATCAGTGTCAGGAAAGTAAGAGTAACAAATTTATATTCGCAGGAAGTTCTTCAGAGTAAAGTATTCTGGAATGTGGTATTTCTGGGAATAATTGAGAGAGTATCAACGACTTATGGGTCATAGACAGTGTGGTTTTATGCTTGGGTCTCGTATGGTAACATGAGTTGAGGAATTGCTGTGCTACAACAAGAGGAAATATTAATTGACAATGAACTAGGAGGAAATTTAGATAGATGGAGTAGCTTGATAGTAGACTGGATCGACATGGTAAGGATATGATTAATTCGTTGTATGTGTTTGAGGTAATGAGTTCGTACAAGTATTTTGCAGCAATGCTCTTGGGTTTTGACATCTTGCTTAGCTTGGTCTAGTTAGAAGGATTCAGTCCTGGCAGTTCAGTTGGTGCAAACGGAACTGGAAGAATTTTTTGTTGGGTCTTACCGTGGTTTGGAGAAATATTTCGATGGGCATGCGGAGCATGGGATGTATAGTGGTTTTTATTCTAGATGGGACTAATAGAAAAGTTGAGTGCATAGATGTCTGTGGCTCGGAAGGGAGGTAAGGTTTTCATGAATTCTCGGATAGTATGTTATATGCGGTATGTTGTGGAGGACCGAGACTTGCGTGTGTTGGGTTATAGTTCAGTTCAGAAAGGAAGTTCATAAAACACTTAGGAAATGGGTAGTCTCAGATAATCAAGGAAAATGGTACTGCTATTTGGAAGTGATTTTGACGAGAGTATATGTTTCAGAAAAAAGAGCAATGTGATTAAATTGATGGCACTTCGGTGGTATTCCGGCACTTTCTTGTTAAATTGACTGGTGATATTCGGGTTGTCTTGGTGGCACAGGGAAATTTTAGAGTATCTATCGTGGAATTATTGGGTATTAAGGTGTGGTATGCTTTCGGAAGGCGAAATCGGGATTAGGTACTATGATTCATGTGCTATATGGAGTTGGAGACTGAGAGCTCTCATGTTCAGGCCATATTGTGGTTGTGGATCGTGTGTATCAGCATTGTTTAGGGACTACCGAGGTTTGGAGGCCCGAGTGGATCTCTCTCTACTTCGTATGTTAGATTTTGAATATGATATCGGGGTTTAGACTGGTTTTATCATTGTTGGGATATTTTGGATTATTGCACTATGGGCTATGTCGTAAATTCCACAGGATGAGTGGCGAGGTGCGTCGAAATATGTTCTAGTTGAGTGGTTTATGTTTTGAAGAACCAGCTAACGGCTAGGAAGGATTGATTTTCTTAATTAGGCCTTCGTGATGATTTTCAGTGTAGAGGTTGCTATCATTGATTCAGTTATGGTATTGAGCAACTTTTCGAATGTATTTCTTGTAGCTGGGCATGTCGTTGGGCGAAGTTGTGGATTTCAGCATTGATTTGGTGCCGAGCACTGTATCTTATGACTCCGGCATGGTAGTGGAAGGAGCATCTTTAGGCTTCCACGGTAAGGAGTTCGTTGGCATGCTAATGTGGACGTGTGTTCTAGTTTGAGTTGGCTCGGTTGGCTCCGAATTGTATTGTCGAGGGTTAGGTTGATTCGACCCTTATTGAGCTTATTAGTGATCGAGAGGTCTATGAGTTGCCTTCTGTGTTGCGAGATAATATGATTTGTTGGTTATGGGCACATATGATGCGGTTCTGTTGGGGTTCATAGTGGAAGTCGAGCAGAGGAGTAAGTGGGTGTTGCTCAGTGACTGGCGTATCGGTTATGTACTATCGGGTTTGCATAGTATATGTTACTTGTTTCACCGCGGGTGTAATGATTTGCTTTGGTTTCAGACATCAAAATTGTGCGTGGTTGTCAATTTCGAGCATAGTGACTTAAGGTGTCTCGTGTGGGACGGTGTTGGATAGGATTGCGCAATGCAGCGAAGCTATGTGGAGATATGACCTTGCGGGTTAGATTAAGTGTTATGTTCTATGATGTGAGACAGATTCTGAACCTTGTGTTTTGGTGGATCTGGTGAGCTTGAGGTACATCTCTTTCAATTGAGTCATTTTCATGATTGAGTATGTTTAGACTGTTGCTTATTGGTGCGCGTAGTTATGCAAGTTCTGGCTTAGGCCCGTATTGATATGTCATGTCACCAGGATGGTGTGTTTGGTTAGATGGGATCGTTGGGATCATCAATGAATACAAACGGATTCGATTTCAGCATGCTTAAGGGGTTAATCTCGAGGGTCGGTTCAAAATTTGCTATGGTAATTGCCAAAGGGGAAATGGCCTCATGAATGGTTAATCTGAGAAATAGTTATGGTTTATTGCGTGTTTCAGTTATCGTTGGCAGTATAAGAAAGTGTTGGAATGAGACTTTAGTCGATAAGAGTTTCTCTATCGGTATTAAGGTGTTGTGTGCAACTGCTGTGAATAGAAGTTATTACTACGAGCATTAGAGTTATGTAGTTTATCATGTAATGGTGCCGAGGTTGCGGGTATGGGTTATTACAGCTGGTTGGGGCTTATTTAGAGTATAGATGTGGTATTTTGATCTTGTGGATGGTCTCAACAGTGGAAATGTGGTCCTACGATTTATGGACTATGATGGATTGTGAAATTTTAGTTATATTTTGTTATCGAACCTATGTGAGATTAGGTAACGTGGGATGACCCCTGGGTATATGCGTGGTAGGGTCATTCAGCGATTAGTTGGTATTTTTAGAACAGCTCCAAGTATGTTCGAGGATGAACATGTGTTTAACTGGGGGGAGGATGTAGCGACCCGGCTAATCATTTTTAGCTTTTGCACTTTGATCGCTAGTTCTCGGGCATGACTTGCCTCATGGTATGCACTATGACTAATGTGGATCATTGGTTTTGGTTTCAGGAAAAATCGAAATGAATTTGAAATAATAGTCTCAGCTGAAAGCTTTGAATTTGAAGTTTTGACCAAGAGTTGACTTGTGTGTATTCGAGCTAGAATTAGAGCTTTAATAATTTGGTTAGCTTCGTCGGATGATTTATGACTAGGAGCGCGATCGGAATTGATTTTGGAGGTCCGGTGTAGAAATAGGCTTGAATTGGCGAAGTTAGTATTTTGGCGATTTTCGGTTGATTGGTGAGATTTTGATCCGAGGGTCGGAATGGAATCTGAGAGTTGCACTAGCTTTGTTCGGTGATTTGGGATGTGTGTGCAAAATTTCAGATGATTCGAAAGTGTTTTGGTTTGTTTTTGATCGAATGCGAGTTTCGGAAGATTTTGAAGGACTTAAGCTTGGATTCATTGGGAATTGATGATTTTAGTGTTGTTTTATGCATTTTAAAGTTTGGAACAAGTTTGGGTGATATTTTAGGACGGGTTAACACTTTTGGTTGAGGTCTAGAGGGTCTCGGGGTGACTTCGGATAGCTAACGAAAAGTTTTGAGTTGTTGAGTGCAGCAGAAAATTCATCAGTTGTGCATGCCAAGTTATGCCTTCGCATTCGTGTTCGGTCTCTCGCGTTCATGGAGGGATAATTCTTGGAACATCGTGTTCGCGGGGGAGATCTCGCATTCGCGTAGGAGAGGCCTGGGGTCATGTTGACTTTGTTCAACGCGTTCGCGACCAAGCAGATTTGCGTTCTTGTAGTAGGGTCAGACATAGCATCGTGTTTGCGTGAATAGTGCCACCTTTGCATAGTTGTGTCAGCTTATGCATTGCGTTCGTGGGCGGGGCTCCGTGTTTGCGTAGAGGAAATTTGGTCAGTGGCGATTTGGTCATCGCGAATGCGAGATGGCCTTCACGTTCGCGTAGAAGGAAATTACACCCGGGCCTACCTATTTTTATATTATTTCATCCGCGAGCCAAGTCTTATTTCCACCATTTTTAAACATCCTTGGGAGCTTTTGGACCGAACTGAAGTGGGATTCGACTGGTATTAATTGGAGGTAAGATTTTTGAACTTAAAACACGATTATATTGTGAAATTGGCCTAGATATTCATGAATTTTAGCTAAGATGGAAGAACTAGGGCTTGAAATTTTGAGATTTTAAATTGAGGATTTGAGGGGCATTGAATTCCGATTTTGGTATTCTTGATATGTATAAACTCGTGGGGAGATGAGGAATCTAATTATGTAAAAAAAATTGAGTTTCGAGAAGTGGGTTCGGGGCTTGAGTTTTGGTAATTTCAAAATTTGTGCCCGTTATAGATTGTTTTCGATTGGGTTTTGTTCCCTTAGCATATTGTGACATATTTATTGTGGTTCTGGTTAGACTTGACGCACGTGGAGGCCGATTTGAGGGGCAAAGGTGTCGCGAGCTGGAGATTTCTGATTGTAAATGATATCCTAAGGGTTTGAAACCCATAATTGCACATCGTAGTGCTATATTGAGGTAAGACACACGCTAAATGACGAGCATGAGATCTTTACTACTGGGAATTGGGACTTGGTCCATCCTGATTCATGTTTTTACCGAGTATTTGACTGAGACTTAATTGTTATCATCATGACTTGGGCTTAATGCCATATTTGGGCTTCATGCCAATTATTTGGACCCTTCGGGGATTTTTATCACTATGTCCTCATTATTTTGACGTATATTCAAACTCAGTCCTGTTGATAATTATTGTTTTACAAACTCATCCGTTTTATACAAATTTGAAACTCAAATGATATTTCTAAATGATATTCTGGGCTGAGAACTACTACAAATGCCCGAGGGGCTTGTGATGATTTCTGGACTGAGTGTGGCCGAGGGCCATATGTGAGGATATGTCGAGTGATGTGAGGAAGATTTCAGGCCTCACGAGTGATGTGAGGAGGCTTTCAGACCTTGCGAGTGATGTAAGAAGGCTTTCAGGCCTCAGGAGTGATGTGATTATATGCCACGAGGTGGCTTGATATTGATATGAGGCTGAGGGCCTAGACTTGATACCACGAGATGGATTGATATTGCACTTGGGTCGTTAGGGCCCCTCCCGAAGTCTACACACCCCAGTGAGCGCGGGTACTCACCTAAAGTGGATAAATCTTAGACAGTGGTAAAAATGGCACTGTATGATGTGTTTTGGTCAGGTAACAATAACTGACCAGGAATAACACCGTGCGGTCAGGTAACAATGACTGACCAGGAACAAAAATCGTGCTCGAGGGGCTGGACTATTTTATGTGATTGCTCGAGGGACAGATTTCTACTTATTATTTACTGCCAAAGTACCCGTTTTTACTTGTTGTAAAATAGATTTCATTTGATACTTCACTGATTTACTGATTTTAATTTATTTCACTGCTTCAAGGCTTTTCTCAAAGAGTTCTACACTGCTTCTATACAGTATGCTGATTTGTTATACGTGATTTCTTACTGCTCGGTTATTATTTACCTTTATTACTCACTGAGTTGGAGTACTCACTTTACTCCATGCACTTCATGTACAGATGCATGGGATTATTCACCCAGTAGCAGGTTTTAAGCTGATTGGAGATTTTGTTATCATAGCTAAGCAAGGTGACCGCCAGCATTCGCGCCACCGAACTTCTTCCTTTTGATTCATCTATTATGTATATTGCTGGCCTTGTAGTTGTATTTAGACTCTTCTAGATGCTTGTGACTTGTAACACCCCGAGTTGGGTGCTTGGGTTGTACTTCCGCTAATTATTATTATTAAATCATATTTAGATTGCTTATTCATGTTTAGCTATTTTTGAAAAAGGTAATTTGAGTTGGTTGGATGGACTTGTCTTCACGAGAGGCGCCATTATTAATGGATCTAGGTTTGGGTCGTGAGAACCAGTTGCATATCATGCTTTGGTTCTAAACGGCTATGAGTAAGTATCATGTTCTAAATCAGTAATCTATATAGAAATCGTGCCAATAGGGATTCCCAAGTAAAAAATCATGTTCGTTTCTGTTCATATTCAATGTTAGATACATGCCTATAAGGATTAAAATTAGCTATATTAGATAATATCGCCTACAGAATCTGAAACTAATTCAATTTAAAATTAGTTCGATTTTGAACCAATTTCAAACAACTTTCTTTCTTTAATGAGGTTTAGCAATCATGTTAAACCTGTTTTAATGTGAATCATGTTAAATTAGAATTACCTATTTTTACTTGGTACAAAATTGAGCTTAAATGAGTATTCTTGTGTGGTTGCTATGTGTTTTACTTTGGGACTACGGAACGACATCCGGGGAGATCCCATGTACGTATTTATGATTTAAACTGAGGTGCGGGATACCAAGAGATCTCTAGCACGTATATCAAGGATACCAAGAGATTCCTAGAATATATTGAGGATACTAGAGATCCTCGGGATACAAAGAGATCCCTTGTATACATTGAGGATACCAAGAGATCATAGGGATACCAAGAGATTACTAGCATATATATTGAGGATACTAAGAGATACCCGATTATCATCCTTGTTATGTGTGGTATTTCCTTTTGTTTTGTCTTTATCTCTGTTTCAGTTATTGTATTCCCCATTATCCTGTATTAAATTCTTACTGTAGATTCTCAATTGTACTGCTTATCTCATTCTGTCATTTCTATATTTATTTAATCTTAATAGAGCCCTAACCTTCCTTGTCACTAACCAACCGAAGTTAGGCTAAGCATTTACTAAGTACCGTTGTGGTGTACTCATGCCCTTTTTCCGCATATTTTTTCATGTGCAAATCCAGGTACTTCGACTCAGACTTACCATCCTTGAGGCGAGGTGACCCTTCAAAGATTTCGATGTATATCTGCCGTGTCCGAAGACCGATGAGTCTTTCTCCATTATCTCTTGTAGTTACAACCCTTCCGTATTTACTTTGTTTTAGATTATTCTGGAGTTAGAGCACTATGTAGTACTCTTAGCTTGGGATTCATGGGTTTCCGGGTTTTGGGAATATGTATTAATTTTGAGAGTTAAATATTGTGTATGACGAGTAACACTTTTAAACGTTGTTATATTACTCTATTTATGTTTTGAATTGTTTTCTCGCGTGAATCTGTTTATCTTCCGCATTTTAGGATTACTTAGTCGTAGGGACTAGGTATCGTCACGATGGTTCACGAAGGGCGAACCGGGGTCGTGGCAGAAACAAGTATAGCTGAACATAAATTTTGATTGTAATTGCAATTAAATACCATAATATAAGAAAATGATGATTGCTCCAATACTATAAATGATAACGAAGTACACATAAATAAAAAGAGTCACCATTCTTGAACAAGGCAGACCACCATACATTTGGTAAAGTTGCATTACAAGTGAATATCGAGATTCTAAGCTCTTTTCTCTTTTTTTTGATGAAGAGCTTAAGATTATCGAACATCTTTACCTTTTTGGAGATGCATATGTCTGTGTGTGTATTTCTATCAAATCCCCCCTCCCCCTCCCCCTCCCCCTTTCTGTTACTCTCTCTCATGCTATTTATACCAAATACTTTTCTTATCTAGTGGTCCTTAACCAGAGAACCTAAGTTCTTGTAATATCCCGTAGAATATTCATTCAAAATGTCCAGTGTTGAACTAGTCATTCAGGTTGAATCGAGTGCTCGACCTCGACAGTAGTTGAATCACTCGCCGATACATTGCTTCTTAGACGTGCCTTAGGTTTGGTAAACTCTTGGCTGTTCTTCCTTAATTAGAATCCTTTTCAACAAATTTTGACCTATACAACACTGTTTGTTCACTTTTATATACTTTAATCCACATGGCATGCGAATTAATTTTATATAACATAAGAAAAAACATTGACAATACAAAAATTGAAATATAAATCATATTAATCCAGAAAATAACTTAAGAGAATACCTTTCCATTAAGTTTAAAATTTTATCTTAACACTTATCTAAACTCATTATGCATTTATGCTTGTCGAGAACTATCTTTATTTTTCACTTACATGTACCATCTATCTTATTTTCATTCAATGACAAAAAGACTAATAGTAAATAGCTATCTATAGAGATTATTATTCACCAACACCAACTTGAATCCTTGATCTATTTGGTACGTGTATGGGGTCGAGTTCGACCCTCGACGTCTCTGCATTAATGGGTATGACCGGTGGACGTACGCCGAGTTATGCGTGAGGACAAGAACGGCGCCGTTTAGTCCCCACTAAAGGGATATCACCTACTTTTGTACTATTTTTATTATTTCGAGGAGGGTCTCCTACTATATAAATAAGACCGTAATGTTGTAAAGGGCATCTTTATTCTCTGATAATACAACTCTCTATTTCTCTCTCTATCTCTCCCTCTATTTCTCTATCTTTAAGCAAGTATTCTTCAAATATCTTCAGATCTACTAAGATCGATATCATTTCTGTCTCTAGGTCATATTATATTTGAGTATGATTTACTCTTATTTATTTATCTTGATTGTTTTTAGCTTGCAAAGTATATTGATATTTTTTGAGCCGAACAATTTGGCGCAGTCTGTGGGGATTTCGAGAATCAAAATCATAGTTTTGCACTTAGAGAACAACCAATCACTATCCCACTATACGTACATAAACAAAGATGACAGAAAACAACACAAGAATGAAAGCAATAACAAGCGTTGAAACCAACCTCATGGGCCCTCTCAATGAGGCAGGTAAGGAGGGTATTGTGAACACAACCCCTAGCTTCACACCGGGTGGAGAGATCTCACCCTCTCCATCTGAGGATCTGACTATCTTGCACGAAAAAGGGACATCAACCTCTGCGATAAAGGAAACGCCACCGCTAGTGGTCAAGAGGCTACTAGAGGAGTGGTTGATGAACACCCTCGGTAGCTTGCTAATGCCACCCCAAAGTAACATGAGAAACTCATCAGCAACAGATATCGCCACGGCCATCGATGAACCCGCTGTTGCACGAGCAAATAACGCCCACATCGAAGCCAATGCTAGCGAAAGCACACTTGCAGTTGTTCTCAAGAAAATGGAAGAAATGGAAAATGAAAATAGGGCACTCCGTGACCAAGAACATCAAGAAAGAGTGGACAAGATCCCTGGCGCTCCCACGTTGATACCAAAATGAGACATGGGAAGGTTCGTTGAACAACCATACACCGAAGAAGATGCCTCTCACCCTACCCAAAAGCCTTCAAAATGCCACCTTACTTAAGTTAATACGACGGGACCGTAGATTCCGAGGACCATCTGATCCACTATGTAACTATTATGAAGGGCAACGACCTATCGAAAGAACAAATACTATCAGTGTTACTGAAGAAATTTGTTGAGATGTTGACAGGGGGAGAACTAACGTTGTACTCTCAGCTACCAGGCAAGACAATATTAATGTTCGAGGAAATGGCAGATAAGTTCATCACCGCCCTTGTTGGAGCGAAGAAAGCGAAAGCAAGAGTCAATGACATCTTCGCCGTCAGGCAAACCGCAGGAGAGGGACTCAGGGACTTCCTAGCCAGGTTTAATAGGGAAAGGGTGAGCCTGCCAAACGTGCCTGAAGGTATGGCTGTCACGGCTTTCCAAAACAGGCTAAAAAGATACGGTTCGAGGGCGACTAAAAAGCTACTAAGCCGTCTCATGAAGTATCCCCCTACCACATGGGAAGAAATCCACAACGCTTACTGTGCATAGGTACGAGTGGACGAGGACGACCTGAATGGGCCGACCTAACAGTTAACAATGATACACTTAGAAATCAAGAGGGATCGATGCAACGAGGGGCGGTGGGAGAAAATCCCACATCTCAACAGAGAAAGACACAAACCCTACGTCAGATCTTCCCATCCACCACCACCAAAGAACACGGATGCACTACAACGACATCTCACTCCACTCCGAAACGAAAGAGGTATGCCTCCTTTATTATCTACCTATAACTTTTTTGTTTCTCCTTCAGAAATAGTGTACGCACGGGAGAAAATGGGCACCAAGGTATGGTGGATGCAGAAGATTAAATCAGACACCACCACAAGGAAATCAAACGTCCTGTGTGAGTTCCATCAGGAATGAGGACACAAAACCAATGATTACATAGTCCTATGGCAGAAGGTGGTAAGGATGATGAATTAGGGCTACCTGAGAGAACTACTCAGCAACAAAGGGAAAATCAACTTCGCATGTGGGTGGGAACAACCCCAAGGGCTGCCGAAACCACCTTCCCCAGCACGTACCATAAACATGATCATCAGAGGTGGCGATGACTCAGCAATCAATCATGTCAAGTTCACCACCACGCACAAATTAATGTGAACAATTGCCCATGAACAGTATGACGACTTTGAAGATAGTATCACCTTTGATAAGTCTGATACCGACGGTTTGTCTTTCCCCCATTATAATGCTTTGGTTATTACTTTACACGCCGCCGATACTGATGTTAGAAGAATCATGGTCGATGACGGAAGTGATGTCTGTATTATCCATCCAAGGGTCCTCGTGCAAATGGGACTCGAAGATAGGATAATATCACGCTGCATAACACTGACAAGTTTTAATAATGCAGTGAATAGACCTCCGACGAGATATCATTTCTCGTTTTAGCGGGAAGAGTCACGCTGGAAACAAATTTCCACGTGATGAACCAGGAGACAACTTACAACGCCATCATAAGACGCCCTTCGATACATGCCATGCAAGCGGTCCCTTCGAGTTTCTACAAAGTGATCAAACTCCCAACCCCATAGGGGGTATTTAGTATCCAAGGCGAACCGCGCACCACACAGGAATGCTACAAAATTGCCCAAGATTGTGAAAATACAATACAACTGCAAGGAGCTAGTGTAGAGGCATAACAATCAGCTATGTCGGGGACTAAGGTCAAGTGGACAACGGACGCCATCAGAGACCCCTACATCATAGAGGCCTATAAAGCGATGGTTGAGGACCTCGACCCAGTCCAACTGCATGGTGCCGACCTTACAAAGAAAGCCTACATCGGGCACGACCTCGACAACCCAAGTAAATACCATGAATTCTTAACTAACCATGCAGATTTATTTGCTTTTTCCCACTCAGATATGCCAGGAATCTCAAAGGACATTGCCACTCACAAGCTAAAAGTCGACCCATTACATCCGCCCGTGCGGCAGATGAGAAGGCAATTCAACGCCGCCATTAATAAAGCGGTCAATGAAGAAGTAGAAAAGTTACTGGCCAATGGCTCCATCGGAGAATCAAGGTACCCCCAATGGGTCGCCAATGTCGTCATGGTCAAAAAGAAAAAGGGAAAGTGGAGAATGTGTGTGCATTTCACCGACCTGAACAAGGCATGCCCAAAGGTTTCATTCCCACTGCCCCATATTGACCAGCTGATCGACGCCACCGCAGGACATGAACTGTTGAGCTTCTTAGACGCCTACTCTGGCTACAATCAAATCATGATGCCTGAGGAGGATCAAGAGAAAATGACTTTCATCACCCACCAAGGGACGTATTGCTACAAGGTAATGCCCTTCGGGCTCAAAAATGCAAGGGCTACGTACCAGAGGCTAGTCACCAAAATGTTTAAAGAGCAGCTTGGCAAGACCATGGAAGTCTATATCGATGATATGCTGGTAAAGTCGACAAAGAAAGAGGACCACATCGTCCATCTGAAGGAATCCTTCGAGATTCTGAGAAGGTAGGGGATGAAGCTGAACCCGAAAAATGTGCCTTCGGCGTGGCCTCAGGGAAGTTCTTAGGTTTCCTCGTATCACAACGAGGTATCGAGGTCAACCCGGATTAGATCAAGGCAGTAGACGCAATACTTGAAAGTTTGAACATCAAAAAACAGGTGCAAAAGCTGACGGGGCGAATAGCCTCCCTATCCAGGTTCATCTCAAGGTAGGGGTGTTCAAAACCGATCCGAAATCGAAAACCGATCCAAACCGAAGCTTAACAGCTTATTGGTAACGGCTTAACGGCTTAATGGATGGGAACGGATTGAATTTTTTATATTAACGGCTTATCGGTTTGGGGATGGATTATTCAATTTTCTTTACGGCTAATCCGTTAACCCGTTAAGAATAAAAAAAAAATATATGTATATATATATATATATATATATATATATATATATATATATATATATAATATTTAGTGATAGAATTGAGTTGTCTAATACATATATGGTTCTATGTGTGTCATGGAAAAAGAAGAATTGAAAGGTTGGTTATGACTAGAGGAACGACACCCCATGAAATAAATTTGTGCATTTTGGATGATTGCTTGTGGAAAATGGAGAACGATAGTTATTTATAGAAGAGGAGTGTAGAGAGTAGAATTTACCAGAGCACTTCAGTTTTTAAAAGTTCATTGTGGGAGCTGAATGGAAATTTGCGCGACAGATTTTTTTGGTTATATCCGAAGCTTATGAGTACACATGTAGTGTGGCCTCTAACAGAAGATAAGTTCTGTTTTATTTTTCTCGATACTGAACTAGTAGTGAATTTATCTATTTTATAATCTACATGCTGATGGCGATTGTTTCATTAGTTACATCATATTGCCTCTAAAATATTATTTTTTATGGCAATTCATTATTTCTAAGACGAGGAGAATATGAGATATTTAGTGAACATGTATGTTAGGCCGATAAACCGCCCATTAACCGCCCTATAAGAGCTAACCCGATACCAATCCGCCCGATATCTTATCGGGTGGCTAACAGATTAATACATTTAAAAGCCGATAACCGTTAAGCCAAACCGTTAAGAGTAAAAGCTGCCCAATCCGCCCGATGAACACCCCTATCTCAAGGTCCTCCGACAGATGCCACAAGTTTTTCAACATATTGAGAAAAGATCAAGGGTTACAGTGGAATGAGGAATGCGTTGAATCCTTGAGAAAACTAAAAGCATACCTATCTTCGCCACCACTGCTGGTCAAAGCAAACCTAGGCGAACTCCTCTTGGTGTATCTAACCATATTTGAAGTCACCGCCAGCGCAGTCTTGGTTCGCGAAAACGAAGGTACATAATCTCCCATTTATTACATTAGCAAAACTTAGTGGACGCTGAAACACGGTATCCACACCTTGAGAAGTTAGCTCTGGAACTGGTCGTACTTTTGCGAAAGCTCCGGCCCTATTTTCAGTGCCACCCCATAAAAGTAGTAACGACCTTCCTCTTAAGAAGCGTCCTACACAATCCTGAGTTATCAGACAGGCTCGCCAGATGGGCCATAGATCTCAGGGAGCACGATATCTTCTATCACCCAAGAACCGCAATCAAGTCGCAAGTACTTGCCGACTTCACAGCCGAATTCAGCGTAGAGATACTGCCATAGGTGAAACTAGAGGCACGTCATGCCTTATCCAAGACCGATCTATGGACTCTATACACTAACAACGCCGCTAATGCCTCGGGATCGGGACTAGGACTCATTCTTGAAGACCCCATGGGCAAAACAATTTGCTAGTCCATACGATGCCCCGAGATGATCAACAACGAGGCCGAATACGAAGTTGTGATTGCGGGCATGAAATTAGCCATCAAATACGGACCTCGGCGGCTCATTATGCATTGCGACTCCCAACTCATAGTGAACCAGGTCACTGGGACCTACCAGATCAAGGAGCAGAGGCTACAAAAGTACCAATCATAAATCCACATGTTAATGACTGAGTTCAACGAGTGTCGCTTTGAGAAAATTCCAAGGGCATAGAACATCCAAGCAGACGGCTTAGCAAAGCTGGCCACATCCACTAAAAACATCAATAATGAAGTCATGGTCACCCTTCTCCATTCAAACATCGATCATACTGAGGTACTCTCTTTGAAACTGACTTGGGACTGGCGTTACAAGTTTGTATCCTATCTGCACGACGAGACACTCTCACTTGATAAAAAAGAAGCAAAGAAGCTTCGGGTACAGGCCGCCTGGTACTGCGTAATAAACCACAACCTCTACAAGAGGATGTCTGGCGGACCCTTAGCCAAGTGACTAGGGCCACACCAAATGAGGCAAATGCTCGAAGAGGTACATGAGGGTCACTGTGGCGCCCACAGGTAATCGATCCCTCATTCGCTGCATCATCCGAGCCGGTAATTGCTGGCCCACTATGAAAAAGGAGGCAGCGGAATATGTTCGTCGAAGCGAACAATGCAAAAGTATGCACCCATGATACACCAACCGGGAGAACCTCTACACTTAGTCACCTCGCCATGGTCCTTCATCAAATGGGGGATGTACATAGTCGCCCCCCTACCAACGGGACGAGAAAAGGTACGGTTTCTGTTAGTTTTAACTGACTATTTCTCCAACAGGTGCATATGCACAGATACGCGAACAGGAAGTCATCGCCGGCATATGGAAAAATATCATATGCCATTTCGACATCCCCAAAAAAATCAGCTGTGACAACGGTCCACAATTCATTGGCAAAAAGACGACATAATTCTTCAAGAAATGACATATTAAGCGAATACTCTACACATCATATCACCCCTCCGCCAAAAGCCAAGTAATATTCTCCAACAAAACAATATTGAACATACTGAAAAAGAAACTTGAAGAAGCCAAATGGATATGGCCCGAGCTACTACCGAAAGTTTTATGGGCACACCGGACCACGCCCAAATCCAGCAGGGGAGAAACACCATACTCACTGGTATACGGAACCGACGCGGTCATACCCATAGAAGTTGGAGAACCAACCTAGAGGTATTCACACACCAACGGAGCAGAGAACGACACGAATAGACTTCAAGACCTCGACGAGCCGAAAAAAGACGGAGCCCACATAAGAATGGCGGCACAAAAACAACAGGTCGAAAGGTAATATAACAAGAAATCCAAAATAAGGCCGCTCAAAGTAGGAGACTATCTCCTCAAAGATAAAACATTGGCATCAAAGAATCCGAACGAAGGACAATTGGGCCCCAATTGGGACGGACCATATAAAATCATAGCGGCAGCAAATAAAGGAGCATTCCAGTTAGAAACAATGGAGGGAAAAACACTCCAAAACAAATGAAATATCGCCCACCTAGAGTACTTCCATTTCTAAAAGGTATCTCCTGAGTCGTACTCTTTTTACCTTACCTGAGTTTTTCCGAATTGGGTTTTCTCGGGAAGGTTTTAACGAGGTGGCGGAGGGGACACCTGGAAGTAACTGTGGCCAAGTTTATATACCAGCTGCTCGACTTGCTCTCAAGGCCGATATGATAAAGGGACTGGACTAGCACGATATCCATTGTATACACGGCTACGGCCACAATCTCCATTGTATGAAAGGGTACGGCCATGATCCCCACTATATAAACGGCTACGGCCACGATCTCCATTGTATAAAAGGCTAGGCCACGATCTCCATTGTATAAAAGGCTACGACTATGATCTCCATTGCATAAAAGGCTATGGTCACGATCTCCATTGCTTAAAAGGCTACGGCCACGATCTCCATTGCATAAAAGGCTACGATCACGATTTCCATTGCATAAAAGCTATGACCACGATCTCCATTGCATAAAAGGCTACGGCCACGATCTCCATTGCATAAAAGGCTACAACCACGATCTCCATTGCATAAACGGCTACAGCCACGATCTCCACTGTATAAACAGCTACGGCCACGATCTCTACTGTATACAAGGCTACATCCACAATCTCCATTGTATAAAAGGCTATGGCCACGATCCCTACTGTATAAACGGCTACAGCCATGATCTCTATTGCATACACGGCTACAACCACGATCTCTATTGTATAAAAGTCTAAGGCCATCGCCGTTATAACGTCGACCTAGATCGACCACAGATAGTAAATAAATCCATGCCAGTCGAACATTATTATAGGCTAAGCGCCTTCAAAAGTAAATTCAACGAAGTTCAAACTCACTCGGACTATAAGGCCAAGCGCCTTCGCATCAAATTTAACAAGTTTAACTCCAGTTGAACTGGGACTTAGGCAAAGCGCCCTCGGCATTAAACTCAAAGAGTTCGGCCTCGCTCAAACTACAGGCTAAGGCCATCGCCATAAAATGTCGAGAAAGCTCGACCGTGACCAATAAATAATTCAGCGTCAGTCATGCACCATTAACTGCTAAGACCATCGCAATCAGAATGTCGACTTAGCTCGACTATGATAAGAAAATAACTCGATGAATGTCGAAGTCACATTAAATATCGACTTAGTTCAACTACGGCAAATGAAACATCAACGACAGTCGAAATAATATCACCATCGGCTAAGGCCACCGCCAATTAGCGTCGACCTAGATCGACTGCAACATATAAGTGCTCCGACGATAGTCAAAGCCGCACCCCATCGACAGATAACACTTAGACAACATTCAAAAATACAACAAAATTTCTACAAGTAAACGAGCACCGCTCGGCGAAAACAAGGTGCCAAAAAAAACAAAGAGATAAACAGAGAGGAATAACAGCAAAAGTATGATTTTCACTATCACCAAAAAATACATTTACATTTGACCTCGCAAAGGGTCCCTATTACATCCAAAAAATAAACAAAGTATATACAAGTTCTAAGGAGTTTCTTCATCCTGGCCGTTGCCCTCCGTTTGCTCGCCATCTTGGCCTTCGGCCCTCGCTTGTCCGCCATCCTGGCCGCCGTCACGAACCTCCGCCACTACTCCACGGCTGAGCTCCAATTCCTCTTCCCTCGACTCAAGGAGTGACTCTAGCTCACTATTCCAAGCCATCGCCATCATCAACCCCTGGTCGGCCGTCTCTAGCTCGGCCACTCTACGCTTTAACTGCTTCTCCGACTGCTCAACACCCTCACGGAAGACATGAAATTTAGGGTCCTACTTGAGCAAATCCACCACCGCCTGATGCCTGGCGCGACACTTCTTGTATTTTTTTTTTTGCCATTTTGTTAAAAATGGTCGTTTTCCGTTGCGCACGTCGCCTCTGCTTTATCTCCAAGATAAGAGTCTAAAAAAAGGAAAACGAAGAAAGAAGTTGGAAAACGTTTGCAAAGAGAGTGAAAAGATAAGTCAGGTTAAAACCCTTCCCCTATTTATAGGGTAGGGTGGCGCAGAAATCGAAGGGGCGCAGTTCCAAACGGGCGTGGAAACCGAGCGCCACATCACCCTCTGAACCGTCTCGGGAACAGGTGTAAAAATGACGCATGCAGGCGATGATGTCACTCTGAAGAGAAAGTCACGCGTCAGCATCCCAATATTTTCATATGCTTTATCTTATACACAATTACAACAAGTATGCCATTCCGTTCCTTGGTGATGCCTCCCAATGTGTCACTCAACGGACGGAGGGACTATCTATATAGGGTCAAATTCGACCCTCGAGGTCTCTGTATTAATGGGTACGACCAGTGGACGTACGCTGGGTTAGGCGTGAGGACAAGAAGGATGCCGTTTAGATTCAGCGTCCCCACTAAGGGGATATCACCTACTTTTCAATTTTTATTATTTCTAGAAGGATTTCCTACTATATAAATGAGACTTAACGTTGTAAAGGGCATCACTATTCTCTGATAATACAACTCTCTATTTCTTTCTATCTCTTCCTCTATTTCTCTATCTTTAAGCAAGTGTTCTTCAAATATAAGATCGATATCATTTCTGTCTATAGGTCATATTATATTTGATTATAATTTACCCATGTTTATTTATCTTAACTATTTTTTACCTGCAAAGTATATTAATAACTTTTGACCCGAATAGTACGGTGAATTTGAATTACACCAACTTATAAGCTTACTGATCTAAGTTTTTGCAAACCAATTCATACAATACTGTTAATATGTTATAAATCAACTTACTAGAGCAAGTTTTTGCCAATTCATTCTAAGCAAATAATTTGCAAACCAATGTTCTCAAAGTCATAATCAAGTTCCAACCAACCTTCTCTAACATCAAGTTGTAACCTAACTTACTCCCAATTATAATCAAGGTTTACTATAACTACTCTAACTTATAAAAGAGTTCACCACCAAATTATTCTGCTAAAAATAAATAGAAAAATTAAGACATTTTCCAACTATTTTTCTTAAGACAAAGAAAAAAATTTTGGTACCAAGTTGTCAAAATGATAGTCCAAGAAAACTTTGAAAGTGTACATGATAATCTTAATATCCTAAATACTAAGTGGTCGTTTAGTTGTGAAACAAGTTATTTTTATCTCAGAATTATTATTCCATCTTGTTATAGGGATAAAGATAATTTCACAATTCAGAAATTAGTTATACCACAATATTATTCTAAATAAACATAAATTAAACTCATTTCAGATTAATCTCAAAATTAATTATTGCTAACGTTTCGTATATATACTATAAAAATAGTTTAAAGAACGACAAGCTGTCTCCTAAAATAAAAGAATTGGGAATTAGGAAATTACCGAAAAGCAAACAAGACAGGCGAGCTGGCAATTCCAGCGAGACCGAGTGAAAAACGACTCCGCATCGGAAAGATTCAACCGGAAAGTGGGCGTAACCGTCCCGGCTTCCCCCTGTCTGTGTTCAAATGAAAGTCGATAAGAGCAATTCGTCCTTTTTATCTCCATTTCTTTGTCTCACAATCATTCTATTGGCATTGAATCCAGTTGTGAGCATCAGATTCCAAGATCGGATCCCTGAGGTTCCAAAGGATCCTTCTAATCAGCCATTGCAAACTGCTGTTTTCGCTCTTGGATGCTTCTGGAGGTCCGAAGCTGCATTTGGCTGCCTCAACGGCGTTGTTAGAACCTCCGTCGGTTATGCTGGTGGTTCTAAACCCAATCCTGAGTACAGAAGTTTGGGCGATCACGCTGAATGTGTACAGGTATTTGTTCATATTTGTGCCTGAATCACTTGTAAAAGAAATTACTCCAATCTAATGTAATCACCACATTTTTAAAAGCTTCTTCTGCGATCTGATGGAATTTTATTTAGATAATGTTGATTACATTGTAAAAAGTGAAATTATATAGTTAAAATTAGGTTCTGTTTATGCAAAACGAGTGCCTTGTATCTTCAAAATGTACATGAATAGTTAATTTCCTGTAGAAGAAAGTATTATTGAAGCATTCAGGTTTATAAAAATAGGATATAGGAAAATGGAGCTGTAATTTATTATGTATATGATTATTAATGCCTAGTCAACAGTGAAGAAATGATTAGGTTGTAAGGAATACAAAATTTTTGTGGCCATACACCAAATTTTGCCAAAGCAAGGAGGAGCTTGATCAAAATCAAATTGCAATGGCGTACATGAAGGACTAAAATGGGGGCAGCTTGGGTTGCACTTTTTATAAAATATTAGGAGTTTAGCTGAGGTGGGGAAAAGTCCTTGTAGGATTTACTTAAATCAGTGAAAATTATTTCCAGTCAGGGTTTATGCAATGCAAATAATATGTTAGATGAGTCAGCTAATACTTTTCTTACTCATCTTTAGTGTCTGGCTGAGTTAGCACCAGCTTTATGCAACTAATATCCGGATGCATTTTTGTCATGTTCGAACTATTTTCTCATGGATATCACGTGGCTATCCCTTCTTTTATGTATTTTACTAATTTGTTGTCCTCACCATAGGTGTTTCACTGACTTGCATTAAAGTTTAGTAAAAATAAGGTATTGGTCACAATAGAGCTAGTAACCAAATGTTTCACTTGCAGCAGTGGTTAGTGGTATTTTTAGAAGCAATAGAATTTCATTATATTTTAGAATATTTTTCCTCTGTCATCCATAGGTGGTGGTGGAAATAAGGAACTATTTGGCTCTGTTCCTTCTCCCATATGCTAATGGAGCATAGTCTTTCGCGTCTATTGACTCTATTCTTCTCCTTGTGTACTTCAATGGTCTCTACTTAATTGTCATATCATACAATAATGAGTTCATGCGCCGTTGTAATTTGTAGTTGCAACCCTTTTGTGTCCCTGTCTAGTATCAACATGCGAGGGTTATGTTGGAGCTAGTGTTTTCTAGTATTTTATATCTCAATTCTAATTTTCTCAGCAAGGGGTGGTGAAATATGAGGGACCTATATATGGGAACATGCTAGCATATCTTACAGACATCTAACCTGACTGTATACGAAGGTATAGAGTAAATTTTTATCAAAGTTTTTTATTTGAAATTCCCCTGTTTCTGTTCATGTTATTGCCTATTGAAGATATGAATGATCCTTTTGCGCATTTCAGATTTGATATGTATAGATGTTTATTTTTTTTGCTGTTATCTGTATTTTTTGGAACCTACTTCTTTGAATTTTGTAGATAATAGTTGATGTTTTACGCTTTTCATTTTGTTGACATGGTATTCTTGCCTGTAAAAATGTTTTAGGTTTTGAATGAGTTTTATGTCCTTTATCAAGCCTATCTGAAAATGTTCTGTGGTTTGTTCCGGATTTGTTTCAAGTGAACGGCTGATAGGTTGGGTTGCATTTGAATTTTGCTTACCTGGAAATTTACATTTAAGAACTAAATATTTCATTTATCTTAATGATTTCAACTTGTTTAATGTGCTATGGTTTGTACCCTGTAGGTCGAATATGATCCAGAAGTAATTGGTTTCAGACAACTTTTGGAGGTCTTCTGGTCTAATCACGATTCTAGGCAAGTCTTTGGGCAAGGTCCTGATGTGGGTAACCAGTACAGGTAGGATCCTTGACTTCAATCTGGGTTCCCTTTACTTCAGACTGATTACAAGCATATGAATAGCAAAGTTATGAATTTGCCTAGTGTAGGTCTATTATTTTCACAAGCGGCACCGAGGAGTCCCGATTGGCTGCTGTTAGCAAGGAAAGAGAACAATCAAAGTCAAAGAGCAGCATTGTAACCACTCAAATTCAACAGCTCGAAGCTTTTCATCCTGCTGAGCCTGAACATCAGGTCTAATATCCATAACTACATTATGCTGAATAGCTGATACTAGATTAGTAAGGCATAAGTGCATAGCTTGATGCTTGTCATAAGGGGTGCAGTACTGACATTTCCTGTCATATTGATTCTGACATCGATAAAACTTACGGAGTTGATATAAGTTGAGGGCATGATAAAGAAAATCAAAACCATCTGTGGTTTATATCAAAGAAACCACGATGATGGGGGTGTGTTGAGATGCAAAATAATTAAGTTATAAAAGTGCACTTTCTCTAACAACTGAAACTTTAAATGATATAGTCACACACTTCGACATGCTATTAGAGCAGCCAAGAGGTTTTCGGTTCAAGTCTCACCCGCTTGAGAAGAAAGAACAACAATATGACGTGTCTGACCCATGAAAAAGAATCAGAGTCACACGTGAGGGGGTGTGTTGAGACGTAGTAATTGACTATATTTTACCTCTGTTGTTTAAATTTATTATATCACAAAAAAAATAATTAAAGGTGTGCTCCCTTACAACTTAAGCTTTTGGACGAGATGATCACACACTTCCTTCAACAGCGTGGCAGAACCAGTTTCTCATAGTATATGAGGTAATAAGTGGATTGGATGGGCTTCTGCTGGCTCCATAGGGCAGCATGTGGACTTATATCATGTGATAAAAGATTAGTGATGATGATTGAGGAGATGCCATCGAGCAATCTCTCTCTTGTCAGTTCAGATGCTAAGGACAAGACTTCAATCGGTTATTTCTGGAGTACATAAGGATTGTAAAATGAATGTATAGTCTCCTTTCCTTTAGGAAGTATTACAAAAGGTAAGCAGAGAAGGAAAACATCTGCACAGGATCCTAATGCTACTAGATTCGCATAAGCATTGAAACTATATTGGATGACTTCATAGGATTCATGACAAGCAGAATGTTATTAGCCTTTACCGTCGGCAAGCTTTATGTGGAGGAAATGTAGGTTGACATGATATCATATATTGGAGGAATATTCACCTACTACTCAAAGAGGCTTAATGAATGCTGTTTGGGTCATAGCTTTGTACTCCTTGTCAGTGGGAGTGAGAAGGGATAAGCCCCTTTCAGATTTGAGAACATATGATTGTTACATATTGGCATAAAGGACAAGAGGGGTTGCTCTGATGGTAAGCAACCCCCACTTCCAACCGAGAGGTTGTGAGTTCGAGTCTCCCCAAGAGCAAGGTGGGAAGTTCTTGGAGGGAAGGATGCCGGGGGTCTATTTGGAAACAGCTTCTCTACCCAAGGTAGGGGTAAGGTCTGCGTACATACCACCCTCCCCAGACCCTACTAAATAAGATTATACTGGGTTGTTGTTGTTGGCATAAAGATATGACTAAAAGTTGTTGGAAGATTTTTTCCAAGGACATCCAAGCTTCAGAAAGTGTGTAATAAGAAGTATCAGGTCCCATTGATAGTTGACTAGACTTAAGGGGATTGATTTTTATTTCTTTTTGCATTATCTAACACCATCTTAATCTTAATAAAATTATTTGATTTATAACAAAAAATTGGGTCAAGTAAAATTTAGAGGGACATACACCAGTTGGCCTCTTCCGCTGCTCTTAGGTTACTTTTCTCTGTTGGCCCTAACCTCCTACTGCCCAAGGAATTTGGACTCCAGCTTGCTTTATAAGTTGGAATAAAAAAACATAAGCGGAGTGGATATGTGGTACGTAAATTCTAAAATATATTTATATTGCGATTTCACTTTCATGTAAAGCACAGCAAATGGGGAAACATCTTTATCTTTAATTAGGGGAATTTTGTTGTAAGAACTGGGAATGTGACGCCCAGAAAGAGTCTCTATAAAGACTAAAGAAGAACCAAAAAAAGTTGTTTCCCTGTTCTCTACCCCTTTGCTAACCCCTCCATCTCTTTTTCCATGTTTGTGAAAACATTTCTCTTGTTAATCTGAATACACTGCTATGATCTCTTGAAGCACTTGATTGACAAATCCACTCACTGACCATTTTTTCAGAAATTTGAGCTTAAGCGGAACCCATTCCTACTTCAATTGATGGGAAACTTGCCTGAGGAGGAGCTTGAGAGGTCAACACTTGCTGCAAAATTAAATGGCTATGCAGCAGAGCTCTGTCCATCACGGATCCAAAAGCATATTGATGCAAAGATCAATGATATTATTAAGAAAGGTTGGCCCATTCTCAGGGAAATATAGATATACATCTCAAAGTTATATGAGATCCTGCAGACCTTTGTTATGTAAGAAAGTGGGAGTATTGTTTGTTTCCTTTGCTGAGGAAATGTCATGTAGATCACAGATACCCTCTCACGCAGATTCATCCTACATTATGCAGTATCAATAGCGAATAGCGAGCAGAGATCTTTTTGGCTGAGATTAATCAAATTTGTTTGTACAATCAGAATGTGGAGGATAGGTTGATTGAACTAGATTGCACATTGTTGCCATGATGGGATTATTGGACCTTAAAATCAGGTTATTGTACGCATTTTTCTATTTGTGAATCCTATATACGCTTCAGAACCATCTTATCAAGTTGTAGCAGTTGCAAATACATAAACTAGTTTTTACAACCAGGCACCACATAGAGCTGATTCATTTTTTCTTTTTTTTGTTCTTGAAAAGTTGACGTTGGGGAAAAAAGGGAATTAACAGACGTTGAATGTTCTTGATAACAACTAGTACTCGTACCCGCGCGATGTGCGGTCAGTATTAAAAAATATTAATTAAATTAAATTATGATCGAGCTTGTTTGATTCTATTAGATTGCATTGCTTTAATAAAATTCAATTGTCATCTTACTTGTCAATACGATATACCCAATAATGAAATCTCTATTAAAACAAAGATATTTATATAGTTAATGAATAACTTTTTTGTTCTTGTTATGAAATAATATAAGAACAAGAACAATAACTCAAGAACAAGAGCAAATAGAGAGAGAATAGGGAGAGAGAGAAGTATTCTTATTAATACTTGGGGTGATTTACAATGGTAGAGAACCCCTTTATTTATAGGGAGGGGGATGATTTATCTACCAAGAATAGAACTCTAGAATCTCTCTAATTATAGACATTCACCTTAAATAGGAGATTTCATAACACTCCCCCTTGAATGTCTATTCAACAATGTGCCTCGTTAAAACCTTAAAACCAAAACCCAATGGGAAAAATTAAAGAAAGGAAAAAGAGTACACATGTTTGAATATGCGCCTATTGGTTGCCTCGTTAAAAACCTCGCAAGGAAAACCCAGTGGGACAAAACCTTGTAAGGAAAAAAGAGTGCAACGCGCATTAACTCCCCCTAATGACTACATCAATTTATATCCTTGAGCATTTGCATTCCAATCTTGTGCATCATCTTCAAAACGATCTTTGATAGAGATTTGATAAATAAATCAACCATATTGACTTAAATAAATATTCCGCACCTTGAAATCATCATTCTTGATAGATATGAACATCTTCATATAATGTCGTGGAATAACTCTTCAATATCTCCATAGATGCATTCTTAATGCCATCATGCTTATAGTTATAGCAAGATACATATGTACACAAATTGCACTTAGGATGTGGTACTTCAGGACCACGAGTTGCATATGCTCCAAGCAACTTAAATCTTTGACTTTATACTTTCAAGCATTTGAACTATAGGTTCAAAACTACATGTCTTTCATATGGAATCAATTCTTCTTGAATTGTATCTCTTCCATTTAGTTACTTTCTTTGGGTCAGCAAATGCGTATAGCATGCTTTGCAATATGTTGTAATTGAATTATACCTTTTATGAACTTCAGGTTCATATCATGATATTCGGGGATATACATATACAAATGATAATTCATCCCATGTAACCTTTTCTCAAGTGTTTATCATGTCTCCCCCTCATGTTAGAAAAGCTAACTTGTTTCCTCAACTTTGGGAAATCATCTTTGTGCATTATCATGTCAATATACACGGCACATTAATAATAAGATGAAATTATTTGGTTCCTGACCCTGAACCACTTGTGAGGGGAGAATATACTCTCGTATACAACTTATATCAAACTGATATATATAACTTTGTTCTCATAAGAAATAGTTTAGCTATTAAGTGGAAGCACTCAATAATTATCTTGCTAAACCAACTTTGATATAAACCAACTTATCAAGATGAACTGTCTTGAGTAGAGAATCTGGAAATTATGCTCGAAGTTAGATTACTGAGCAATTTACCTCGCAAGCACCGGCCAGGCTGCGGGTCAATAACAATTTGCGCATGTAGCCATTTCATAGATGCATCATATGTGGTATACATGGCAGGTGAATGGGCCCATATTCACCTTTGGTATTTCCAGAATTTAGGGGCTTCAACCCGAACTCTTTAGTTGGTCAGTTCATTAATGAGAACAAGTAATACAAG
Source organism: Nicotiana benthamiana (assembly GCA_034376525.1). Lineage (NCBI taxonomy): Eukaryota > Viridiplantae > Streptophyta > Magnoliopsida > Solanales > Solanaceae > Nicotiana > Nicotiana benthamiana. Next base: position 138,690,705 of record CM067341.1, on the reverse strand, counting down.
AGAATTCGTAAAGAACTTTCTAGTTCTTTGATATTCACCTATGTGAATTTGCACATCATACTTAAAATGAGATGGCTAACACGAATGCTAACTGAACAAATTATCAATATTGGTAAACTTCAAATTTACACCATGACATGTGCACTTATCAATAAACTTCAGGTTTATTATGACATGGGTTTTTATACCAATAGATATCCACTTTATTGTGGCATTCTTTCGTTTGTGTAGTATAAACTGGAGAACAAAGCGGGTAGCTTTTCATATGCAAATTACCCCGCTACAAGTTGTAGTAATAGGAGATATCAAAGCCTTCCTTTATTTATAGTCTCAATATAATCAATCGCTTTCGCGTGTACTTTGGAAACTGAATAAGTTTCTTTGAGACTTACTACAGCACAATACTCAATTGTGTTTCTCCAACATAGTAATAATTGGCTCTTCTAGAGCTCTCAATTAATTTTGTACTACCACAGATTCATCAACATCCATGTGGTGAATATCTTTCTTAAAGAGAAAGTTATACCATTATGGTCATGTCAAACTTATATGCAAGATATGTTTCTTGCATTATCGTTGTCCTTTAATAGTCATATTTCCAAAATACTTTGGCGTACAATAGGTACGTGACCAACGATCATTCATGCCATATATCATCTCAAACCTCCTTCTAGGGGTGAGTGTGGTATATTTAATACCAATTTCATGTTCATATTCTTCCAATAATAAATATGTATCAGATGTTGTCACATTCACTTCGAGGATATGTGATTTTGTTATCCTTTTCAAATCTATAAATGCGTCAGGCATTTGATTTGCTATTCTTTGCAGATGGATAATCTTTTGTGCCTCTTTCACAAATAGAGGTATGTGGATCAAGATGAGATAATGATGCATTTTTCCACAAAATTTCCCGTTTGGTTTCACCAACTTCTCCCCCTAATTTTGGGAAAAGTGTCTCATCAAATCGACAGTCTGCAAATCGTGCAGTAAACAAGTCGCCTGTCAATGTTTCGAGGTAGCGAATGATGGAGGGCGATTCAAACCCAACATATATTCCTAACCTTCTTTGCAGACCCATTTTGGTGCGGGATGGCGGTGCTAAAGGCACATATACTGCGCATCCAAAAATTCTTAAATGGGGTATATTGGGTCCATGACCCAAAAGCAATTGCAACGGGGAATATTTGTGTCAATTCGTCAGTCAGAGACGAACTAGCATTGCTGTATGCAAAATGGCGTGACCCCAAACCGAAGTGGGCAGCCGACAAACTAAAATGCTGCATGCAAAATGGCATGAACCCAAACCAAAGTGGGCAGCCGACGAACTAGCATTTCTGCATGCAAAATGGCGTGAACCCAAACCGAAATGGGCAGCCTCGTTTTCATGAAGAATTCAAGATTATTCTCATCTATTGTCTCAATATGATATCCATTTTGAATGATATCTTTAAAACTCAACAAGTTCTTCTTAGACTTGGAGGAGAATATTGCATTCTCTAAGATAAACGTCATGCCTTTGGGCAGAGTTACAGTTGCTCTTCCGGAGCCTTCAATCAATTTACTTCCCATGGTTTGACATATAAAAGAAAATATACGAACATGGGAATAAACAACTTCAATTCGTTTGTGTCACATAATATTTTCAAAATCTGCTGCTAACAGTTGACTAACAAAATCAGATAGTCGATTATATGTTTTCCATAATCGATTACTATGCAGTTTGAAAATTTCAGTTTAAACGTTTTCATAAAACAATCGATTGTTAAACACACACAATCGATTGTTGAGCATTGACAATCGATTGTTAAACGTAGACAATCGATTATTTGCTATTTTTGAAAAACTTCAGATCACACTGTCTTAAGACAATCGATTGTTAGACATAGACAATCGATTGTTGGTTATTTTTGAAAAATTCCAGACCTCACTGTATAACGACAATCGATTGTTAGAAATAGACAATCGATTGTGGATGATTTTTGAAAAATTCCAGATTACTGTCTAACGACAATCGATTGTTAGACATAGACAATCGATTGTTGACTGTTTTTGAAAAATTCCAGATCACACTGTTTTAAAGACAATCGATTGTTAAACATAGACAATCGATTGTTGACTATTTTTGAAAAATTCCAGATCACACTGTTTTAAAGACAATCGATTGTTGATCATTGACAATCGATTGTTTTGCAGTTTTTATGCGAAATATGAGATAACCGACTAGTTTTTCAGGTTAGTCGATTACCTCTACTGGAAAGTAAAAATATTATTGATATTTGAGCATATTGATACATTCTAAAGAACTGATACTAACATTATGACATGAACTAACTAATACGAGCTAATACTGATGGCTATTAGTTTATTCATTCACTAATACAAACAAGTAAAATAAAATCAAATAGCTCCATCTTCTTTCATCACGGATCCATCACCGATTAGGTGGTCTATCTTCCCCTCGGGTTGCTCAAAGAAGTCTGCCACATCCAAGTGGGTGATGTCAAAGTTGTCGTCAGAGACAAAATTCGTTTCAGGGCGTTTACTCTTTCGAGATGCTTGATAAAGGTCAACCAAAAGTCATGGTACAGCAAGCCTTTGACCAGTGCCCGTTTTCACCGCAACGATAATATATAGTTTATAAACTATTTGCTTTTGGGTTCTTATCGTATCGTGCTTGTGGCAGAGTGACCAACTTCAAGTTGTCATCTCTTCTTTAAGCCATTCCACAAGATAGGTGGATCCTTGACGGTGAGATATTCAATCTTCAAACCTTCATCAAGGTGATGGCGCAAGAAAATCAAGGCCTTAGCATAGTTTCAAACCTTCATCAAGGTGATGGCGCAAGAAAATCAAGGCCTTAGCATAGTTTTGGGTGGATGCATTATTTCTGTCTTTAATGGCGTCTCCAAGACCCATAGCATCCAAAATGGATTTAAGTATCCAACACCCATATCATATAGTTCTTGCCCGAAATTTCAAGGGCAACGAACTTTCTTTTCATAATGTCAGACATAAAACAAATTTACATCAAGAGCGTATTCATACTTACGGGCTCTATTACAATTATCACATTCACTTCAGGGAATGGATCAAAATCATGTGCTTTACACAATCTCATGTCAAATATTACTTTCATAAAGTGAAAGATTATTTTGAGAATCTTTATTATTCTCATTATCACAATAATGACGATTATAACTTCGTCTATTGCCATGTCCACATCCATTGATACCTTTACGGTAATTAGTCTTCTTTCAGACTTATCACATACTGCTACCACATTCTCTAAAGGGAATGGAGCAAATTCAATTGGACGGAATTCTTTGCCACGTCCACATTCATTGATACCTTCATGGTAATATTTTAGTCTTCTTTCAGACTTATCATATACTGCTTCCACATTCTCTAAAGGGAATGGAGCAAATTCAATGGGACGGATTTTCAATTATTTGCCCACAATCATACATGAATTTAATCATGGCAGGACATAGAGATTTTACCACTTCGTGTGGTTATAATTTCTTACAAACTCCTTTAGAGTTATAATCAAACTTTGTTGTCTATGTTTGTATATAAAATCAAATTATAGAATTTCAAGAATTTGAAAGGGAAAAATAAAATACTTACCTTTAAGGTATACCAATTATATTTTCAATGTTTTCTTCCTTTTCTCTTTGTTTTTCGTTTCTTTTCCTCCCTTTTTTTTTTCGTTTCTTTTCCTTCTTTCTTCATTCTTTCTTTGAAGCAAAACCTTGCACAAACAAAAGTTAAGACAATCGAAAATTAAATTAGGAAGAGGGAAATACCTTAGATTTCTCGAGAATGGTTCTTGAGACGGTAGAGTCTCGTGCTGATAACGTGTTATGAAATAATATAAGAACAAGAACAATAACTCAAGAACAAGAGCAAATAGAGAGAGAATAGGGAGAGAGAGAAGTATTCTTATTAATACTTGGGGTGATTTACAATGGTAGAGAACCCCTTTATTTATAGGGAGGGGGATGATTTATCTACCAAGAATAGAACTCTAGAATCTCTCTAATTATAGACATTCACCTTAAATAGGAGATTTCATAACAGTTCTATATTTTTGTAATATATTAACCAATATTTAATATTCGCTTTCTTTTTGTCATATATGAGAAGATTTATAATTTATTACTATTGAAATATTTTTTTTATTTTAATTTTATCATATTGTTCTTAATAATATTATTTAAATTTTAATGAACAAAATATGTTAAACAAACGGGACTTATACAGGGAGCGCACTGAATAGTTTTTGTTATATATTTTTCTTTATTAAATATCATCTAATATTTAATATTATTACATTGTTAATAGAAAGTTTTATTACCATATTAATTTAATAAATATTTTTCTCTGAAAGTTTTTTTATGTCTTTATTTTCGTTTTGTTTATTTTAAAATAATTTTAAAACTCCAACTTGAATCTAGTCCCCAATTTGAATTGCTAATTTATTATGTTTTTAATTTTATTTTTTATTTTAAAACTCCAACTTGAAACTACATCCCGATTTGAATGGGTAATTTTTCTTCTCTTTCTTTCGTTTTTTTATAGCTAAAGTTCTTTTTTTTTTTGCTATTTATTTTAAGATTATTTATAAACTCTAACTTGAAACTACTCCCACCCAATTTGAATGGGTATTTATTATTTTATATATTTATTTTTTATTTTTAAATTATATTTAATTATAAGATGCTATATATATATATATATGTATATATATATATATGTATATATATATGTATATATATATATGTATATGTATATATATGTATATATATATATGTATATGTATATATATATGTATGTATGTATGTATGTATATGTATATATATATATATATATATATATGTATGTATGTATGTATGTATGTATGTATGTATGTATTTCTTCTCGTTCTTTCGTTTTTTTATAGCTAATTTTTTTTGCTTTTTTATTTTAAGATAATTTATAAACTCCACCTTGAAACTACTCCCACCCAATTTGAATGAGCAGTTATTATTTTATATATTTATTTTTCATTTTTAAATTATATTTAATTATAAGATATCTATATTTATTGATTCACATAAAGTAGCCAAATAAATAAATAAATATATATATATATATATATATATATATATATATATATATATATATATATATATATATATATATATATATATCACAAAACCAAAACAATGAGATAAAGTTCTTCAAGAAAGGTGAATAAATAACCAATCTAATCACAGAAGAAAAATATGTCATACAAGAGCATTTATTAAGCTAGTTGTAAAGAGATGGAAAAAGAATGAAGATTAAGAAAGTAGACCTTAATGAGGAAAATTTGCTTTCAGTTAATAAAGAATCTCCCAACGTGGGATTACAGTTAAGAAAAAGAACCAATAATCCAGCGACTCGATTGACACCCTCAACTCGAACAAACCTCTCAATTTTGAACTCCAACTGGGCTGCAATAATGGTGGAAACAAACTGTTTGGAGGCGTATTCGGGACTGGGCTTCATGGAGTTTCACTTGTTTTTTCATGGCTGAAAATACTACTTTGATGATGGTTGATGGACTGATTTACAGAGCTCGTTTTGGGATTGTTTCTATGGTAGGATTTATTAAGAAAGAAAAACAGTCAAAGAAAAAACCCCGGTTGTGTGAACTATATATAGTACAAGAAAATTAGTTCCTTTGAAGGATGTAAGAACGTGTACTAATGGAACGGGAATGTGTGTGCAACGTTAGTAAGAGATATGCAAAGTGGGGAAGTTGAATCTCTTTTTTTTGTTTTGTTAATGTTTATTGCTAATCTTTTGGAAAAATTACGTTAACTTAACTGATTTTGTTTTTTTGGTTTGTTTCCTTTTAGAACTAAAATTCAATTAAAACATTATCACAAAAATATTAACCAACTACTTTTAGATTAAGAAAAATATATATTAAAAAAATCTTACTATTTACATATAATTTAATAATACTAAGAAAAATACTATTATCACTTACATTTTAAATTGGAAGAAATCATATATATATATATATATATATATATATATATATATATATATATATATATATATATATATATATAGAACAAAAGTTTTTGGTTATTATTTTTGATTTTTATATATATATATATATATATATAAATTCAAAAATAATAACCAAAAACTTTTGTTCTATATTTTTCTTTGTTTATTCGCTTTCTTTTTGTAATATATGAGAATATATATATAATTTATTACTAATAAAATATTTTTTTGTTTTAGGGTGCCACTTGGCTTAAGGAGAGGAATTTTCTCTCTCCTTTTAATAATATATAGATTTTTATAAAAAATGTACTAGTATTTTTAATTTTTAATAAAATGTGTTTTATATATAATATGTTGTCTTATGTATATATCCTAATAGTTTGTTTATATTTTTGTATTTTTTATTATGAAATTATGAGTTCTATTATTAATTAAATTTTCCTACGTGAGAAATTTAATTAGTATATGTATTTTCACGATATCATTTAATTTTATTTTTAATGTTCTTCATTTATGAATATTTGTTTGTTATGATTTTAGTTATGTGTATATGTATAACTTTTCTCATAATAATTCTATATATATATATATATATATATATATATATATATATATATATATATATATATATTTCTTGGTTATCTAATTATATTATCTATTATTTAATATTTTTAAATTGACATAAATTATTAATAAATTATAAATTTAGTATAATAACTAATCCTAGATAGTTGCATGTATGTGTGGTTGTGTGGACGTGAAGAGGTGCCAGCGAAAGTGGGGGGGGGTGGGGGTAATTGGGAAGTGGGTACGTGATTTAGAGATTAAATTAGGTTTTTCTCTATTTTGTTATTATTTGTTTTAGACTTATATATATATATATATATATATATATATATATATATATATATATATATATATATATATATATATATATATTCAAATTCCCCCACGTTCATTAAGTGAAGGTGGAGCGGTTATTATGTACGCACGGTTTTGCAAATATTTTTGAGGAATTAAAATAAAGCAACAATCCTAATCCTAATAAAAAAAATTGAACTTCCTAAAAAGTTGGAGCCATGTCTGAATGTGCCAAGTGTTAGTTTGGTATTATTCCACTTGGCTTCGTGAGAGGCTTTTGTCTTTGGCTTTTAAGTTTATATAGATATTATACTGTCAGCAAGTGAAAATAATCGTACCGAAGTTATTGTATATGGAAGTAGCACAAGGGACCACCTTATATGGGTCCAAATTTTGCCACCACGACCATTACCACGTAGAATGAGGAACGAGGTTATCGTGAGGCACCGTCTGATGGGCGTCGTAGTGAAATGTAACGACTGAGGGCGATCAGTCGATGCATAATATCCACGACAGTGCCCATCTATTAGGAGACAGTAAGAATATGCCTTTCAAATATTCTCTATGTTAGTACTTTTTAGGATTTTTCTGAATATTGTCTCTTATAAATAGAGGGAGAACACTTTGTTAAAAAACCATCAGATTGAAATAAAGAGCATTCTTATTTATTAGAGAAGATCCTAATATTTCCCAATTATCCTACACTTGTTCTCCCTAACACCGATTGCATCTGTGACGGTTCTACTTATGCATTTAAGTCTTCGCATTTATGGGCTTTTATTGGATTTGAATAGATTTATTATATCTTTCATCTTGTTTACTTATTCCATCATTGATCTAGATTTGATTGTGCTTGACTAATATTGACCTCATCATTATTATTAGTTGTTTTAATAAAAACGTTTTGACATCTTTTGGTCAAACAATTTGGCGTCGCATATGGGTATTTCTTCAGTATAGATTTCAGTTATTTTCATCTAGATCATAGAAACGGATAGTCACCTCTTCCTATCTTTGCACAAACTAACAATGGCAAGGAAAGGAGATGCTAGGCAAAAAGCAATAGTAAGTGTCACAACCAACTTCCTGAACACTACCAACAAAGATAGCAGGGAAGAAAACGAAAAGGGACCCCAAACATCACATCTAGGGGAGACGTTTCACCTCCCCCGCACGAAATTGTAACTGCTACGCGCGAAAAGGAAGCATGCACATCTACAACAGGAGAGGCACCACCGGTAGTGAGAAGACTACTGGAAGAATGGCTGACAAGTACTCTAAACAACCTACTTAATAAACCTTCCCAAAGGGATAACAGAGATATTGCACATGCATATGTCTTGACGATCGCTGATGAGCAAGATATCCCCCGTACATGTAACACTTACATTGCTGTTGACGTAGGTAATGACACGCCCGCCGCCATTTTATGGAAAATGGGGATGATGGAAAATGATAACAAGGCACTTTGTGACCAGATGAAGGAGCACCAAGAGATGGTTGAAAAAATACCAGGCGCCCCAAAGTTGTTGCCAAAACGGGACGTTGGTTGATTCATCGAGCAACCATACAATGAAGAAGCGACCCCTTACGCCATTCCAAAGACCTTCAAAATGCAACCATACCTGAAGATAAATGACGGTACTACCAATCCAGAGGATTATATAATCCACTACATCACAACCGCAAAAGGTAACAATCTTTCTAAAGAACAGGTACCATCGATGCTACTAAAAAATTTCGGCAAAACCCTAATAGGGGGAGCCTTGACCTGGTACTCCCAACTATTGGCACGATTGATATCAATGTTTGAAGAAATGGTAGACAAGTTTGTCACAGCCCATGTAGGAGCAAAAAAGGCAGAAACTAGAGTAAACGACATATTTTCTACTAGGCACATGCACGGCGAGGGACTCGGTGACTTCTTAGCTCGATTCAACAGGGTGAGAATGAGCTTGCCAAATGTGTCAAAGGGAATGGCAGTAGCAGCCTTCCAGAGTGGACTAAACAGGAACAGATCGAGAGAGATCAGAAAATTGTTAAGCAAGCTCATGAAATACTTCCAAACCATTTGGGAAGAAATCCATGACGCCTATTGCGCCAAGGTAAGATCCAACAAGGACGACCTCAATGGTCCAATCCAACGGTTGGCGTCAGTTCAAATTGAAGCAAGGAAAGATTGTCGCAACGGCGATCAAAGAGATCAGTCGAGCTCCCGTCTCGGCCGAGAAAGGCATCAGCCCTACGTCAGAACATCTATACCGTCTCCTCTGTGGCACACGGATGCTCCTTCTCGACATGAGTGCCACATCGAAATGAAAAAGGTATGCCTCCACTCCTATCTGCTCACGATTTTTATGTCTATCTTTCAGAAATAGTGCACACACAAGAGAAACTCAGTACCAAGGTACAATGTCCGTAAAAGATGAAGTCCGATCCAAGCACTCAGAAGACGAACACTCTTTGCGAATTCCACCAGGAAAGGGGTCACAAAATCGAAGATTGCATAGGACTGCTACAAGAGGTTGTGAGAATGATAAATCAGGGAGACCTGAAAGAATTGCTGACTGATCGAGGAGGGGCTAACTTTGCCCGCGAGCGTGAACAACCCCAGGGACCTCAAAAAGTGCCTTCTCCCGCTTGCACTATACAGATGATCATCGGCGGGGGAGATGACACAACAATCAATCATGTAAAGTTCATCATCACACATAAACTCAAACGGTCGATCACACCTGAACGATATGATAAACTCGAAGATAGTATGGTCTTCGATAAGTCGGATATCGACAGTTTGTCTTTCCCACACTACGATGCTCTTGTTATTACTTTACATATTGCAGATACTAACGTAAAAAGAATAATGGTAGATGACGAGAGCGGCGCATTTATTATCCATCCTCGAGTCCTTGTACAGATGAGACTTGAAGATTAAATAATACCCTGTTGCATAACTCTAACCGGTTTTAATAATGCGGTCGAGCGGAATTTTGGAGAGATAGTGCTACCCATCCTAGCCGGAGGAGTCACCCTGGAAACAACGTTTCACGTCATGGACCAAGATACAAACTACAATGCTATCATAGGGCACCTATGGATACACGCCATGCGAGCAGTCCCGTCTAGTCTCTATAAAGTAATCAAGTTTCCTACTCCATTGTGGGTATTCAGCATCCGGGGCAAACAACGCACCGCACAGGAATGCTATCGCATCTCCCAGGATTGATCCCACATCCAACAACTAAAAAGGGCAAGTGCGGAAGCATAGCAGTCAACGATGTCGGGAACCAAACATGACGTACGAACAGATGTTATCAAGGACCCTGACATCGTGGAAGCATACGAGTCAAAAATAGAGGATCTCGATCCCATCCTACTAGATGACAATGATAGAACAAAAAAGGGTTATATCGTGCACAACCTCTCGGAACCAGGTAAGTTTTGCAAATTCTTAACTGAAAATGCTGATCTGTTTGCCTTCTCCCATGCAGATATGCTAGGTATCCCGAAAGATATCGCCACGCACAAACTGAATGTTAACCCCTTCTACCCGCCAGTGTGGCAAATAAGAAGAAAGTTCAACGCTACAATCAACGAAGCCGTCATTGAAGAAATTGATAAGTTGCTCGCAAATGGCTGCGCCCGAGAGTGAAAATATCCCCAATGGATCGCCAATGTGATCATGGTAAAGAAGAAAAACAGAAAGTGGCGGATGTGTGTAGATTTCACAAACCTAAACAAGGCATGACCAAAAGACTCCATTCCATTGCCACACATTGATCAACTCATTGATGCAACAGCAGGACACAAGTTGCTGAGCTTCTTAGATGCCTACTCAGGTTACAACCAGATCCTCATGGAGGAAGCAGACTAGGAGAAAACCACTTTCATCATTCACCAAGGAACATACTGCTATAAGGTCATACCATTCAGACTAAATAATGCAGGGACGACGTACCAGAGATTGGTCACCAAAATGTTCAAATACCAAGTAGGCAAAATAATGGCAGCCTACATCAACGGCATGTTGGTTAAGTCGAAAAGGAAAGAAGATCATATCCGATAATTTAAAGGAAGCCTTCGACATATTAATGCAGTACAATATGAAACTAAACCCCGAAAAATAAGCCTTCGGTGTATCCTTGGGAGAATTCCTCAGTTTCCTGGTATCTCAAAGAGGAATCGAGGTCAACCCAAATCAGATTAAGTCCATCGAAGGAATACCAAAAATGTTAACCGGTAAAAAGTAGGTACAAAAACTGACAAGTCGAATAGTCGCCTTGTCAAGATTCATCTCACGGTCGTCGGACAGGTGTCATAAATTTTTCAATGTTCGAAAGAAAGACAACGGGCTCCAGTGGAATTTGGAATATGTCGATGCCCCTAGAAAATTGAAAACATACTTGTCCTCACCACCATTACTAGCCAAGGCAGATCCAGGCAAATGCCACCTTGTCTAACTAGCCATCTCTGAAGCCGTGGTAAGGGCGATTTTAGTATGTTAAAGGAAAGGTACACAATCTCCGATTTACTATATCAACAAAATGTTTGTTGACGTAGAAACAAGGTATCCCACCTCAAAAAATTAGTTGTGGCATTGGTCGTAGCTTCACATAAGCTCAGAACATATTTTCAGTGTCACCCAAAAAGGTGGTGACGACTTTTCCCCTCAGGAGCATCCTGCACAAACCCGAGCTATCGGATAGATTGGCCAAATGGGAAATAGAATTGAGCGAACACGATATAACATATCAATCATGAACTGCGATAAAATCACAAGTACTCGCCGACTTCTTCGCTGACTTTTAGTGCAGAAATACTACCAGAAGCCGAGTAAGAAGCGCTTCATGCCTCCCTTGAGAGACCCGATTTCTGGGTCCTCCATACCGATGGCACATCAAACACATCGGGATTTGGATTGGAACTCGTACTCGAAGTCCCAAAGGGAGAAGTGATTCTCCAATCCATATGGTGCTCGAAAATGACAAACAACGAGGCCGAGTATGAGGCCGCAATTGCAGGATTGAAATTGGCCCTCAAATATGGTGCACGACGAATCATCCTTAGCTGTCTCTCAACTTGTAGTAAACCAAGTTATTGGGACTTTCCAGATCAAGGAGTAGAGGCTGCAGAAATACCAGACCGAAATCCACAAGCTACTACCAGAATTTGACGAGTGCCGACTCGACCAAATACCACAGGCATAAAATATCAAAGCAGACCGTCTCGCTAAGCTGACAGCAGCAACTAAAAATATCACCAAGGAGAACGTAGTCACCTCCTCCACTCTTCAATAGACCAAGTTGAGGTACATTCAATAAAGTTAACTTGGCACTGGCGCAACCACATCATATCATATTTGCGGACTAGCGCAACCGCATCATATTATATTTGCGGGAGGGAACACTTCCACAAGATAAAAAATAAGCTTCGAATACAAGCAACTAGGTACAACCTCATAATCCATGACCTTTACAAAAGGATGCTCGGCGGTCTTTTGGCCAAATGCCTTGGACCAAATCAAATATGGCGTGTGGTCGAAGAGGTACACGAGGGCCACTGTGGTGCCTATACAGCAACCGGGCCGTCTCTGGCCCACTATGAAAAAAGAGGCCACTATGCCATATCACCCCTACGACAACGGTCAAGCGGAATCCTCCAACAAAACAATATTGAATATATTAAAGAAAAAGCTTGAGGATGCCAAACGGCTATGGCCGGAACTACTACCAGAGGTGCTATGGGCCTACCGCACAATGCTTAAACCCAGCATAGGTGAGACGCCGTATTCACTGGTCTACAGTACCGATGCAGCTATACCCATTGAGGTCAGAGAACTCAGCCTAAGGTACTCCAATGAGAGTTGACCAAGAAACGACGAAAATTGAATACAAGACCTGGGCGAGGTAAATGAACGAATGGACATGGCTCATATAAGAATGATTGCCCAAAAGCAACAGGCAGAAAGGTACTACAACAAGAAGATCAAAGTACGACCACTCAGAGTCGGGGGCTACGTACTCAAGGCCAACACAGGCAACAAAAGACCCAAATGAAGGAAAATTGGGAACAAACTGGGATGGGCTATATAGAATCACATCAGCAGCAAGAAAAAGAGCATTCCGGTTAGAAACAATGGAAGGAAAACTTCTAGGTCGATGTCTGAACCTGAGCCGTCGCCCCAGGTGTGTACCCCTCCTCTAATGGCGGATGATGCGCCACCCTCAGCAGAACTCACACACCCCTCTCCTTGGTATACTCCATCTGTCTGAGGGGATCTCCCTGCTAAAATGGCATCCGCCATAAAAATAGGCACAGATGTCGTCTCCGACGTACCTGTTCCACTCTTACCAGCAACAATGGCAACGTCCTTCCCGAGTTCTACCCGTATCTTTTTTGTTGACGGAGATTCGTCCCCATTAGAGGACTCATCCACGAGATGATATGCCGGTCGAGAAAAGATTTCATCCCTAACAACCATATCCCGAGATGAGTCTCTCACCCGTACAGGCTGAGCACGACCCCCTCGAATGGACTCCTCCAAGGTAAATTGCATCCCCGCCGACGCGATGGCCTGGCAAAAGGAAGGGACTAGGGACTTCTTTCTAGAAGCCCTACGACCAGTCACCGCGAGGGGCCGTATTAATAAACAACGACAAATAGCCAAAGGTCAAAACAAAATATAACATTTACCGGATAGAGCCTTTGACCCAAAGCGTTTAATGAAAGAAAGCCAATCTCGAGTCTCCACCACGTAAGGCAGCAAAGGGGCCACACAGTCCTCCATACCAATGAAGGGACGAGGTGTATGCCTCATAGCTGCAAAAGTTTACAAATGAATACCAAGTTGGAAAGGACAAAAGTAGATAACAAGTACCAATACATACGATTGTTATTCCACCGTAAGGGAATCCAACGGAGTCCGACACAAGATGCTCGATTTTAACGAAGAAGTATTTATGCCAAAATTTGCGGCTCGCACGATCATCTATTTCGACCGCCAACCCTTGGTCCCACAATGTCTCAAATGAATCATGGTGGCCCTGTGAAAACTAGGAGAAAACAAATGCAAGAGTTGGCGAAGGTCAACTTCGCACCCCGCTAACTCCGTGTACTTTGTCAATAATAAAAATATCTTATATGTATACGGAGAGAGCTGTGCCAAGCATACCTCATAGAACCGACAGAATTCCTCTACCAACGGAAGGAGCGGGAATGAATGTCCTATCACGAGGGGATATTTTTAAAAAGAACAATACCACGGCCTATGGACTTCCATGAGGTTCTCCCAGCCGGAACCATCTCAGCAAGGGTGGGAACGTTATACGTAGATCAAATGTCATCTATGTGAGCCTGCTCGGTCTCATAAATCACCGGAGCAGGAGAAAGAACAGGCTCTTTAAGGAAATCATTTCGAGACATAGGGTTTCTCGGTAGTATCTCCTCCACAGTGGGGAGGCTGTTCCATTCCTCTACCGCACATCCTCACCACTAGGGGGAGGTGCTATAGAAAGTAGGGTGGGTCAGAAATCTCTTCGAGGAAATGATGTGTTCTAGCCATCTCGATGGTAAAGGAACAAAAGAACGGTGAACGGAAGAATGTGAATAGAAAAATCACAAAAATAGAGCTAAAAATACGAGAATAGATAGCCAAAGAAGAAAGGAAATGATCGAAAGTTCTTGAAAGAACCAAACCTTCATCTATTTATAAGGTTTGGATGGCACCGAATCGAAGTGAAAGGCTGCCAGTGGCACCAAAATTGAAACAACAAGCCAATTGATCTCTGCCTCGCGAAGACATGCAATGACGACGCACATGAGAGTGATGTCACTTCCCAATACACTACTCTAGCCGGAATACCGTAGAATACGCCGCTTTTTTGTTATTTGATCAAACCATTGCAATCTAACCGCCAAATTTCTCCACGGGAATAGGCGACGTCCGTTTATCAAGGACGCACGGGGCCGCGACCTCAAGAAATGAAGAGACTAATTGTATGGGTCCAAATTTACCCACCACAACCATTACAGCGTAGCATTGGAACGAGGTTATCTTGAGGCACCGACTAATGGTCGTCGTAGTGAAAGGTAATGATTGAGGGCGGTCAATGCATAACTTCCACGACAGTGCCCATCTAGTGGGAGATAATAAGAATATACCTTTTGAATATTATCTATATTGCACTTTTTAGGATTTTTTGGGAGATTGTCAAATAGGGGGGGGGGGAACACTTTGTAAAAAAACCATCTGAAATTGATATAAAGAACAATCTTGTTTATCATAGAAGATCCTAAGGTTCCCCAATCATTCCACACTTATTCTCGCTTACACCGATTGTTATGTGACGATTCTACTTATGCATTTAAGTCTTCGCATTTATGAGCTTTTATTGGATTTGAATAGACTTATTATATATTTCATCTTGTTTTCTTATTCCATCATTTGATCTGAATTTTATTGTGCTTGATTAAGATTGATCTCATCCTTATTTTTAGTGGTTTTAATCAAAAAAGTTTTTATATCTTTTGGTCAAACACACCTTATGGGCGAGAGTTTTCTATCCTGCTGCAGGGAGTAAAAGCTTAATTTTATACTCAATGAATGAGTCCAAGTAAACAATTCTAAGTCAATATTGGTCCGACTCCAAACTTCCAATTCACTTCTGCTAGAATTCGTTTAATCATGCGATTGAGCTGCAATAGCTTTTGAATGGAATTGCTTCTTGTAGAAAAGTGAAACCCACTGTCTGTCAAAATTAATCACCTTATTTTTATTCTTTTGAAATAAAAATAAAAAACCAAATGCGTGTTCCCGCAGTAATCAGTTTACTCCACTGAGAAGTGTATCTTTGTAAAAAAAACCTCAAAAGCCGAGCAGCTACTTCCTCTATATATGTTTTACGCACTCTTTGTTGTAAAATCAAGTGAAAATAGAGTCCGATCTGAGGAGGAAGAAGGTTCCGTTCTTCTCAGCGGATCGCCGGCGGGGAAGTATAAGGAGAAGTCGAAAACGTCGTCGTCCTCCTTCTCCGGCTATAGTCCTCAGAGTTATCCTTACTGAATTTAAACAAAGGTATAAAAGTCTTTTGGAGTTACCTTGTGTTCCTTGTTATTTTAATTTTTTGAAGAATCTACGAATTTACATCAAAATTTAAGTAGTTTGACTCTCATACACATAATTTCACCCAAAGAAAGGGAGAGAGTAGTGAAAATTGAGATCAAGAACTTAGGCTACAACAATGTCATTGTAATTCCGTCAAATAATAAGTTTTACCAAATTAAAAATTATTTTCTCAAATAATATAGATGAAGCAAATAGAGAAATATGAACATTGATAATCAATTTTTGATTGTAGTAAGATAAATGAGTGCCTGCTAGAAAGGTGTGAGCTATAGTTAAAGCAAGGGTAAAAATTAAATAACAGCAAGGAACTCCAGGGACTATTAAAACACCTTTGCGAGGACGAGTCTTAGAAGGTATCTTTAATTAGCATATAATGTGTATTACATTTATTAATATCCTTGAGGCATATAATTATTGTTTTTCTTGATAAAGTGGCTAGCACGGACCTTGATTATTCCACCTCAGGTAACTTTATATTGGCAAAATTGAACCTAGTCTTCCATGATTTTGTATATGCAAATAAATTTCACCCTGATTCTTAGCCAATTGATCCATCTTCTTACATTGTCTAATTATTGGGATTCCTCTCTGTTGCTGGAACTGGAAGGACATGTGAGATCAGTGAAAAGCATAAACTAACGCAAAGTTGATAAAACTACTGAGGATTCTTGACAACAGGAGCAAAAGAAACACCACTCCCTCTTCTAATTTTTGCATTAAGTAACATAGGTAGCATTGTTTTGTTGTCCAGCTAATGTATGATCTTTACTCATGACAACATATTGACGCATATCAGTCAATAAGTTCGGCCTCTGTTATGTTCCCAATTATCAGTGTGTTTGAGTTGAAAATTGATACATATATGAACTCGAATGTATTTGAATGATAATATTATGGGTGGTTGACTTGTCTATCTGCAAGAACGATTATGTCAAGTTTCAACTTTGTATAAGTTGTTGGTAAGAAGTAAGAACGACACCCCTCTCTCTCTCGTTTGAAATGACGATCCAAAGGCACTTGACTCAGGTTTTACGACAAATACCATTTCGTCTTTGTTAAGAAATTTCATTCATTCAGGCAACTAGCTTGAATTGTCACGAAGAATTGTAAGTTCCCTTGGATCTCAACTCTTTACACTATTTTAAGACGACAAACAGACAAGATTGCGTGGTGGTCCACACACCACTTCTTTCTCTTAATTTTGTACTAGCACCTTTTATCCCATTCATATAATACTCTTTTTTTCCCCGAGTGATGTAATACTGTTATTCATCTTATAAGGTTCTAAAATGGTTATCAGATCACATTATTAGTATTATTCTATATGATTTTCACCACTTTTAAAGAATTCAAATTACCAAATTTCATCTATTAAATGGTTTATAATCTTGTTAGTTAATTGCCACTAACATAATGTGTAAACCAACATGCGAATTGGGATTAAGGGTGCTCTTAAGTCTGTATATTCTGCATGCCACTTTTATCAAATGGGAAGGCGGAGACTCATGTATGCATGCAGTATTCTCTGAAATTGGGAGCCTTCAATACCCAGAATTATGACCCTAGAGGAGCTTGGGTCCAAAACCAGTTTCATCAATCCTTGAAGCATCAGAAACTCTGACTTAAAAGCAAATAAGGCTTCATTAAACTTGTTAAAAGAAAAAATTTCTCGAGGCAAGAAGCGCTTCATCCAACTTCCAAGTTTCAAATCAAAACTTTTCTCATATAAAAGCCAACTCATTCTAAATGTCTATGCTAAGTCTAAAAGGGATGCTCTTCAAAATTTCCCCAAAGAAAAGGAAAACGGAATGCGCAACTGCTTCTCACTGGTTTTCTGTATTAAAGAAAACGGATACCTCCTGAATCATGTCCTACCAATAAGTTCCCCACCTAACTTCATTCTCTTTGGAGCCGGAGCTTCCATCATCTCCCCAGACCTCCATTGTTTGGACATATCTTGCAGGAAGGGGCAAGTGGTGCCATTTACGCATTCCCTTGGTGTGTTGAAGAAAACACAATGCTTCTGAAAATTCAGGCTGGCCTGATTTGGTTTTAGGTTCTTTAACGATTCTGGTCCTCGCGTATTACCATAAGGATTGATATTTTGTAAGATTTCGCGACCCACAGTTTCACGATTTTCTCCATGTTGCTTGATCAAGGATTTGCAGTAATTGATATCCTTGTGTAGAGGGGCAGCATTAGTCATTGAGGAGAATGGGGACGTGTGTCCAGTATTTGATGAATACGACTTTATTTGCAGCTCAGGCTGCATAGCAACAGGAAATTTTGCCCTTGACGAAACCAGTGAAGGAACTAACTCAGAATTTACAAAGGGCTTCCCCTCTATATAGTCAGGTGCTCCATACTCATTAATCAGTTTCTTAATCATTTCCAAATTTAGGTCTGATGTGGAATGAACTAATGGCCTACTTCCTCTAATGTCTGCAGTTCCTACATGAGCAGAGGCCCTTTGTTCATTAACTAAATTACTTTTCACGGATGTTTCAGGCTTAGAGATAGCCAATGGCACAGATTTTGCCATTGGCTTTGGTCCAAAGATTGGCCCAGATCCTGCATGGGGAGCTTGGTATTCATTAATGGTCTTGTTAATTACCTTATCAGGTTTTGTCCTAGGCAAGGGAACCAGTAGATCCACTGACCTAGACATGGCAGCAGTTCCTCTTTGTTCATTAGTATTTCTTACCTCCAGTGACCGAGAGAAAACGGTTGAATCAGCAACAGCAGATTTGCAACTATCATTACCAGCTATCTGCTTATGCAGAGGATCAGCTGTTGACCTTGAGGTGTTGCTTGAAGAAACAATAGGCTTTGAGCCAGATGCAGCACCAGTTTCAGGATTGGTAGCCACTCCGTGTTCGTTCATCAGTTTCTGTATCTGTTCTGGGTTGCTAAGAAGCTTAATCAAGAAGTCAGTATCAATCAGACTACCCTGCTCTTGACTTTTTGCAAGTGCAGCTACAGCTGCGGTTACAGCAACCATCAAATCACCCTCAAAACCATGCGGTATCTTCTCAAGGATAGATTTTTCATTAGCAGGTGGATTTGAACAAGCTTGAGTTTTGCACTGAGGGACACTCAGATTTTCAGTATTTGATTGATATTGGGGCGCACAGATGACATTAGCAGGTGGCTTTGGAGAAACATGATTCTTGCACTGAGCTGTGTTCAAATTCTCATATGTTGAATGACACTGGGTAGCAGGGTTGTGGTTAGCTAGGGACTTTGGCAAAACTTCAGCCTGGTGCTGAGGAATCTTGGGATTTTCACATGTGGATGGAAACTGGGTAACAGGTTTGTGATTAGCAGGTGACTTGGGAGAAATTTGCTGTTGCTCAGCTCTGTTCACATTTTCACATCTTGAAAGATATGGAGCAGATTGCCCATTAACAGGCAGTCTAACACAAAAAGGAGAGTTACTCTGAGGTAGCCTGAGATTTTTGGAGGTTGACAAAGCCTGGGAAAACGATTTTCCACTAGCAGGTAGCTTTTGAGTGGTATCTATACTGATAGATGATGATGAACTGTTAGGCAGGCATGGGTCTAACAATTTGCTGTTGATGTTTTGGGATGGTGTTGAATGGGACGAACCTTCTACAACTGCTGTTTCTTCAATGGGAATGATTGGAATCACTTGAGTTTGGTTATCATCATAAAATTGGTCCAGATCCGACGAGGTGGAAGGACTATAAGCCAATAGGAGAAACCAGGGATCACAATCAAGTAAATTGGGACAAAAAAGCTATAAACCTAAAAGATAGTCAAAAAATTGCATACTTGGGGGGAATTGCAGACCGAGAAGGATAAACTGCCTCAAGCACTCTCTTTTCCCTATGCTTCTGAGCCTCTGCTTCTTTACTTTCTTCACCAGCAACCATGCACCATCTCTCATTCAAATTAAACTACCAATTGTTGCATTAAATGGGCTATTACAACAATGTGTGCAGAAGCCAGGCAAATAAAAGGCAACCTCCTATCACAAAAAACTTAAAGATTACCTTGGGAGGGCACTTCCATTTAGCCAGAGGTATGTAAGGAAGCCTCTCTTTTGGTTGCTTCAGACAATGTCTTCCTTCAAATGATGGTCTAAGCGACGGCTTCAACTGAAGATGATGTTGAGATCCCCTACCGACTTTTGATGGGCAATCCTTTTGTAGGAAATGTTTTACCTAATACAACAACAACAACAACAACAAAAAACCCAGTGAGTTCCCATAAATGTTTTACCTAATGAACAGTAAATTATGCACAATTGCCAAGGAGAACTAGGAAACAACTAAAGCATATCAACGTTCTTGATAAGTAAAACTGAAAGCACGTCAATCTGGCATGTCATGAACAAAATACTACACTAAGAATATTTCCTTGAAAAAAGGAGGGGGGGAAGAGGGTTAAAAAGAATACAGTAACGGCAAAAATCCACTTCTTCATGTTTGCTTTACCTTCAAAAAGTGGGAAACGATGTCAATTAACAACTCAAACATTTAGGTCTCTGTGATGATCTGCTATGGTTCTCAAAAGCTTAAATAGCAAGATGCAATCAGCGACCACTAAGCATGACTCTTGAAGAAGGGATGAACTTTTACCAATCAGGTCTTGTTTAAAAAAATCACCATGACAATGACAAATTATAATAGGGATAATCATAAAAGAACTATTAAGATGATATGGATCACTGACACCATAACCATTACTTTGGTTCAGCATCATCTGATCTTGAAATGCCTTTAATTACAGGAAACATAAGAATTTTAGTAATTGCATTTTGTTATATAAGCGACTTGAATAAGTGCTTTTGTTCAGTTTTCCTTTTTCTGTCCAAAACATTTAATGGCAAGATTCTCAACAAACTTTTTCATGCGCTTGAGTCTTGAATCTCCGGATCTACGACAGACCCACTAGTAGAATCTCGATATACTTTTTTTGTGCACTTGATTCTCCTAACCTTCCACTAATTTTGTTCTTCGGATCATTATTTTTAAGAATGGTAACAGCTTATATATACAAGTATCAGCACTTATCTATAGTTCAAAAAGGAAAGCAAAAGTGAATCCTCGTTCTTCATATAAGGATGCTATAACATCTAAAAGTGAGCTTACATCATCTAAAAATCCTCTTTACACCACAAATGAATGCAACTCATTTATAACATTTTTGGATCACTTCTATGTCAAATTCATTTATAAGGCCACATATGGCAGCTGTCTTTAATTTTCTTTTCACGAATTAGTATAAATGAATCACTGCCCTTTTTGTCTTCTTTCCTCCAATAAGCTCCTTTTCCTTCTCTTGAGAAGAAAAACAGTTTCTTTCTTTTTTCTGTTGGATATTTAAGAGAAAATGATGCTTAAGAAGATTAACTTGCAGATTTATTCCCCGCTTTTTTTAGTTGACAAGTAAATAGAGCATAAGTCAATAATTTTCTGATTATTTAACACCAATTTATTCTATTTATATTGCTCTATATAGCCATAAAATTGTTTCAGAAATTTTTGCAAGGAAAAGATTCCCTAACGGTCCGATTACAAAAAACATTCCAATCAAGATGTCTAAATCTGGTCATAAATTCCATATTTACCTTGTAGCATGGTCTTATATGGGGAAACAGAGGGAAAAAAATTCCACAAGATTATCAAGATTTTTTTCTTTCCACCAAAGCCATCTTCATTTGATGGGCAAAATCTTACATGGTTCTTTCTTTCATCAAATGTCATGAAGTTCTCCAAACATGGCCGATTAGCAACTAAAACTTCAAAGTTAGGTTTAATATGACTAAATTGTCATGGAAATGGGGCATAACTTCCAAGAGTCTTCATCCCTCTTTGTTTTCCTTTTTGACAAAGTGCAATTAAAAGCTAGAAACGTGAATGGGCATTTGGGCTAAAAATAGATCTTATGCTACTGTAATAACTTTTAGGATAAACATTTCTTAGAAATCCTTTAGGTAGTGACATACAGAAAAAATGTGATGAATAGCGCAGAAAGAGTAACATTTTTAGAAATCCTTTAGGTAGAGTGTAGAAAAAGTTTTAAGCACAGAACAATGGCCAACCAGCAAGGAGGTTGGGGTAATCTACTAGAAACTTTGAGATTATTGCATAGCATCCGAGCAGTAGTTTTTTTTACGTAAATTACCAAATCTTTGGGACTTCAATGGAGATGACAGTATCCAAGCTGAGGGAATTAGGCTTTGGAAATCGTAATAATGTATCAATCTCATTAATTCCTTCATTTACGATATGTTTACAGTTCTTGCAGCTGTAATTTATAAGCACCCTTGCAAGATAGAGTCCCAGTTGAAGAAGCTTCTCAGTTGATACCAACTTAACATGGGCTGATTTACTGCCTTATTGCACGTTTGGTCTTTCCGCCAAACTAAATATTTTATGTACATATCTCCTAAAATTAATTGAATATTATTTATTGGCTCCCATGCTCCAAAAAGGTAAAATGGTGCACTTGGTTCCTAAAGGATTAGGGATCGATCCGCACTTAATACTTCCTTTTTTCTCCTTTTCTTAGTGGTTTACCCATGTTCCAAAAATCCTAGATCCACCTCTAGAACTTAAGCAAGGAACTTGTTAGCGTAACATTTATCAAGTTACTTCCCCCTCCTTGCATTACCATTCATTAAGTATCTTGATGATATCTTCAATAAATATAAGACCAAGAACATAAGGGTTGGGAATTGATGTGATTCTAAATGGGGATTTTTTAATGAATATTGTGTATGATCTGCCTCAAGATGCATCTTTCTTTTAATATTTTATATCCCATTCTAAAACTCTTGGCTGAAACAGCAGATACACATCACTTTAATAAACCTGCTCCTCTCCCAGTGCTGATCTCATTTCTTATTTTTCGTCTACACACGTAGCAAATATGCTGAGGTCTTTGTCAACAAACATCGTGTATGATCAAATTTATAAATAAAAAGCTTCTAGTAACTGTTTACCTGAATGATAATACGGACGAGTTCAACATTCACCTTGACGCTTGATAGTACTTCTCTAACATTTTAAGTTGATTTAAATACATGTAAGTTCCCTTTCATAAGTGTTTTTCTTTATCTGTAAAAGAATATTCTATAGAATGGCAGCACTAAGCATGTGATGTGGCGTTACAAACAAAAGTATTTACATTCTTTCCTATTTCTAAATATGCGAACCTTATGTTGTCTGTCTTTAGTCTGACACTAGATATTACTTCTTTGTTTCACTCTTCCTTCAGAAAAATTTAAGTTCCTCTTAACAAGTTAGATACCTGTATTTTACATTGTTCGATCATGTGTAATATAAGAGCTTCGGGCAACTGTTTACCTTAACAATAGCATAGACAAGTTCAGACTTTATCTTGAAACCGAATAGTACTTTCTCCCTCTCATTGAATATTATTGGTCTTTCATCTTGTCAACAGATATTACTCTCTCCGTCCCAATTTACATGACTCTTTTCATTTTGGAACGTTTTAAAAGGCTTGAAACCATTTCATTTCTTATACAAATTTCATAAATGCAAATTCAATAGACTATTCAAATCAATACTTTGACACGTTGTTTTCCCTTTTAAACTTATTTTCCAACATTACTACAGTATTTCTTCTACAATATTATCATATTATCACTATTATACCAAGCAAGGCTTGAAACTTCATGTCCAATCAAATACTATCATATAAAAAAGGATGAATATCAAAAAAATCATTTTTGACTTGTATAGAAAAATGTATGTTTGCCTCGAATTCTTGTAATTACTAGTGCAAAGCAATAAAGACAAATTAACAGCAATAAATCAATATGATAACGAATAGACAGAGACGCACCAAGAAACCCTATTAACTACAAGCTCTGGTGCCATCCAATTATAAAAACACAATGGCACTTAAAATTTGAGTTTTAGCAAATATTGATGAAGACTGATACCTTTCAACCAAAAGGATAAACAGCAAAGTCAAAGCTCGAAAGAAAAATCAGTGGCCACTAAGCCTTACAAACGTAACAGCTGAAAACATTACTTCTTGGCGGAAAACCAGAAGTTTCCTTGTCTACATCCACTTCAAGGAACTTAGAGACACTAATACACAACTCAAATAATCACTCAAGGCCTTTGACTCTCTCCCTCAAATCTTTTTTTTTTTTTAATAATGGTGGTATTTGGGCCAGCTTGATTACACCTCTGCTATCTCCCTAAAGTTTCAAATTTTATCTCATCCTTCTCTTTACCCTTTAGTCCTATAAAAACCCTTAATCTCCTTTTCCAGATTTACAGTCCAGAATAACCCCACCTAAAACTGATTGCAATGCTTTTCTACAATCCTGCCACTCATATATAGTATAACATCACTACATCAGGCAGCCAAACTAAAATAAACTAATACAGGTAATTCAAAACACCGAAACAAGTCTATCTATCTACGAACAGAGGCTAGCCTGAAACCGACTCAATAGTCATGAATAAGAAATAAAAAACACGCATAATCGTGCACTAAATATACACTGTATGCAGTAATGTGGTGTATACCTGACAAAGATTAGGTCCAGTAGCCCACGAAACCCTTTTTGATTTCTTCAATTCCATGAAATCCCTTTATGAATTAATTATTAGATTCGAAAACACTCAAATTTCTTTAAGATAAAAACGAATTGTTTCCGCCTCCAGAGAATTAATGCAAGTTATCTCTGCGTTCTGAAAAAAGTTAGAGAATACAAGTCGGAAGCTGAGATTAGAGTAATCTACAGAATGCGAAAACCCTAGAAGTTGAAAGGCGCGACGAGGATGCAGTTTTGTTATATGGCTGCTGCTGTTGGAGTCCGGAGAAATCGTTACACTTCTTTTCAGGTTTAGCGCTTACAGCTCATCATCATGTCTTTTTATATTTGGAATTTAGTCCTTTTTCTCTTTGGATTCTGAAACGTACTCCTTTCTTTTCTCTTCTTTACCCACCCGGTGGATTTTGTTTGCTATATCAATTGTTTTAGGAATGCATACGTAGTAATTTTTTTCTTTTTCTTTTATTTATTTATTTATTTATTTATTTATATCTTCCTATTTTTTATAAAATGGTGTCTGATCTACTTGCACTTACAATTTTCCGCCGTTACATGTACGAAGTAATTCTATTTATCAAAATTTAGACAAATAAAAATAAATCATACTCCAACATTACTAGAGTTTGAACGCAATTGTTCCATAGTTATTGTTTAGTTCAAAGTTTTTATTTATTTTATAAGCATAAAACAATCAAAATAAATGGAGGGTCAATCATAGCAGATCGTAATAAATTCAAAGGCCAAAGGAATAAGATATAAGAGACAACAGTTATATATTAAAGGGATGAGGGTGAAAATCTTTTATTAATGATATTGGTTTGGTCTGTCTCTCCATGAATAGGTTCAGACGGATATGAAGAAGAAGAAGCACCCCCCCTCTTTTAGGGTTCTTTCTGTTAGTATTAATAGCTGGGAGATCTGCCAGCTAGCACCAAGGGGTTGGGACCACATAGAGGGGACACCCTCGCAAGGACGGCCAGGCCGTGGCCTTAGTTGTCAAATTGGATAACTGCCCGATAATCTTGTGAATAAATGGCCATACGATTTATTAATCTCAAATAGGTTTTAATAAATGCGTTGGTCTCATTCATTATCATGAGGTCAAGTTCTGACCCATACAGATAGTCCCTCCGCTTATTGAGGTCGTGCTCAGGCCGAGCTCGATGAGCGGATTCCGCAAATAACCGTAGTCGTTTATGCGTTGTGGCCATTCGTAATTTTAGTGCGGCCGTAGCCTTTTGTACGTTTTTAGAGATGGTTGTAGCCATTTTTACTTTAGAAATGACTGTAACCATTCTTACTTGGGAGATGGCCGTGGCCATTTTTACTTGGGAGATGGTTGTAGCCATTTTACTTTGGAGATGGTCGTAGCCATTCACGCGTGCCTGGAGAGAATACGATCACGCTTACCGCATATATGGGGGACATCATATGCATTGTGACGCATGGGGCGTGCCCATGGTATCTCGAGGTCGTCACAACCGTTTCACGGGGGACACGCCAATTGATCGTTGAATGACCGCTCAGTGGTACCTGTCACAATGGTGCCCGTTACTATAGGCGTGATCAGATAGTTAATGATGACCTTTGGACTCGTGAAGATCATTTATGCTTTGTCTATAAATAAGGGATTGTATCGTTCAGTTTTCACTTTTCCGATATTTGTCTAAGAAATTCTGAGAGAGATAGCCCCTATTGTTTTCAGATTATCTAGTCTTTTGCTCCTCGTTAATTCATTCTCCGTAATTTTCGTCGGATCTTCGTCTTTTCTTGCTTTTCTGGTGAATTTTGCCATTTCTCTCTCGTTATACTGATAATGGCGAGCAGTTCTCGTTCTGATATAGCTCCGGTGGTGGTTACGGCGGCTGAGGGCCCATCTATGATGGTGAGAACCACCGATTCGCCGAATGCTGACCGGTTCCCGTCGGCGACTGACATTCTCTCCTTGCTCGGCGGCCCGACAACTGATTTCTCCGACACCGAGGGAGAGGATCAAGTGGATGAAGCTCCACTGATGGGGGAGGTTGCATCGCTCTGCTGAATGAGTAGTGTGATATTCCTCGCTTTGCTGACATCATCCTGGCCAGGAGCGGCGACACGGTACACGTCGACCACCGAGGGTACTACGTCTTTTACGCCTACCCTTTTAAGCTGGGATTTAGGCTTCCTCTTCCCGTACTGGTGGTGGCTTTTGTCGCTACTACAGGGTGTGCCCTAGTCAGCTAGTCCCTTCCTGCTACAAATTATTGGCGATGCTGATCAAATATGCGGAGTTGGCACGGAGGGAAATTACACTTGGGCACGTGCTAAATCTTTACGCCCCCAAAGGGTACGTGGCACCATGATTCAGTTTGTCCCTTGTGGGGCCAACGTCTTAACTGCGGAGCTTGGTGACGATGTCTCCACCCGTCCTTATAAGAACTTTTTCTACATCAGGACTGAGCACCTGTTGGCTTGCGCTACTGACTTCCCAGAGGAGTGGAACCATGCACGTAAGTTTCTTTTTACGTTGGTTTTGATTTCCTTTGGTTAAATGTCCTGCTTTATGTTCGTACATGCTGATATTCTTCTTGCACCATAGCGGGAGGTCACCATCGGTGCCATTTTCTGGCATCCGCGAGTGGGTCGAGGCCGTTCTCCCTATTACAGCGGGGATTCGTACGTGGGCGTCTTTCTGGGAGGTCCATGGCCGTAGGCCGACTGCTGGTAAGGATCTGATTTGCTGTTATTACTCTTTTTTCGTAGACTTCAGTTTCTTTGGCTTAACCCTTCTTCTTTGGTTGGTCAGAACACCACGGCGCAGGAGGGCTCCTCAGCTTGCTTTCCGTAGGCCAGGGGCAACTGCCCGATTGATTACAATGACGGCGCCTCACCCGGTCCCGAGGGCGACCTCAGTAGAATCCTCAGTGGCTCACTCCCCGGTACGGCCCATGCCTCAAGTTGAAGAATCACCAGGGTTCGTGCGTTCCAGGGCGGAGCGATCACCGAATGAATATGAGGAAGAGGGCGGGAGGCCGCTGGTTCGGCGTAGGGTGGCATTTACCCCGGCTTTTCCTGCGGTGATCAGTTTGGACTCTTCGCCATTGGTAGAGAAGGGGGGCACAACGGACCTTTCCCCATGGGGCGATCACTCAGTGGGGGTTGCCCCTGTTGGCTCAGGCCAAGGTGACACAATCGCTTCGGCGATTAAAGTCTCTTTTCCTGTTGTTGAGAGGGAAGGTAGTTCCTCGGCAACTGCTTTGGCAGAGAATACAGGCGCCGATATTTTGGTGAATGCAGGCACTTCTACGTCTCGGGTGGCGGAGGCCTCGACTTCCAGGGCGGTGGAAGGAAGGGGCGCCTCAAGAGATGGTTATGATTCGGAGTCCGATAAGGACCCTGAGGACGTCCGCCTGTTTCAGTAGGGTTACACCCGCCCAGTGGCGCAGGCCGAAGGGGATTATCGTTATTTGAGATCCCTAACGACCTGAACCTGCTGCTCGAGGAGGAGAACCTGGGGACATTGTTCGGGGTTCTGTGCTCGGATGTGGAGAGTGCATCCTTGAGAGGCATCTCGGATGTCGGGTTGATGGGCGAGGTGGCCGCCCTGAGTATAAAGGTATGTTTAAAACTTTGGTTTTTTTTCTTTCTTAGTACGTCTTCTTGTATTAACTGTCGCTCTGTTTGTTGTAGTATCTTTTGTTGGAGGTGAAGAGCATCAGGCGGGCTAACGTCCGCTCTACATTTTTTTTGCGGTTGTTGGAGAAGTACCACCGCTACCGTGACCGGTGCCGTGACTTGCGTGAACTCAAGGAACGACCCGCGGAACCGGGAGCTGGTAGAAGAGCTGGCACGGAGGGAGATTCACATGCAACAGACCCTTAACAGGGTAAATTCTCTTGAGGGGCAGCTCCGTTATAAGAGCGATGAGATGGATGCTGCGAGAAGGGCGGCTACTGAGAGGGAGCGCCAAAATCGGACTGCGGCAGTAGAGGCCGCTGAAGCTTTAACTAGGCAAGTGGCTGCCTTAGAGACTGAGGCCTCCACTTCAAGGAAGCAGGCAGAAGACGCCCTGGCGAGGGTTGAAACACTGCAGGCGACCAACCGTGCCCAAGAAAGGGAGCGTGGGTTAGAGAGGGCCGCCGCTACCTTGCGAGAGAGGTCGTTGGAGGGGCGCATTTTCGTATGTGAGCGGGATGCCCGTGCTGCAGCGGACCGGATTGCGGCCTTGGAGGCCGAGAACGAGTGCCTGAGGGAGCAGGCCGCTTCTTTTGGTCCTGCTCGTGAGCTTTGGACGTATGCCGAGGCCCAGCTTAATGTGTACATGTGGTTGTGGGAAGCCGGCGTCGTGTCTGAGGCCACTTATGAGGAGGCACGCCAAAAGGCTCGTGAAGCCCGCCTCGACTGCGGTTTTGACCCGTCTATGCCCAGGGGCGATAATGGTGTCGAGGGCGCTGATAATGCTGAAGGGGGCACTGGGGGCACCGAGTGAACAAATGGAAAATTTTGTAACGTTTGATTAGTTTTCGTTTTCTTTTTCTCTTTTTCTCTTTACCGGCCTTGGGCCAATGTAATTCGGGGTAACCCCATGTAAATATTGTAAATATATGTGGCTTTCTTCCCTTCTGTTTGTTTTGTATCGATTTTGTGCTCGTTATGAGGGCCTTCCTTTAGATTTTTTCTAGTGAGCATGTTAATAGTCTCAACCGGTTAGGTGATTTCGACTATTGTCGAACTGATTCCTTGGCTTAAGGAAAGTTGTTGTAGATGGCCTTGTCTATAGATAGACGCTTTTGGTCGTCACCTTCCTCCACTTGTTGGGAGTGGATTGTAGCCGCATTTGGGCATTGGCGGCTCATAGCCTTAGTCCCAGTTTGGGCTTAGTCGAACTACTGGCCGTGATAATAAAAACCTCGGCCTTGTAGTTCGACTTGGGCCGAACTTTGCGTGGGTCAACACTTTAGTTTGAGTTAGTCGTACTTACTTGAACGGCGGGGCGCTTGACCCTACCTGGGGTTCGTCCGTGGTTGGACATTTGCGGGCGCTTGTTCTCGTCTGATTGCGGCCCGGTTTATAGCCTTGGGGACGTGTGTCCTTGGCTTTCATTCATCTGTGTTTGAGTTTGTGTCTTTTGCGACGGAGGCGTGTAGCTTGGGTTCTGGTTTCGCCTCATAGTTGAATTCTTTTGTAATTCATAATGGTGGAAGCACTTGGCCCGAATCCTAGTCTAACTCGTAGTCGAACTTTTAGGTGAAGGCACGTAGCCCGAGCTGTCGTTCACCGTAGTTGAACATTTGTAGTTTTTGAAGGTCCGTAGCCTGAGTCCCATTTCAACTGTAGTTGAACTTTTAGACGAAGGCACGTAGCCTGAACTATCGTTCAACCGTAGTTGAACTTATGTAATTTTTTAAAGCGCATAGCCTGAGTCCCAGTTCAACCATAGTTGAACTTTTGGGTGAAGGCACGTAGCCCGAGCTATCGTTCAACCGTAGTTGAACCTTTGTAGTTTTTGAAGGCGCATAGCCTGAGTCCCAGTTCAACCGTAGTTGAACTTTTAGGCGAAGGCACGTAGCCTGAACTATCGTTCAACCGTAGTTGAACTTATGTAATTTTCGAAGGCGCATAGCCTGAGTCCCAGTTCAACCGTAGTTGAACTTTTGGGTGAAGTCATGTGGCCTGAACTATCGTTCGATCGTAGTTGAAATTTTTGAAGGCGCAAAGCCTGAGTCCCAGTTCAACCGTAGTTGAACTTTTGGGTAAAGGCACGTAGCCTGAACTATCGTTCAACCGTAGGTGAACTTATGTAATTTTTTAAGGCGCATAGATTGAGTCCCAGTTCAGCCGTAGTTGAACTTTTGGGTGAAGGCACGTAGCCTGAGCTGACGTTCAACCGTAGTTGAACCTTTGTAATATTTGAAGGCGCGTAGCCTGAGTCGAAAGCGCATAGCCTGAACTGCGGTTCAACCATAGTTGAATCTTTGTAATATTTGAAGGCGCGTAGCCTGAGTCGAAGGTGCATAGCCTGACTTACCCTTCAACCACAGTTGAACCTTTGTAATATTTGAAGGCGCGTAGCCTGAGTCGAAGGCGCATATCTTGAACTGCCGTTCAATCATAGTCGAATCTTTGTAATATTCGAAGGCGCGTAGCCTGAGTCGAAGGCGCATAGCCTGAATTGAAGGCACATAGCCTGAGTCGAAGGCGCATAGCCTGAATTGAAGGCACATAGCCTGAGTCGAGGTGCATAGCCTGAATTGAAGGCACATAGCTTGAGTCGAAGGCACATAGCCAAAGTCCCGGTTCAACTGTAGTTGAACTTCTGGGTGAAGGCACGTAGCCTGAGTTGTTGTTCAATCGTAGTTGAACCTTTGTAATATTTGAAGGCGCGTGGCCTGAGTTGAAGGCGCATAGCCTGAATTGAAGGCACATAGCCTGAGTCGAAGGCGCATAGCCTGAATTGAAGGCACATAGCCTGAGTCGAAGGCACATAGCCTGAGTCGAAGGCACATAGCCTGAGTCCCGGTTCACCCGTAGTTGAACTTCTGGGTTAAGGCACGTAGTCTGAGTTGTCGTTCAACCGTAGTTGAACCTTTGTAATATTTGAAGGCGCGTAGCCCGAGTTAAAGAGATGCTTCATGCTGTCCTCCCTTTTGGCAGGATCCCGTGTGGAAAGGGCGCGAGGTACCTTACGCCTATTTTCCCCATAAGGATGGGGGATCTGCTTCTTCTTCTTCTTCTCCCCTTTGCTCAGAGACGCGGGGATGTGGAAGCAAGCTCATCTCGAGGTTTTTGACTTCCTATGATCCGATATGCCGCTTGGGCTTGTTCGAGCTGGGTTGTTCATTTTCCTTTTTCGGTCTAAGGATAAACTACGCGATTCTGCTATGAAATCCCCACAGACGGCGCCAAATTGTTTAGCTCAAAGTTTTCATTTACTTTATAAGCATAAAACAATCAAAATAAATTAAGGGCCAATCATAGCAAATCGTAATAAATCCGAAGACCAAAGGAATAAGATATAAGAGACAACAATTATATGTTAAAGGGTGGAGGGTGAAAATCTTTTATTAATGATATTGGTTTGGTCTGCCTCTCCATTGAGAGGTTCAGAGCTTACAATGACGTATTGTCTCTTCTTTAGAAGTGGATGGGAAGAAGAAGAAGCAGAATTCCCCCTCTTTAAGGGTTCTTTCTCTTGGTATTTATAGCTGAGAGATCTGTCAGCTGGCACCAAGGGGTTGGGACCACATAGAGGGGACGCCCTCGCAAGGACGGTCAGGTCGTGGCCTTAGTTGTCAAATTGGATAACTGCCCAATAATCTTGTGAATGAATGGTCATACCATTTATTAATCTCAAATAGATTTTAATAAACGCGTTAGTCTTATTCATTATCATTAGATCAAGTTCTTAACCATACAGTTATATTTCAGCTTCCTTGAACATTAAGGGGATAACTCATGCGAGTAGAACATTACTAGATTTCATCACTCATTATAAATAGATGCATGCTTTACATTCATTTGATTCCCATATAGTAGTAATAGGTTTAACTGTTTTGTTCAATTCTTGCTAAATATATATTGCAATTATGTAAAAGTTTATTCATAACTCGAATTGGTTGTATGAATTGAATTAGTATTTTACGAGTTAATTGGAAAAAAAAAAATATTTAGGTTTTCTTTTAGATGAAACGTGACCCAAATTGAACCATCACACCCTTAACAATTAGCACTAAGTGGCAACGCTGGGTTTCCATTAATTATCCAATTAATCAAGGTTAAATCTTTCCCAAGCATGAATTCCTAAAAGGGCAATTATTTTGGGACAATTCTATCGAGCTAAAGCGACAATTAAAATGCGACGATCAGTATTAATTTAACGATTTATTCACTACTTGTTTATAGTAATTTGGCTCTTAATTCATTTTAACCGAGGGATTATCATATAAGGGAATCAAAATATAATGCAGCTTGTTTTATGGCAAAATATATAATTGGACCCTTAAACTTAATTTTTTTTGTCACTTGAACACTTAAACATAGAGTTATTTCTACCCCTTCAATTAAACCACATCTATAGCAATTATACACTTTGTAGACCATCCGAGAAAAAGTTATAAAAAAATAAACGTGTTTATCACAATTGTAGACCAGAACGCATGTAACTTTTATCAACCACTTGTGTGTTTTAGTTTGTAAAGTTTTATTCGAGTAGGTTACAAGTGATGTGTAAAAGAGAACAAGCATGCCAATGAGAATTGTCAAATTCATGAACACTAAACTTTCTTTTTAAAAAAAATTAAGAGGAAAAATGATGGATCTGATGGGAAGAAGAAGAGAAATAGAATAAGAGGGTAAAGCTAGCTTTAATTGGAGTAATATATTAGAATATAATAACAATATAATAATAATCAACGGCCTTTTTCTTATGTTCACGCGCCCTTTCCCCACACACTCAATCATGTCATTACAAAGTGTCTAATTGACACATATGTGATTTGGTTAAAGGGCATAATAGGAGCAACTCTCTGTTTAAATGTCAAGAAAATCAAGTTTAAGGGTCCAGTTATGTATTCTGCATGGATGAAACACCAGATAGATAAATATTAGATGTTGTTAAATCAACTGCTCCTCTAGAATGGCTGGTAGTACCACTTAAGGGCGGATAGACCGTTCACCCAATTTCTTGAAAGAGTTTGCCGCCTTCCTATATTATCATCTTTTTTCATCGGCTTCAAGGCCGTATTCCCTATCCTTCTTCTAGACCGTTCATCCAGTGCTGCTACCCACTTCTACTAAGGTTGAGCTTAATAGAAGCTATTCGATAGCATAGTGGATTAGTTAGTAATGTCTAAGGTAATTCATTCAAAAAATAAGTGTGCGCCATACCTATTCCCTCAATAAAAAAAAAGATATCTATAATTTTCTATTTCGATTTTTCTAAGAACATGCAAATTGATTTGTCCCCGTATCTTTTATTCATTCCAAGCATGTATATAATCTTACCATGTCTTCTTCAGATGCATTCACTTAGTGATTCCTTCAAATTGGAATTTGGAATGAGAGGTGTAAGGCAGATGCATGTGACTCTGAGATTCTATGAATATTTCATTTCCTTTAATGGTTACAAACATAAACATTGTTCACAATCATAATAAAAGGAAGATTGCTCTGAATTAGCATGCTACTTTCTTTTTATTCATTTAGATGTCTACCTCATGCTTCACCACTTTTTTACTAACCTTGTAGTTATCAATTCTTAAAATTAAAAGGATATTTAGAGAAAAAGTGTAATTCTTATTGAACCAACATTTATGCTAAATGTTTGTTAAAAGACTTTTTAAACACATAAAGGTTTTTCCTCAACTCATGAAAATAGGAAAACAATATCTAAACACTTAAGTATTTCTTATTTAATGCATGCCTACAGATATTTTACTTTTTCTAGATAAGTAAACTGATTCATCTCAATAGAACTATATATTTATTTTTTTATTTTTATTAATTTTTTAACCGACGTCCGATATTCGCATTGAGCCAAATTATATCCGAATTTGCGCTGTACAGGGCCTTATTCGGGGGAAGCACTCCCTACCCAGGATTTTTTCATACCCAGGGTTCGAACCTGAGACCTCTGGTTAAGGGAAGAACAGTCTCATCCACTGCATCACATCCTTTATCGGTCTCAATAGAACTATATATTGGTGAATGCTGTTGAGTTGTCCCACATCGGAGGGATTTGAGGTCCTTGGTCTCCTTATATTGCTTGGGCAATCCTCACCTCATAAGCTAGCTTTTGGGGTTGAGTTAGGCCCAATATCCATTCTTATCAAAGACATAATATGTAAAATTATAATTTATTTCTACCAAATTAGTATTATTGAGAATTAATTATGACCTGAGACGACTAAATGAACCAACTTTAATCGATACAAATTGTTCAATTACCCATAAGATCCTTAGTGATTAATTAATTCTTCTTGTTTTAATATTTTAATAGGTTCAATTAACCATATGTATTTTAGTCCGTCAAATTTGTGATTTTTTTCTCTTTCGGTGAGAGTTCCTGAACAACTTTTGTAGAGAGAAGTTAATTCTCAAATTATATTTAAAACTTTCCTCATTTTTGTAATACGTGTATCTTGGTCACAACTTAAGACCACAGCTAATTATATATAGTGCGATATTTGGAATTTCATTTGCCTCATTACAATCAAACAAATCTCCCCATTTTGTCTCAAAACACCTGATCCCAAATTAGAGCAAATTAATGGCAGCTGAAAATGGCAGCACCATATCCGAATCCACCACCGCCATTGCACCACCACCTCGTAAAGTTGCACTGATCACTGGCATCACAGGCCAAGACGGTTCTTACCTCACTGAATTTCTCATTAACAAAAACTACGAAGTTCATGGCCTTATTCGTAGATCTTCCAGTTTCAATACCCAACGCATTAATCACATTTATATCGACCCGCATAACACTTACAGAGCCCGAATGAAGCTCCATTACGCTGATCTCTCCGACGCTAGTTCTCTTCGCCGCTGGCTCGACATTATTCTCCCCGACGAGATTTACAACCTCGCCGCTCAGTCCCACGTTGCCGTGTCTTTTGAGATCCCTGATTACACTGCTGACGTGGTAGCTACTGGCGCCCTCCGCTTTCTAGAAGCCGTTCGGTCCCATATCTCCGCCACCGGTAGGTCTCACGTGAAATATTACCAAGCCGGGTCATCTGAGATGTTCGGATCTACTCCGCCTCCACAATCCGAATCTACTCCGTTTCTCCCGAGATCTCCTTATGCGGTTTCCAAGTGCGCTGCGCATTGGTACACAGTGAATTACCGTGAAGCGTACGGGATATTCGCGTGCAACGGGATTTTATTCAATCACGAGTCGCCACGTCGAGGTGAGAATTTCGTGACGAGGAAGATTACTCGGGCTGTAGGGAGAATTAAAATCGGGTTACAAAGTAAGGTGTTTTTAGGAAATTTAGAAGCGTCGAGGGACTGGGGTTTTGCTGGAGACTACGTAGAAGCAATGTGGATGATGCTGCAGCAAGAGAAGCCAGATGATTACGTTGTGGCGACTGAAGAATCGCATACAGTGGAGGAGTTTTTGGAAGTGGCATTTGGGTACGTTGGGTTGAATTGGAAAGAACACGTAGAGATTGACAAAAGGTATTTTAGGCCTTCAGAAGTTGATAATTTGAAAGGAGATGCGAGTAAAGCGAAGAAAGTTTTGGGTTGGAAACCGAAAGTGGGGTTCGAGAAATTGGTGAAGATGATGGTGGATGAAGATGTAGAGTTGGCTAAAAGAGAGAAAGTTCTTGTTGATGCTGGCTATATTGATGCCCAACAACAGCCTTGATCACGTATTATGCGTTTTATCAAATCGTCTACAAAAGATTTCTTTTATTATTTTGGTTTGATTTTTACCTTAATTTTATGATATTGTTGTTATTAGATTCATTTTTACGTAATTATGAAAAAGTTCATTATATTCCAATTTGGGTGCCGAGATAATTACTTTTATTTTTTCATTTTATCACTAGTTGTTATTTGATTACTGTTTTTTTCTTAATCCTATAATATAGTAAGAGAGATTTGAATATCTTGAGCAGCTCCGCCTTTTTGCCACTCCAGGTACTCATATTCTTCCTGTTTTAAAAATGATGTTGTCTTGGTTCTATCACAGTTCTAGAGGACAGCTTTCTAGCTTTTTATTTTTTCGCTTTTGTTAAATATTTAATAAATTTTGCATGTATATTCTTCAGATTTTGTACTTTTTATTAAATTTGTAGACCCATTGTAGCTTAATTTGTACTCTTCTATCTCTTCCAAGGACTTCTACACTGAATGTTCACATACACCACACTACTAGAATTCTGGGAAAAAAAGACCGCAAAAAGCGATTAAGTTTGGTTGCTTTTTAGCTAAAAAGCGACCAAAACGACCTGGTAGCTATATTGATAGTTTTTTGTTATTTCGGGACCAAAGTTGATCGCTAATTAGCGACCAATTTTGGTCTCTAAGCTAAATGGACTCATTTTTCCGGATATTGACTATAGAGACTAACTTTGGTCGCTTTATTAATTTAATAATATAAATTTGGCGATCAAAGTTGGTCTCTAAATAAAAAATATATTATTTATTTATTATTAATCATTAAAAAACGACCAACTTTGGTCTCTAATTCAAATATTATATTTCAAAATCTGGAAACTAGAGATCAATGTTGGTAGCTTTTTTATTCAATTATTTATTTATTTTATTAAACTAGCGACCAACTTTGGTCACTAAATACATGAATTTAATTTATTTTTTAAATATTAGCGACCAACTTTGGTCGCTATATCACCAGAAATTTTATTTTTTTAATGAAATAACGACTAAGTTTGGTCGCTATTTGTAGAAATATGGATAAATAGAGACCAATGTTGGTCGCTATTCTCCAGAAAATTATTTTTTTTAAAACATGAAAACCGACCAAATAGAGACCAACTTTGGACACTTTTCTGTATATTATTTTGGCAGAAACTGCCTGTTTTGGCAGCTACACCACCTGTCAGTCATATCAAAACCCTAACAAGCAACAACAACAGCAATTCAAACAACAATTCTAATAACAATACCAAACAACAACCCAACAATAACAACAACAACAACACAAAAACAGCATTAAAAGCTACATTAAAACCAAGAAAGTGCAAATTTCAATAGAACTACCAAACTAAGTTAACTCTTATTACAATCCAATAGAAAAAAATTGTATTTGTCTAGTTCAAATTGTCTAAAATTCATTCATTGTTTGGTACATCAATATCATCACCGTCTGATGAAGTTTCATCATCATCACGGTATTGAGAAGGGTCTACTTGTCGATGACGGGGAGAATGATCACGGGGAGGACGAGAGGAACGACCACTTGGAGGACAGGACGAACGAGCACGTGGACGGGCAGCCTCTAGCGATGATGGCCGAGATCAGAGAATCGAAAAAGATCCAGCTAGGAGATTTTTTATCTTCTCTTGCAATTCCTGGCACTGAGCGACCACGCCAATTTACTAAGCATCTCTAAGATTTTCTCTTTTCTTGGACGCTTCTAGCTCGGATGTGAGCTTTGACACAGTCTCCCGCATAGCGAAGAGGCTCTCCCCATCAAGTTGCTCGACTTGCGAGGAAGTCCCTATTCCTTGCATTCCATACCTATAGCGATTGAATGTCTTAGTAGGAAGGCCGTATACCTTCCGCCATTTTGGACCGCCTGCAGCCCGCGTCCATAGTCTTTCAATATCCTCGACCGAAAGTTGGAATTGCTCGCCCGACTCATTAGGTGGTTGGCTGCGTATGAATTCCTCAGCTTCAACTCTGAAGTGGTCCTATAAGAAAAAGTAAATTGAATTAGTATTTCAAAATTTATATAAAAGCAAATGAAAATACTTACTGAAAAGTGAAAACTTACATGTACAGTCGAGGCATGTCCCTCGACCCATCTTTCTTCATCCGTCTCTTTCTTCTTCACAATATGAGTCTCCTTGAATAGCTCATCTTGGTTCATCGGAAGACCCAACTTCTTTTCCTGAAAACTCATAATTTTTAATTAATAAATAGAATAGATATACTTTGAAAATTAAAAGTATATTAAGCAATTATGTACCATTCTTCTTTTTATTGTCCCCTGGCTTACCGCACCTCCAGTGAGCACGGATTCTCCCTTATCAGATGCCCGGACTTTCTTTTTCTCTTCGCTCTTCTGTAAGAACTCTACAGTAAGCCATTGCCTTTTCAAATATCCCAAAACTCCTGAAGCAACCAGCCAGGCTTCTGGTTCTGCTGTCTAGCTATGGAGAAAGAATGCGACAACCGCTTGCCAGCTTTTAGATTAAAAGTTACAACCACGTTCGTGCTATACTGGTGTTCCCATACACACTTGCTCTGTATTTCGAAAGTTAAATATTATATGAAAATATCATAAATATAAATAATTATACTACTTAAAAGAACATTTATACCTTAAAGTAATTTAAAATTGCCTCCTTCAATGAGAATGAGAATTCACGCCAAGACGCATAAGGGACATCATAAAGCTTTCTGGTTGTTTTGGTGATTATCCTCGTAGTAATAATACTTGGGAGGAACTGCAATTTAATAAATAAAACAAATTAATATCTTAGTAAAAAGTGTACAACATAATAAACATAAAAAATAACAAATAACTCTTACCCATCACCCTCACGGACTATGATGATCCTGCCATACTGATCATAATGCACCTCCTCATCAGCAGTAGTAGCAACATCAACATCATCGTCCGAAATATGTGTATCAAAGGCATGTGTGGAAGGAGTAAGGGGTCAGAACTACTATCCCGCAAGCGAAGGCCTCAATATGTGGAGTCATTGATGACGATAGATGTGATCCCTGTGACTGCGACATAGCTGCACGAATCACACGTGGCTGTGATACTGACTGTTGTGACCTGATTGGCTGTGACCCAACTGGTTGTGACATTGATAGCTGTGATCCATGTAGCTGTGACATGGATCGATACGATCCAAGTGATGATGCTGGGTGGGATCCACGTGGTAGTGAGGCAGGTGGAGTGTATGTCGGATGCACAATCCGATGGTCCTGTGAAGAAACACCTGGGGTTTGCACGAAGGTGTAGGGCCGGTGATGCTGCGGCAGCTCAGTATAACCATGGGGTAGAGGCTGTGGCATAGTGATAGGCAAATCAGAAGAGGGTGAAAAAGATTGATAGGTAGTATCTTCTACCCTCGTCTTTTGCTTCCTGGCCTTTTCTCGACCCCGAGAACCACTACCTTCATTTTTACCTCGACCCTTGTCTGTCATCTGCATAATATAATATATACTTAGATTGAAACATATAAGGAAACAATCTATAAATGAGAGTTATCGAAGAAACCAACTTTTTAAAGCTCATCGACGTATTCTTCCTCGTCAGAGAATTCTTCTTCCTCACTAATTTGAGCTTCATCAGTTGATTCTTCTTCCTCGTTTTCTATAATTCTTAGTTCATTTATATCAAATTCTTCCAATATGTGTTCAGGATGTTCCAAAACATTTTCTAAAAGTTTGTCCACTATTTGGTGAACATTGGAGATATCATTTTGATATGCAACATCCAACATATTCTCGACTTCGACCCTACCTACAGGCTTAGTTTTGGTTACAACCAACCGATCAGACTTATTCCGCCGAAATGGATAAGGAGCATAATACACTTGCCTAACGTTATGTACAATTATGAAAGGATCATAGCGATCATACTCCCTCGTATATGATTAACCTCAATTATGTTATATTGATTGTGTACTCTCGTACCTCTTGTTGGATTTGGGTCAAACCACTTGCATCTAAAGAGAATAATTTTCTTAAATAACCTACCTGAATATTCTAGTTCTATTATTTCTTTGAGCACTCTATAATAATCAATATCTTCAACTTGGTTGCCATCACCACCTTGAACCCACACCCCACTGTTCTTGCTTTTTTTATTTTTAGAGCAACCCCTTTGTATGAAACTTATAACCATTCACAACGTACTTGGAATATGTTGTGACCTCAACCCAGGTCCCCAAGATATATCTTTCAAAAATTGATTTACACCATTATTTGGATCATTTACCTACATATTTTTAACAAAATTCATAAGTTAGCATAACTTCCAAATATTATTTACCTACATAGTGTTATAATATTTTAAGGATATACTTACAAATTGTTTAAACCACCTAGGAAATGTCGTACATACAACATCTTGGCCAAATTGACCCACGAAGTGACTATGACAAATTAAATATTTTTAGTAGTTGCATTGAGATGTAATCATAGTAAATTTTATATTTCGATAACTATTAAATCAATACTTACTTGAGAAATGGTACTACTTCGGGACAATTTAGCAACACATGTAGTGTAGTTGACTTGAACTACATATCACTCAAACTTCTCTTTCTACCATACTTAGAACATCGGCCTGATTGATTGAATATGGACATAGGCGGATATAATGGATCATTTGTAAGGTTGACCGTGTGCCTGTTGGGCCTATTCCTAGCACATGGCACATTGCTCTCAAAATACTAAGAACAATAATGAGCAGTTTCCTTTGCAAGATAAGCTTCACATATAGATCCTTCAATTCTATTGCATTTGCCAATTTTACTA
The DNA here is from genome assembly GCA_034376525.1 of Nicotiana benthamiana. NCBI lineage: Eukaryota > Viridiplantae > Streptophyta > Magnoliopsida > Solanales > Solanaceae > Nicotiana > Nicotiana benthamiana. Next base: position 138,649,930 of record CM067341.1, on the reverse strand, counting down.
CATAATTTCGGGTTAGCCAAGAACATTCAAATAAAACAGAAAATTATATATGGACTATAATATTATCTCTCAAAGGGATACATCCATCTGCATTGAATAAGTCCTCCAAGTCGTGTCTCGTGTAAAAGGTAGATTGGAAGGTGTTCCATCACATAAAAAAACCTACATGGAAATATCTTTTCCATCTTACCCGAAGTTACACGAATGTTCTGATCCATCCGGCGTAGGTTTTCTTCCCTTAATATGGAAGAACATAAGTCTTTGAAAAATAAACTATTCTCAGCGATGGGTTTCCAGATTCTTTCAGGCAAACCAGAAACGCAATAGGCACTAAGGTTTCCATGAAAACATGACAGTTATGACTTTTCAAATGGCTCAACTTCCTTACCTCCATATCAACTTTTTTCTCAAAATTCGACCATAACCCTCAGGCATCTTCAATTTCGTTACCCAATCACAAATATGCCGTCTTTCCTCCAAGTGAATGTGTAACTTGCTTTGGGTTTGAATAGATTACCATTGCTTGCTATCTGCAAGTGTAATTCAGGCCGCCTGCAATATTCTTGTAAGTCCATTCTAGCCTTCGGGTTATCCTTTGTCTTACATTTAACATCCATCAGTGTGTTGAACAAATTTTCAAAATAGTTCTTCTCAATATCCATGACATCAAGGTTGTGACTGAGAAGATTATCCTTCCAATAAGGAAACTCCCAAAATATACTCTGTTTGGTCCAATTATGAGTAGCACCGTATCTGTGGAATCTATACGGTGGAACTTCAGTAACTTTACTGAAGTTCTGGACCCTCTAACAAATTTCATCACCTGAAAATATCGGAGGTGGATAATCATATTCCAGTTTATTCTTTTTGAAAGCATTTTTCATCTTTCTAAACTCATGACCCTCAGGCAAGAATTGACGATGACAATCAAACCATGATTGCTTTTGGCCATGTTTTAAAGTGAACGCTGTACTTTTTTCCATGCAGTAAGGACAGGTTAGCTTCCCAGCAGTCATCCACCCAGACAACACTCCATATGCAGAAAAATTATTAATTTTCCACATTAAATTAGCACGCAAATTGAAATTCTGTTTGGTTGATATGTCATATGTTTCAATACCATCTTACCACAATTGTTTTAGCTTATCAATCAAAGGTTGCAAATATACATCTATCAAACTTTTCGGACTACGTGGATCAGGGATAATACAATTTAAGAATATATATGGACTAGTCATGCACAACTCGGGCGGTAGATTATAAGGTGCAAGAAAAACAGGCCAACATGAATATAGTGTGCAGATACAGAAAAAGGCGTGAAGCCATCCGCACACAGACCTAACCAAATGTTCCTTAGTTCACTAGCAAAATCTGGATATGTACTATCAAAGTGCTTCCAAACTTCTCCATCTAAAGGATGGCACATAACAACAGGTGGTCTTCTATTTTCAAAGTGACATCTCATATGAGGAGTAGAACTCATCGACGCATATAACCTCTTTAGCCTGGGTATAAGAGGTAAATAATGCATCACCTTGATAGCGACCATCTTCCCACCGGAAAGCCTCTTGGAACGAGACTTTCTACAAAATTTACAATAGCTTAAATTGCATCATCTTTATAATATAACATGCAACCATCTTCACAACAATCAATTCTCATTGACAAAAGTCATAACTTAAAAACTAATCTCTTTGCCTAAGTCACCCGGTAATTCGATTTCCTCGTCAACTAGTTCACGCATAAGGTCAATGAAAGAATCCATGGCTGCTTGAGAAATATTCCAATCAGATTTGATGCTTAGTAATCTAACTGCAACAGACAACTCAGAGTGAGGACGTCCTTTACGTAGTGGACGACTAGATTCCTCTAACTGTTCATAAAAATGTCTTGCTTCATCATTAGAAGTTTGTTCGACATTTTCGTTGGGCTCACCCCCAAAGTGCATTCCAAAAGCATTCGCAACCATATCATGAATTCTGGAACCATTATTTCAATTCTCCTTCGACCTACTACTTTCACCAACAACCATGTTATGAAATATCCCATGGCTATCATCCATCTCTCCATGATTATTTCACACAAAGTAATTCGCTATAAACTCCTTCCTATAAAGATGAACCTTAACTTACTCCGATTTTCCAAACTTCATACCGTCGTACTAAACACAAGGGCACCTAATTACTCTTTCTTTTATGTATGGCAGAAGTGACATTGCATATCTAATAAAGTCATCAATCCCTTCTACAAAATCCCTCCGCAATTCCCGCCGATTAGTATAATTCCTATTGTACATCCAAGAACGATGTTCCATCTATTTAAATAAAGCAAGAAAAAATTAAATAAATTAATTAATATCCAAAAGTTTAATACATTAATTTGAGTTCTATTAAGAACCATAAATTCATAATTTAAGGTAGTTCCGAATTTCTACCTTAAGTTCATAATTTATACAAAACCCTAATACTAAATAGACAAAAATACTAACAAATTACATAAAATTATATAGCAAAAATTACAAATTAAAAAGCTAATAAGGTAGATTACTAACCTTGGTAGATGAAAAATAGGATTAAAAAGTAGTGGTGGTGCTCCGGCGGACAGTGGCAGCGGCGGTGGTGGCACGACAACTTCAACAACGGCGGAGAGGGAGGACTTCAACAACGGCGGTTCTGGAGGTAGTGGCGCGAGGTCACAATGGTGGCGCGGGGTGGGGGAATTGATTTGTGTGAGGAAAATAGATAAGGGGAGTAGAGAGAGTTTGGGAAAATTTGGGGGAGAAAATAAGATTTTGGGAGGGAAAACCTGATTTTGAGATCTGAAATTAAAAAAAGCGACCAACTATGGCCGCTATTTTGGTAGGTATATAAGTATTTTTGACCAAAAAAGCGACCAAAGTTGGTCGCTATTTTTAAAAATAAATAAATAAAATAATTTTTTTCTATTTTGATATTATATATATATATGTATATATTACATACAACAAAAGCGACCAAAGTTGGTCGCCTTTTGGTCAAACAATCAACAATAGCGACCAATTGTGGTCGCTAATTTGGTCAAACAATCAATATATAAGCTATATTCGATACGGTATTACCTCATACACTTATACTTAGTGCATAGTATAGCGTAAGTACATATATTATATATATATAAGCTGTATTCGATACGGTATTACCTCATACGCTTATACTTAGTGCATATTATAGCGTAAGTACATATACATATATATATATATATATATATATATATATATATATATATATATATATATATAAATATAAAAGTTGTATTCGATACGATATTACCTAATACACTTATACTTAGTGCATAATATAGTGTAAGCGCGCACACACACACACACACACATATATATATATATAAAAGCTGTATTCGACACGGTATTACCTAATAAACTTATACTTAGTGCATAGTATAGCGTAAGTATATAGATTGTACATATATAAGTTGTAATGGATACGGTATTACCTCATGCACTTATACTTAGTGCATAGTATAGCGTAAGTATTTATATAAATATATATACATATTCGATACAGTATTACCTTACACAATTATACTTTGTGCCTAATATAGCGCAAGTATATATATTGTATATATAGGCACACACGTCCGTTTCGTAATACTATTCATCCCTTGTATTACAAAAGTATTAACGACTTCCATTTATATTATTTACATAGTAAATACAAAAGTGATTTTTAATTTTGACCATATAGAGACCAACTTTGGTCGCTATCTTTAAATGAATTTAATTTAGCGACCAAAGTTGGTCACTAACTGTACATGAATTTAATTTAGAGACCAAATTTGGTCACTAAAATTTAATCAGATTTATTTATGTTTTATATAATATTTAAGTAATAATAAAAATTATTAAACGTTAGAACTGGGTCCTATATTGGCGACCAACGTTGGTCTCTATTTCCTTAAGCGGCCAACTTTGGTCGCTAAATTTTAAATTATATTTATTTATATTTTATAATTTTTTTAAATAATTATATATCTATTAAAATATTATAACTAGATCCCACTTTAGCGACCAAAGGTGGTCGTTATCTTCTTATTCTTCAGTTAGCGACCAACTTTGGTCGCAAATTTTAAATTATATATATTTATATTTTTTAAGTTTTATAAAATAATAAAAAAATTATTAAAAAAATTATGTGGGTCCCACTTTTGTGACTAACATTGGTCACTAAACTCCGTATATCTTTGACCAAGCAAGTCTGACCAGTCCAGTCAACAATTTGATTAAATTTACGTCCAAATAACGACCAACTTTGGTTGCTAAATTTGGTTGCCGATTTTTAGTCGCTTTTTGACCGAATTCTAGTAGTGTCAGCTATTTCTCATAATCAAGTGGAAGTAATTAAAAAGAGACGAAACACTATGAAATTTCCATTGTAGCTTAATTAGTATTCTTTTATCTCTTGCAACTAATTTTCCGACTGCCTTGCTGCATGGCAGATCCATCCCTTCGAGAAGGGGTGGCATGGCACCCAGTATGATTATAAAAATTTTATATACCTATATTTAGATTTTCTTAAATTAGGTTAATTATCTGATCTTGCCACCTGCAACCGTAAACTAGACAAAGGTGTCATGGCTGGTAGACATTTTTGAAAGCTTTTCTTGTGTGTAAACTTCAAATTGAATTTATCTTGAACCTTGTCGGACTTTCTCTTTTCTTTGTGCTTTTATTTCCTTTTGTCATCACCAAATTTTTATTTGTCGTTTATTTTTTTTTATACTTTTTTTTTCTCTATTATATTATTTGTATATGATCTTTAGCAAGAACACTCAAAAAAAGAGACTCCTAAACTTTAAAATTATATAAAACAAGCAATCCTCTTAATTAAATTTATGAGTTTTCTTCTTTCAAATCCAAAACTTGGGTCTTAATGAGAATTCTGGATTGAGATTAAATTTTTTTTATCTTTTTTGTTAAATCATAAAATTTTGTGTAATGCGATGGTTGTTAGGTATAATTTAAATCACTTTACTATAATTTCGTAACCATTGCTTAAAAAATATGTGATTTATGATAAATTGTAGTTTATCTAATTTATGGTTATGGGGTATAATTTATTTATGAAAAATATTTTTTTTAAAAATTTTCTTGTTCTGATTGATGTAATTCTCTTTCAGATATTATTTTACTTATGTAATTTAATTTTTAATATACAGAAAAGATCCTATTTTAAAATTCTAATCACATTTGTTTTTTTATATTTGAGACGTAATTTTTAATTTGCAAATAAAAAAATATATATTAGGTTGACCCAGATCAACTCAAAAAAATTGATTAAGCGTCTTTAACAATTTCGTATTGATTATTACAAAGTATACACTAAAGGAAATTATGGCACCTGTAACTCTAAATCCTAGATCTTGTCTCTGCCTTGCGGTGCAATAATATCTTGACTTTACTAAAGCTACCAGTCACTACGCACTAAATACACGAAATGCAATGTGTAGGTCAAGTCAAATCCACATAGAGTTGAAGTGATTTAGTTAGAATCTGAAAATACCAAGTCAAATCCATAAAGAATTTTGGTAGAAGACAGTACAAATGTAGAAACTTCTTCAATAAGGTGAGGTAAAACCATGTTCTATTTCTATCCTCCTCCGCCTTATTCTAAACATTTACGTGTTTACCTCATCGAGTGCTTACTACAATGTAGCCTTATTATAGCTTTCAATGTTACCTGCCTCATAAGCTCCGCAACTTTTTCAGACATCTTAATTTTATTTAAGAATATTTACAAGGCAAAACTAGATCAGAATACTAATCTATGTAAACTTCTTTTACCGTCCAATTAAATTCTCAAATCCACACAACTCCTGAATGTCCATAGGAAGACATTTGTCATAATAAAAAGAAATAAATAAATACAATAAAACATCAAAGCAATGAATCTTAACATTTCATGTGCCAATTAATGAACAGTCAATACCAGTTGAGAAATAGATCCACGTGCTTCCAATGCAATTAAATTCCCTGACTATGTTTCCTGTGCAATTAATTTCCTGAGTGTGCTTGAACTACCAGTCAGTTGGACAAAAGATACAATTATGAGTCATGATGCTTAAACAAGTTATGTTATAAGCTCCAACCCAGCCTTCGCACTATTGCCTTTCATCTGCTTCAGCTTGCAGAGTAGTATGTATGCTACTGCAATTGCTTCCTGTATCAGAGGAAGCTGCTGTAAGTGGTTTGATAGACGATCGAAGTGATTCAGGTCCCTCTGCAGCAATCCTCTTACACAATGCATCACAATTACTGATTACCTCCGTCAACCTCCCTTTTAACTCCCCGAGTTCAACCTGCAAACCATGTACTGCATGCAATTCAAACATTGAGTTAAAAAAACAGCATTCCCTTGCTAGATTAAATACCTGGAATCAGATATCATATGGACAACCATTTAACTTTATTCTACAGCCTCACACTGTAGTAACCCTAGTGATTCCCTTGGGCATTTCTATTTTCTTCTGCTTTCCGAGATTGGAAATTATAAATACCTTCTGATAGATCCAGTTCAAAGAAATACCTTCTGATAGATGCTGTGAGGTGGTTTTCATTGCAGAAACAGAGTAATTGAAACGTTGAAGCAGCTTAACAGCCAACGCATCTGCAACTTCTATCTTGTTCTCTATTTCTTCCTGCAGCAATATCCAAAGAATCTACTTAAAAAATATATCCTAGCTCTCCTATTCACTTGAAGAACTACAACAAACAACAAAAGCTCGTACACATGATGAAGAGCTTCACATGCTAGCATATATAGGCTGACACCTTGAACATAGGACTTAATGTAATGAAAAGAGCTTCGAAATCCTAGTGTCAAAAAGCCACCTCCAAATTGACTATAACTTTTGATTCTCTTCAAAAGAAGCACTTTGCAAACGGTGTACCATCTGTATAACACAAGCGATACTACGGGAGGTGGCAAGACAATTCTCAACCAAGGTACAATGGAACAAATAATAATGTAGCTGTGATCCAACATAAAACCTTGCACTATCTTTACCCCCTTTTAAAATCTCAGAGTTGATGATGTGCACTTGTTGATTTAAAAGGATATTGTCTATCACGGACCTAGAGGGCGTTTAATTTTAGTGACCAACTTTGGGAACTTATATGCCCAAAAAGTTGAGGAATATTGAGTAATCAGAAAGACAAGAACCAAGTTTTAGAGAACCCAAATCAATCTAATCATCCACTTCTACATAGTAAACACAATTAGGATGATGGGGATCAATAACTGTTTAATAATTCTGAGCATCCATGGCAAACATGATGACTATTGGGGTGATAATCCACCTCATCACCAGCCTCGGCTAACAGTAGTTGCCTGACCATAATTTACTTGCAAGAGTACCATATAAAGTTCAGACCACAGCTTTGACTCATAACGATACTGATAAGTGATAACTTCTATCCCTTCCCCCCCCCCCCCCCCGCACTCTGCGACCATGTTTCCGAAACTGGAAATTGCTCTAGGAATAATAGATTTGTTGTGTAATTACATACTCTTAACTCAAATTGACACAAAGCATTTTGTAGACCTGTTCTAGATGCACTTTTTTACGGAGGTAACCACTGCCACTATGGTAAATGGCTACTGCAGCATTAAGTGACCAGACACACATGATAATAATTGAGCAAACCTGTCTTTTACAGATCTTCTGGGCCTTCTCCTCTTGCCACTGGCGATATACGGAGAAGAGCTCAAGTAGAATTTTTGGATCTACACAGCCTACAAGAACAAAGAAAGGAACATCAATATTTCACCAGCAGGATAAGAGAAAACTTCTAATTATTCTTGATGACAATTATTGAAAATAAAAAATTATAGTGCAACAGGAATTGAAGAAAATGCTGGTCAAATGCTACCACTGCTGTGATGAATTTTTTTGAATTGTTTCATATTCTTTTATTTTAAGCTTCTTTGGTATCTCTTTAGGTGAGGACCATTCCCTTTTCTTTTGATAAGTTAGACATACTCACCCCTGTGGGTGTGATTACTTAAGATAACAAAAGTAAATTGATTAGTTTTGTAGCTTTAGATACTACAAACAAGTTTTAGTCATTCAGATTTGCTTAAAGGTGAATCAGAGTATCATACTCATCGAAAAGGAGCTAGTTCGGTGAAAAGACATGTATATAGGATCTCATTCAGGATCTCCAAAATCTGCAGAGATTCCAATAATGAGAATAATAGGGATCATACTGGAGCAGCAAATCTGTGGACACTGCCAGAGATGAGGCTTCAGCCAATAGAACTAAATGGAGTATAGGAATGAGGGGGAAAAAAATTGGTCATCAAGAAAAAATTTGGTCATCAAAAGGGAAGAGGGAAAATCTGAATTTGATAACAAATTGAATATAGGTGCATCTAAGCCCGATTACCAACTTAATACGGAGAGGATTGGGAAAAACATATACACAAGAGAAGAAAGCAAGACAAAGTGGCAATAAATTGTCTACTATCAACCTCGTTCTAGGAAATGATGTTCTCTACTTTAACTCAAGGACAGCTCTGTGTCTGCTAATTTTACAAACACCCTTCATTTGATGACGTCATATACAGAAAACCTGTGACTTAAGATGTCGTCATTGGTGTCCAAAGACATTTTGTGATTAACCACTTCATCAGCAAGGTCAAACCTGCCGCTCTCATGCTCGGTGCCCAATTATAATCAAGAATTGAACTACATAGTATCATGATGAAGGCTCTTGAAGAAATAATTAAGTAAATACGTGTTTAAAGAGCGAAAACCGCAAAAAGGCGAAAAGGTCCCGGGGTTCTAAGCGAAAAGTGAGAAGTGAAGGGCAAACTTTACAGAAAACTAAATAATACCATACATATATGATATTTGGTACTAGAATAATCAAACTTAAATAAGAAACAAATATTTCAACATCCAATACACAACAACATTGATATTAATCCAACTCTTCAAAGTTGATACCATGTAGGGAAATCTCAAGTGACTAAAGAAAGTAGCACATAAACTTCTAGGTGTGTCTAAAAGCTTAACACCCTAACCAAAAGAATCATAGTAGTGAAATGAGGACTCATTCCAAAGAAATGGACACGGGGAAGAGAAAGCTCTATATAAGCTAGCACTATTAAGAGAGGAGGGGTAAAACTTGAACCAAAGTATGTGTATTAAGGACAATTTTCAGCAAGTTTTGACAAGAGATAGTGAGATAAAAAGAGAGGAGAATATTATTTCGATCAATTTCCTAAGACAAATTATAAGGATACCTAACATTTGCGACAAATTGAAACCTTGACTACACTCATAAATTAGGTATACTAGAGAAAAGGGAAGACATGAAAAATCTGAGGATAAAAGGCATGTGGTCCAAATGGTATCACAACATAGTTTTGTAAATGCCTTGAAGAAGTTGATGTATGGCCAACCAAGTTACTCAATATTATATTAAACAAAGAGTAGCTTGTTCTGGTATATGACAATAGAGGGAGATATTCAAAGATGTGGAACTGTTGTGTTATTAAAATGAAACTCTGGAAGAGAGCGATAGGCCATAATCTTGGAGACGTTACAAGGGTGAAAATGAATCAATCAGTGTGGCTCTATGCCTAATGTAATATTTGTAGGATGAAATTAAACTGACTCTCTCCACTTCCTTTTTTTTCTTCCTTTTATTAAAGCTTGATATATTGTCTTGATTTGTTGTTCATTTGAGGAACTCTAAAGTACTTTTCATGTTCGAGTAACACCACCATAAGTCCGCTTGCATCACAATGTTTCAAATATTAGCAGGCACAGGGCAAATACCTTTATTCGAAGAGGACGATGGTTTTCTCACCAGAATGTCAGTCAGGCTACTCTCAGCCGGCGGCGATTTCAGTATTGGAGCAGCCTACTCATACACGCAACGAATTTAGATAAATTCACACAGTAAGTGATGGCTTAATAGCTATCAAAACAAATATTGTGAAGTTAGCGAAAGAGAGCTTACAATTTTGAGAGATTTTAGCCTCTCCAAAATAGGATCAACGCCTTCTACACGCTCGGAAACAGTAGTGATCTCATCGATTGGCCTCTGCACTCACGAGAAAATTAAAATTAAACAAGGAAAGAAGCGGATAATTTGAACTGAGATTCATAGAATTTGTTGAAGTTGAAAAGTACCTGTGAGCTGGAGAGAATTGATTCCGATGCACCCATTGATAGGGTACAGCACCTATGTTGAGCAGCGATTAACAACACCTAGAGTTCGAGTGAAATCTTTTCGTCGGATGAACAGAAAAACTGAATTTTTTAACGGCCAAAGCTTCCCTGTCGTCTGTCTGTTTCTCGGAAGCAGGTGTACGCCGAAAGGCCGTTCATAAATGAGCCTGCGATGGGTCAAAATACTCTATATAGCCACTCTTGTTGGCGCAGCTACCAAAATGATGCCACATGCTGTTATCGATCTGTTTTTCTTTCTCTTTTCTTTTTCCCTAAAGAATCAATTTTTAATTATTTTCGTACGAGCAGTATATGCAAATTTTTCTTTCCTTTTTAATGTGAAGAAATGCAAATTATTCAATCCACACAAGAGTCAGTACTAGAAAGATATACTAAGAGACAAGTTTTATTTTTTTTATTTTTAAAGATTACACAAATGAAAAATAAAAGTTTGTAGTCAACGAAATAGGAGTATTGTGAATTTAGAGATTAACTGGTGTGTTATATTTTATTTATCGTTCAACTTGATTTGTACGGTCCCAACTCCCAAGCCTCCAAGAGGAATAACTTATGCGGAAAAGGGCCAAATATATCTGTATACTATGAGAAAAATATTTAAATATATCATTCGTTATACTTTCGGTCTATATATACCATTGTCGTAATATTATTGGTTCAAATATACCCCTCTTCTATTAAGTTTGTCAAAGGTGGACATCCAATCTTACGTGGCACTAACATTTGATAAGGTGAATGTCATGTGACGTGCCACCACAACGCCCCAAACCCATTTTATCCCTCCTCTATATTTATTTTTCCACCACTAAAATTTTCTTCGAGGGGAAGGAAAGTTTAGTGATGGAAAAAAAATAGAAGCGAGGGGTAAAATGAGTTAGGGACGCTGAGGTGGCATGCCATGTGGCATCCACCTCATCAAATGTTAGTGACATGTAGGATTGGATGTCTACCTTTGAACCAATAGTATTACAGCAAGGATATATATGGACGAAAGTATAACGAGGAATATATTTAAATATTTTCTCATAATACAAGGATATATTTGACCTTTCTCCGTAACACTTATAAAAGAGGATTTCAAAGTCCTACACTAGAGCTAGATAGGCTTCATTGCTAACACTAAACCACGAGTTTTTACATCTTTTTTTATTTATCGCTCCTCCCTTCTATTTGTTCGTACTTTGATTTTCTGTAGATGAAGCAATAACCGAGGTTTGTTATGGTTATCGATAGTAGTGTCACGGGCCGAACTTCTTTCGGACACTAGCGGCACCAAATAGCCCATGCGGCGCCTGTAGTCACCCCACACTAAATGCCAGCCTTTCCTCTTTCCTAGGTTTTCTGGCACGATCATGTGCCTGTGGTGGAGCTTGCCTAGGAGGTTTACTCCAACTGTGCCGCCTGTCTGATGTCTAGGCTCATAGCCTTGACTAGCTGCGGCACTTCTCATCTGCTGGGTATCATCCATGTGCACACCTGGGGTTGGCTTGGGACATGTCCGTCCCTTGCCTAGCACTAAGCATCGCTTTCGCGTGCACAGTCCAATCCTCAAGCTTGACACTTGCCTCGTGCATCCGCACCCAGCTTATGCTTCGCTCGAGTAGGGCAACTTTTAGTCCTTAGCCTTTGCCATGTGCGTCTTTCATAGCATGCCCATCATTGCCTTATGGCATAGACAAACATAGCCCTCGCGACATACTTCCATCCTGTATAGTGGAGTGTCGCCCCACAACTCCACGTCTAGGCCAACGGACCCTTGCTTGCCTAGCTGAACCCAAGCCAATCTCACAAGTCGACACATGAGGCCCCTAAGACAGGTACTTCAAGTATCCAATCGGCACGGAGGTCTTTATCCACCATTTCGGTAGCCCACAGGGCATTATCGTCCCACGCGTCAAGCCTTCGATGACCGTTTTGTGCCCAACGCTAGCCCTGGGCGTCGCGCCGTCCATAGAGTTCCCAAGCTCGTATGGATACCTTAGACACTCCTTTGAGATGCCCAGGCAGGCCCTTGAGGTTCCTCCTCAAGGTAGCTCACTTGGTGCGGCTTGGTAGCAGCACGCACGGGGGAGGCTGGCTGAGCTTCAACACCTCTGCTCCCCTTATATATGCTTAAAATAAAAAAGCCCATAATCCCTCATTAGGTTTTGGCAGAGATTCATAATGAACCTTTCTCACTCATCCGATCTCCGAATAAGACGCCGTCTGTTCCTAACGCTTTCTTGACTTCCTTCACACTTCCATGAAGTTTCAACCCATTCCCATACTCGTGGAAATAGTTATAGCCTTCGGACACTTCAGCAGATTACGACAATGCCACTGCCCTTGGCGAAGTCAAGCCCATAGGCAAATGAACTCCAAATGACGCCAAACTTGGTCAGAGCATACTAGGAACAAGGCCTACTACCGAAATCCCTAGATTCCCCTCTTAGCTCGGAAACGTACAGTGACATTTAGGCACGTACGTGGCCGTCAATCCCAGGCTAGACCCTTGGTCTCATCCCAAGTCCTCGCTAAACTTTCTTGGCACTCTTAGGATAAGCAACACAACATATCTTGATGGTTGTTGCTTCATGCAAAGCCCCTCTGCCTGATGCTCCTTCATAATGCATCGTCAGCACACGTCGCCTACGCGACTAACATTCGTCCTGCCGTTCTGCAGCGCGTAGTACTCATGGATGGCAGGACCCCCAAAATGCGGGGTGTGACAGTAGGCCTATATTAGCTGCAAATGCTCTGCGAGCACCGAATTGGCACACACTTCTGTCAGGTCATTATTTTGTACTTGTTTCCTCTATCAATAAAAATGGTGCCATTTAATTTCGTGTATTATTGCTAACACTATACCACAAGCAAATTCTATTTGACGTGGAAGATCATCTTCCAGGTGAATCAATACGTAGAAAAGATTCATAGAGAACGACTAAACAAGCAGAAGAGTGTTCGATACGGGCAAAATGCAAAAAGTACACCGTCTTGCACACGTCTTAGCCATTTGTTCGCCATATTCGCTGTCTAGGCAAAGCTATTTGTCACCCAAATCACCATATTCATTTAAATATATTTTTGATAAAAGCAAATTACATGATATGTGGCCGTTCTGATAAGATGAATTGGAACTCTGAGACAGAGACAGAGCTAAAAAATGTGAATGAATAGCTATTAGCTGTATATATCCTGCACAGTTTTAAAGTACAAGTTCTTTCATCCACAACACACTTCCCCAACAATGCCTTCTACAAGTTTTGAGGTCCCAATCCAACGTGCGTGCAGAAGCTATTTTAATGTGCTATAGCGGTTTGTACCATGTTTTGCCCAATGATCCTTCAGGTCAAGTGGAACAGACAGGTCATAACCTTGACCAGCAAGACGATTAAGCAATTTACTGAAGGCACCACCACTCATCTTTCTGCCACCCACCCGGGAATAGCGTTTGTTTGATATTTGAGGTAACGGGTACATAGATATGGTAGTTGTGCAGCAGGCTGATTGCCACCCACCATGACCCCATTTGTAGCATGGCTGTGGAGTCCCAGTACAGGAGCAAACTGGCACTGGCATGGCAGACTCATCAAAATTGATTTGGTTCAAACCCAAGTTATCTTTCCATGATGTGAGTTGCATATCTCCCTCCTTATCGTTATCCAACTCTTGCAGATTTACCCAATCATCTGATGATGTAGAAATGACCTGCATATTCAAACTTTCTGCCCCAATTTTACCCTGCCTTGGTATCTTGGCTTGCTTATTGTGTCTGCTCTCTTTAGGTCGCCTGACCTTTTTAAGATTCTTTGCTTCAGAAGTATCCGTGCCTTTCAAGTAGCCAGCTGTGGGATCTTCCGTAGAACCATGAGCTGCTTCAGCTATGGTTTTATGCATTTGTTGTTGGTTATAAATGTGCTTTGCACCAGTTTCAGTGTCATCTCCTGGTGAATCTGGAACCACATTGTTGTCATTTATAGAGCTCTCCCCTAATCGAAGAGCAGCAATGGCATCGTCTCTTTCTTGTATCGCAGCATTACGCTCTGCAAGAGCTGCATCCCTCTGAAGCATTGCCATGTCTCGCTCTGCAAAAGCCCTCTTTCTCTCCTCTAGTGCCATATTCCGTTCACGGATGGCAGCATCCCTCTCGGCCATGATGGCCATGTAAGTCTTTATAGTAAAGTTATTGTGGTCCTTTATTAAAGAAAGAATCATTAAGCATATACATAATCAGATCATTATAGTTTAATACAGTAGCTTGTTCATGAAAATTATTTTAGTTGCCAGTTAAGCGACAGCATTATGGTACATAAGTAGGTTCTACCATTTTTCTCTTTGGTTTGTTAATCTAGAATAGGTTCAGTCAGGTATCGTTAATTCGCAGTGGTAAGTGAAGTCTAAAAGATTTCTAAATCAATTACTGATAGTTACTGCAATTGTTAGATATACATTTAAAGTTCTTTAAACAAAGGTGCTTGCAGATTCCTTCTCAGAAATATTTAAACCTTCTCAAAAAAGGTAATTGCAATTGTTTTCTGTTTCTTATGAAAACAAGTCAACATTACCAAGCATTCATCTGATACAGAAAAATGCAGAATCCAAATATAAAAAAGTATGGCATCATACCATCATATCATTCAGGAGAAAAGGCAAATGCTAGAAACCCATCTTGAATGTGGCCTTTCTGCAGAAAAATAAGAGAAAATACTTTATATAATGATCTCAAAGCAACCAAAGTTGTAGACAAATGAATGCGACACATCAGTCACAAACCCAATATTATTGATTTCAAGCTTTCCTAGAGACAGGAACTTTATCTCATCTCCATCTGTTCTATCTAACATTACTCATGATTAAGTCCCCTCTTATGCCAAGAAATAAGGAAAGCGAACACAGGTTTCCACATAAAAAGTAGTTCTTTCTTTTACGATCTATGACTTGATAAAGAAGTACAGACAACCCCAGATCAAATTCCTTTTTTTTAATAACCGTGGTATTCGGGCCAACTTGTGCGCACTTCGACTAATTCCACGGGATACCTGCTACCTCCAACTAGCGAACCCAGATCTAGTTTTTAACAAGAACATGAACATGGTAATATTAAGTTTCCTTCCCACTTTATCTATTTAATGTTACTTGCTACTAATTCCCAAATCTATAGGCGATTTAGCTAGGGATAGAACGAAATAAAAATAAAAGATCCAGGAAAAATAGTTGAGATTTAAGCTAGTTATTAGTGTACTGCTAAGTGTTGAAATAAGAGAATTTCTAATTTGTCTTGAAAAGGAAAATCATCTATTATCAGAATGAAATAGACTTGAGTAGAATGAAATGGATATAGGATATTGATATATTCAAGCCCTACTAATTTGAGATTGAGACATAGTTGATTGAATTTTATGCAAAGAAACCAAGGAAGCAAACACAGGTTTCCCCAACCCACAGCTAGTCTATTTTCTTATCTCTAACTAGGTAAGTAAGGACAAACTGAACTAGCATGCTTTACTAGTATGACAATATCACTCGCAGAAATATTACTAAACGAAAAAAAAAAGTTACCTGTTGTAGAATAATAAGAAGAACTTATGCCGCAATCAACAAAGTTGAGTTCGACTACATATATCCTCTATAACCAACAATAACAACAAGTTAACAACAACTATATCTCACTCCTAAAATAATTGCAGTCAGTTATGAGAACTTCCTATATCTCCTCCTATCTTTCTCACACTTGTGACAACTCCTTTATGCTTATCCTTTACGGAATGTACATCTGGTAAGAATTCCTAATTTCTCCAACACTCACCAACGCACCAGCAACAGACTTTTCCTGACACTTTATTGTATTGATATTACTTTATTGTATGAGTAGGTAGTCTACCTTGACGCAAGCGCCCGTAGATGATTCCACAGCTAGAACCCGTGACCTATAGGTCTTCCAAGGCTCCCGTCTTATTGTATGTCGTTCTAGGTCAACAAAAATATCACGTGAAGCAGAGGAAGAATGATCTCTTTCTTCTTATCCTTACAAATATTCATCAATCTTTTTAGGAAAAAATAGGACATGTTAAAGATCGATCGAACATAAATCCAAATTGGTTCTCACACACCCTTGTAATGTCCCTAAGTCTATGTTCCATTGCTCTCTCCAAAAGTTCGATAGTATGACACATAAGTTGAATTCTCTATAGCCATTCCACTTTATTGGGTCCTAAATCATTCCAATACTACTTTGTTTATAAATAATTTTCTTTTTATTAGGAGTTGCCTAGATTTTGAGATTCTTTAAATCTCACACTTATTACTACAATATCAATAAGCACAATATCGATAAGTCTTTCAGCATATCAAAGAAACTCATGGTAAACACCGTAACTAAGGTCAAAATGACACCCATAAGTAACCTCTCGTCCCAACCAGTCTATATTTATTACCTACATGAATCCCCTTTCTTTCACTAGTGCTCTGTCCTAAGCTAAAAATTTGACATCAGTTCAGGTCGCCCTACACAACATTTCCACCTAGTCACTGTTTAGCAATGCCAATCATCATAATATCACACCTATAAACCAGTGCCCATGAGGTCTACTATAACATTGTCAAATCATATCAGGCAATCTTCTCCTATTACACCCTCCATGTGTACTACTTGCACCATCACAAATGGATCGTTTTGATCTTGTCAAATATTTCAAAATTACACATCCACCTTGCATGTTGCGACACTCATGTTCTAGATATTTTAGCCTTCGAGGCCTAATATTCACTTTTGGTCTAACATTGTTGGTCTCACCAATGTTCTATGGAACTTGTCTTTTACTTAGTGAGGTATCTTTTTATTGCATAGTACCTCTCGTATCATTCATCCGTTCTATCAATTCTATTTTAATTGCATGTGTTCCATTTTCATTTATTACATGATTCTCCTGAAGTTTGTGCCTAAATATATGAATACTATAATCAAGCGAAGTCTAGGCTCCATGATATGAGAGCAAGGCTAAGCAAACACTTAGGTTCAACAAGCAGTGGAAGCATCATAGCAAGAGAATAAATTTCGCTCAGTCAACCAAGAACTTCATTGTATTTCTGTATGTACAAAGTGTAAATCTAATGAAACCAATAAAGACCGCCCCTTTACTGTTCAAACAACCTAACCCTTGAGGTCAACCACACCTCTTCTCCTCTTAAATCAACATTTTAGAAGAAGAACTGACTTTCTAAGTGAATTTTTAACGATGCATTGATGTAGAACAAGCTAGAGCAACTCATATCAAATGTGAGATACACAAATTAGATCAGAAGCTAGATTTCACAAGTCAGAGCAAACAAGAAGAAGAAACCACCAAAATGCAGTTTGAATTAGCGAAATGAAGTAGGAAATTGAACAGATCAAACATTAGAAACATGAAATAGGAAACATCGTTGCAACTAAGCTTACCAGAGGGAGAGGCGAGAGGAGCTGAGCGAGAATATTGATTACAACCGATGCAGAGCTGAGATTCGATGCCGAAAGCCCTCTTTCTGTTGTCTTTTTATCTTTTCCTCTTTGTTCTTTTTTTTTAAAAAACTTTTTGTTCAGCTGATAGATTCAGATGAAGATGCTTATGCACTGTCCAATCTCAAAATTGAGATCTAAACGCTGTCGTTCGTCATTACAGGAGGATTAAAAGGCGTCGTTTGGGGATTGACTCGTTGCAGGCCGGCAACAACCCGGATCAGGTACCAGGCATCAACAATCATGTTCGAATTTGAGCTGCGTCAATCGCAAGATTTATACGAGAATTACAAAATGGTCCTTCAAGTAAATTGTTTGCGACAGTTGACCCACTTAACTATATTAAAATATTCGGTATACCCTTGTTACTTCTTTTTCATTTTTAAGATCAAGTGACTGGCTCTTTAGTCTTGACTACTGAAATTCCAATGTGGATGTTTTACTTCTTTTTTCATTTTATGATCAATTAACTGGCTCTTGTCCACAAGTTATTCTCATTTGTCCCTTTTATTGTGTTTTGCCCCTTGATAAAATGAAAGTACTCGTTTAAATGATATAATTGTTTTCATGGGTATCAGTTGACTGAAAACATTATTAGATTCATTGGATTCACGTAATACTAATATATTAAGATAATGTCTTACTTGAGCAACAATAGAATTGCTTTCATTATTGTTGATTTGAGTTGTATATTCGATTTCTCTTCCTTTCAATTTATATGAATCTATTTGACTAGGAACAACATTTAAGAAAAAAAAAATTCTTTTGAACTTGTAATATAAAATGAAGAAAAACCAACCCAAATAACCGTTCACCTAATCGCTTAAACTAAATATATATAGCCGGTGGAATTATACTATATGTACAATTTATGTATTATATATGTATAATTATGTATAATCAACATATAACTTATGTAATGGCTAGAAAAAGTAAACAATGAATATATATATACGACCATTTATTGAAAGATCTCTAAAATGAAATACATATAATTTGTGTGGCTATAAATCATTGCATAAATAAAATATTTTCAAATATAAAAAATTATTATTATTATTATTGGCATGAACTAAAATTAAAATAAGTTAAGATAAATTGAACCAGATGGAGCAGACATATTTTTTTTCAAAAATAATTATATGATATTAGTACTCTTATAAGAAATATGCACATGCAATCGCAACTCACATAATGACAAGGGTGTAACCCTGTAAGTATTAGAAAATATTGTAAATATCTTTTGTGTATCTTTTCATTATTGGTAGAATATTTTCCTTCATTATTGTACAATCCTATAGTTGGTAGGTTTTGATTCCTCTGTACTCTATATATACTTTGGTGAGCAATACAAGAAACTTACTTCTCCAAAACTCTCTACATGGTATCAGAGCAGTGGCTTATCGCAAAACAAACCCTAAATACATACTACCCGCCGCCGCCGTAGCTCCTCTCATTGGAGCCCGTCGCCGCCGCCGCTGCACTAATCGGCAGCCCTCTTTTTCTCGACGTCGTTCAGCGCCTCCTCTCCTTGCCTCGCGCTCATGGCCGCCACGACGTCAACCGCGCCTCTCCAGCTGATTGCCATAAATGCATCGGCTCAAGTCCCACTCAAATTGGACTCCACTAATTGCCTAGCGTGGAAATTTCAATTTCGAACCCTCCTTACGGGTTACGATCTCCTCGGCTTCTTGGACGGATCGCAGCCATGCCCACCGGCCACTATCGTCGACAACGACGTGACTTCCCCCAATCCAGCATATCCTTACTCGATTCGCCAGGACAACCTTATTCTCAGTGCCATCATCTCGTCGATCACACCGACGATCATCTCCTTCATTGCCGCTACGGAAACCTCTAAAGAGGCCTGGGACATCCTCGCGTGCACACCGCTTCTCGTGGTCGTATCATGGCTCTCAAACATCAGCTCCACAATCCGGTAAAAGGTTCTAAATCTATTACTGACTTTATGCACGGTATTCGCGTGATTGGGATGAATTATCTCTCCTGGGTGTTACCGTTGATTCTGAGGATCTTGTCATAAAGGTTCTAAAAGTTCTTGATGACCCGTATATGAAACTCTCTCATGCCATCCAAGCCCGTGAGTCTCCCATCTCTTTTGCTGAATTACATGACAAGCTGTTAAGCATGGAGGCTCAGATTACGGCTCGTGTGCCGGCCACCTCCGTCACATCCGACTCGGCTCCGTCTGCTGCCTTCGTCGCCGGACAGCAGCCAGTCCGTCACCGATTCGGTAGCCGCGGGCAGGGCCGCATCAGCCGCGGGTCAGTCTCCGGTCGCGGTGGTTACTCCAGCAATGGTCAATCTCGCGGGTACAATGGGAAGTGCCAACTCTGCAGTGAATTTGGCCACTCCGAGCGGTGCTGCCCATCCTATCCCGTCTCCGGCGCCAACCAGCCCCCTTACGGTGGACCATTGCCGCGGCCAGCTTATGCTTCGCCGCCCTATCTAGCTGCTCACACAGTCCATCACTCTCCGACGCTTCCCTCTGCATCCGATTGGATCCTGGACTCTGGTGCCTCTCATCACATAACCTCTGATCTTGCCAACATGTCTCTTCACACTCCTTACACTGGCTTCGACAATGTGGTTATTGGTAACGGTGAAGGTTTGACAATTACTCATACTGGACAACTTAACAGTCATTCCTGTCTTTTATTACCTGGGGCTCTCTGTGTTCCACATATGCGTAAAAATTTGATCTCTGTTGCCCAATTATGTCGTCACAATAATGTTAACGTTGTTCTTTCTGATACTGATTTTCAGGTGAAGGATCGTCGCACGTGGGCAACGCTCGTTCGCGGCCCACTTAGGGGCAACACCTACTACTGGCCGGCGGCTCCCAGTCTCCCATCAGCCCTCACGGCACAAAGCTCTCTGCGTCATTGTGGCAGTCTCGGTTTGGTCACCCGTCAGCTAAAACCCTGCGTCATTTAGTATCGTCTAGCAGTATAACGTCCAGTAATGTGTCTGATCTTGCCTGTGTATCTTGCAAACTTCATAAGTGTCATAAGTTACCTTTTTCTGAGTCAAGTCTGTCTTCTACTGCTCCCCTTGAGCTTATTTTCTCCGATGTATGGACCTCTCCGATTATTTCTAATGAAGGGTTTAAATATTATGTCATCTTTGTTGATCATTTCTCTAAGTATGTTTGGTTTTTTCCTTTACGCCGTAATTCTGATGTCTCACAAACCTTCCCCATTTTTTAATCCATTGTAGAGAAATATTTCTCTGCTAAAATCATTAGTCTGTACACTGACAATGGGGGTGAATTTCTCGCTTTACGCTCTTTTCTTGCCTCTCATGGCATCTCTCATCTTACGTCACCTCCTCATACTCCTCAGCACAATGGCTATGCTGAACGCCGTCACCGTCATATTGTCGATACTGGTCTCACTCTCCTTCATCATGCCTCCATACCTCTCATTTACTGGCCTTATGCCTTTGCTACAACAGTCTACCTCATTAATCGTCTCCCCAAGACAAATCTCTCGAGGCGCTCATCCTTTGAGTCTCTCTTCCAGAAACGCCCCAGCCTTGCCAAATTACGTGTCTTCGGCTGTCAATGCTTCCCTTGGCTTCGGCCCTACACCTCACACAAAATGGAATCAGATCTCGTGCCTGTGTCCTCTTCGGCTACTCTACTATTCAAAGCGCCTATCTCTGCTTTGATCCCTCAACGTCAAAAATCTTCGCCTCATGTCATGTCACCTTCCATGAAGATGTCTTCCCGTTCTTCAAAATGTCTAACCCCGAGTCTCCCCTTGTACCCATTCCGGTCTCCCTAGAAGTCCTTCCATTGCTGCCACCAGTACCTGCCGTTGCTCCCACCAGTGATCCTTCACCGGACGCACTCCCGGTGCCACCGCCCGCGCCACCAGCGCCCCTTCCGGCACCGCCAGCGGCCCCTGCCTCCGCTACACCCATTATGCCGCCACCTGCATCCTCTCAGGGTGGTCATCATATGCAGACACGCAGCAAAAATAACATCTTTATGCCCAACAAGAAGTTTGGTATGTCTGCTGTCACCTCTCCTGCTGTTACTGAACCTCAAACCCTGTCCAGTGCTATGTCTGATGAGCGCTGGCGCGATGCTATGTCATCAGAGTTTGATGCTCTGCTACGGAATGGCACTTGGGATCTTGTCCAGCCTGATTCCTCGCAGAATGTTGTGGGTTGCAAGTGGGTTTATCGCATCAAACGCAAGCCTGACGGCACTGTGGATAAGTTCAAAGCCCGGCTTATTGCAAAGGGCTTTCATTAGCGTCCAGGTGTGGATTTCCAGGAGACTTTCAGTCCGGTTGTTAAGCCGGCAACTATGCGTTTGGTTCTCAGTATAGCTGTATCCAAGGGCTGGCCTCTTCGTCAAATGGATGTGAACAATGCCTTTCTCCACGGGAGGCTTACAAAGGATGTTTATATGGCACAACCACCGGGCTTTGTTGACAAAGCCTATCAATCTTATGTCTGTAAGTTACAGAAAGCTATTTATGGTCTTAAACAGGCACCCGGGCATGGTACAGTGTGCTCCGCCAAAGCCTTCTGACCATGGGTTTCGTCAACACTACCTCTGACACTTCGCTCTTCGTCTTTCAGCACTCTGGTATTACGGCCTATTTTTTAGTGTATGTTGATGATCTCATATTGACTGGTAATGATTCTGCTTTCTTGAACCGTGTGATTGACTCTCTTGGTCTCAGTTTTCTCTTAAAGACATGGGTGATCTAAGCTACTTTCTTGGTGTTGAAGTTCTGCGCAGCTCCAAGGAGTGTTTTCTTTCTCAGCATAAATATGTTGTTGATCTTTTGGCTCATCATAATATTCTGGAGTCAAATCCTGTTCAGACGCCAACAACGGCATCAACTCGCCTTCATCTGGCCGACGTCTCGGCCCCTGCCGACGCATCCGTCTATCGACAGGCCCTTGGTGGCCTCCAGTATCTCTCCTTCACTCGTCCTGATATCTCTTTTGCTGTGAATAAACTCTCACAGTTCATGCATGCTCCTACTGTCACTCATTGGGGTGCAGTTAAGCGCCTATTCCGGTATCTGAATGGGACGCGTGGCCTTGGCGTCTGGCTGCGTCCTTCAACTGCTATACCTCTGCATTGTTTCTCTGATGCTGATTGGGGTGGAAACTGTGATGACCGCTCCTCAACTGGTGCCTATGTTTTTTTTCTAGGGCCAAATCCTATTACATGGAGCTCCAAAAAGCAGCGTTCCGTTGCACGATCATCTACTGAGGCTGAGTATCGTGCCATTGCTTTTGCTGCCGCTGAAGTACGTTGGCTTCATTCCCTGCTGCGCGAGCTTCATGTCCCTCTTCCGGCTGCTCTTGTCATTTACAGTGACAACATTGGCGCCACTTATCTCTGTGCCAACCCTGTGTTTCATTCTCGCATGAAACACATCTCCATTGATTATCACTTTGTTCGTCAATTGGTCCAGAATGGGTCCCTTCGTGTTGCTCACGTATGCTCTGCTGATCAGCTTACTGATGCTCTCACCAAGCACTTATCTCGTCCTCGGCTTCTTCTGCTGATGTCCAAGATTGGCGTGTCCTCCGGCCCTCCATCTTGAGGGAGCGTATTAGGAAATATTGTAAATATCTTTTGTGTATCTTTTTATTGTTGGTAGAATATTTTCCTTCATTATTGTACAATCCTATATTTGGTAGGTTTTGATGCCTCTGTAATCTATATATACTTTGGTGAGCAATACAAGAAACTTACTTCTCCAAAACTCTCTACAGTAACATCATGAATTTACCCATTACAAGAGTAAAACATTACAGAGACGTGTCGTTAAGAGAAATCTGTTGCAAAAATAAAATAAAAATAAGAGCAATATGTTGCCATTCACTTTAAAAGAACTGGAATAGGCCCTCAACATCTTCACTCTCCGCACATCTTGTGTTGCATCATAGACACCTTGTTACTATTTGATTAGGTTCTTTTATTAACTATTCAGATAAGAAATTTTAAGTGAATAAAAGGATCAAAGTTAAATTTAATAGAATCAGTTAATTACAAAATTATTTAGCCATAAAACGATACTATTGAATTTATTCGTAGTTTATAGATAAGTAAATGAATTTGATAAATAAATTAGGCAAAAATGTAAGACTAGCCTTAAAACTGAGATAAAACAAGAAATGTCTTGGTCCCGGGAGCAGAGCTTCCGGAGACAGTAAGAACAATGTAAATAAGCAAGAAAGTAAAATGTTAGTGAGTTTTGAACAAAGTATAGTGTATACTTGTCAGAAGATCCATGTCCTTACAATGTTGGTAGAGTTCACTATGTATAGTTGCACCTAAGGAATAAGATCCTAGGATCAAACCATTTTAAATAATAATTATGAGAGTCATTGAACAATGTGTAATGGTAGGCAGTGAATGTCATATTCTATATAATGAATTATGCTCTTAATGCTATAAAATGTTTTTCATTGAAGGCTACTGGTTGGTAGGCATTTATTTCTCCTTTATGAATATCATTCTCTCCGGTAAGAAATGAGATTGTTGCTTTCGATCCTCACTACCTTTTATCTTCGACTCCATATGTCGATTCTCACATGATTTTAATATGAATATATTTTATCGTATACAGATAGTCCCCCTACTCTACGGTGGCATAAATTTTTGTCACCGGAAAGTTGGTAGAGATACCCTTTTTTGGTGGGAAATTCTTTGATCCCCTCTCAAAAGTTTTTAACTGTTGATTAGATGCACGTCTCTTCTTATTTGATGTCTCGAACACGCGTCATCCCACGATTCAACACTACTTTTACCGGTTATCGAGGCAATTATGGTCACGATTTTAGCCGCCTATTTCTTTACTTATACGCATCAAACTTCTTCATTTACGCTTTCATAATTTTCAAACTTTCTCAAACTCTCTGTCACGATCCAAACCCGGCTCTAGTCATAATGACGCCTCTCGTGAAGACAAGGCCGGCCAACCAACTCAAATTTGACTTTTCAAAAATAGTTAAACCTGAATATGCAGTCTAAATATAATTTATAATAATAATTAGCGGAAGTACAATCCAAACACAACCCAAACTGGGGTGTCACAAGTCACAAGCATCTAGAAGAGCCTAAATACAACTACAAGGCCAGTAATATACAAAAATGAGTTTAGAATCAAAAGGAAGAAATTCGGTGCCGCGAACGCTGGCGGTCACCTTGCTCAGCTACGACAGCAAAATCTCCAATCAGCTCAAAACCCGGTACCGGGTGAATAAATACTTGCGTCTGCACACGAGGTGCAGGGGTGAAGTGAGTACTCAAACTCAATGAGTAATAAAAGTAAATAGCAATTGAGCAGTAAGAAATCACGTACAACAGATCATCATGCTGTATAAAAGCAGAAAAAAAAACCTTTTTGAGAAAAACAATGAAGCTATAAATCTTTGGAGAAACGTTTTAGCTCAGTTTAAAGACTCTTTTAAAAATGTCTTTTTCAACAGTTACTCAATTAAATGCAGTAGCAATAGTGCACATATGCACAGAAATACGCCCCTTGGGCCCAACACTCAGTGATCAGATAATACCATAACAACAGGTAAATATTTCAAGAAATAGCACAAACAAGAGATAATGGACAAATACTAAAGCTGGCATAACAGATAAAGAACAAATGCATGAGTACAATGCTATGCATATCACAGTACACTCTGGTACGCACTGCGGCGTGCAGCCCAAGCCATTCATTTATTTATAGTGGACGACGCTCACTGGGGATGTGTACAGACTCCGGAGGGGTTCATACAGCTCAAGCACAATATTAAGCCATCTCGTGGCATCAACCAGGCTCTCGGCTTCAATATCAATACAATCAACCAAGCTCTCGGCCTCAATCTCAATATAAAACTGCTGCGATGCGCAGCCCGATCCACGCTCAGTCCAGAAATCATCATAAGCCTCTTGGGCATTTGTAAAACAGTAGTTCTCAGACCAAAATATCATTTAGAAATATCATTTAAGTTTTCAAATCTTAGAAAAATGGTTGAGTTTGCAAAATATTATTTTAAAACCTTGGGCTGAGATCAAATAATGTGCAAAATAATACGAAAATAGTGAAGTCAATCCCTGAAGGATTCAAATAATTGGCACGAAGCCCAAATGTAACAATTAAACCCAAGCAAGGATGATTCTGAGTTTAGTTCTAGTAGAAAACGCGGAAAAAACATCACTCGGGACAGACCAAGTCACAATCCCTAATAGTAAATGACCCAGTAATCGTCATTGAGTGCGTGCCTCACCTCAATATAGCACTCAATGTGCAATCCGGGGTTTTATACCCTCAAGATATCATTTACAATCATTACTTACCTCGAACCAACAAAATCTCTAGCTCGCGACGCCTTTGCCCCTCAAATCGGCCTCCACGCGCATCGAATCTAACCAAAACTACAACGAATACGTCACAATATGCTAAGGAAACAAACCCCAATCGAAAATAATCAATAACGGGCATAAATCCCGAAATTGCCAAAATTCGATCCCTGGGCCCACTTCTCGAAACTCAATTTTTTTTACATAATTAGATTCCTCGTCTCCCCACGAGTTTATACATATCAAGAATACCAAAATCGGAGTTCAAATGACCCTCAAATTCTCAATTTAAAATCTCAAAATCCAAAGCCCTAGTTTTTTCATCTTAACTGAATTCTATGGAGTTCTAGGTAAATTTCACAATATACTCGTGTTTTTAAGTTCAAAAATCTTACCTCCAATCAATCCCAGTCGAATCCCTCTTCAGTTCCGTCCAAAAGCTCCCAAGGATGTTCAAAAATGGTGGAAACTACCCTTAGCTCGCGGATGAAATGTTATTTGAAAACCCTTCTGCCCAGGCCTATTTCAGCTGCATTTGCGGTTACCGCTTATGCGGAAACTCCTCTGCTTTTGCGGTCAAGTTCCGCTTCTGCGGAAGCCGCATCTGCGGAATTTATCCGCATCTGCGAAACTCCTCCAAATGGCTAAGAGTCTCACCTGCGACCCCTTCTTCCCATCTGCAGAAGCGCATATGTTGTCCCTTTTCCGCAGATGTGGAAATACCAGATACCAGCAAACCAGAAATTCCACAACTCCAAAATTCATCTCGATGGTCATCCAAAATCACCCCGAGGACTCCGAGACCTCAACCAAAAGCACAGATATGATCCAATACCTTATTCAAACTTGCTCGAACCATCAAAACACCACTGTTAACATAAAATCATCAAATTACATCAAATTCAAGCCTAGGTTCATCCAAATTTTCGAAACTCGCATTCGATCAAAGACCCAGCCAAAACACTTTCGAATCAACTGAAATTTTACATACACGTCCCAAATCACATAACGAAGCTACAGAAACTCTCGAAATTCCCTTCCGACCCTCGGATCAAACTCTATCTATCAACCAGAAATCGCCAAAATACTAGTTTCATCAATTCAAGTCAAATTCCACACCGGAACTCCAAAACCAATTCCGATTGCGCTCTTAAGTCATAAATCATCCGACGAAGCTGACCAAATCATAAAAACTCCGATACAAGCTCGTATACACACAAGTCAACTCTTGGTCAAACACTTCAAATTCAAAGCTTCCAACTGAGACTATTCTTTCAAATTCATTATGATTGTCTTGACAACCAAAACCAACAATCCATATCAGCCATAATGCATAACACGGGGCAAGTCATGCCCGAGAATTGGAGATCAAAGTGCAAAAGCTCAAAATGATCGGCTGGGTCGTTACATCCACCCCTTAAACACACATTCGTCCTCGAATGTACTCGGAGTTGTTTTAAAATCCAGCCAATAGTTGAATAACCTTACCAAGCAGGGGTGATCCCACGTCACCATATATCGCATAGGTCCGATAACAAAACATAGCTGAAATTTCAAATCCATCTAGTCCATAAGTCATAGAACCACATTACACTACCGAAATCATCCACAAGATTGAAACTTCAACTCTATACTCTGAATAAGCCAGAATCAGCTATAATAACCCATACTTGTTACCTCGGTGCCATTACATGATAAACCACATAACTCTCATGCTTGTAGCAATAACTTCTATTCACAACAGTTGTACGCAACATCCAAATACTGGTAGAGAGACTTTTGCCGACTAAAGTCTCATTCCAATACTTTCATATATTGCTAACGATAACTGAAATACGCCATAAACCGCAACCATTTCTTAGATCAACCATTCATGAAGCCACTTCTCCTCTGACAATTACCATAGCAAATTTTGAACCGAACCTCCATATTCACCCTATGAAACATACTGAAATCGAATCCGTTTGTATTCACTAATGATCCCAATGATCTGTTCTTACCAAACACACCATCCTGGTGACATGACACATCCATACGGTCCTAAGCCACAACTTGCATAACTACGTGCACCAATAAGCAACAGTCGAAACATACTCAATCATGAAAATGACTCGATTGAAGAGTTGTACCTCAAGCTCACCGAAACCCCACAACAGAAGGTTGAAAACCCGTCTCACATCATATAATAGAACACACGAACC
Source organism: Nicotiana benthamiana (assembly GCA_034376525.1). NCBI lineage: Eukaryota > Viridiplantae > Streptophyta > Magnoliopsida > Solanales > Solanaceae > Nicotiana > Nicotiana benthamiana. The sequence goes on along the minus strand of CM067341.1, from coordinate 138,621,639 downwards.
TAACCCGTAAGGTCATACCTCCACATATCTGAACACTGCTCCAAATGAAACACTTCAAGTTATTATGCTCGAAATCGACAACCACGCACAATTGATTTTTGAAACCCAGGCAAATCATCATACCCACGATGAAGCAAATAACATACACCACATAACCCTGAGAGGGTATAACCGATGCGCCATTCATCGAGCAACACCCAATTACTCTTCCCGCTCGACTTCCACTATGAACCCCAATAGAACTGCACCATACGTGCTTATAACCAACCATCATATCATCTCGCAACACAAAAAGAAACTCGTAGACCCCTACGATCACTAAAAAGCTCATTAATGGTCGAATAAACCTATCCCTCAACAATGCAATTCAGAGCCAACTGAGCCGACTCAAACTAGAACACGGATCCACATTGGCCTACCAACGAACTCTTTATTAAGGAAATCCTGAAGTTGTTCTCATAACTCTTCAACTTTGCTGGTGCCCTAAGATACTATGCTCGGCACCAAATCAAAACCGAAATCGACAACTTCGCCCGGCGACATGCCCGAACACAAGAAACACATTCGAAATGTCCCTCAACACCAGAAATGAATCAATGATAACAACTTTTGCACTGACATCCATCACGAAGCCCGATTAAGAAAGCAATCCTTCCCAGCGGTCCGCTGGTTATTCTAAACATAAACCACTCTACTAGAACATACACTGACGCACCTCGCCCCCCACCCTGTGGAATTTTCGACATAGCCCATAGCGCAATAATTCAAAATAACCCAACATTGAGAAAACCAGTCTAAATTTCAACATCACATCCAACATCTAACATACCAGCAAATTGAGATCCACTCAAGCCTCAAAATCCCGATAATCGCTAAACGATGCCGATACACACGATCCACAACCACCACATAGCCTGCACATGAGAACTCCCAGTCTCCAACCCCATATAGTACACGAATCTCCATACATGATCCAAATTTCACCGTCTGAAAGCATACCACACCTTAATACCCAATAATTCCATGATAGATACTCTAATATTTCCCTGTGCCACCAAGCCAACCTGAATATCACTAGTCGATCTAACAAGAAAGTGCTGCGATACCACCGAAGTGCCATCCATTTAACCACATTACCCTTTTTGTCAAATATATACTCTCGTCAAATCACTTTTAAATAGGAGTGCCATTTTCCTTAATTATCTGAGGCTACCCACTACCTAAGTGTTTTATGAACTTTCTTTCTGAACTGAACTGCAACCAAACACACACAAGTCTCGGTCCTCCATAACATACAACATATAATCTACCATCCGAGGATGCATGAAAACTTTACCTCCCTTCTGAGTCATAGACATCTATGCACTCAACTAGTCAAGAGCTTTCCATTGGTCCCATCTTAGAAAAAAAACCACGATACATCCCATGCTGCACATGGCCATAGAAGATATACATCTCCAAACCAATATAAAACCCAACAAGAACTCTTCTAGTTCCATTTGTACCAACTAAACTGCCAGGACTGAGTCCTTCTAACTAGACCAGACTAAGCAAGCCATCGAAACACAAGAGCATTGTTGCAACATAGTTGCACGAACTCATTACCTCTAACACACATAAAGAATTAATCACATCCTTACCATGCCGATCCAATCTACTATCAAGCTACTTCAACTATCTAAATTTCTTCCGATTCGTCTTCAACTTGATATTTCCTCTTATTATTACACCGAAATTCTGCAACCCATGCTTACCATATGAGACTCAAGTCTAAAATCATACTGTCTAAGACCTATAAGTCGTTGAATACTACCTCAACTATTCTCTGAAGAACTTCATGTGAATTTAACTCTATTACCTTTACTTTCCTGACACTAACATTTAGAATCGCAAAATTAACATAGAAATGCTACAAATCTGGACCTCTTCCAATGAAAACATTGTTTCTAACCACATACTCAACTTTAAGATTCCCAATTTCTCTTTGTAGAACCTTGAACACATTAGAACTATTCCAGAGAGTCATTCACTTTTATTCAAATTGTAGTTTACCTAACCCAACGAACAGGACCACCCATGCCTCATTAGCAGTCCGACACCACAGAATGAAATCCTCATCCCAATACCACCAATCAGCTTCCTGCTTTATGCGCCGAGCATTCTTTACCAATAGCACTCTAGACATTCCGTGATTCTCGTACCCTATGAAGCATAATATATAACCTTTGGCAAAATTTTGCTTTACTCTAGCCATAGCTAATTCGCTCGCATACCCCCAAACTGGAACCAACATAGCACCTATCATGCAATCAGCTGCTCACAACAGAATCCCCCAATGGGCTCGAAGCCATTAGATCAAAATACACTCAATAACTCATAACACTTTTACTCTATTGATGCCATCATAACATAGTGATATAATACTCGAATCATTTATAAGTTTGTGGAAACACGGATCATCCAAAACTGTGAACCTTCTACGAATCTCGCATTCATTCCCGCAATAGTTAAACCCATTCTCTTAAGCGACCCGAAATTCAAAATTCAGCACGTACTCTTCAATTACACATGAGATCTTATAACATACACATAAGGATCACGCCATTTCAGAACACTTCGCAGGAGATAACCCACCTGTTTCGCCTCAATATAACATTTTTGTATACCTTTCACCGACATACATATTACACAGTCACGTAGTCTTACTGAGTCTGAACTCAAATCGCAACATGAAATCTACCTCACTCCCAACTAGGAGACTTGAAAAGATTCTTCACACGCCCATAACTCGGGCTACATATCCAATCACAATGGCAATCATACACTTAATAGTCCACCTATCATATAGCAAATCTTCGTCGACTCTTCCACGTCATATAGAAACATCACGCATTGCTAATATACTCCTCACAAAGCTATCGAGTCATCATTCCCACCAATAGGGACAATATCGAACATATAAGTTCAAAATACTTGCTCACACAATCAGCACCTCGGTGCTCAAGCCGTAAGCAAAGATCCGGCCTCAAGTCCTTCAGACTGACCCAACATCAACTCATAAATCACGTCTCGCCCCTCGATCGGGGAATTCTAATCCATCAATGCACATCTGATACCGAGCGCTCATACGCACATGTGAACGCGTGGAAGGAATTTCAAAAGTTATTTTTTCAAGCTGAATCAAGGACGCACGATAAGATTTCAAGAATGTGAAGTTTTCCTATAGGATTTGCGGACTCTCGAGGATAAATACAGACGTCTCTGTATTAATCCACAAGACTCTACTAAACCTGCTCATAACTCGCGATACCTAGTAACCCAGGCTTTCATATCAACTTGTCACGACCCAAACCCCGCTCCGGTCGTGACGATGCCTCTCGTGAAGACAAGGCCAGCCAAGCAACTCAAATTTGCCTTTTCAAAAATAGTTATACCTGAATATGCAGTCCAAATATGATTTTATTATAATAATTAACGGAAGTACAACCCAAACACAGCCCATACTGGGGTGTCATAGGTCACGAGCATCTAAAAGAGCCTAAATACAACTACAAGGCCAATAATATACAAAAATGAGTTTAGAATAAAAAGGAAGAAATCCAGTGCCATGAACGTTGTCGGTCACCTTGCTCAGCTATGATAGCAAAATCTCCAATCAGCTCAAAACCCTCTACCGGGTGACCAAGTACATGCGTCTGCACACGAGGTGGAGGGAGTAAAGTGAGTACTCCAACTTAGTGAGAATAAAAGTAAATAGCAACCGAGCAGTAAGGAATCATGTATAACAGATCATCATGTTGTATAGAAGCAGAAAAAAAATCTTTCTGAGAAAAACATTGAAGCTATGAAATCTTTGAAAAATGCCTTTTTCGACAGTTACGCAATTGAATGCAGTAGAAATAGTGCAGATAAGCACAAAAATTCGCCCCTTGGGCCCAACACTCAGTGATCAGATAATACCAGAACAGCAGGTAAAGATTTCAAGAAATAGCATAAACAATAGATAATGGACAGATACTAAAGTAGGCATAACAGATAAAGAACAAATGCATGAGTGCAATGCTATGAAAACGACGGTACACTCTGGTATCCACTATGATATGCAGCCCTAGCCATCCATTTATTTATCATTGACGGCACTCGTTGGAGGTGTATACAGACTACGGAGGGGCTCCTATAACCGAAGCGCAATATTAAGCCATCTCGTGACATGAATCAGGCTCTCTGCCTCAATATCAATATAACCAACCAGGATCTCAGTCTCAATCTCAACATAAAAGTACTGCAACATGAAACCCGATCCATGCCCTGTCCAAAATCATTATAAGCCCCTTAGGCATTTGTAAAACAGCAGTTCTAAGCCCAAAATATTATCTAGAAATATCATTTAAGTTTTCAAATCGTAGAAAATTGATGAGTTTGCAGAACAATATTTTAAAATCTTGGACTGAGATCAAATAATATGCAAAATAATGCGAAAATAGTGAAGTCAATCCCTCAATCATTCAAATAATTGGCACAAAGTCCAAATGTAACAATTAAATCAAGTAAGGATGATTCTCAGTTTAGTTCTAGTAGAAAACACGATAAAAACATCACTTGGGACAGACCAAGTCACAATCCCCAATAGTAAATGATCCCGCGCTCGTCATTGAGCGCGTGCCTCATCTCAATATAGCACTACGATATGCAATCCGGGGTTTCAAACCTTGAGGATATTATTTACAATCATTACACACCTCGAACCGGCAAAATCTCTAGCTCGCGATGCCTTTGCCCCTCAAGTTGGCATCCACGCGCATCGAATCTAACCAAAACCACAACGAATACGTCACAATATGCTAAGGGAACAAAAATCAATCGAAAACAATCAATAACGGGCACAAATCCCGAAATTACTAAAATCTGAACCCTGATCCCAATTCTCAAAACTCATAAAGTTTTACATAATTAGATTCCTTGTCTCCCCATGAGTTTATACATATCAAGAATACCATCAGAGTTTAAATGACCCCTCAAATCCTCAATTTAAAATCTCAAAATCCCAAACCCTAGTTCTTTCATCTTAGCTAAATTCCATGAATTTCTAGGCCAATGTCACAATATGCTCGTGTTTATAAGTTCAAAAATCTTACCTCCAATCAATCCCAGTTGAATCCCTCTTCAGTTCCGTCCAAAAGCTCCCAATGATGTTCAAAAATGGTGGAAAATACCCTTAGCTCGCGGATGAAAGGTTATTTTAAAACCCTTCTGCCTAGGCCTATTTCCGATTCTAAGACTCACATACCGCATTTGCGGTTACCACTTATGCGGAAACTCCTCCTCTTCTGCGGATTCTTCAATATTTCTCCGGACTGCTTCTGCGGAAGCTGCATCTGCGAAACGCCTCCAAATGGCTAAGAGCCGCACCTGCGAACACTTGCGAATCAACTGAAATTTTACACACACGTCCCAAATCACATAACGAAGCTACAACAACTCTCAGAATTCCATTCCGACCCTCGGATCAAAATCTTATCTATCAACCGAAAATCGCCAAAATACTAGTTTTGCCAATTCAAGCCAAATTCCACACCGAACCTCCAAAACCAATTTCGATTGTGCTCCTAAGTCATAAATCATCCGACGAAGCTAGGCAAATCATAAAAACTCCAATCCTAGCTCGTATACACACAATTCAACTTTTGTTCAAACACTTCAAATTCAAAGTTTCCAACTAAGACTATTCTTTCAAATTCATTCTGATTGTTCTGAAAACCAAAACCAACGATTCACATCAGTATTAATGCATAACACGGGGCAAGTCATGCTCGAGAACTGGGGATCAAATTGCAAAATATCAAAACGACCGGATGGGTCATTATACCCTCTTTACTCAACTCATATTTGTTATCAACTTTCTCTAACCTTTTTTTAGAGAAAACCTATTCCTCCCGTCTCATAAAAATGGGTTCTTCTTCCAAAAATCCTAGTTTCTCAAAGAACAAAAGTAAAGCTGATGATGTTGCTCCCCCTAAGATGAGCACCATCATTACAAGGAGTATTGTCACAACCAAAGATTTTGAAGATAAGTACCATTCCGATAACACCCGCACATGGGATATTGGCGTATACCCTTCTTATATCCGCCCTTCTAGCAATCCTGCTGTGAAGGAAGACTACTATTGCCAATAATTGAACATCATTGCTCACGATTTGACGGAGCTGATAAATTTACCCAAGAAGGGTTTCACATATTTTTATATGTATCCCTTCACTTTGGGGCCATTTTCTTTGAGCGGGAGCTTGACTCCGTTATCGTAGAGTTCTACATCCGTTACCAGGTATGTTTGGCACAAGTAAGTCCTTCTGTATGGAGGATTGTTCTCGTGTTCGGCTTGCCTAGTGTCAAAATCCTATTTGGCTTGCCTATTAATTTAAACCCGTTAAATCAGGACAGTTTTAAATAACCAAAGCATCGTTTTAGAGTTGCAAAATTTTAATCGCCCTATAGGCTTGCCTAAATGCAGAACAGTGATGTCCTAAGAGCATGATATCTACGTTGGTACAGTAAAATAGTGAACAGTTTTAAACGGGCATTTGAGATCCTATAGGCATGCTTTCTTGCAGAAGTAAACTTAGGCAGTATTTGAAAACTCATTTAAAGAAGCGGACAGTTGATTAAACCAGTTCAAAAGGAACTAACATGGATTAAACTGTTTTGTTTAACTAAGTTGATTTTAAGCCTTTATAGGAGGATTTCTTATTTTAATTTCTATAGGCATGGTATCTAATTGTTAAGAGCTGATTTTCTAACTTATTGGCATGATTTCTAGTAAGAAGAATGTAAATACATGTTGTAACAGAAACCAAATTTAATCACTTTACATTCTATTGGCATGATATTTAATTATAAAACCATTTAGATCTTATAGAAATGATTTCTATTATTGAAGTCATTTATAATCCTATAGATATGATTTCTAATATTATGAAAGTAAAGCAAACATAGAAAGTGCATTAATACAATCATATAGGAACGACATCTACCAGAATTTCCCAACAGATATAACTACTCACCCCCTTTCACTAATCACCCCAATGTTGTTTACAAATAATTCTTACAGTCCATCTGAATAAATTACATAAACAAAGTAATGAAAAAGAAGAAGTTAACTATAGGGAGCCTGAAGTCGGCCCAAATGACTTCGCATGCCTCCAATAGCCTTAAATGCCAAAGTTCCATAGACAGTATCATGTCTAGGTGTGTCAAACAGTATTTCACTCAGGACTGTTATCATGGAAACATGATCAATTTCATGGAAACAGTGACACTAATCCCTAAGGGATCCAAATAGATGGCTCACAGCCTAATTATGCTCATAACAATCCAAGTAGGATGTTTACTAGCCGATTTCTAGGCAAATAACACAGTAAAGACATCGCTCGGACGGACTAAGCCATAGTCCCATCCACAAACGACCCCGCACTCACAGTAGAGTACGTATCTTTCCTCAATACAATTCCACAATGTGAGACACCGAGGTTTCAAAGCCTCATGTCACCATCTACATCTACTACCCACCTCGAAAAATACTAAAAATTACGAAGTTGGCAAAACCCGAGCCCTGGACCCACTTCTCAAAAAATTCTGAAATTTACATCATCGGATTCCTCGTCTCGCCATGAGTCTGTACATATAATTTTAATCAAAATCGGAGTTTGCTTGCCCCTCCGAAACTCACATTTAAACTCTCTTGAGTTTCAAGCCCTAACCTCCCTTTTTAGCCCTTAAACCTTTGAATTTCAGTGATTAATCAATGTTTTTACACCAAATAACATATTCCGAGGCTAATAGTTCATACTTGATGAAGCTCCTTTGATTTCTCCTAAAGATCACCCAAGAACAACCCTAGTCAAAGTCCCAAATATTTTCTCTTCTTTTCCAAGTTCGTGAACACTGTTCACTATAACACAGGCCCGTTTTCCGCTTCTGCGGCCCTTTTTCTGCACCTGCGGTACCGCTTACGCGAAAAAATTGACTGCTTATGCAGTCTCACTTAAAACCGTTGGGGCCGCTTTTGTGATCCAAACACCGCTTATGCGGTTTCCCCTCAAGCGCTTCTATGGTCTAAATTCCGCTTTTGCGAACCCGCTTATGCGTCCAACCTTTCGCTTATGCAGAGCTCCCCCAGGCCAGTGATGACCGCTTCTGCTGCTCCCCCTCCGCATCTGCCGAACCTTTAAGCGGCCCTTTTTCCGCAGATGTGGAAATACCAGAAGATAGAAAAACCTGACTGCAACAAAGGCTCTGAACTCCCGTTTAACCATCCGATATCACCCCGAGGCCCCCGGGACTTCAACCAAAAACCACAACACATCCAAAAACCTTATTCAAACTTGTTTCAATCCTCAAAAGACATCAAATAACGCTAAAACCAGTAAAACGCATCAGATTCAATCCTATTTTTCATCAAAACTTCCGAAATGCGCATGCAATAAAAACCCGACCAAACGACGTCCGAATGACCTGAAACTTTGCAAACCTACCCAAAATCACCTAATGAAGCTACTGCAACTCTCGGAATTCCACTCCGACCCTCGTATCAAAATCTCACCTATCAACCGGAATTCGCCAAAATTCAAACTTAGCCAATTCAAGCCTAATTCTACACAGGACCTCCAAAATCAATTATGATCGCACTCCTAAGTCACAAATCATCCCCCGAAGCTTACCAAATCATCAGAATTCACATCCAAACCCTATAACTAAATAGTCAACTTTTAGTTGACTTTTTCAAAAACAAGCTCCCATTTAAGAGACTAAGTGTCTTATTTCCAACTAAAACCAATCCAATTCTACCCGATCAACTCAAACACTGATATTGAAACATAGTGAAGCATAATATGAGGGAAACAGGGCGGTAACTCACGTGACGACGAGCCGGGTCATCACATCCTCCCGAACTAAAACAAATGCTCGTCTTCGAGCGGGTCAAGAAACATACCTTGAGTCTCAAATAAGTGAGGATATCTGCTCAGAATCTCCTGCTCGGTCTACCAAGTGGCCTCCTCCATGGGCCAACCTCTCCACTGCACCTTCACCGAAGCTATGTCTTTTGATCTTAACTTTCGAACCTGACGACTTAAAATAGCTACCGGCTCAACATTGTAGGTCAAGTCCTCATCTAACTAGATCGTACTGAAGTCTAACACATGTGATGGGTCCCCAACATACTTCCGGAACATAGAAACATGGAACACCGGGTGAACTCCTGAAAAGATGGGTGGCAAAGCAAGTGTATATGCTGTTAGAATATACGCTTAACGCTAGGGGGGGGTGAATAGTGTTTTAATAAAAATCAATGTAAATTTGCGGAATTAAAATTGCAGGAATAACGTAAGTGCAGTAATTAAAATAGTAAGGAGAGAACACACTGAATTTATCCTGGTTCACCACAACGTGTGGTTAGTCCAGTCCCCGAGAGACTCTCTCGAGTTTTACACTAACTTCGTTAAGCTTACGGGTGCCTAACAAACCGTTACACTTGCTCGTAGATATACACTCTACAAGACTTCAACCTGCTCGAGGATACCGCACCTCAAGACTTCAAACCAAGGAACTATCTTTCCTTCTTACAATAAGGGATTAGACTATCCCTTCAAGTGTGTACAAACACTTAGCACTCAAGACAAGACTCTCTTTATAGAGTAGATATGAGTAAAAATAATACGCTCAGGAACACAACAACTTATTCAAGAATTTGGTTCTCAAAAATTATGAAATAGATATGAAATGATGAGAGAAGAGTATGTAAGCTTTATGCAAGAATTATAATCAGTTGTTGTGTTTAAAAACATGAATTAAAGGTGTATTTATAGTGCTCAAAGTCACCAACACCGTTGCTTAATTGCTAATCACTAATTGCTGATTTTGTGCTTGCATAATCGATTATATGATCCGCATAATCGATTATCTGCAGATCGTTCAAAAATCATATGCGCATTTTAAGCAGAATAATCGATTATTCAAGTTGCATAATCGATTATCTGTTAACGTAAAAAAATCAGATGCAGATTCTGTGCAAGCATAGTCGATTATTGCCTTGTGTATAATCGAGTATATTTCAGCGTTTTAAAAATACTTTGGCAACGGTCAGTGAATAATCGATTATGCTATCTCGTATAATCGATTATTTTGTTGTTTTGAAAATCCGGTTTTACACTGTCTTAACATAATCGATTACAAGTGAGACATAATCGATTATATTGCTGTCTTGAAAAATTTCGGTTAACACTGTCTTAACATAATCGATTATAAGTAAGACATAATCGATTATATTGCTGTCTTGAAAATTTCGGTTAACACTGTCTTAACATAATCGATTATAAGAAATACATAATCGATTATTTATGTCCATATTTGAAAAACATGTTTGAAAATCATTTTGGCTAAAATAAAAATGTTTGAAAATCATTTTGGTTTAACTCAACGATGCATGAAAATGATTTTACGAGAGAAGCCAAGACTTGAATAAGTTGTCGGATCAAGATCACAATATAAAGTGACTCATTTATAACTTTGTTGTTATTCTTGATCTTGCTCTTTGTTCTCATGTTCTTGGACTTTGGCATATGTCAATGTTCCATGCGCGTCGGTTTGTCATTTATCAAAACCTACAGAAGTGAACACACGTTTAGTTTTAGCGACTTGAGAACGTGTTTCAACAATTTCCCCCTTTTTGATAATGGCAAACCAATATCGGGATATGCATAAGATAAGCATAAGTTCCCCCATAAGTATAAGTTCCCCCTCAATTTATGCCAATATGTATTAGTGTGCATAGCCCTTATTCTTCCCCCTTTTGACATTAGCAAAAATAATGAACATTCATTAAAATTATTAGACATACATGAGAAAGCAAGAAAAATAGACAGAATATAATTCAAACAATACATAATAAAAAAAAATATTATTCATTGTCATCATTAACATCCGACTCGGCATCCGGCACTCCATCCGGAAGAACAATTTGGGCATATGGATAGTTGACATGATCAAAGTACCCATGAAGCTCATAAGTCAAACGAGTGACGTTTTGATCAATACGAGTCACTGAGGTTGACAAAGAAGCAAGTTGGTCCGAAATGGTTTGAAGAGTAGGAGCTTGAGGACGACGTATTTGAGTAGGAGGAGGAGGATGTTCACCAATATTGGGAAATGAAGATTCTTGAATTTCCCAATGCTTTGTTGCCTTTTTGTGAGGACCGACGGAGGTGTCGATACCGGAGGCTTCGAAAATAGCCATTATGACAAAAGCATATGGGAGTGGCTTATCGTCCCCAATTGCATCATACATGTGAGTCATGACGAACTGGCACCAATTGATGCGAGCCCCGGTGATAATTGCGTGCAAGAGTTTTGAATCCTCATGAGAGAGAGTGGTATGATTGAATTTGCGGGGTTTGAGAACTCGGGTGATGAAATAAAATATTAGACGATATTCTGGGAGCATGTGCGTAATGGTTGGACGACGATTCTCCGGACAATCGCCAATACCAATTTGGTGGAAAAGAAGTTGTTCATCAAATAAAGCGCCTTCTTCTCTAGTGTAGAGAGAGATGTCTTCACCATTTCGTGGAAGGTTAGTGAGGAGTTGCAAGTTTTCCTCATTTACAAAAATTGGAACTCCATTGACGCTAGAGACAAGGTCACCATCTTCGGCCTTCTATAGATTTGAATAGAAGGCACGGATTAGAGCAGGGTGAATGTAAGGAGTTTGAAGATATAGAAAGTCAATGAGTTGGCTTTGTATAAGAATATTTTCTGTTGATGGGGGTGCGCTATTTCGAAGATATCGAGTAGTTGAGAAACGAGGTGGAAGGATTTCTCGATTCTCAAATTTTTCAATGAATCGAAGAAGTTCGGGTTGAGTATCAAAACGCAAATAAGAGCCGTCTTTATAGTGGAAAACGGGTGGAGGAGCGGGGGAAGAGGAGGCAATCTGTTTGCCGGAACGAGAGTGTTTAGAGTGCTTGCTTGCCATTAGTATGAAGAAATAGGAGATGTTTCAAAAGTTTGAAGGCTTTGGAAGATTGTTTGGAGCTAAAAGTGAGATTGAAGTAAAAAAGATTTGAAGGATGGATACCCTTATTTATGGGCTTGAAGATTTGAGGGCATTTATGGAGTAAAAGCTGTAGATTTGCCAAGCCAAACGTTCAAAAAACGGTAACAAAATTTTAAACACGGACCGTTGCTAATCGATTATGGAGGCTGAATAATCGATTATTGCCAATATTGAATTGTAGTCAGAGAAGAAATCGATTATGCGATAGGAGATAATCGATTATTTGAAGACTGAAGTATTATGAGGGTCCGGACTCGGGGAATAATCGATTTTGGTTAATATGATAATCGATTATTTCAGTCCAGTGATATGACGAACAGCCGAGACGATAAAAGATAATCGATTATGCAGTACTAAATAATCGATTATTATAAAACCTGTAACACTGAATCTCAACTTAATCGATTAGTAATATATGATAATCGATTATTGCCAAATTCCTGCAAACCGAGATGTCAGAAATAATCGATTGTTCTTAGTCAATAATCGATTATTTGTTACCAGTGCCCGAAAATTCCCCTTGTCTTTGGGGCGATACCTGCAAAAAAGAATTAGGCGCCTCCGACGCTCAAGTCAGTAATTATTTAAAGAAAATGCAATGCATGAATTAGATCATCGTGGAGTCAAGAATTCCGAGTTCACTACGAATGCGGAAAAAGGACTCTTTCTCTAAAGGCTTTGTGAAGATGTCGGCCAATTGATTTTTGGTTTCAACAAATTCAATTTCGACATCGCCCTTGAGAATGTGATCTCTTATAAAGTGATGTCTAATTTCTATGTGTTTCGTTCTTGAGTGAAGAATAGGATTCTTCGTCAAGCTTATGGCGCTAGTATTGTCACATCGAAGAGGAACATGATCAATACTAAGACCATAATCCGAGAGTTGTTGCTTCATCCAAAGGATTTGTGCACAACAACTCCCCGTGGCTATATATTCAGCCTCGATTATGGATAACGCAACACTAACTTGTTTCTTGCTAAACCAAGAAACTAAGGAGCTACCGAGCAAATGGCAAGTGCCACTAGTGCTCTTGCGGTCCAATTTGCAACCCGCAAAATCGGAATCGGAATAGCCAATAAGTTGGCATGAAGAACCTTTGGGATACCATAGTCCCACATTTATTGTTCCAACAAGATACTTCATAATCCGTTTTACCGCAGTTAAGTGTGACTCCTTCGGACATGATTGATATCGAGCGCATAAACACACGCTAAACATGATGTCCGGTCTACTAGCAGTAAGATAGAGAAGGGATCCGATCATACCTCGATATTTCTTTGTGTCTACTTCCTTACCTTTCTCATCTTTGTCAAGATGGTCGGATGTACTCATTGGAGTGGCCATTGCTTTGGCGTTGCTCATTTCAAAACGATTTAGCAACTCCTTGCAATATTTAGATTGGCAAATGAAAGTTCCCTCTTTCATTTGTTTCACTTGCAACCCCAAGAAGAAGTTTAGCTCACCCATCATTGACATTTCGAATTCGCTAGTCATTAAATTACAAAATTCCTCGCATAAAAAATCATTAGTAGCACCAAAAATAATATCATCGACATAAATTTGAACTAATAGAATGTCATTAATTTTATTTTTGATGAACAGTGTAGTGTCAAATTTCCCCCTTTCGAACTCATTGTCCAAAAGAAATTTGCTTAAGCGCTTGTACCAAGCCCGAGGAGCTTGTTTAAGTCCATATAGTGCTTTCTTAAGCTTGAAGACATGATCGGGAGATTTAAAGTCTTCAAAGCCCGGGGGTTGTTCAACGTACACTTCCTCTTGAATAAACCCATTGAGGAAGGCACTTTTGACATCCATTTGAAATAATTTGAAATTCATAGATGATGAAAAAGCAAGTAATAAACGAATGGCTTCTAGGCGTGCAACGGGTGCATAGGTTTCTTCATAATCAATTCCTTCTTCTTGATTATAACCCTTAGCAACTAGCCTAGCTTTGTTTCTAGTGATTATGCCATTTTCATCTAATTTATTTCGAAAAACCCATTTCGTACCAATTATGGTGTGATTATCGGGTCTTGGCACCAATTCCCAAACATCATTACGTTTGAATTGGTTAAGCTCCTCTTGCATTGCCAAGGTCCAATGCTCATCCCCAATTGCTTCGGAAATGGTTGAGGGTTCGATTTGAGAAACAAAAGCCATATGTCCTACAGTGTCTTTAAGAAGGTTTCGAGTACTTACCCCTTTCTCGATGTTGCCAATTACCTTGTCGAGAGTATGGTCTTTAGACGTCCTCCAAGCCTTAGGCATCATCGAATCTTCTTCTTGTGGTGGTACTTCTTCCGAAAGTTGTTCCATGACTTCATCTTGAACTTCCTTTGGATTCTCCTTTTGCACCTCGTCTTGAAGATTGATTTTGTTTAAAGCATCTGCAAGACCAACACAAGAATCCTTTCTCGTCAAGCGAGCATCATTTTCGGAAAGTACAACATGAGGAGATTCCTCAACAGTTTTGGTTCGATTATTGAAAACTCTATATGCTTTACTACGCGATGAATAACCAAGAAAAATTCCTTCATCAGATTTCGCGCCAAATTTTCCCAAGTTATCTTTTCCGTTGTTGTGAATAAAACATTTACAATCGAAGACTCTAAGATGAGAAAGATTTGGTTTCCTTCCCTTGTAGAGTTCTTAGGGAGTTTTTATGAGTATCGATCTTATGACAGCTCTGTTTAAAACATAGCATGCGGTACTCACGGCATCCGCCCAAAATTGTTTGGGAATCTTAGCCTCATCGAGCATGGTTCTCGCCATCTCTTCGAGACATTGATTTTTGCGTTCCACCACTCCATTTTGTTGTGGTGTACGTGGAGCCGAAAAGGTATGTTCAATACCGAGTTCGTCACAAAAATCCGCGAAGAGATTGTGATCGAACTCTCCCCCATGATCACTTCTTATGGAAGTGATGGTTGTGTTCTTTTCATTTTGAACACGTTTAAGAAAACTTTTAAAAGCTTGAAAGGCATCACTTTTATGAGCAAGAAATAACGTCCATGTGAATCTAGAGTAGTCATCAACAATTACAAAAGCATAAAGATTTCCACCGATACTTTCAACACGAGATGGTCCAAAAAGATCCATGTGAAGAAGTTGTAAAGGTCTAGTGGTTGAAACAACATTTTTGGATTTAAAAGAGGCTTTTGTTTATTTCCCTTTTTGACATGAGTCACAAATAGAATCTTTTTCAAATTTCATGTTTGGAAGACCAATTACTAAATCTTGTGAAACTAAATTATTTAAAAGATTTATATTTACATGAGCTACTCTACGATGCCATAACCACATGTCATCTTCTTTACTCATACGGCAATTTACAAAACTTGATGAAGAATTTTCAAGATCAACCGTATAGATATTATCCATTCTAATACCACGAGAATAACTTTAAAATCACTACGACGGATAACTAAGCATTCTTCGGAGTCAAACAATACAAGATTTCCCTTGTCACATAATTGACTTATGCTCAAAAGATTATGTTTAAGATCTTTAACTAGCAAAATATGCTTAATGGAGGAGGATTCGTCCTTACCGACTGATCCAATGCCGATAATCTTTCCTTTGTTATTGTCTCCAAAAATAACATTTCCTCCTTCCGTGGGTTTTAGTTGAAGGAATTTTGATGCATCCCCGGTCATATGTTTGGAGCATCCGCTATCAAGGTACCAAAGTACACTTGATCCCTTCAAACACACCTACAAAACAAATTAATGAGATTTTGGTACCCAAGCCATTTTGGTCCTTGTGTGTTAGGTGCAACATAGTGGTGTGATTGATCTGCAGTGAAATGTCTATGTCTAGTGAAGCATGCGGGAGCAATATGTCCAATTTTATTGCAACAATGACAAATGACATTCGAATTGTGCATTCTTCTAGGATGATAATAATTTGGGGGTCTAAATTTATTCACTCTATTTTTAGGAATATATTTTTGATGTAGTTTTCGAAAATCTTGTCTAGGTGGTCTATACATGCCAATATTTCTTCTAGCATTCACTCTATTTTTAGGAATATAGTTTTGATGTAGTTTTCGAAAATCTTGTCTAGGTGGTCTATACATGCCAATATTTCTTCTAGCATTTATTCTAGGATGAGTTGTAATTCTAGGATTAGAATTTCTAGGTTGAGTGTTGACATATTTTGTTTTGCCTAAGTTGAGTCTTAGGTGGTTTAGGAATGGACTCAACTTTTTCTTTTGGCTCGAGTTTAAAGCCTATACCGTGCTTAGTGGATTTCAAATTTACAAGCACTTCATTGAGATTTTTGTGTGAAGAATTGAATTTGTGCAAAGTGCTTCTAAGACTTTCTACTTCTTCCTTTAGAGATTCGCAAGAAGTACAATCCTTATTTGAGCTTTCGGGCTTATCGACGCTTCTTTTGCCATAAAACTTGTTTTCCTCTTTTAATTTCTCATTTTCAAGAGTTAGTTTTTCAAAATCCTTTTCTTTTGAAGAAATGAGTTTTCTTAAATCTTTTATAGATTTAGAAGCGCTAATAAACTCTTTATACAACTCATCAAATGCATCTTGCATTTCTTCTAAAGTGAAATAGTTCTTAGAAGTAGTACATACCTCATTTTGAGTTTCTTAGTCTGCCATAAGACACAATTTTGCGGTCTCGTTTCCTTCTCCATCACTTGATTTGTCTCCAGAGTCGCCTCCCCAAGAGATGTATGCTCTTTGTTTCTTGACGGGTTTCTTCTACTTTTTGATATTTGGACAATTTGATTTGATATGCCCGATTTCTCCGCATCCATAGCACTTTAATTGGTCTCCTTGTTGCTTACCTTTTCGTTCATACTTCTTTTGCATGAACTTGTGAAATTTCTTAATAACGAGTCCGAACTCATTATCTTCGTCGCTTGAATCCTCATCATTTTGAGGTTGAGCCGTGCTTGCTTTAAGGGCGATTCTTCGTTTCCTTTGATCATCCAAATGAGGGTTAAGAATAGTAGATTCATAGGTTTTGAGATTACCTCTAAGCCCGTCGATTGTGACATTTGTAATGCCGATTGATTCTTGAATAGCGTCGGCTTTGGAGCGCCATTCCGGAGTGAGACTTCGAAGAATTTTACGGACAAGTTCCCTATCCGTGAAGGTCTTCTTAAGAGCATGAAGATCATTAACGATTTTTGAAAATCGTTCGAACATATCATCTATCTTCTCGTTTTCCTTCATATGAAAAAGTTCATATTCATGGGTTAGAAAATCTATTTTAGCTTCTCTTACCTGGTCCGTACCTTCGTAGGTGATTTCCAATTTATCCCACATTTGCTTAGCCGTGGTGCAACATGATATTTTTCGATAATCATCAGGATTTACAGCACAGTACATCATGTTGATGGCTTTTGCGTTGTTCTCCACCTTTCTAATATCGTCTACGTCATACTCATCTTCCGATTTAGGCACCATTTCATTTTCTACCTTTTTGGTTGGAATTTGTTCTCCATTCTTGATAATTTTCCACAGTAGAAAATTATTTGATTGGATAAATATTCTCATCCTTTCCTTCCAATACATATAGTTTGTGCCATCGAATAGTGGTGGCCTTGTGAAGCATTGTCCTTCACCTAGTCCTGCATAAACGTTACGAGTAGAAGCCATGAATTGTTTCTCTCAAACTGTTAAGTCTTTCAGAGAACCTGGCTCTGATACCAATTGTTAGAATATACGCTTAACGCTAGAGGGGGGGTGAATAGCGTTTTAATAAAAATCAATGTAAGTTTGCGGAATTAAAATTGCAGGAATAACGTAAGTGCAGTAATTAAAATAGTAAGGAGAGAACACACCGAATTTATCCTGGTTCACCACAACGTGTGGTTAGTCCAGTCCTCGAGAGACTCTCTTGAGTTTTACACTAACTTCGTTAAGCTTACGGGTGCCTAACAAACCGTTACACTTGCTCGTAAATATACACTCTAGAAGACTTCAACCTGCTCGAGGATACCGCACCTCAAGACTTCAAACCAAGGAACTATCTTTCCTTCTTACAATAAGGGATTAGACTATCCCTTCAAGTGTGTACAAACACTTAGCACTCAAGACAAGACTCTCTTTATAGAGTAGATATGAGTAAAAACAATACGCTCAAGAACACAACAACTTATTCAAGAATTTGGTTCTCAAAAATTATGAAATAGATATGAAATGATGAGAGAAGAGTATGTAAGCTTTATGCAAGAATTATAATCAGTTGTTGTGTTTAAAAACATGAATTAGAGGTGTATTTATAGTGCTCAAAGTCACCAACACCGTTGCTTAATTGCTAATCACTAATTGCTGATTTTGTGCTTGCATAATCGATTATATGATCTGCATAATCGATTATCTGCAGATCGTTCAAAAATCATATGCGCATTTTAAGCAGAATAATCGATTATTCAAGTTGCATAATCGATTATCTGTTAACGTTAAAAAATCGGATGCAGATTCTGTGCAAGCATAATCGATTATTGCCTTGTGTATAATCGATTATATTTCAGCGTTTTAAAAATACTTTGGCAACGGTCAGTGAATAATCGATTATGCTATCTCATATAATCGATTATTTTGTTGTTTTAAAAATCCGGTTTTACACTGTCTTAACATAATCGATTACAAGTGAGACATAATCGATTATATTGCTGTCTTGAAAAATTTCGGTTAACACTGTCTTAACATAATCGATTATAAGTAAGACATAATCGATTATATTGCTGTCTTGAAAATTTCGGTTAACACTGTCTTAACATAATTGATTATAAGAAATACATAATCGATTATTTATGTCCAGATTTGAAAAACATGTTTGAAAATCATTTTGGCTAAAATAAAAATGTTTGAAAATCATTTTGGTTTAACTCAACGATGCATGAAAATGATTTTACGAGAGAAGCCAAGACTTGAATAAGTTGTCGGATAAAGATCACAATATAAAGTGACTCATTTATAACTTTGTTGTTATTCTTGATCTTGTTCTTTGTTTCTCATGTTCTTGGACTTTGGCATATGTCAATGTTCCAAGCGTGTCGGTTTGTCATTTATCAAAACCTACAGAAGTGAACACACGTTTAGTTTTAGCGACTTGAGAACGTGTTTCAACATATGCCACATCCGCAATCCTCCTAAGTATCTTATAAGGTCCAATGAACCGTGGACTCAGCTTCCCTTTCTTTCACAACCTCATAAAGCCTTTCATAGGCGAAACCTTCAACAAGACCTTCTCGCCCACCATATAAGATACATCTCGGACCTTCCGGTCCACATAACTCTTCTGACGCAACTGAGCGGTACGAAATCCTCTTGGATCGCTTTCACCTTCTCTAAGGCATCTTGAACTAACTCTATCCCCAATAATATAGCCTCGCCGGGCTCAAACCAACCAACCAGTGATCTACGATGTCTCCCATATACGACCTCGTACGGTGCCATCTGAATCCTAGGTTGATAGTTGTTATTATAAGCAAACTCTGCAAGTGGCAAGAACTCAGCCCAAGAACCTCCAAAATTAATAATACAGGCACAGAACATGTCCTCCAATATTTGGATAGTACGCTCGGACTGTCCGTCCGTTTGAGGATGAAACACCGTGCTCAGCTGTACCTGTGTACCCAACTCCTGATGGAAAATCCTACAGAACTGGGAAGTAAACTGAGTACCCTTATCTAAACAATGGAAACCGGGACCCCATGCAACCGTATAATATCCCGGATGAAAATCTCCGCTAACCACTCCGAAGAATAGGTAGTACATACCGGAATAAAGTGCGGGAACTTGGTTAGCCTATCCACAATCACCCAAATCGAATCAAACTTATTCGAGATACGAGGGAGACCACTCATAAATCCATAATAATCTTCTCCCATTTCCACTTAGGAATATCCATCCGCTGAAATAGACCACCGGGTCTTTGATATTCATATTTGACCTGCTGACATTTGAGATACCGAGCCACATAACTCAAAATATCCTTTTTCATTCTCCTCCACCAGTAATGCTGTCTCAAATCCTGGTACATCTTCGCGGAACCCGGATAAATGGAATACCGGGAGTTGTGGGCCTCCTCTCATATCAACTCTCGGAGCCCTTCCACATTGGGTACGCAAATCCGACCCTGCATCTGCAGCACTCCATCATCTTTAATGGTCACATCTATGTCATCATCACGCTAGACCCTGTCCTTCAGGACAAGTAAATGCGGGTCATCATACTGGCGCTATCTGATGCGGTCATACAAAGAAGATCGGGAAACCACACAAGCCAACACCCGACTGGGCTCAGAAATATCTACCCGCACCATCCGATTGGTCAAAGCCTGGACATCAACTGCAAAGGGCCTCTCCCCAACTGAAATGTACGCCAAAATACCCATACTAATTGCATTTCAACTCAAAATATCGGCCACTACATTGGACTTCTCCGGATGATACGATATGGTAATATCATAGTCCTTGAGTAACTCAAGCCATCTCCGTTGCCTCAAATTAAGATCTTTCTTCTTAAACAAGTGGTGAAGACTGCGATGGTCAGTGAATACCTCACAAGATACGCCATATAGATAGTGCCTCTAAATCTTCAAGGCATGAACAATAGCAGCCAACTCTAAGTCATGAACATGGTAGTTGTTCTCAAGGGGCTTTAACTGACGAGAAGCATAAGCAAAACTCTACCCTCCTGCATTAATACACAACCGATCCCAACTCTCAAAGCATCACAATACACCGTGTAAGAAACTGAAGTTGATGATAATACTAGTATCGGGGCTGTGGTCAAAGCTGACTTGAGCTTCTGGAAGCTCTCCTCGTATTCATCCGTCCACACTAGTGGAGCATTATTCTTCGTCAACTTCGTCAAGGGTGAAGCAATAGAGGAAAAACCCTGAACGAACCTACGGTAATAACCCGCCAAACCGAGGAAACTCCGAACCTCAGTAGCTGAGGATGGTCTGGCCAACTCTGCACTGCCTCAATCTTTTTTGGGTCAACCTGAATACCATCACTGAACATTACGTGTCCCACAAAAGCCACAGAACTAAGCCAGAACTCACACTTGGAGAATGTTGCATAAAGCTTCTCCTATCTCAATCTTTGCAATACCACCCTCAAGTGTCGCGCGTGCTCCTCCTGGCTACGCGAGTATACCAGAATGTCGTCAATAAACACAATCACAAATGAATCCAGATATGGCTGAAATACACTGTTAATCAAGTGCATGAACGCGGCTGGGGCATTAGTTAGCCCAATTGACCTAACCAGAATCTCGTAGTATCCACATCTCTTCCTGAAGACCGTCTTTATAATGTCTGAATCCCTAATCTTCAGCTGGTGATAGCATGATCGGAGGTCAATCTTAGAGACCATTTTTGCTCCCTGAAGCTGATTAAACAAATCCTCAAAACAGGGTAATGGGTATTTGTTCTTCACTGTCATCTTATTCAACTGTCTGTAGTCAATGCACGTTCTCATTGTTCCATCCTTCTTCTTTACAAATATGACCGGTGCACCCCACGGTGACACATTAGGCGAATGAACCCCTTATCTAGGAGTTCCTGAAGTTGTTCCTTGAACTCCTTTAGCTCCGGTGGTGCCATACGATAGGGAGGAATAGAGATGGGCTAAGTGCCCGGCACCAGATCAATACCGAAATTAATGTCCCTGTCTGGCGGCATGTCTGGCAGGTCCGCTGGAAACATATCAGGGAAATCCCTCGCAATGGGAACAGAATCAAGACTAGGAGTCTTCGCTCCAACATTTCTAACAAAAGCCAAGTACGATAAACAACTCTTCCCAACCATATGTTGGGTCTTTGAGAAGGAAATCACCCTGCTAGGCATATAATCAGTCACGCCTCGCCACTCGATCCTCGGAATACCCAGAATAGCCAACGTAACTCTCTTGATATGACAGTCATGGTATGGGGATAGCTAATCCATACCCAGAATCACGTCGAAATCCACCATACCCAATAATAACAAGTCAGCTCAGGTCTCCACACCCCCAATAGTCACTAGACACAATCGATATACATGATCCACAATAATAGTATCACCCACTGGGGTAGATACGTGCACATGCAAGGCAAGACAATCACGGGTCGTACCCAAATGATGAGCTAAATTTGAAGATACATAGGAATAGGTAGATCCGGGATCAAATAAAACAAAAGCATCCCCGTGGCAGACTGAGATAATATTTGTGATGACAACATCTGATGCAATGGCATTCCTCCTATCTGGAAGAGCATAGAATCGAGTATGACCACTGCTAGTACGGTCTTCACCCCTGGGCGACCTCTGGCTGCTTGACCTCTACTCCTAGCTGAATGAGTGGGTGATGAAGAAATAGGAGCAGATGACGAGGGATGATCCCTCTGTTGAGACTGTCTACCACAGAGCCGAGGACACTGTCTCTTTATATAACCCACTCACTGCACTCATAGCAACGACCTGGAGCTGGAGAAGGGGACTGAAGGGAACCCCTCACTGCAGATGAACCCTGGGCCGAAGGAGCAGGAGTAGTACTCTGAGCTAAAAGGGTGCTAAGTGAAGACTGGCCCTACTGATAACCCTGGTGACCGCGGCCTGAAGAAGCCCCACTGGACTTTGTATGACCTGACTTAGGAGGTCTGAATGAAGGACCTCTGTTGCGCTGCAATTGGCCCCTAGAGAGAGCACCACTGAAACTACCTGAACCTCGAGGCCTCTTGGCCTCCCTCTCCTCACGCTCCCGACGATGATCTGTCTCAATCTGACGAGCCATATCAACTACCTCCTCAAACGAGGCGGCCACAACCCTCTCTCTAGTCATCAAAATGTGAATGGGATAGTTAAGGCCATCCACAAACCTCCTAATCCTTTCCCGATCAGTCGGGATCATCCAAGTAGAATGCCGAGCTAGTTGCGTAAACGTCAACTCATACTGCAGCATTGTCATGTCCCCCTGGACCAACCATTCAAACTGATGACGCATCTCCTCCATGCGAGACTTCGGTACATACTTCTCTAGAAAGAGAGCGGAGAATTGCTGCCAAGTAAGGGGCGCTACTCCAACAGGCCTACGCCTGTCAAACTCCTCCCACCAAGTAAATGCAGGCCATAAGAACTAGAAAGTAGTAAAAGCCACTCCACTCGACTCCAATATCCCTTCAGTGCGAAGCATTAGTTGACACTTGTCTAGAAATCCATGGTCATCCTCACCCTCTCTACTACTGAACATTGGAGGCTGGAGCCTACCGAACCTCTCCAGACGATGCTGCTCGTCATTTGGCATAGCCGGAACCACAAAATCTGGAGCTGGTGCGACTGGCGCAACTGGGACAACTGATGCAACTGGTGCAGCTAGGGCAACTAGGGCAACTCCCAGTGTCTGTAATCCCTGGACACCCTGCTCGGGTGTGCGAGCAGCGGGGGTCTGTTGACCACCCCCGGTATGAGAAGTAGCTGCTGTAGTAGTGGCCGATACGGCCTGAGCCAGGCTAATGTAGATGGATAAGATCTTAGCCAAAGCCTCTTGAAAACCAAGAATCACAATGGGCACTGTCGCTGCCTGAGCAGGTGCTGCTGGAGGCTGGTCCTAAACCTGGGCAGCTAGTGGGTCTGCAGGTGCTGCCCTCTTTGGTCCGCCTCGACCAAGAACACGACCACAACCCCTAGCGAATGCCAAAGGTGGTCGTCCGCCACGTCCGGTAACACGGGTTCTCGCCATCTGTAAGAGAATAGAAACAAAAATTTAGTTCTCGAACTAACAAAGTTGCACGACAAGAATTTCAAGGAAGTGAAGTATTTCCTAAAGGTTCTATAGCCTCTCGAGGATAGATATGGACGTCTATGTACCGATCCGTGAGACTCTACTAACCGGCTCATGACTCGTGAGGCCTAGTAACCTAGTCTCTGATATCAACTCGTCACGACCCAAACCCAATCTTAATGGTGGCCAACCATACAGCTAGGCAAGCCTGACAAATTATCACTCATGAACCCAACCTGATAACTCATTACCGACAATTTAAGGGAATTTAACAATTTAAAAATAATAAGCTGATGTTTATAATTGAAACAATATGGAACATACCGAAATATCCGACAAAATACTCCCAACAGAATTTGGGGTCACGTGTCTAGAGCCTCTAAACAACTGAGTAAGTATTTGAAAATACATAAGTCTAGAAAGCGGAAATAAAACTGAAATAAGGGGAGAAGTCGGGTCCTACGAACGTCAAGCAGTTATCTCGACAACTCTGATAACTCTGGAAGACAGCGACTGCTCAACTAAGTCTCCGAAATACCTGAATCTGTATACAAGGTGCAGGGAGTAAAGTGAGTACTTCCAACTCAACAGTAATAGACATGCATAATGACTTGAAAGTAAGAAATCCCGAAATACCCTAATACAAAGCTGAAACTAACCACTTAGCACATTTAACGACGAAACAATAGTAAATCAATGACAGATAGATAAATAGATATCAATGTATGACTGCAATGAAATGCACATGACCACAGCATTATACAGCCCGATCCATTGGATACCCGCTTTCACAATGGGGGTTCGGACTCCGGAGGGGCTCCTACAGACCAAGCCCAATGACATAGTAGCATTCGCTGCGACGTGCAACCCGATCTGCAATCAGTCCAATTATATATGCAAGCAAGCCACACAGACATACTCAAGTTTATCATTTTCGGTTCCATTTAACATGTATTATAGTTTAAGTGGTTAAAACCTTAGAAGATTACTTATTATTTATAAATAGTATTAAACTCAGGATTGATATCATGGAAACATGCTCAATTTCATGGAAACAGTGACACTAATCCCTAAGGGCTCCAAATAGCTGGCTCACGGCCCAATTATGCTCATAACAATTCAAGTAGGATGTTTACTAGCCGGTTTCTAGGCAAATAACACAATAAAGACATCGCTCAGATGGACTGAGCCATAGTCCCGTCCACAAATGACCATGCACTCACAGTAGAGTATGTGTATCGCCTCAATATAGCGTAACAATGTGAGACACCAGGGTTTCAAACCCTCATGTCATCATCTACATCTATTACCCACGTCAAGCCGGCCGTAGACTAGTCCGCAATGCCCTTTCCTCTTGAATCGACCTCCTCGCGCGTCGAAACTAGTCAAAACCACAATGAATACATTACTATATGCTAAAGAAACATAACCCAATCGAAATTACTCTAAAAACACTAAAAATTACAAAGTTGGCAAAACCCGAGCTCCTGCCCACTTATCAAAAAAATCTAAAATTTACATTACCGGATTCCTCGTCTCGTCATTAGTCCGTACATATAATTTTTATCAAAATTGGAGTTCGTTTGCCCCTCAAGAACTCACATTTAAACTCTCTTGAGTTTCAAGCCATAACCTCCATTTTTAGCCCTTAAACCTTTGAATTTCAGTGATCAATCAATGTTTTTACACCAAACAACATATTACGAGGCTAATAGTTCATACCTGATGAAGCTCCTTCGATTTCTCCTAAAAATCGCCCAAGAACAACCCTAGTCGAAGTCCAAAATATTTTCTCTTCTTTTCCAAGTTCGTGAACACTTTTCATTATAACACAGACCCGTTTTCCGCACCTGCGGTACCGCTTATGCGACAAAATCGACCGCTTATGCGATCTCACTTAAAACCTCTGGGACTGCTTTTGCGATCCAAACATCGATTATGCGGTTTCCCCTCGACCGCTTCTGCGGTTTAAATTCCGTCTTTGCGAACCCACTTGTGCGTCCAACCTTCCGCTTATGCAGAGCTCCCCTGGGCCACTGACGATTGCTTCTGCGGCTCCCCTTACGCATATGAGGAACCGTTTAAGTGTCTCCTTTTCCGCAGATTCATAAATACGAGAAGATAGAAAAACCTGATTGCAACAAAGGCTCTGAACTCCCGTTTAACCATCCGATATCACCCTGAGGCCCCCGGGGCTTCAACCAAACACACCAATACATCCAACAACCTTATTCAAACTTGTTCTAATCCTCAAAACACGTCAAATAACGCAAAAACCAGTAAAACGCATCAGATTTAAGCCTATTTTTCATCAAACTTCTGAAATGCACATTCAATCAAAACCCCGACCAAACAACGTCCGAATTACCTGAAAATTTACAGAAATACCCAAAATCACCTAACAAAGCTATTGAACCTCTTGGAATTCCATTCTGACCCTCGGATAAAAATCTCACATATCAACCGGAATTTGCTAAAATGCAAACTTAGTCAATTCAAGCCTAATTCTACACTGCACCTCCAAATTCAATTCCGACCGCAATCCTAAGTCACAAATCATCCCTCGAAGCTAACCGAATATCAGAATTTTTGTCCGAGCCGTCTAACTAAATAGTCAACTTCCAATTGACTTTTTCCAAAACAAGCTCCCATTTAAGAGACTAAGTGTCTCATTTCCAACTAAAATCAATCCAATTCTATCCGATTAACTCAAATACTTATATGGAAACATAGTGAAGCTTAATATGAGGGAAATGAGGTAGTAACTCACGTGACGACGGGCCAGGTCGTCACAGAAAATAAATAAGGAAAAGAATATTTTCCCCCATTTTTTGGTTTTTTTTTTATTTTGAAAAATACTTCAAAATAAAGGAAACCCGGATTTTTATTCTTTTTAATTTTATTTTTATTTATTTTTCCATATGAATGATTTTCGAAAGAGGAAATTATATTCGAGTTTAAAAACTTCTTTTGTTTTTTATTTTTTTGAATTTTCTAAGGAAACATTACTAAAGAAGGAGCTAAAAGAAAATATTTTTTGGATTTTTTGAAAATTGGGGTCGGAACCGATGAGGTTTGCCTACGTATCTCACATTTGGTGAGAATCCGACCCCCGTAATTCGGTCAATTTTGACAAAACAAAAAACCAACTCTTTTTTTTTCTTGAAAACAATAAAAAAAAATTTCTTTCAAAATTTTAGCAGTGTTTCAGTATATTTTAGGACATTGGTTTTCAAAACAGATAATTACCTCCCTTAGCCCTCATAGTGCTATATATTTGTTTTTCATATTTCTCTGTTACTCAAAAGTCGGTCGGTATGAAAATCTGAAGCAAATGAATGCACAAGTAGCAAGTAAGATGCATCATATTGGTCTTTTAATTTCGGGTACACCTGTCCTAGACAGACCCATCCCCTGTGTTGAGTCTCCAAAGTCAAATGCACATGATGCAAACAAATATTTTTACTAGGGATCTGGCATGAGGCTGAGTTATTCTAGGTTCAAAACCTGGGTATTTGTTCTAGACTTATGTACCCAAGCAGATAACTCGAGCTAAGGAGGGTGCTACGTACCGGGAACCAAAAGGCCATCCGGCTTAGTAACTTATCCGAGCCTCTTTCTTATTTCAAGGTATGATACTAACAGAATAGGGAGTCTCGACCAGCAAGCACATCCCCGAAGATGAGAAGAGAAGCATTTTGCAGCAGTTTATATACAATTTTAGATAATATCAAAGCGGTAAAAAGCAACATTTTGCACAATAGACCCAAACATGTAATAAAACCAAATAATAAATAAAGCTAGTTATAACAATTATTCTAAGCTCGAATTCTTGAATCCTGAACCAGATATTTTGGGTTCTTGTCCCCAGTAGAGTCGCCAGAGCTGTCACACATTCTTTTACCTACACCCGTAGGGGTATAAAGAAGTTTTTCCAATTAAAGGACAATCGAAATGGAATTTGTTTATTTTAAAGAATTCAGAGTCGCCATTTGGAATAATTTATGGTGTCCCAAGTCACCAGTTTAAATCCCGAATCAAGAAAAAGATTGCTCTATTTTACAGTATGCGAGCCAGAAATCAGAGTAAGGAATTTTGTCAACCCGGAAGAAGGTTTTAGGCATTCTCAAGTTCCGTGGTTCTTGCACGGTCGCTCAACTGCTATTATTGGCCTAATTATCTTATTTTAAACATGTTTTAGCCTAGATGTCATTTTAAATTTAACCGCTTTACTGAATTATTTTTATGGAAAACTGCAACGTCATTTAAAATACGTCTTGAACCACGTCACATAAATGCGGCCGCGGTCCTCGACATATTTTATCTAACACTGTGGAGAATTGGATTTGGGTCACATAAATATGTAGTTTAGTTTAGGAAAGTAAATTATTAAAATAATATGCCTAAAGCCACTACCCACTTTCAACTTTACAAGGGACATGAAAAATTCGCTAAATGGCGCGCCTCGATTTTTAAGGATAAAAATATTAATTAAGAGAGCCACGGATTCTGATTGAAAATTATATTCTATGTACTCAATAATAAAAAAAATCTATGGCCGTAGCTTTTTAAACGTTCCATCCACAAGCAGTATACATTTTCCAAAATCTTCTCATATATATTCTTTATAAGCTAGTAATCATTAATATTACTATTATCCAATCATTAGTCAATATTTATATATGCTTTCATAATGCAAAAACCAAAACCAGTAACGAAAACACTTTCCTTGCTAGGTCTCCACCATTTTATGTTTTTAGGTTTTTTTTTTTTTTTTTGCCAAGAAAAGGAAGAGAACACGGATCCAGC
The DNA here is from genome assembly GCA_034376525.1 of Nicotiana benthamiana. Taxonomy (NCBI): domain Eukaryota; kingdom Viridiplantae; phylum Streptophyta; class Magnoliopsida; order Solanales; family Solanaceae; genus Nicotiana; species Nicotiana benthamiana. The sequence goes on along the minus strand of CM067341.1, from coordinate 138,592,982 downwards.
TCCTCTTTGCCTTCAGCAGCTTAAGTCTGCGTGTGCTTAAGGTGTGTCGAGTAAGAAGTTTGGAGAAGATAACCCGGGGGAGGATTTGATTCGTCGCTGTTCTTAGGGCCTTGGTAGAGGTTCTTATTGAATAAGAAGAAAGCTCATCAGGTCGTTTGGAGGTGGGGTGGTTCGAAGGAGATGAACTTTATGGGGGTGGGTCGTTCTTTGAAAAGCTGCGCTAATGCTCTTTTTTCCAGAATCTTGTGTGTTATTTCGTGTCCTCCATTGGAAGAAGATGAAGTTTTTGTTGGGGAATCTCTTGTGATGAAAACGGCTCAGTTTTTTTTTTTTTTTTAATTTTTCAGCCCAGGCGTTAATTTTTGTCCGTCTGTATGTCCCTTTCCCCTCTGATTTTCAGCCATTAAATAGCCATTTAGCTTCGGGGCATTCACCATTAGCAAGCACCTTTTCATTTCTTAATTATCTACTTAACCTTATTAGTGTATTTCTAACCCTACCAATATTAGAAGCTTCTTAGTTGGTTAGGTAGATGCTCTTCATTGAACAATTCTCCAAATAATTAAGGATCAAATTATAGGAAAAACTACCAAAATTCTAGATTAAAATTAAAAAGTACAAAAATAAATTATTTTTTTATTTTTCCCATTTTTATAAAATAACTAATTTATTGATTAATCCTAAAATGTAAAATTAAATCCTAAATGCAAATGCAACATATTTTTTATATTTTTTTATAATCTGAAATACAACACAATTTCTTTTAAAATAGGATAGAAATACTACACAATGCCAAAGCTAATCCTAATTAATTAAACTAAACATGAAACTATTTTTGTGTTTTTGAAATTATATAATGATAAAATAAGGTACTATTTTTTGAATTATTATTATTTATTTTTTTAAAAAATTTTGTGAAAAATACATACACTAAAATATATTTTTTTAATTTTCATTTTTCTTGTAGTAAAATAAAGTAAAATAGTCAAAATGAGTTGAAATAGCTATATTAATCCTAGATTAATATTTACGTGCTAAAATATGAAAAATCTTGCGGAGGGTCAAAAATCACATGTCTACACAAGATCCAAACTCCTAATACCGATTTTGACACTATTACTACTTCTTTGGTAGCCAAAGATAAAAGTCCAGGGCTGAAATCAGCCACACAGTCGGCCAAGACTGGTGACTTAATCGTAGTCCTAGGTTTGTATTCTATGTCGAATTCACCCATCTCGACTTCCCACTTGGCAAGCTTACCTGAGAGTTTAAGTTTATGCAGAATATTCCGCAGGGCAAAAGTGATTACCACAACTATCTGGTAACATTGGAAAAAAGACCTTAGCTTTCGAGCGGCGGCTACGAGGACTAAGTCCAACTTTTTCAGATGTGGGTATTGTTTTTTGCTCCCATCAAAATTTACTTACATAATAGATAGGAGATTGCACACCTTTGTCCTTACGGACTAAAACAACACTTGACGCCACCTCCGAGACCGCTAAGTAGATGAGTAGTTGTTCGCCTTCCTTCGATTTTGACAATAATGGGGGACTTGACAAATACCTTTTCAAATCCTTCAAAGCTTGTTGATATTCCGGGGTCCACTCGAAGTTGTTCTTCTTTTTTAGGAGTGCAAAAAAATGATGGCAATTTTTCGAAGACCAAAAATTAATCTGCTTAAAGAGGCCAGTCTCCCCGTCAGCCTTTAAACCTTTTTTATGCTTGATATCTTGTTCAGAGTATCTTCAATGGCTTTGATTTTATCAGGGTTGAGCATCATGTTATGCTTCCTTAAGATGTCAAAGGTTTTTACAAGTGTGTAAGGTGATCACTTGCACTCATCTATGTAAACCTCCATAGTTTTCCCTAGTTGTTTCTCAAATATTTTGTCCACGAGCCTCTAATAGGTGGCTCCAGCGTTCTTAAGCCCAAAAGGCATCACATTTTAGCAATATGTTCCAAAGTTTGTTATGAACGAAGTTTATTCATGATCCTCTGGGTTCATCTTGATTTGGTTATACCTGGAGTAAGCATCGAGAAAACTCATTAACTCATGTCTGGCCATCGCATCAATCATTTGATTGATATTTGGAAGTGGGAATCAAGTAAGCGAGTTACCTCTTATTTGAGAAACTTATTTTTGACTTCGGTAATAGGACATTTTTTCTATCTTACCGGAGGGATGTTGGGATCCAGATTTAGTTTGTGCACACTTCTATGGTATACCTATTATATCTGCATGTGACCACACAAAACAATAGATATTAAATTTAAGAAATTCAATAAACCCAGACCTGAGCTCGGGGTGTAATCCTGTCCCCATGTGGAGCTTCCTCTCAAAGAACTTTTCGAACAATGCGAGTTGTTCAGGTTCTTCTGCTATGGATTTTGTTGCGTCCATTTCTTCCGGTACCTAGAAATATCTTGGTACCTAATAGGATTTTGGTGACTTCTCCCCCTGGTTGACTCTGCTAGGCTGGGGAACATGTGTCAGTTCCTATAATTACTATGCCACATGCTCCTTCCCTTTGCTACTGGATAGTGAGATTGCATTCATCTCCCTTGTTGCCGGTTGGTCACCTCTTATTTGTATAACGTCATGACCCTAGTTCATCGATTGTGAACATGTCATGACATCACCTAGTCTTCATGACTAGGTAAGCCTAATACATTGCGGAAGTAACAACATTTACAAAATTTAAAATCCAAAAGTGAGATAACAAGAATAATGTATATAGTTGCCGCCTGGAACATACACTTTAACACTTTACAATCTGGAACTATACCAAAGACCCTGAAACCCACGGGCAACACAAGCTTAGAGTAAAACATAACATTGCTCTAATCATCCGGAAAAGTCTATAACAAAGAAGACAGAATAACATCTAACTGACTAAAAGGGGCAGAGTGAAAGGGAGACTCTCCGGTCTGCGGAAGCAGCAGATATACCTCAAGTCTCCTAAATGCTCCCTGCAGCTACTGATAATGCCCTTGCGTAAAGGTACCTGGATCTGCACATGAAAGACATGCGCAAAAGAGGCGTGAGTATACCACATCGGTACTCAGTAAGTGCCAAGCCTAACATCGATCGGGTAGTGACGATGAAAGGTCGAGGCCCTACTGAGATAAAATATATTAATCAATAGAATAAGGAAAAACCATATGGAAATAATCTACTGCGAGAATCTAGCAAAACAATAATTAAGACAGTAACCGAGAACTAAAATAGTAAGTAAGTAGAAGTGCAAATCACCACCGAATATCTGTCATCAAGGATCTCCTGGTATCCCGAGGATCTCTTGGTATCCTCATCATATACTCGAGAGATCTCCTACTATCCCGAGTATCTCCTAGTATCCTCCATTTTTACATAAAGGATCTCTTAGTATCCCAAGGATCTCTTAGTATCCTTCATTTTACACAAGGGACCTCTTAGTATCCCGATGATCTCTTGGTATCCTCCATTTTGTAATCACATCTGTGCCGGGGATCTCTTAGTATCCCGCACTCTCAGTCATAGAATGAAACACATACAAAGGGAATTAGCGGGATGTCGTACCGCAATATCAATTTGTAACACCACACAATTCAAATAAGATAAGGTGCCAAGTAAGAACAATTAATGAAATTTCTAGTCTAGCATGCTTCATGTAGGACAGGTAATATAGTTTAAGCGATTAAGCAAGTAAGTTAGCTAAACATGCTTATCCTAATCTACACAGGTTAAATTGCATTCAAAATAAGCAAATTTGCAAGAAAATACAATTAAATATTCTAAGTAAAATGGATTTTCATCAACTAGCACAAGAATACGCTTGTCACATCGCGTACCGAGCATTTAAAATAAAAGGTAATATATTTTAAGAGGAGAGGTCCTCCACACAAGGTTAGACAAGCTATCTACCTCGAACCGGTGCAAAAATCAATAAGGAACGATGCCCTTTCCACAAATATCCGACTCCGAGTGGCCCAAATCTATTCAAACAATATACATATTGAAAATAGCATCGCAAGTAACTAATTCCACTATTAAAATTAAAGCTAAGGCGCGATAATAGATAAAATGACCAAAACACCCCTTAGGCCAACGTCTCGGGATCAAATAATTTTTACATTTTCAGAAACCTCGTACTCTCATGAGTCTAACCATAAGAAAACCTCCCAAATCGGAGGTCAATTGCCCCCTCAAAACTCAATAATTAAATCAATGAACTTTCACCCAAATTCTCACATTATTGGTACTTAATTTGAATTTAAAAGATGGATTTAACTACTAAATGATGGAATATAACTAAAAAGGATCACAGAAACGTTACCTAGTAATCTCCTCTTCGAAATCCTCTCAAAATCGCCTTTACCCGAGCTCGAAATTGAATTTTCTAACTTTTGAAATTAAGTCTCAGATAAACCCTTATCTGAACAGTGGTTTCCGCTTTTCCGGTCCCACTTATGCGGAAAAGTCACCGCTTTTGTGGTTTTCACTTAAAGGCTAGAGTCCGCGTTTGCGGACATATAATCACATATTTCGCTTAGGCGGAAAGGAGACCGCTTCTGCGGTCCCTGAGGAATGGACAGAAATCACTTCTGTGATAAAGAGGCCTCTTATGCGGCACTGCTTTTGTGGTTCCCAAGCTGCAAAAGCGAAAATACCAGAAGATGAAAAGTTCAGCTGCTGCACTCTTTAGGAAATCTATCCGTTGACCATCCGAAACCACCCCGAGTTCCCGGGGACCCCTACCAAAAACACCAATACCATCTAACGCCTTATTCGAACTTGCACCAATCCCTAAAACATCTAATACAGCACCGGGAACCCGATTAGATCAAACATTCAAGCCTAAGAACTTCAAGTTTATCCAAAACACGCTTTCTATCCAAAACCTAACCAACACTCGTCGGATTGACCTAAAACTTTGCACGTACGTCCAAAATGACATGACGGTGCTATAACATTTTCTGGAATGTTGTTGCGACCCTGGATCACAAATTCAGTATCGGGACAGAGACCTCCAAATTCTAACTTCGGCATTTCTACCCTAATTGAGCTATGGACATCTAAAATTCATTCTGAACACACTCCCAACCCCGAAATCACCTAACGGAGCTAACGGAACCATCGAATTTCCATTTCAAGGTTGCCTTCACAGTGTTCCGATTACGGACCACTTTCCAACACATAAGCTCTCATTTAGGGACTAAGTGTCCCAAAAACTCAGAATTCTAACACCGAACGTCCCGGCAAACCAAAATAGCAGAAATGAACTTAGGGGAAATAGTTAATGAGGGAACGAGGCATAAATTCGAAAGATGACTGACTGGGTCATCACATCCTCCTATATTTAAACATTCTTTCATCCTCGGACGAGCATAGAGAACATACCTAAAGTAGCAAATAGATGAGGGTATCAGCTGCGCATATCCCGCTCGGTCTCCCAAGTCGCCTCTTTAGCCGGCTGACCACGCCACCGAACCTTTACTGGAGTTATATCCTTTGGCCTGAGCTTCTGGACCTTCCTGTCCAATATCGCCACTGGCTTCTCAATATAGGACAAGTCAATGTCCAACTGGAATGAAGTGAACTCCAACATGTGAGACGGGTCACCGTGATATCTCCGAAGCATCGAGACGTGAAATACATGATGAACCCTAGCCGAACTGAGAGGTAAGGCAAGCTCGTAAGCAACCTCCCCAACTCGCTTCAAAATCTCGAAAGGGCCAATGAACCTTGTACTCAACTTCCCTTTTTTCCCAAACCTCATGACATCTTTCATAGGCGAGACCCGAAGCAAAACCCGCTCACCAACCATAAAGGAAACATCACGAACCTTCTAGTCCACATAACTCTTTTGTCTGGATGGCCGCACGAAATCTGTCCTGAATTACCTTAACATTCTCGACCGCTTCCTTGGCCAAATCAGTGCCCAATAGCCTGGCCTCACCCGGCTCGAATCAACCCACCGGGGATCTGAATCTCCTACCATAGAAGGCCTCATACAGCGCCATCTGAATGCTGGACTAATAACTGTTGTTGTATGCAAACTTAGCAGTTGGCATGAACTGATTCCAAGACCCTTTAAACTCAATCACGCATGCACGGAGCATATCCTCAAGAATCTAAATGGTGCAATCGGACTGTCTGTCCACATGAGGGTGAAAAGTTGTGCTCATAGTTACCTAGGTACCCAAATCCTGCTAGACGACTCTCCAAAACTGTAATGTAAACACTGAACCCTTGTTTGAGATGATAAAAATTGGAATATCGTATAGACAGACAATCTCCCTGATATAAATCCCCGCTAACCACTCCGTTGAATAAGTAGAACACACTGAAATGAAATGAGCAGACTTGGTCAGCCGATCCACGACAACCCAAATAGAATCAAATTTCTTCGCAGTCAGAGGGAGACCACTTACAAAGTCCATTCTGATCTTCTCCCATTTCCACTCCGGAATCTCCATCTACTGGAGTAACCCTCCCGGTCTCTGGTGCTCAGCCTTTTCCTGCTGACAGTTGAGACATCTAGCTACAAACTCTGCTACGTCATTCTTCATCCACCTCCACCAGTAATGCTGCCTCAGATCCTTATACATTTTCGTGACACCCGGGTGGATGGAGTACCGCGAGCTATGGGCCTCTGTCAATATCAACTCCCGAATATCATCAAAATAGGTACACAGATCTGGCCCTGTATTCTCAATACCCCATCATCTCTAATAGTCACATTCCTAGCATCTCCATGCTGAATTGTGTCCCTGAGGACAAGTAAATGAGGGTCATCATACTGCCGCTCCCTGATACGATCAAACAATGAAGACCGAGAAAAAACAGGCTATAACCCGACTGGGCTCCGAAAGATCCAATCTAATGAACAGACTGGCTAAGGCCTGAACATCCATCGCCATAGGTCTCTCCGAAGCTGGTAAATATGCCAAACTCTTCGTCCGACGGCTCAAGGCAACGGCTACCACATTGGACTTGCTCGGGTGATAAATAATAGTAATATCATACTCCTTCAGTAGCTCCAACCATCTCCTTTGGTGCAAGTTCAGATCTTTCTGCTTGAACAAGTGTTGTTAACTCCGATGATCCGTGTAAATCTCACATGGCACACAGTACAAATAATGACGCCATATCTTCAAGAATGAACAATAGTAGCTAACTCAAGGTCATGGACAGGGTAGTTCTTTTCATGTACCTTCAACTATCTCGACGCGTAGGCAATCACCCTACCATCCTGCGTCAACATCGCTCCAAGTTCGACTCGTGAGATATCACAATAAACTGTATAGGACCCCGAACTAGTAGGTAATATCAGAATAGGGGCTAAAGTCAAGGCTGTCTTGAGCTTCTGAAAGCTCACCTCACTTATCTGTCCACTGAAAGGGAGCACCCTTCTGGGTCAATCTAAAAGTCATAGGGGATGCAATCGATAAGAACCCTTCCACCAAACGACGGTAATACCCCTCCGGCCCAAAGAAATTGCGGATATTTATAGCTGAGGAGGGCCTGGTTCAACTCTGCACGACCTCCACCTTCTTCGGATCCACCTGAATGCCCTCACTCGATACCACGTGGCCAAGGAATAATAGAGAACTCAACCAAAACTCACATTTTGAGAACTTTGCACATAATTTCTTTTCTCTCAGGGTTTGAAGCACTATCCTCAGGTGTTGCTCATGATCTTCCCGACTCCGGGAGTATACAAGAATATCATCTATGAAAACAATGACGAACAAGTCGAGAAAGGGCCTAAATACACTGTGCATCAAATGCATAAAAGTTGCTAGGGCGTTGGTCAGCCCAAATGACATTACAAGAACTCATAATGACCATACTGAGTCCTGAAAGCAGTCTTCGGGATATCCAGCTCCCGAATCTTTAACTAGTGATAACCTGAGCACAAATAAATCTTGGAAAATACCTGTGCGCCCTAAAGCTGGTCAAATAGATCATCGATACGAGGCAAATGATGTCGGTTCTTCACTGTAACTTGTTCAACTAACGATAATTGATACACATGTGCATAGAACCATATGTTTTCTTCACGAACAATACAGGAGCACCCCACGGTGGAACACTGGGTCGAATAAAACCCTTATCAAGAAATTCCTGTAACTGATCCTTCAACTCCTTCAACTTAGGAGGAGCCATATGGTAAGGAGGAACGGATATGGGCCCGAGTACCCGACAACAAATAAATACCAATATCAATGTCCTGATCGGGTGGCATGCCCGGAAGAGTTGGAAACACATCGGGATAATCCCGTACCACTTGGACAGAGTCAACAGAAGGGGTATCAGCACTGACATCTCTCCCATAAGCTAAATATGCGGTGGACCCCTTCTCAACCATACACTGAGCTTTAAGAAAAGATATAACTCTATTGGGAGTGTGATCAAAAGTACCACTCCTCTCAATATGCGGAATACCTGGCATAGCCAGTGTCACGGTCTTAGTGTGACAATCAAGAATAGCATACTGGAGCGACAACCAGTCCATGCCCAAGATAATATCAAAATCAACCATATCAAGTAATAAAAGATCTGCCCTGGTCTAAAAACCACGAATAGTAACCAAACATGGCCAATAACGTGGTACACAATAAGGGAATCTCTCACGGGAGTAGAAACATAAATAGGAAAGCTCAAGGCCTCTCGGGCTATACTCAAATGCGGAGCAAAATAAGATGACTCGTAAGAATAGGTAGATCATGGATTGAATAGAACCGATGCCTCTTTATGACTAAGCAATATAATACCTATGATAACAGAATCGGAGGCAACAACCTCGGCACGAGCAGGAAGGGCATAATATCTGGCCTAGCCCCTTGCTCGAGGGCGACCTCTATCTCCCCTGATGCAAATGCTCAAACTCCGCAAGCCATGCATCTCAAAGGCTCTGGGGAACAAACTCCTTTAGAAACATAACTGAAAACTAAGTCCAAGTCAGGGAGCCAGCCTCATCCAGACTGTCTAACTCAAAGGTGCGCCGTCAATCATAGGCGGCTCCTCGAAACTGCGAAAAAAACCCCTCGAGGCAGTAATACCCATAGTGCGAAAGATATAGTGACAATCCTCAAAAACACTAAAGCATCATCCGTAGCTAGTCCGCTGAAAAGATGAGGGCCATACTTTTTAAACCTCTCCAGTCTACGCTGCTCTTCCTCAGAAGCAGGTGCTCCATCCTCGGGCTAAATCGATACTGCAGGCTGGACAGGGATTATATCTGGAACCTGCCCCATATGCACTCTCTGCTCCGTAGTGTGGACTGAGGGAGTCTAGGCTCCTCCCCCAGCCTAGGATATGGCTGCAGGAAGGGGAAGCGACCCTGCATGTGATAACGTAGTATACATGCTCATAAACTGTGCCAATACAGCTGGAGTAGTGGTGGTTGTGGGAGTGTTAGGTGCCTGAGCCCTGGCTGGATCTGCTGGCGGTACCTCCGCGGTAGCTCGCGCAGGTGCTATGGCTGCACTACGCGCGCATCCATGACCCCCTGCCCCGACCCCTTCCTCTAGCTGCTGCAGGAGAGGGTGTAGGTGCCTAATCGTCCTGGGTTGTGCATGTCCTCACCATCTGTGAGAGAATAGAAGGCAGAGTTTAGAGTTGATGTCAAAAATTTAGCACGACGAGGAATTCAATAAAGTGAAGATTTTCCTAGACAGTTACATAGCCTTCCGTAGATAAGTACAGACGTCTCCATACCGATCACCGAGACTCTAATAAACCGGAATGTGTCCCGTGGCTCCTATGAACCTAGAGATCTGATACCAATTTATCATGGCCCCAGTTCACCGATTGTGTACATGTCATGACAACACCTAGTCTTCACGACTAGGTAAGCCTAACACATTGCAGAAGTAACAACATTTATGAAATTTAAAATCCAAAAGCAAAATAACAGGAATAATGTATATAGATGCCTCCTGGCTCAAACACTTTAACACTTTACAATCTGGAACTATCCCAAAGACCCTAAAACCCACAGGCAATACAGGCTAAGAGTAAAACACAACATTACTCTAATCATCCGGAAAAGTCTATAACAAAGAAGATATAATAGCATCTAACTAACTAAAAAGGGGTAGAGTCAGAGGGAAACTCTCCGGTCTGCGGATGCGGCAGATATACCTCAAGTCTCCGAAATGCTCCCTGCAGCTACTGATAATGCCCCTACATAGAGGTACCTGGATCTGCACATGAAAACCACGCACAGAAGAGGCGTGAGTACACCACAACGGTACTTAGTAAGTGTCAAGCCTAAGCTCAGTCGGGTAGTGACGAGGAAAGGTCGAGGCCCTACTGATATAACACATAATAATCAATAGAATAAGGAAAAACCATATGGATATAATCTACTATGAGAATCTAGCAAAATAATAATTAAGACAGTAACCGAGAACTAACACAGTAAGTAAATAGAAGTGCAAATCACCACCGGATATCTGTCATCGGGGATCTCCTTGTGTCCTGAGGATCTGTTGGTATCCTCATCATATACTCAAGGGATCTCCTAGTATCCTCCATTTTTACATAAGAGATCTCTTCGTATCCTTCATTTTACACAAGGGATATCTTAGTATCTCGAGGATCTCTTGGTATCCTCCATTTTGTAATTATATCTGTGCCAGGGTTCTCTTGGTATCCCGCACTCTCAGTCATAGAACGAAACACATACAAAGGGAATTAGCGGGATGCCGTCCCGGAGTACCAATTCGTAATACCACACAATTCAAATAAGATAAGGTGCCAAGTAAGAAAAATTAATGAAATTTGTAGTCTAGCATGCTTCACGTAGGACATGTAATACAATTTAAGTGATTAAGCAAGTAAGTCAGCTAAACATGCTTATCCTAAGCTACACAGGTTAAATTGTATTTAAAATAAGCAAATTTGCAAGAAAACACAGTTATATATTATAAGTAAAATGGATTTTCATCAACTAGCACAAGTACACGCTCATAACCTCACGTACTGAGCATTTAAAATAACAGGTAATAGATCTTAAGGGAGAGATCCCCTACACAAGGTTAGACAAGCCACTTACCTCGAACCAGTGCAAAAATCAATAAGGAATGATGCACTTGCCACGAATATCCGACTCAGAGTGGTCCAAATTTATTCAAACTAATTACATATTGTAAATAATATCGCAAGTAACTAATTCCACTATTAAAATTAAAGTTAATGTGCGAAAATATGTAAAATGACCAAAACTCCCCTCTTTACAACATCTCGGAATCGAATAATTTTCACATTTTCAGAAACCTCGTACTCTCACAAGTCTAACCATACCAAAATCTCCCAAATCGGAGGTCAATTGCCCCCTCAAAACTCAATAATTAAGGCAATGAACTTTCACCCAAATTCTCCCATTTTTTATCCTTAGTTTGAATTTAAAAGATGGATTTAACTACTAAATGATGGAATATAACTAGGAAAGATCATAAAAACGTTACCCATTAATATCCTCTTCGAAATCCTCTCAAAATCGCCTTTACCCGGGCTCCAAATTGAATTTTGCCAACTTTTGAAATTAAGTCTTGGATAAAACCTTATCAGAACAGTGGTTCCCGATTTTGCAGTCTAGGGACCGCTTCTGCGGTCCCGTTTATGTGGAAAAACCTCTGCTTTTGCAATTTTCACTTAAAGGACCAGAGTCCGCTTTTGCGGACATATAACCACTTATATGAAGAGGCCGCATATGAGGCATCGCTTCTGCGGTTCCTAAGCCGCAGAAGCAGAAATACCAGTAGATGAAAAGTTCAGATGCTGCACTCATTAGGAAATCTATTTGTCGACCATCTGAAACCACCTTAAGGTCCCCGGGACCCCAACCAAAAACACCAATACCATCTAACGCCTTATTCAAACTTGCACCAATCCTTAAAACATATAAAACAACATCGGAAACCTAATTAAATCAAAGATTGAAGCTTAAGAATTTCAAGTTCATCCAAAACACACTTTCGATCTAAAACCTAACCAACGCTTGTCTGATTAACCTGGAAACTTTGCACGCAAGTCCCAAATGACATGACAGTGCTACAACAACTTTCAAAATCCCGTTCTTACCCTCAGATCACAAATTCACTATCGAGCCGAAAACCTCCAAATTCTATCTTTCGGCATTTCTCGCCTAAATGAGCTACGAACATCCAAAATTCATTCCGAACATGCTCCCAACCCCGAAATCACCTAACAGATCTAACAGAACCATAAAATTTTGATTCCGAGGTCGTCTTCACACTGTTCCTATTACGGACCACTTTCCAACACTTAAGATCTCATTTAGGGAATAAGTGTCCCAAAACACTTCGAATTCTAACACCGAACGTCCCAACAAACCAAAATAGCAGAAATGAACTTAGGGGAAACAATTAATGGGGGAACGAGGCATAAATTCCAAAGACGACCGGCCAGGTCATCACATATAATTCCCTTGGGAGTTGGGAAATTGAGAAACTAATGATATGTTGATAGTACAACCTTCATACCGTGAAACCATGACCTCCGAAGGATAATATTTTAGCCTATATTGTCATCCACCACCATGAAAAGGGCCGTCTTCATCACTCTTTCAGCATTTGTGGGCAGCAGGATCTCTCCTCGGGTTGTCACACTCGCTAGGTTGAACCTGGCAAGGAGGTTTTTTGGTCGGAATGATACTTCCGGTGAGCTTGGATTTCTCCAACACTCTCCATTGGATAATGTTGGACGAATTTCCTAGGTCCACAAAAACACATGTTATTTTAAAATCTAAGATATTTAAAGAAATTACGAGTCATGCACAACAACAACATTCCATCTGCGTCTTCCTTCGTAAAAGTAGTGTCATCCTCAAAGACTTCCCGGAGCCTCTTACCATGGGTTACTAATACCTTCATCTTTTTTGCTGCCGAAAATGTCACACTGTTAGTCTCGTTCCCCCCCCCAAATCATGTTGATCATCAGACGCGAGGAGATATTCTTTTGTTTTTGAAGGTTCTAAAATTATCACGATTACGACCGTAATTATTTTTGGCCCGATCACTTAAAAATTTCTAAGATGGCCGTTTTCAGCAATGTCGCCACCTCCTCATGCAAATGTTGAAAATCCCATATCTGGTGACCGTTGGTTCTATGATATTCTCACCATAAATTAGGATACTTTTGGATGGGATCAGACATCATTAGTTTCAGGAACCGTACTTCTTTAATGTTCCTCATAGCCGATACCAGCTCTACTACACTAACATTGAAGTTGTATTCGGAAGCTCAGGGTGGGAAGAATCTCGAGGACCCGATATCTCCTTGTCCTGCAATGACCTATTATTCCGGCTGTGGTCAGCTCTCCTATTGGTAGCGAATCTATCTGCCAATCGAAAACTGCTGCAGCGTCTTTCGGCCCACTCATAGGGCAAAAAGCGTTCCCTTGAAGTCCGTCAATCTTTGTCAAAATCATCTTTCAGCTTCTCTTTATTCTTCCCCCGGTCTCGATCTTTGGTAGACGCCAAAAAATTGAGCTGGTCCTCTTCAATTCTAATTTTTGACTCGTACTAGTTGTGAACATCCGCCCATGTTATTTCCTAGAATTAGGAAAACTTTCTTTTAATTATCGGGAAGTATCAAATCTTCTCGGATGAACCCTTTAGTAAATGCTTTTGCAGCTCATTCGTTTGGTACGACCGGGACCAACATACTATATTTCTAGAATCGGGTCACAAACACTCACAATAATTCAGACTCCCCTTGTGTAATTATGAATATGTCGTCCTTTCGGGCATGTACCCTTCTGGCCCCACCATGGGCCTTAATGAAAGCGTCCGCGAGCATCTTGAGGGAATCCATAAAATGCTCGGGCAAAAGTGGATACCATGTCAAGGCCACCTCCGTGAGGGTTCCCCCGAATTTATTCAATAAAATCGACTCAATCTTATGTAGAGACAAATCGTTTCCCTTCACCGTCATTGTATATGTGGTGATATGTTCATTAAGGATATGAAGTCCCATCATATTTTGGCACGTTTAGTATTTTGAACCGCTTCGACATCAACTCTGGTATTGCACTCAATTTGAACGGCAGTTGAGTGTACTTCGTTAAATCCGGTCCTTTAAATACTGGTGGTGCGCCCAGAATTCAGTTTTAACAGGATCATTCTTATTGTTGTTATGGGATCTATTACCGTTCCCCCCGTCCCTATCAAAGCCCACATCGCCCCTCGGGGTGTTGTTATCGACCCTCTGCATTGTTTGATTTGGGGGAGTATAGTGATGGGCTGGACCTCATCCATTCGAGTTGTTGGAATCACCCAACAACACATGCCTTAATTCCGTCATAACTTGATCCTGCCACGAGAGATGTCCCATAATGGCCCTTTGTTGCTCCCTCAGGATCCTTACTATTTCAATGATGTGCTCGTCTTTAGCATCATCAGGAGTTGTTTCTCGAACATGTCTTGGATATTTCCCGTCATGAACTGGCGTGGCCTCATCCCCCTCGTATCGGGTATCGCTTATGGAATTTTCTTGCCGAGGTTGACTTCCTTGGGCCTCAATGTTGTGTGCGATGCTGACATTGTTATATGCTATTTTAAAATAATTTTTGCTAAGAACAAAGAACGAAACAAGTTAGTAATAGATGTAGGGATCAATTCAATTATACAATTGTCCATGCCCCATGGTGGGCGCCTAATTATTTACTAGTAAAGTGGTACAATTGAATTTATACGTGGTTTTATAGACAAGTGAATCGATTTGATAAATAAATTAGGCAAGAATATAAGACTTAGCCTTTAAACTGAGATAAAACAACAAATATCTTGGTCCCGGGAGCAGAGCATCCAGAGGTAGTATGAATAATGTAAATAAGCAAGAAAGTAAAATGTTATTGAATTTTGAGCAAAGCATAGTGCATTCTTGTCAGGAAATTCGTGTCTTTATAATGTTGGTAGAGCTCACTATTTATAGTTGCACATAGAGAACAAGGTCCTAGAATCAAGCCTATTTTAAATAACAATTATGAGAGCTATTGAAGAAGGTGTAATGGTAGGCAGTGAATGCCATATTCTTTGTAACGGATTATGCACTTAATGCTATAAAATATTTTTCATAGAATACTATCCGGTGGCAGACATTTATTTCTCCTTTATGAATATTATTCTATCCGGTAACAAATGATATTGTTGCTTTCGGACCTGACTCTTCAGTTCCACATATCACTTTCTCATAATGATTTAATATGAACATATTAACCTAAACAACAATGAAGTATCATTTCTTAAGTGGCCAATGAATTAGAAAAATTACCGTGACCCATACTTACGAAACTCAAAGTATTAAAACCTTTTTGGTAAGTTTACTGCTCCGAAGAAGAAATTCTAAAAGAATTATATTATCATTACTGCTAAGCATGGCTAATTACCAACGATGTCATTTTGTAATTATCAATGGAGTATTACTTTAACTAAAATGTATACAAATTTATCACTTGACCTTTATACCGTATTACTTTAACACCTCAAAAATACATGCAAATGCCCACCATTTTGCTAATTTCCAGCCACATTGGATCAGCAGTTTTCTAGCTTCAATCACTGAAAAAGTTTCAACTCAAGATCAAAATTCTGTGATTTAAAATAAAATCACAAAGTTAAATTGAAAACACACCCCTTAGAACATCCACAATGAAAGAAAAAACCAGCACCCAGTATTTCTTTCTAGATAAGAATAACAGCTCTTAATCCAATTCACAAGTAAATCAACGTCTAAATGACATCCACGTGTGTTCACCAGATTAATTCTTTATTAAAATACCGATCCCGGTCACTCCAATTGAACCAATCAAAATGCATAAACCTGTGAAACCAGGATCATTTCCTCAATAGAAATTGCGTTACTTGCATTTCAGAATGATCACAGCAATTTGTAGTTCAATCACCTTAATTTTGAGGATTTGTGAGGATTGTGAAAATTTAGAGAGATGTCGGCAACTGGAGAAGTGGAGAACCCCGCCGCGGAGCAGCCGCCGACAGAGGCTCCCAAGGCTGAGAATCAACGTCCGGCGACAAAGAAGTCTGTTAAGGAGAAGAAACCTAGAGCGCCGAGAGAGAAAAAGCCTAAATCTGCCAAAACCGTTACGCATCCTCCCTACTTTCAGGTATTTATCCATTTATTTGCCAATTTTTAATGAATAATAGATTTTAAAATTAGCAATTTCGGTGTATCTTATATTGGAATGAAAATACTACAGATGATTAAAGAGGCTCTGTTGGCTCTGAACGAGAAAGGTGGATCAAGTCCTTATGCAATTGCAAAATACACGGAGGACAAACACAAGGATGAATTACCAGCGAATTTCAGGAAAATTCTAGGTCTTCAATTGAAGAATTCTGCAGCAAAGGGTAAGCTTATGAAAATCAAGGCTTCGTACAAGCTATCCGAGGCTGGGAAAAAGGAGAGAACAACAGCCTCTACCAAAAAGGTTCCAAAGGCCGACTCTAAGAAGAAACCTAAAAGCACCAGGTCCGCCACCGCTACAGCGAAGAAAACAGAGGTGCCGAAGAAAGCAAAACTGACACAGAAGCCGAAAAAGGTTGGAGCTAAGAAGACAAAGAAGTCTGCTCCGGCGAAGGCAAAGCAACCCAAGTCAATTAAATCCCCTGTAGCTAAAAGGGCTAAGAAAGTTGCAGCTTAAGTATGGCGGCTCGCTAATATAGAGTAGATAATAGGAGTAATAAGCCTTTTGTTTGTTAGGTTTGTGAATATTGCAAATGAAGTTTCTACTTTCTGTCTGTTATGTTGTGTAGTCTAGATAGGATCTAGATCTCTACTTGGGCTGCATAAGTTTCGACATTAACCGTTTTGTACCTGTGCGAATTAACGTGGTGTTCGTGTTAATATTTAGTTTCTCTTTTTCAACATGCTTTCTTCCTTATTGCCGATTTATTATCGTTCCTTATAACTTGTAATGGTTGTTAATGGCGTCGTATAATCATTGGTGGATCAAAGATCAACTTAATTGTTACCATATAAGTGAAATGTGCCATTTTTTTGTGGTAAGAGGAACGAATAGCTTTTACAGGTAAAAGCAAACGCTAAACTAATAGCAGTCGGTTACGTTGAACCCATGTCCACAAAGTTAAAAAGCCATGTTCAAATTTATTCACCTTGATTCATCAAAAGATAATTACAATAATGAGTACATAACTTTATTTCCCACTCCTCATGGGCGGCGGAGTGGACACTCGCGTTCGGGAAAGAGGAAGACGGGCCAATGGATTTTTGTGCATCAACGTTCGCCACAATAGTCTCGTGTTTGCAAAGAACGCGAAAGAAGAACGCGCCTGGACATAAAATTTTAAAATCAGAGTTTAGCCATTTTTATCAAAACTAGAGCTTGTGAGCTTGGATTTAAGGAAGATATAAAGGATTTCCCAAGATTTTGATTGGGCAATAATTCTTATCTTCTTTTATCTTATAACCAACTAATCTAAACATAAATTCATCATCTAATTTTGGATTTGGGGTGAAAAATTGGGAGGAGAAGTTCTTAGACTAAAGTTTCGACTGGGAATTTAACATTTGAGTGAATGAAGGTTCATAATTTGTAAATTTTACGTAATTTTGAGACATGGGCCCGTGGGGCATTCTGGTTATTTTATCTAATTTTCCGTATTAACTTAGAATTTATTTGTGGAATCAATTACTTGAAGTTATAATTACATTATGCAATTGAATTAAATAGATTTATGATGACCAAAGGGTAATCGCCTGTTTTCTTACTTATTCTGTATCTCTAAGACTTTGAAAACCTTACTTAGGGCTGCCTTGATTTACGTGCGCAATACGAGCGCATAGCCAGAAAGCTTAAACATGAATTATGGGAGAACATGCTAAATTTTGATATTAAAATGATTAAATTTGACTTCGATCAATATTTTGGGTAAACGGACCCGGACCCGTGATTTGACGGCCACAAGGGATCCGTAGGAAAATATAGGACTTGGGCGTACGCCTGGAATCGAATTTCGAGGTCCCAAGACCGAGAAATGAATTTTTGAGTAAAAATGTTTTCTGAAAATAGTTATGGAAAGTGGAAATGAAATATTATTAGAGGACTATGGTATCAGACCCGTATTTTGGTTCCGTCACCCGGTACAAGTCTTATATATGATTTAAATACTTTCTGTTAAGTTTGATTGAAAACGAACATAGTTTGACGTGTTTCAGACTTAAAATGAAAATTTGAAAGAAATCATGAGTTTGGAGGCTTGATTCGATGTATATGATGTTATTTTCGCGATTTGATCGCACGAGTAAGTCTGTAGGATGTTTATGAGTTTATGTGTATGTTTGGTTTGGAGCCCCGAAGGCTTGGGTGAGTTTTGGATAGGTGTCGGAGTGCATTTTTTTGAACTTTGAAAAATCTGGTATGCTCAACTCTGTGATATGCACATTTGTGAAGGATTACTCGCAATTATGAGCTTGCAAATGCGAGCTTTGCATCGCAATTGCGGAACTGGGATTTTGACTTGCTGATCGCAAATGCGATTGGGATTTTCGCAAATGCGAAACTGGGTCGGTTGCAAATGCAAAGACCCCCATTTCGTTCAGGTCGCATTTCCCAAGTTAGCAGGTGCAACTGCGAATCCCGGTTCGCAATTCCCACAACTGAGGTCCAGTAATTTTATTTTTAGTCGAATTTGAATCCTTTTCTTCGTTCTTTCAAAACCCAAACACTTAGGCGATTTTCCAAGATAAGACTTCTTCCAAATCATTTATAAGTCGATTTTTACTTAATTCCTTCAATCTTTAACATCATTAAACA
The DNA here is from genome assembly GCA_034376525.1 of Nicotiana benthamiana. NCBI lineage: Eukaryota > Viridiplantae > Streptophyta > Magnoliopsida > Solanales > Solanaceae > Nicotiana > Nicotiana benthamiana. Next base: position 138,574,173 of record CM067341.1, on the reverse strand, counting down.
CGTTTTCAACTTAAAATCAAGGATTTTCATGGGTGGAATTGAGATTTTGGGTAGAACTTAGGTTTTTCAAAAATTGGGGATTTGGACCTCAATTTGAGGTCCGATTTCAAAATAAATCATAGATATGGATTCGTGGGTGAATGGGTAACCGGGTTGCAGTTCGAACTTCGAGTGTTGACCACGTGGGTTCGGGGGCCTTTCTGGATAAAACTTTGGGAAATTTATTTTTATGCATTCAAATTGATTCATTTAGCATTTATTGATGTATTTAAGTAATTTGTGATTAGATTCAAGCGGTTTTGTGGTGGAATCGAGGGATAAAGCCATAGTTGAAGCTTGAGTTGAATTCAAGGCATTCTAGCTTGAAGGATTAGGAGTTGAATCCTATTTGCTACTTGTTTTATGTGGAGTACGACATATAGGCATGGTGACGAGTATCTATACGTTGGTGTCTAACATGACCGTGAGTCTATGAATTATGAATATCTTGATTCATGTTATAGATTTCATGCCTTAGAGATAATTTCTAGTGGTTGTGAAACATTTGTGAAAAGGATTTTGACTTTGAATGCCGGAGAGCATTGGCTCGAGTTATTTGAGGAATTGAGAAAAGTTTATGAATTATTGTACTCTTTGGAAAAATGGCTCAAGTTATTTTATAAAATGAGAAAGTATATGAATTATTGTTTCCTTTGGAACATTGGCTCAAGTGGTAGTGAAAGTGATGAGACGAAAGTGAAAGATAGAAGAAAGATAGTTAATTGTATCATTGCCGGGTTGTTTTGTCTATTGATTATCTCCCTTGCCGGGACATGATTGTTATTGCTGTTGTTCCCTTGCCGAAATTTACCTATTTACTTGTGTTCCCTTGCTGAGATTTCTATTATTGTTTGTCTACTCCCCTTGCCCCCCTTTGTTTGTGATTGTTGTTTGGGTGAGGACGAGCGTTAAAGCACGAAGGGTGATGCCATGCACTATATAATATTTGTGGATCGGGTTGCACGCCGCAACAGTATTTTCATATATTGAAATCGGGTTGCGTGCTGCAATAATTATTGATGCAAGTATGTTTACTTTGGATATTGTTTCCCTTGTTCGCTGTAAATTCCAACCCGCCCTTGGACTGTTACTCTGGATTTACTGTTAATACTGGTATACCCCGCAGTATGTTCCCCCTCCCTCTTTGAGTGGTTATTTTCAATACTTTTATATCCGTTGTATGTATATATATTGAACTGCACAGGTTTGATTGGTAGTATGGTCCTAGCCTCGTCACTACCTCGCCGGGGTTTGGCTAGGAACTTACCAGCACATGGGGTTGGTTGTGCTGATGCTACACTCTGCACTTTTGTGCAGATATCGGAGCAACATTCGGAGCGCAACAGTAGTCTGGGAGCGAGCCTTTAGTCCGGGCCTGGCATCTCCTTCATCTTTCTTTTCAGTCTGTTGTCTTTTGTATTGGAGACAAATAGTTACATTTTCTCTTAGATATTGAATTTAGTAAATCTCAGCAGTTCGTGAGTTATGTGATACCAGGTTTTGGGTAGAGGATTTTGTTGAACTTCCGCAGTATTATTCAGTTTTCTATAATATTAAGTTTTCCGCTATTATTTACATTCCTATGTTTCATGTTATCATTATTAATTGTGAAAAAGGTAATTAAGTTTAGCTTGCCTAATTCCTATTCGTAGGCGCCATCACGACCCCGAGAGTGCGAAATCCGGGTTGTGACAAGTTGGTATCAGAGCACTAGGTTGTATATGTCTCACAACTCACAGACAAACTTAGTAGAGTCTGAGGGATCGGTACAGAGACGTATGTCCCTCAGAGGCTACAGAGTTAGGAAAACTTCATATTTGTTCTTTCTTGTCATGCGGTTCTGTTTCCCAAAAACTGATTGTCTTTCTAGTATGCGCTTTCGCAGATGGTGAGAACACGTGCTTCCTAATCTACCGCTCAGCATCCCGAGCCCCCAGTAACAGATTTCACAAGGGGTAGAGGGCGAGGATGAGGCCGTGCTAGAGGCCGAGGTAGGGGCAGGGCTGAGCCCCGAGCAGCAGATCCAGTGGCGGAGCTTCAGGTTGATTTTAAGGAGGAGGTTCCAGTCCCAGCAATCCCAATAAGCCCAACACAGGTCCCAGAGAGGTTCATTTCCACCCTCGTTCTTCAGGACGCTCTGATCCGATTGGTAGACCTCATAGAGAGTGTCACCCGAGCGGGTTTGCTTCCAGTAGCGCCAACCACTTCTCAAGCTGGAGGAGGGGTTAAGATTCCTTCTACACGTACTCCAGAGCAAGTAGCTCCCCAGGTTTAGGTTCTAGTGGTTCAGCCACCTATGGAATTTCAGCCAGGTACAATGGCTCAGACTGGCGATGGTGCGGCTATGTCTGCAGATGCTTTGTGGAGGCAGGATAGGTTCACCATGCTCTTCACTACCACGTTCAGTGTTGCTTCTTCTATGGACCCCCAGGATTTCTTATATAGCTGCCACGAGGTTCTTCGGAACATGGGTATTGTTGAGACCAATGGGATCGACTTTGCCACCTTTTGTCTATCTGGATCCGCCAAGACTTTGTGGAGAGATTATTGCTTAGCCAGACCGGCAGGGTCGCCTTCTTTTACTTAGGACTTGTTTTTATAGTTTTTTATGTAGAAATTTCTCCCCGTTACTTAGAAAGAGGCTCTTTAAAGTCATTTCGAGCACCTCCAGCAGGGTTCCATGACGGTCACTCAGTATGAGACCAGGTTCATTGATCTAGCTCGCCATGCTCTTTTTATACTCCCCACCGAGAGAGAGAGAGAGAGAGAGAGAGAGAGAGAGAGAGAGAGAGAGAGAGAGAGAGAGAGAGAGAGTGCAGAGGTTTATTGATGGTTTGATCTAGCCGATTCGTCTCCAGATGGCTAGGGAAACCGAGAGTGAGATCACTTTTTGGGAGGCGGCCAATGTGGCCCGTATGGTTGAGATGGTTTTGTCACAGGGAGGTGGTCATGGGTCGGATAAGAGGCCCTGTCATTCAGCCAGATTTAGTGGTACCTTGTCTGGAGCTAGAGATTCTTATGGTAGTGGCCATACTCCTAGGCCCTTTTAGTCTGCTCTCCAGGTTTTTCATGGTACTTCAAGTGGTCGTGGTTCTCAACCGCTTCATAGTTTTCGAGGTGGTCATTCAGGCCGCTAGGTTCAATCTTAGTTTCCTTAGCGACAACATTCAAGTGGATGTTATGAGTGTGCTGAGTATGGTTACATCACGAGGGCTTGCCCGAGGTTGAGGGGTGCTCAACCGCAGCAGAAAGGTCCCCGTCCTTTGATTTAGGCACCAGATGTTCCACAGGCCGCCCACCCAGCTAGAGGTAGCGGTAGAGGTGCTAGAGGTAGAGGTAGAGGTCATAGAGGTAGTGCTCAGGCCGCCAGAGGTGGAGGCCAACCATCAGCCGGCCATTCCAGAGAGGCTGTTCAGGGTGGTGGAGCCCAACCCGAATGTTATGCTCTTCCAGCCAGGCCAGAGGCCGGGTCTTCAAATGAAATCAGTACAGGTACTATTTTGGTCTCTGATAGAGATGCTTCAGTGCTATTTTGATCCAGGGTCTACATATTCATATGTATCATCTTAATTTTCACCTGATGTTATAAACGTCAATACCACACAAGGGGGGGGAGGTGATTTGTGTGGTACCTAATTTTCGCTTTAGAAGAACCAAGTTCTTCTAAGTATTCTAACTACAGCAGTTTGCGGAATAATAAATACTGAAAGTAAAGTGCACAGAGAATTTTACGTGGAAAACAGCTGGCTCAAAAAGTAAAAAAACCATGAGCTACTACTCAGTAGGATCCCAAACACCACTAAAATCACTGAGCCTAAAACAACATTTACAAAACTCTTTGTAAACCTAAGGATTAACTCTAATCCCAGTGTGGCACACAACCTCAACTGTTGCGACACTTTCAAGTTAACTTTAACTTGAATACTCAAAGCACCTAATACAATTGCTTCTAAATAAGCAGAATGGTATAAATACAATGGAGCTGGTTCTTCTATCTCATTCAGGTAGCTTCAGGCGCGCACACTTATATCTCACATATATTGCTTGTAAAACATACTTGCTCTTTTGCTCTCAATTATGCTTTACTTCTGCGTATATGCATTACCTGTAAAAGATAAAAACTTGATTATTTAATAGAATAGCAGTTAGTGTTTGATCAAGACTCCAATGCTTATCCTTAGTCGATTTGAGTCCTTAACCAATACAAACTCCAACCCTGATCCTAGCTTAGGATTGTGTTCTCTTCTCATAAGGACACTGTCCTCCTTAGAACTCAATGAAATCTTTTCGATCAATTTAGAAGATATTTGCTGCGTGATCTTCAATGCATATCTTCCTCACGTGCCTCCCATGTGCAATGGTCATAACAAACTGTGTCTCCCAAGATGGACCAGGTCCATCCCTGAGTTCATTGTCAATCTTCAAAACTTCAATTGAACTTGGGCCAACAGCAGCGTACCTGATCATACCTAGTGATGCATTAAGTATTCCTATTTATGTGTCTACACTGGTGGGTGATTCTATAGTGGTTGATCGAGTTCATCATTCTTTTGTTATGGTGATTGGGGGTCTTGAGACCCGTGCTGACTTGTTGCTTTTAGACATGGTTGACTTTGACGTTATATTGGGGATGGATCGGTTGTCCCCGTATCATGCTATCTTGGATTACCATGCTAAGACCAAGACCTTAGCCTTACTAGATTTGCCCCATTTATTTTGGAGAGGGACTCCAGCTCACTCTACCGGCAGTGTTATTTTATATGTGAAGGCTCGACATATGGCCGAGAAGGGGTGTTTGGCTTATTTATCGTATGTTCGTGATTCCAACACAGAGGTCCCTTCTATTGATTCTATACCTGTGCTTCGGGAGTTTCCCGAGGTTTTCCTTTAGACCTGCTGGGTATGCCGCCCAATTGAGACATTGACTTTTGTATTGATCTGGCTCCAGGCACTCAGCCCATTTATATCCTGCCTTATCGCATTGCCCTGCCAGAGTTGAAAGAGTTAAAGGATCAAATGCAAGATTTGCTTGAGAAGGGTTTCATTAGACCCAACATTTATCGTTGAATGCGCTGGTGTTATTTGTGAAGAAAAAGGATGGTTCGATGAGGATGTGCATTGATTACCAGCAACGAAGTTACAATCAAGAATAAGTATCCATTGTCGAGGATTGGCGATTGTTCGACCAGTGGGTGCCAAGGTGTTTTCAAAGATATATTTGAGATCTAGCTACCATCAGTTGAGGATTAGGGCATCTAATATCCCTAAGATAGCTTTTCGCACTCGGTACGAGCATTATGAGTTCTTGGTCATGTCGTTCGAGTTGACCAATTCCCCAACAACGTTCATGGAGTTGGTAAACCTTGTGTTCAGGCCTTATTTGGACTTGTTCGTGATAGTCTTTATTGATGATATTCTGATATACTCTTGCAACCAGGAGGAGAACGAGCAACACCTCAGAATGGTTCTTTAGACTGAATGATAGTCAGTTATATGCTAGGTTCTCGAAGTATGAGTTCTGGTTGAGTTCGGTGGCCTTTCTGGGTCACATTGTATCAGCAGAGGGTATTCAGGTAGACCCGAAAAAGATTGAAGCAGTCAAGAACTGGCCTCGAACAGAATCAGCTAGAGAGATTCAGAGTTTCTTGGGGTTGGCAGTCTACTACTGTCAGTTCGTGAAAGGGTTTTCATCCACTATAGCCCCGATGACCAGGTTGACCTAGAAGGGTGCCCAGTTTAGATGGTAAGATGAGTGTAAGGCGAGCTTTCAGAAACTTAAGACAGCTCTGACTATGGCACCGGTATTGGTTTTGCCCGCAGGTTCAGGGCCTTATATAGTCTATTGTGACGCTTCCCGTATTCGGCTTGGTGCAACATTAATGCAGGATGGAAGAGTCATTGCCTATGATTCGAGGCAGTTGAAGATTCATGAGAAGAATTATTTGGTTCATGATCTAGAGTTGGCAACCATTGTTTATGCATTAAAGAATTGGAGGCATTATCTATACGGTTTGACGTGTAAGGTGTGCACTGATCACAAGAGCCTTAAGTACTTGTTTAAGCAAAATGAGTTGAATTTGAGGCATAGGAGGTGGTTGGAGTTGTTGAAAGATTATGATGTTACTATCTTGTATCACCCAGGGAAGGCCAATGTGGTGGCCGATGCGTTGAGTAGGAAGTCAGCCAGCATGGGCAGTCTTGCATATATTCCGGTCAGCCAGAGAGTGCTTGCTTTGGATGTTGAGGACTTGGCCAATCGATTTGTGAGGTTAGATATTTCTAAGCCTAGTCGAGTGTTGGCTTGCATGGTAGCTTGTTCTTCATTATTGGACGTCTCCGTGATCGACAGTTTAATGATCCCCATTTGTGTGTCCTGAGAGACACGGTGCATCGTGGAGGTTCCAAGCAGGTGACCTTAGATGATGATGGCATTTTGAGATTGGGGAAAGTATGTGTGCTCAATGTTGATGGGATGCGATAGTTGATCTTGGCGGAGGCCCATAGTTCCCGATATTCTATTCACCCTGGTGCCATGAAGATGCACCAGGATCTGAGGCAGTATTATTGTTGGCGTAGAATGAAGAAAGATATAGTTGCATGTGTGGCTTGATGTTTGAGTAGTCAGAAGGTTAAGTATGAGCATCATAGGCCTGGTGGATTATTTCATAGGATTGAGCTTCCCGAGTGGAAGTGGGAGACGGTTACCATGGACTTTGTTACTGGATTTTCGTTGACCCGGAACAAGTTCGATGCAGTTTGGGTCATTTCTACCTATTGATTCGAGAGGTTAGCAGAGGTTTGCATACGGGAGATTGTTCGCCTTTATGGTGTGCCGGTATCTATCATTTCGGACCGAGGTACACAGTTTACCTCGCGCTTCTGGAGTGCTGTTCAGTGAGATTTAGGCACCCAGGTTGAGTTGCGTACATCATTTCATCCCTAGACGGACGGTCAGTCCGACCGGACATTTTAGATTCTAGAGGATATGCTCCGAGCATGTGTCATTGATTTTGGAGGCTCGTAGGACCAGTTTTTGCCCTTAGTGGAGTTTGCCTACAACAACAACTACCAGTCCAGCATTCAAATGACTTCTTATGAGGCGTTGTATGGTAGGCGATGTCGGCCTCTAGTTGGATGGTTTGAGCTGGGAGAGTCTCGGTTATTGGGTATGGATTGGGTTCAGGAGGCCTTGGATAAGGTCGATTATTCAGAATAGGCTTCGTACAACTCAGTCCAAGCAAAAGAGTTATGCAGACCGCAAGGTTCGAGATGCGGCTTTTATGGTTAGTGTGTGGGTATTGCTCAGAGTGTCGCCTATGAAGGGCGTGATGAGATTCGGGAAGAGGGGCTAGCTTAGCCTTAGGTTCATTGGTCCATCTTAGATTCTTGATCGTGTGGGAGAGGTGGCTTATAGACTTGCATTGTCGCCTAGCTTGTCAGCCGTGCATCCAGTGTTTTATGTGTCCATGCTTCGGAAGTATCATGGCGGTCCATACCACGTGTTAGAATTCAGCACTGTCCAGTTGGACAAGGATATGTCTTATGAGGAGGAGCCGGTGGCTATTCTAGATTGGCAGGTTGGATAGTTAAGGTCGAAGAGTTTTACTTCTATGCGTGCTCAGTGGAGAGGTCAGCCTCATGTGGCATCGACCTGGGAGTCCGAGTTTGATATGCAGAGCCGTTATCCTCATCTATTTCCCGACTCAGGTAAATCTTTCTTTTGTCCGTTCGAGGATGAACGGTTATTTTAAAGGTGGAGAATGTGATGACTCAAAGGGTTATCACCTATTTTCTTACTCATTTTGTGTCTTCAAAACCTTAAAAACCTCATTTAGGTCACCCCAATTTACGTGCGCAGTCCGGACGCGTAGCCAGAAAGTTTAAATATGAATTCTGTGAGAAAAATGCTAAATTTTTATATTAAGATGATTAAATTCAACTTCGGTCAACATTTTGGGTAAATGGACCCGGATCCTTGATTTGATGACCTCGGGGGTTTCTTAGAAAAATATGGGACTTGGGCGTATGCCCGAAATCTAATTCCGATGTCCCAAGCCCGAGAAATAAATTTTTGAGTAAAGATTATTCTCTAGAAATAGTTATGGAAAGTGGAAATAAAAATTGATTAGAAAACTATGGTATGGGGCCCGTATTTTGGTTCCGGTGTCCGATACAAGTCTTATATATGATATAAGCAGTTACATAAAGATTGGTTGAAAATGGACATAGTTTGACATGTTTCGGACTTAAAATGAAAATTTGAAAGAAATCATGAGTTTTGAGGCGTGATTCGATGTATATGATGTTATTTGGCAATTTGATCGCACGAGTAAGTCTGTAGGATGTTTATGAGGTTGTCTGTATGTTTGGTTTGGAGTCCCCAGGGCTCAGGTGAGTTTTGTATAGGTGTCGGAGTGCATTTTTGGAACTTTGAAAAATATGGTATGCTGAACTCTATGATCTTCGCCTTTGCATCGCAATTGCGGAACTGGAATTTTGACTTGCTTATCGCAAATGCGAAACTGGGTCGGTCACAAATGCGACATAATTGGTCGTAAATGCGAAGACCCCCATTTCGTTCAGAGTTCGCAAATGCGAACTCACCTTTGCATTTCCCAAGTTAGCAGATTGCAAACCCAAATTCGCATTTCCCACAACTAAGGCCTAACAATTTTATACTTAGTCGAATTTTGAACCTTTTTCTTCATTCTTTCAAAACTCAAACATACTTAGGCGATTTTCCAAGAACAAAACTTCTTCCAAATCATTTGTAAGTTGATTTTTACTTAATTCCTTCAATCTTTAACATCATTAAACACGTTTTCAACTTAAAATCAAGGATTTCCATAGGTGAAATTGGGGATTTTTGGTAGAACTTAGGTTTTTCAAAAATTTGGGATTTGGAGCTCAATTTGAGGTCCGATTTCAATACAAATTATATATATGGGTTCATGGGGGAATGGGTAACCAGGTTGCGGTTTGAACCTTGAGTGTTGACCACGTGGGCTTGGGGGTGCTTTTGGACAAAACTTTGGAAAATTCAATTTTATGCATTCAAATTGATTCATTTAGCATTTGTTGATGTATTTAAGTAATTTATGGCTAAATTCGAGCGATTTTTTGTTGGAATCGAGGGATAAAGCCATAGTTGAGGCTTTAGTTGAATTCAAGGCATCGAGGTAAGTATCCGGTCTAACTTTAGCTTGAGGGATTAGGAGTTGAGTCCTATTAGTTACTTATTTTATGTGGAGTACGACATATAGGCATGTTGACGAATATCTATATGTTGGTGTCTAGCATGATTGTGAGTCTATGAATATTGAATATCTGGATTCATGTTATAGATTTCATGCCTTCGAGATGATTTCTAGTGGTTGTGAAACATTTGTGAGAAGGATTATAACTTTGAACGTCGGAGAGCATTGGCTCAAGTTATATGATAAATTGAGAAAAGTTTATGAATTATTGTACTCTTTAGAGCAATGGCTCAAGTTATTTTATGAAATGAGGAAGTATATGAATTGTTGTTCCCTATGGTGCATTGGCTCAAGTGGTAATGGTAGTGATGAGACAAAACTGAAAGAAAGATCATTAATTGTACCCTTGCGGGGTTGTTTTGTATATTGATTATCTCCCTTGCCGGGACGTGAAAGTTTTGTTGTTGTTCCCTTGCTGGGATTTACTTATTTACTTGTGTTTCTCTTGTCGGTTTCTATTATTGTTTCTTTACTCCCCTTGCCCCCTTTCTTGTGATTGTTGTTTGGGTGAGGATGAGCGTTAGAGCACGAAGGGTGATGTCGTGCACTATATGATATTTGTGGATCGGGTTGCACGCCGCAACAATGCTAAATGATATTTATGGATGGGGTTGCATGCTGCAATAATGATATTTATGGATCGGGTTGCATGCCAAAATAGTATTGTCATATGTTGGGATCGGGTTGCGTGCCGCAACAATTATTGATGCAAGTGTGTTTACTTTGGATATTAGTTCCCTTGTTCGCTGTAAAGTCCAAGCTGCCTTTAGACTGTTAGTCTGGATTAACTCTTAATACTGGTATACCCCGTAGTATGTTCCCTTCCCTCTTTGACTGGTTATTTGCCATACTTTTATCTCCGTTGTATGTACATATATTGAACTGCACAGGTTTGATTGGTCGTCTGGTCCTAGCCTTGTCACTACCTCGCCGGGGTTAGGGCAGGCACTTACCAGCACATGGGGTTGGTTGTGCTGATGCTACACTTCTCACTTATGTGCAGATACCAGAGCAGTATTCAGAGCGCACTAGTAATCTGGGAGCGAGCCTTCAGTCCAGAGAGATATCGAGGTCGCCTTGCAGGCGTCCGCGTACCCGGCGTCTCCTTTATCTTTCTTTTCAATCTGTTGTCTTTTGTATTTGAGACAAAGAGTTACATTTTCTTGCAGACATTGTATTTAGTAAATCTTATCAGTTCGTGAGTTTTGTGACACCGGGTTTTGGGTGGATGATTTTGTTAAACTTCCGCAATATTATTCAGTTTTCTATAATATTATGTTTTCTGCTTTATTATTTACACTTTGATGTTTCATGTTATCGTTATTAATTATGATAAAGGTAATTAAGCTTTGCTTGCCTAGCTCCTATTAGTAGGCTCCATCAAGACCCCGAGGTCGGGAAATCGGGGCCATGACAAGATTTGAGCCATTTGAGTCTACTCGTGGCAAGAATGTGGTTTTGGATTGATTTTGAGCCGATTCGAGGTAAGTGGCTTGCCTAGCCTTATGTGGGGGAACTCCCCTTAGGATATGGTATTTTTTACATTTGAAATGCCTTGTACGTGAGGTGGCGAGTGCGTACTTGTGCTAATTGTTGAAAATCCTATTTTCCTTAAGTAACTTTAATTAGGTTTCCTTTTGTTATTATACTACTTGCAATTTAAGCATGTTGTTAGCTTAAGGAAGCATGTATAATTGACTTAATTACTTTACTTTCTCAAACTGCATTATTTGGACTATGTGCAGCATCCTAGGTTAGAAATACATGTTTTGCCTTGTTATGAAATTGAATTTTATTGAGTATTCTTCGTGTTGCTGGTGTGTGTTTACTTTGGGACTATGGGAAAGTATCATGGGAGATCCCCTGCACATATATTGAATTGGACTGTAGTGAGAGATAACGAGAGATCCCTAGCATGTATATTGAGGATATTAAGAGATCCTTGGGATGCCGAGAGACCCCCAACACACATATTGAGGATACTAAGAGATCCTCGGGATACTGAGAGTTCCTCGGTTGTTATTTCTGTGTTGAGATGTATTCTTTTTGTGATTATTTTGTCTCTGTTATAGTTATTGTTATTCTTATTATGTAGTGTTACTTCTTATTGTTAGCATTTCATTATATTGTCGTATTCTATACTCTTTTACCATATTTTTCAGCTATAATCAGTAGGGCCCTGACCTTCCTCGTCACTACTTGACCGAGGTTAGGCTTGCCACTTACTGAATATTTCTGTGGTGTACTCATGCCCTTTCGGCACATGTTTTTGCAAATCCAGGTACTTTGACTCAATCCTACTACCCTTGAGGCGAGGCGATTTTCCAGAGACTTCAAGGTATATCTGCGCGTCCGCAGACCGAGGAGTCCCTTTCCATTCTCTCTTATAGTTTTAGCCCTTCTATATTTATTTTGATTTAGATATTCTGGAGTTAGAGCAAAATGTAGTATTCACAGCTTGTGATTTCATGAGATTTCAGGTTTTGGAAAGTTGTTCAATTTTTGAGATTGTATTAGTATATGCCGAGCGACATCTTAAATGCTTATATATTTGTTTATCTTCAGTCTTTATTAGTTTTCCCCATTTTGGTTATTTTTTCGCAATTGTTAGGCTTACCTAGTCATAGAGACTAGGTGCCTTCACGCAGTTCATGGAAGGAGAACTTGGGTCGCGACATGAGTACATAAAGCAACGTGTACCCAATAAGTATCTAGCCTAACCCCGGAGAAGTAGTGACGAGGGGTCGACATTGACACTTACTAGTGGTCCAATAAATCAAGTAAAATAAAAGTAAACAAGTACCAAACATGGTAATTAAACAGTAAAAACAAATATAGGTACATGATAAGATCCTTATTTAAAGAGTAAACATGAAGTCCTCAAAAGGAGTTCATAATATGGTCCCCACCAGATAGATCGTCACATATCAAGTCAAGAAAGATCATGAATGTGATGGCTTCTTGTCAAATATTACGCATGACTTTGCCGAGGCGAGCGACCCTATCCCATAAGAGTATTTTATGAAATTTCCGAGGCGAATGACCCGATCCCATAAGAATAAGTACATTATACTGCTGAGGAAAATGATCTGATCCCATAAGAGTGTGTTACAATATCCTCCGAGGCAAATGGCTCGATCCCATAAGAGTAAAACCTATGTTAAGGCGAACGGTCCGATCCCATACGAGTGTTGCTGAGGTGTTCAGAGCTATCCCATCAAAATATGAAGCTTTTATAGATCATTTACCAAACTCACGAATATACGTGTGAGTGAAGAGATTCAAGTAAACTTTCGATAAATACGCACTGTGCAAGAAAAATTCGTATGGGAAGTACAATTTCTACGGCTAAACAAGTAGCTCGTCAAATATCTAAAATAGCGAGTCCAATACTTTACGCGAGTCTAGTCTCATGTCATAATGCGAATTAAAGTAATTAAACATGCAAGAATAACTCAAATGTACATACGTTACCCATCGACCTTGTCCCCAAATCCCACTTAAATACGGGAACAATATTACACACCAAAACTTTTAAAGGTGTATTAATTACACACCATTTCGTTATTTGACCATATTTGCTTAAAGATTACTCTTACTTGTGCCAATCAGCATCTGACATGTGTCAAATCAGGAACAAAAAAAAAAGAAATACCAAAAAATAAACCCCCTCCAAACCCCTTATTCTCATCTTCCCAAAGAAAAAATACAAATAAGAAATCCCCTCCCCCCTCCTCATCTTCCGAACCCAATCATCTTCTTCACCACCACCATACTACTAGCAACGCTTCCTCCGCAAGAACCTTCTTCCCTAACTATAGATTCAATTATTTGTCGATTTTTAACAAGTTTTAACAACATCCTTCACAAATCCTTATACAAATTTTAAATTCAAGCTCAAACCCAAAGCTTCAAACATGTTAATGGTGTTTTTAAAATTTTATCAAAATTAATTACATAAGTAAATTTTTATTCAACAATAATTACGAATTCAAATTAATCTTCTAGGTCATGGAACATCAAATAAAAAAGACCGAGTTGAACTTTTAAGCTTTTTTAGAAAGTCAATAATGTGATTTTACAAGACCTAATAACTCATATATTCTTTTTTTTTTTTTGCTTCTTGGTTATGGGGGTTGGAGAGACGAAACATGAGGGGTAGATAAAACTAGGATGGAGATTGAGGAAGAATACGAAACGGGTAGGGGGAGGGGATTTTAGTACAAGGTCAATGAGTAAAGTTTATATTTTGCATAACTCAAATCTTACAATTAAAGCATGGCATGAGTCTAAGTCTACTCGGACGTATTCAATAACTATAACATATACACGGACACTCGTCACCTTATACGTGCATAGCTCCAACAACATGTAGCATGTCATAAATCCATCTTCAGTAAGTAGACATGACTATAAGGAAGAGTTTAAGGTTCAAGGCATACTACTCTTTCTATTGAAAGCAGAGAATAAGCTTACCACTCTAAGTCGACTATGCCTGAGACCCTGATTTGGACCCTCGTGATCGAGCTTATGATTGTAAAGAACGCTGAGCTATAGTCAATGATCCAAACCAGGTTGAGAGCGCCGAAGCTTATCCACCTGAAGCACTCACTTCAACTCCTGTCATGCAGTGGAAGCTGTAGCCGGAAGCTTCACTGTGGAGGCCGGCGGTCAGATGAAGCTGATTAGATCCACAGCCGAGATGGTCCCCTATCGCTAGGGGCCTTGACTTTTTAAATGAAAGGCTACATTCGATTCTAACAATGTGAAGATACCTGCAAGCAGACTCAATCTCAATCAAAGACTATTCTATGATCTTTTTCAAAAACTGAAGGACTCGCTAAGAGAGAGTTTGAAATAGGGCTAGAGGGCGTACAGGCTAAGAGTTGTGGGACTTGAACAAAGACGAATTCAAAATACAATTAAACAACAACAGAAAAAAATAATACATGGAAGACAGGACCGAATGCGGCCACGGAGAGAGAGTTCGTCAAGCACTAAAAGGCTTATTCGTTGACTGATTGATTGGCTGACTGAAGACAGATGGAAATCACCGAACCCGGCTGCTATTGAAGCCCGAACGGAAGCAAGTCGTCAAAGAATTCAGGAACTCGAAGAAAGACTCCAGGGACTACGCCAGGAGCAGCAGGCACTGATCGTGGAGGCAATCTTCATTGGTGCCCGAGAAAACAAAAAGAGTCCGTCGACTCTTTTTAGTTTTAGAAGGTTTCCATCGTTGCAAGCCTCTTCCATTCAGCCCAAGCTTTCTTTCGATTACGCCTGCTTCCGATTCTGTTATTCCGTTAGCCTTAGTTAGTCGTTTCTACAAGGTATTGTTTCCCTTACAGGTTAGATAGGAGACTTACCTTGCTCCGAAATTCGATAACCGAATCCAACGCCTTTCTAACCCTCAAACCAATGTCAAACGATACGAACCTAATCAAACAATGTGCAAACCAATCAAAATATACCTCAATACTCGTAATTTAACAATTAGAAATAAATTCAGAATTCCTCAAGTAAAGTCAATAGAGTTTCCCCTGGCCCACGCGCCCGGATTCTGAAAATGTCAAAAATAATTATTACCCATAACATATAGCATATATTTCAAAAATTATCCAATTTTGTCCATGAATTGATCCTCAAATCATGGATTTACCATCTCATAACTTTGGGGCTCAAAACCTCAATTTCCCAAACCAACAAAAATAATCATGGAAAACATCAAAATAAAGGTCATATATTTACCCCCCTGTTGATACGAGAACAACGCCTTGAAAATCACCTCAAATGGAGCTCTAAAACTCAAGATATTCTCAAAATACTAAAATGATTGGTATGTCCGCTTAAAACACTATCTAGGTGATTTTCATTATTTGCCTTCGTAGGACACCTTCGCCTTTGCAGAGAGAAATTTTTCATGTTGACCAGTCAATCTAGAAATCCTTGTTCGTGTTCACAAACCTCTCTCGCATTCTCAAAGAACAAAGGTTTGCATCAAAAACCATCCTAACACGGAAATGAGCATAACTCTCTCATACGATATCAGAATTCGATGTTTCTTGTTGATAT
The DNA here is from genome assembly GCA_034376525.1 of Nicotiana benthamiana. Lineage (NCBI taxonomy): Eukaryota > Viridiplantae > Streptophyta > Magnoliopsida > Solanales > Solanaceae > Nicotiana > Nicotiana benthamiana. Next base: position 138,558,805 of record CM067341.1, on the reverse strand, counting down.
GCCTCCATAATTACGATACAGATCTAATGGATTAATAAAATAACAAATAAATGATCGTTTTTTCTCAATATAGTATCTTTTATACCCAAAGAAATTATGCTAGAACGTCAAATAACAGAGCGACACAACTCAAACACATCCAAAGCACATCCGAGGCTCCCAAGACCCTGTCCAATCACACAAACCAATCCCAAATAGAACATGAACATAATAGAGGTCTCAACAAAATAATATCAAAACAATGAATCGCATATCAATTAAAGCTTAATGAACTTTAAAACTTCTAAAACTCATGCCAACCATACCAAATCAATCCGTAATGATCTCAAATTTGCATGCAAGTGCAAAGTGACACAACAGACCTATATAAATTCCTGAAACAATAATACCGATCCAATAGCAACAAAGACATCTATCGATGAAACCTATCAACCTTCGAAACCTTCAATCTTTCAACTTTGTTAAAAAGCATCAAATCAACCTACAGATTTCAAATTCCATATTTGGACATATGTTGTCACGACCCCAGTTCTCCCTCCATGGATTTTAGTGACGACAATTAGATTCTACGACTAGGTAAGCCTAACAAAATACGGAACATATACGAATCTTGCGGAAGAAATACTCAAAAGCTAAAATACCTGAATGGAAATAATAGTTATAATGTCGTCTGGCATATCAACACAACATTCTCAGAATCAAGTACATTACCCCAAAACCCAAAAAATCATGGAACCACAAGCCTTTAGATATCTAATAATGTCTAACTCCAGAATGTCTAACAAGGAAAAGAAATATAGAAGGGCGGATATTTAAAAGCTAGAATGGAAAGGTACTCCTCGGTCTGCGGATGCGGAAGATATACCTCGAAGTCTCTACAGAAGCGCCTCGCCTCAATGATGATAAGACAGAGTAAAAGTATCTGGATCTACACATGCAAAACATGCACAGAAAGGGGCATGAGTACACCACGCCCAACCTCGGTCGGGTAGTGACGAGGAAGGTCAGAGCCGTACTGAGATTAAATAAGATATAAGGGTTAACGATGTGGAATAAAACAATATAAATAAGTGCAACATCAAGAAATAAGAACAACAACAACTAGAACATAGACAAAATAAATCATGTCAAAGAATATAGCTCAACACAAAGATAAAAACCGGTCATCTTCCAGGATATATATATATATATATATATATACACATACATATTTGAAGGATCTCCCAGGATTCCGTCCCGTAGTTTAACTATCATTGCGCGGGGGATATACCAAAATCTCGATCCTTAGTCCCCAAATATAAATACCAGTACTGGGGGAATCTACCGGGTGCATTCTTGTAATTCTATATAACCGTGCAGGTGGATCTACCGAAAATCTAACTCGTAGTCCCAAAGTAAAGGTGAAAGGGGATCTACCGTGAATCTAACATGTAGTCCCAAAGTAAACAGAGAAAGGGGAGCTACCGAAATCCTATATTCGTAGTCTCAATGTAAATACACAGTAGCAGCAAGAAAATATTCAGCGAAGGGAAATTTCATATTAAGGCAACAAATAAATCTAGCCTAGCACGCTGCACATAGTTCCGACAAACATATTGAACAATTAAAGAGATTAAATCACTTAGACATGCTTTCCTAGGCAACAACATGCTTAATAGTACAAGTAATAAAAGCAGGAGAAGAAACATACTAATAAGTACTTAAAGAAAATCATATTTCCAACAATTTGCACAAGTACGCACTCGTCACCACGTACAAGGCACTTCAATTACCAAATATATCAAACCTAAGGGGAAGGTCCCTCACACAAGTTTAGACAAGCCACTTACCTCGAATCAGCTCAAAATAAACCCGAGACCACGTTCTTGCCACGAGTACTCGACTCCAAATGGCCCAATCTATTCAATTCAATTTTATAATATAAATAACACTTCAAGTAACTGATTCTATAATTAAATTCTAAGCTAATACACAAAATTAGGTAAAAACCAAAATGTCTCTCGGGCCCACATTTCGGAATCAGGTAAAATTTACATTTTCATGAGTCTAACCATGCCAAAATTATCCCAATCCGATGTCAAATCCCCAATCAAAACTCAATTTCTTGGTCTAAGAATTTTTCTCCAATTTTCATACAATTTCCGAAATTAAAGGATGAATTCATGTATAGATTAATGGGTTACAAGCAAAAAGGAGTTAGGAATCATTACCCAATTGAAATCTCTGAATATCCCTCCAACTCTCACTCAAATCCGAGCTCCCAAGCTTAAGTTTTCTCAAAAAATGGCTAAACCCCCATATTTGAATTTTTTATGCTGCCCAGCTCTTCCTTAACCGCGAACGCGGAAGTCCAGTCGAGATCGCTAAGAACCCAAAAATACGTGCCTCAGGTTTACTCAACGCGAACGCTAAACACCCTACGGGAACGCGATGCTCTTAGTCCCTCAACCTACGCGATCGCGGTTGACTCCATGCGACCGCGTAGAGAAACAATTAACAAAACTCTGCCGCCTTATTTCTTCTACAGCAACGCGGCCTAGCCCACGCGTTCGCAACTTATCTCTGGCCCAAAGCTACACGTTCGAAATCCTCCTCACGCATAGAGGAAAATTTCCTCCGCCTCGCCTATGATTTTGCGATCGCAATACTCCCCACATGATCACAATGAAGAAATGTCTCCATCACATACCAGCAAAAATCTGATGCCTTTCCAAGTCCATAAATGGTACGTTGAGCATCCAAAACACACTCGAGGCCCACGGGACCTCAACCAAACCTACCAAGCAATCCTAGAACATCATTCAAACTTTTTCCAACCCCTCAACACAACATCAAAACACCTATTGTTTCATCGAATTCAATCCTAAGAATCCTAAAAACTCTAAAAACACACTTTCGATTAAAATGTCTATCAAACCTCGTCCAAATGACAAGAAATTTTGCACACACATCCCAAATGACACAACGGAACTATTGCAACATTCATAATTCCATTCTGACCCTCTCATCAAAATCTCATTATCGAACCGAAAACTTCAAAAGTTCAACTTTCGACATTTAAAGCCTAAATTAGCTACGGACCTTTAAAACTCAATCCAAATGTGCTCCTAACCCCAAAATCACCAAATGAAGCTAACAGAATCATCAGATTTCCATTCTGAGGCCGTCTTTGCATTATATAAACTACGGTCAATTCTAACACTTAAGCTATCATTTCGGAACTAAGTGTCCCAAAACTTTCTGAAACACAAAACCGAACATCTCGACAAATCAAAATAGCAGAAATATACTTGGGGAAAGCAGTTAATAGGAATTAGGATGTTAATTCTTAAGACGACTGGCCGGGTTATCACATCCTCCTACGCCTAAACATTCGTTCGTCCTCGAATGAGCATAGAGACATACCTGGAGTAGTGAAAAGATGAGGGTAACAGTTGCACATATCCTGTTCGGCCTCCCGTGTTGTCTCCTCGATCGACTGACCCCATCACTGAACCTTTACTGATGCAATATTCTTTGACCTCACCTTTTTGACCTGCCTGTCCAAGATTGCCACTGGCTCTTCAACATAGGAGAGATCCTTATCCAAATGGAATGAACTGAAATCCAACACGTGTGATAGATCATCGTGATACCGTCGGAGTATCGAAGCATGAAATACCAGATGAACTCCTGCCAAGTTGGAAGGCAAGGAAATGTGACGACCTGACCTGTCGTCTCATATATTTCCATACCATATTCCCTATTTATTGCTTCTTCATGATTAATTATATGTGCTTGGTGAATTTGAAGTGATTCGGATAGAGTTTGATAAGGAATGAGACAATTAGTCTCTTTAAGGAGAGTTTTGTTGGAATAGTTAATGGGGAGTTAACTTGTGAGTTAGAGGGCTCAGAATGGATTTTTGATGATCCGGTTAGTTTCGGGGGATGATTCAAGGCTTAGGAGAACAATCCGATGTAATTTTGGGAGCTCGGTGTAGAATTATGCTTGAATTGGCTAAGATAATATTTTGGCGATATCCGGTTGATAGGTGAGATTTTGATCCGAGGGTCAGAATGAAATTTCGAGAGTTCTAGTAGCTTCATTTGGTGATTTGGGATGTGCGCACAAAATTTTAGTTTAATCAGAGGTGTTTAGGTCGGGTTTTGATCAAATGTGAGTTTTGGACGAATTTGATAAACTTAGGCTTTGATTTGGTGAAAGTGGAGGATTTTGGTGTTAACGATAATGTTTTGAAGATTTGAGAAAGTTTGGATAGGGTAAAATATCACGTCACTGCTTTTTATTGAGGTCTCGAGGGCCTCAGGGTGAATTCGGGCGGCTAAACGGAGAGTTTGGATTTTATTGCAACTTTGAAGTTGATGGTTCTGTCATTTTCGCATCTACGGAAAAGGGGCCGCATGGGCGGTTTCGTAAATATGGCTTGGTGGTCACAAAAAGCGGTCCTGAGGGCCTAGGCAATTTCCGCAAAAGCGGAGATCGTATATGCGAATTCGGACCGCCGAAGCGGTCTGGTTTTTTTGGGAGAAACCGCAGAAGCAGTTGGAGAACCACATAAGCGGTGACCGCATAAGCGTTAATTGGAGCATAGAAGCGAAATGGCCTAGGAAGATTTATGTTAAGTCTTCTTCGCGAATTTTGAAAGAACAAATATTTTAGACTTCGAACCAAAAGGGTTTTGGGCGATTTTTGTAGAGGGTTTCAAGGGCTATCATCTGTTATTGATTCTTGGAATTAATTTATGATATTATGATGTATAAATATGGATTAACACTGAAACCCCAAGGAATTAAAGGATAAAAAAGGAGGTTAGGGCTTGAAACTTAAGATATCTTAAATTGTTGATTTGAGGGGTCAAATGGACTCCGATTCTTATAAATTTGATATGTATAGACTCGTGGCAAGATAAGGATCGTCTTGATATAAAGTTTTTTGGATTTTGAGAAGTGGGCCCGGGGCTCGGGTTTTGTAAATTTTATGGTTTTCGATACTCTTTGCAATTGGGTTATATTCCCTTTTCCTATTGTAATGTATTCATTGTGGTTTTGGCTAGATTCGAGGCGCGAGGAGGTCGATTCGAGAGGCAAGGACATTGCGAGTTAGTTTTCGACCAGCTAGAGGTGAGTAATGGATGTAAATGTTGCTCTGAGGGTTTGAAGCCCCATACCTTCACATCATAACGCTATATTGAGGCGTGACACGCATTCCACGATGAGTGCGAGGTCGTTTACTGTTAGGGGTTGAGACTTAGTCCATCACGAGTGTTGATTTCAACTATATTGGCGACTGATACGCATACTTTATCAATGTGAATTGAGCTTATTGCCTTGTTTGGGGCCTTGTGCCGACGTGTAGAGTCCTTAGGGGATCCTTGTGTGTTTTCCACACTTGTGTGCATAACATAGATTCTCAGTCATGTTTTCAAATGCTAAAAATAATATAATAATTCTGTTTATACATGAACATATAACGAATAAGGATATGAGGGCTGAAATCCCTATAGTATGTCACGCCCGATTGGTTGTGAACTTATTTCACTAAGATAGGTCGAGGACCGGGTAGTGAGGATGTTTCCTTGATATGGATCGGGCTACATGCCGCAGCGATAATATATATTAATATTTAGGCCGAGAGCCTGTTTTATACCAATACCCGGCTGATATTACGCTTGGGCTGTAGGAGACCCTTCAGAGTCTATACACACCCCTAGTGAGCATCGTCGGCATTAAATAAGTGGAGTAGGTTGCACGCCGCATCGACTTTTAGAGTGTACTTTTATATGTGCTGCATTCTTTTATGCATTATTTCTTGACTATATTACTTGTTGTTTACTATTTGTACTATTTTGGATATGAACTGCTAGATATAGAGTACTTTGTGTATTTTTTGTGTTTTCTTACTTTCAGACTATAGTTATGTTTATTACTCACTGGGTCGGAGTACTCACTTTACTCCCTGCACCTTGTGTGGAGATCTAGGGTAGTCTTAGGCTGAGTAGATCCAGCTGATACATAGTTCTTATTCTGAGAGTATTTGAGGTAGCTTCAGGGTGTTCACAGTCGATGATTCTCCCCTCTATCCCTATCCTTTTATTTCCGCATTCCCAATTTTTTGACAGACATTGTTGTAGGATCTTACTCTATATTTAGAGGCTCATGTTCGTGACACCGGGTCCTAGTTGGGACGCGTTGGTATTTTGTTAGATTTTCCGCATATTATCAGTATTTCATACTTTTTACTTAAATGGCTTTATCTTTATCTGTTTAATAAATTGGGGTTAATGTTATAAATGGTCGGGCTTGCCTAGTAGTATGCTAGGCGCCATCATGACCGTGTTGGGGTCGTGACAAGTTGGTATCAGAGCCTAGGTTACTTGGTCTCGCGAGTCATGAGCCGGTTTAGTAGAGTATCACGGATCGGTACGGAGACGTCTGTACTTATCCTCAGGAGGCTGCAGAACCTTTAGAAAACTTTATATTCTAGGAACTATTGTCATGTGGCTTTGTTGATCCGACAACTAAATTTTGTTATTCTATTCACTCGCAGATGGCGAGAACCCATGCTACCGGGCGTGGCGGACGACCACCTGTACCACCTACTAAGGCCACCAAAGGCCGTGGATGTGTTTGAGGTCTTGGTCGAGGTAGAGTCGAGGGGGCAGCACCTGTTGACCTACCAGTTTCATTGGCTCAGGAGTAGGCTCCAGCTGTAGAGACTCCAGCAACACCTATTCAGCCTCCATCTGTGCCTATTGTGATTTTGGGTCTTCAAGAGGCCCTAGCTCAGATTCTATCAGTTTGCACTGGCCTAGCTCAGGCCTTCTCAACCGCTACTGTAGCAGCTACTTCACAGGCGGGGGAGGCAATTAGACCGCCACTGCTCGCACGGGTGAGTAGGGAGTGCAGGGTTTGCAAACATCAGAGGCACCACCAGTTCAGCAAGTGGCCTCGGTTCAGCCGGTTGCCCCAGTTCACGAGGATGTGATTCCATCTATGATAGATGATGAGCAGCGTCGTCTTGAGAGGTTCAATAGGCTCTCACCTCCTACTTTCAAAGATGTTCCAGGCGAAGATGCCCAGGGTTTTCTCGACAAGTGTTGACGTATGCTTCGGACCGTGAGGACCTTTGAGTCAAGCTGGGTATCATTTACTACTTTTTAGTTTTTGGTGCAGATTTCACTTGGTTCTGGAGGCTTATGAGCGGCGCAGGCCGAGAGGTGCAACGCCTTTGTCATGGTAGGAGTTCTCCACTCTCTTTCTGGTGAAGTAGGTACCGCATTCTCAGAGGGAGGAGCTGCGGAGATAGTTTGAGTGTCTTCGTTAGGGTGATATGACTGTGTCACAGTATGAGGTGATATTTTCGGAGTTGGCTTATTATGCTCCATGGATGGTCCCGACTGATCGGGAGAGGATTAGAAGGTTTGTGGACGGACTTACCTATCCCATCCGTATTCTGATGACTCGAGAGAGGATTCTGAGTCATACCTTTGAGGATGCAGTGGATATTTCTCGTGATATTGAGATGTCTCACCTTCAGGAGAGAGAGGAGATCGAGGCCAAGAGGCCTCGAGGATCGGGAAGCTTCAGTGGTGCTCCGTCTAGGGGCCAAGTTCAGCAGAGCAGAGGTTGTTCTTTCAGGCCTCATCAATCGGTTCGTCCTGAGTATCGTGGGGCGTCTTCAGGCCGTGGTCATCAGGGGTTCCAGCAGGTCCAGTCTTCACTTTGTGCCCTTCCAGCTCATAGCTTTTCACATGCCCCTTAGGCTAGTCATCTGGTGCGAGGGGTTCCCATCAGTCCCCTTCTCCAACATTTGGTATATGCTTTATGTGTGGAGAGTATGGCCATATGAGGAGGTAGTGTCCTCGACGTCATGGTAGTCAGTCTTAGCAGAGGGATCAGCCCTCGACTTATGCTCCGATTTCTTCAGCACCAACCCGGTCAGAGAGGGGCAGAGGCCAGGCAGCAGGGGTCTCCCTAGGGGCGGAGACTGATCAGGCGGCTGCGGCCAGGCTAGATTTTATGCTATCCTAGATAGGATGGATGCCCTTGCATCATATGCTATTATCACATGTATTATTTTAGTTTTCCACAGAGATGCCTCTATCTTATTTGATCTTAGTTCTACCTATTCTTATGTGTCATTATTTTGCTCATCATTTGGGTACGGCCCGAGGGTGTCTTGCTTTACCTGTGCACGTATCTACCCTAGTGGGTGATATTATTGTGGTGGAACATGTGTATGGTCCTGCCTTGTTAGTATTGGGGGTCTGAAGATCCCAGTAGATTTAGTGCTTTTGAGCATGGTAGACTTTGATGTTATTATAGGCATGTACTAGTTATCTAAGTGTCATGCTATTCTAGACTTTCATGCAAAGACAGTCAACTTGGCCATGACGGGTGTTTCGAGGATCGAGTGGCATGGTATGACTGATTATGTCCCTATGAGGGTTATAGCCTTATTGAAAGCCTAGTACATGGTTGGGAAGGGTTATTTATTATACTTGGCCTTCGTGCGTGATGTTTGAGCTGAGGCTCCCAGTATAGATATTGTTCCCGTTGTGAGGGACTTCCCCTGATGTATTCCCTGAAGACCTGCCAGGTATGCCCCCGAACAGGTAAATTGATTTTGGTATTGATCCGGTGCCGAGCACCAAGCCCATTTCCATTCCACTGTATCGTATGGCACTAGCGGAGTTATAAGAATTGAAAGATCAGCTTCAGGGACTCCTAGAAAAGGGGTTTATTCGGCCTAGTGTGGCACCGTAGAATGCACCTATGTTATTTGTGAAGAAGAAAGTTGGCACAATGAGAATGTGCATTGACTACAGACAGTTGAACAAAGTAACAGTGAAGAACAAGTATCCCTTACCTCGTATTGATGATTTATTCGACCAGCTTCAGGGGGCGAGGGTGTTTTCTAAGATTGATCTCCGTTCGGGTTATCTCCAGCTGAAGATCAATGAGTCATATATTCCTAAGACTGCCTTCAGAACTAGATATGGTCACTATGAGTTTCTGGTTATGTCTTTAGGGCTGACCAATGCCCCAGCGGCGTTCATGCATCAGATGAACAATGTATTTCGGCCGTATCTGGATTCATTTGTTATTGTATTCATTGATGATATCTTGGTATAATCACGTAGTAAGGAGGAGCATGGAGAGCATTTGCGTGTGGTATTGCAGAGATTAAGGAGGAGAAGTTGTATGCCAAGTTCTCCAAGTGCGGGTTTTGGCTTAGTTCCGTGGCCTTCTTGGGACACGGGGTGTCCAGTGATGGTATTCAGGTTGATCAAAAGAAGATAAAGGAGGTTGATAGTTGGCCTAGACTGTCCTCGGCCACAAATATTCGTAGTTTCCTCGGTTTGGCGGGTTATTATAGTCGGTTCGTTCAGGGTTTCTCATCTATTGCCTCGTCCTTGACCAAGTTGACGTGGAAGGGTGCTCCGTTTGTATGGTCAGATGAGTGCGAGGAGAGCTTTCAGAAGCATAAGACAGCTTTGACCACAACTGCAGTATTGGTCTTGCCATCAGCTTCGAGTTCTTACACCATTTATTGTGATGCTTCGAGAGTCGGGATTGGCTGTGTATTGATCAAGGAGGGTAGAGTGATTGGTGATGCTTCTCGGCAGTTGAAGCCCCATTTGAAGAACTACCCTCTTCATGACTTAGAGTTGGCTGCTATAGTTCATGCCTTAATTATTTGGAGGCATTATTTATATGGAGTATCTTGTGTGGTGTTCACCGATCATCGCAGTCTTCAGCATTTGTTCAAGCAGAAATAACTTAATTTGAGGTAGCGGAGGTGTATTGAGTTGCTTAAGGACTATGATATTACTATTTTGTATCATCTAGGAAAGGCCAATGTAGTGGTCGATGCTTTGAGCCAAAAGGCAGTCAGTATGGGGAGTTTGGCGTACACTCCAGTTAGGGAGAGACCCCTTGTAGTTGATTTTCATACTTTGGCCAATCGGTTGGTGCAGTTAGATATTTCAAAGCCTAGCCGAGTGTTGGCAAGCATAGTTTCTCGATCTTCCTTATATGATCACATCAGAGAGTGGTGGTATGATGATCCACATTTTCTTGTCCTTAAGGACAGAGTTCATCACGGAAATGCTAGAGATGTGACTATTGATGATGATGGTTTGTTGAGAATGCAGGGCCGGATTTGTGTGCCCGATGTAGATGGTATTAGAGATTTGATTCTTGTGGAGGCCCACAATTCGAAGTATTCCATCCATCCGGGTGCCGCGAAGATGTACCAGGACTTGAGACAGCATTACCGACAGAAGAGAATGAAGAACGACATTCTGTGTTATGTAGCTCGGTGCCTTAATTGTCAGCAGGTGAAATACGAGCATCAGAGACTTGGCGGTTTGCTTCAGTAGATGGTTATTCCTGAGTGGAAATGGGAGGGAGTTACTATGGATTTTGTGAGTGGTCTTCCTCAGACTTTGAAGAAGTTCGATTCGATTTGGGTCATTGTGGATCGACTGACCAAGTCTGCACATTTCATACCAGTGTGTACTGTATATTCTTCGGAGCGGCTAGCATGGATCTTTATTCGTGAGATTGTCCGATTGCATGGTGTTCCAGTTTCTATTATATTAGATAGAGGTACACAGTTCACTTCTCAGTTTTGTAGGACTTTCAGCACGAGTTGGGTACTCAAGTGGAGCTGAGTTCAACATTTCATCCTCAGACGGACGGACAATTCGAACGTACTATTCAGATATTGGAGGATATGTTGAGTGCCTGTGTGATTGATTTCGGAGGTTCTTGAGATGAGTTTCTACCTCTTGCAGAGTTTTCCTACAACAACAACTATTAGTCTTGCATTTTGATCGCGCCGTGTGAGGCCTTATATGGAAGACGGTGTAGATCTCTGATCGGTTGGTTCAAGCCCAGCGAGGTTACGTTGTTGGGGACAGATTTGGTCTAGGATGCCTTCGAGAAGGTGAAGGTGATTCCGGAGAGACTTCGTATAGCTTAGTCTCATTAGAAGAGTTGTCGGATCGGAAGGTTTGAGATGTATCTTACTCGGTGGGTAAGAAGGTCTTGCTGAAGGTTTCACCAATGAAAGATATGATGAGGTTTGGAAAGAAAGAGAAACTAAGTCCGCGGTTCATCGGACCTTTTGAGGTGCTTAGGAAGATTGGGGAGGTGGCCTATTTGCTTGCGTTGACACCCAGCTTGTCGGGCGTTCATCCAGTTTTTCATGTGTCTATGCTCCGGAAGTATGTAGGGGACCCGTCTTATGTCTTGGACTTCAGCACAGTTCAGCTGGATGAGGATTTGACTTATGATGTGGAGCTAGTGGCTATTTTGGGTCGACATGTTCGAAAATTGAGATCAAAGGATATAGATTCGGTGAAGGTACAGTGGAGACGTTGACCCGTGGAGGAGGCCACATGGGAGACCGAGCAGGACATGCGGAGCAGATACCCGCACCTATTTGAGACTTTAGGTATGTTTCTTAACCTGCTCAAGGACGAGCGTTTGTTTTAGTTGGGGAGGATGTGACGACCCAACCCGTCGTCTCATGTATTTCCATCTCGTATTCCTCGTTTATTACTTCTTCATGATTAATTATACGTGCTTGGTGAATTTGAAGTGATTCGGATAGAGTTTGATAAGGAAAGAGACAATTAGTCTCTTTGAGGAGAGTTTGGTTTGGAAAAGTCAACCGGTAGTTGACTTATGAGTTAGACGGCTCGGAATGGATTTCCGATGATTCGTTTAGTTTTGGGGGATGAATTAAGGCTTAGGAGAGCAATCAGAAGTAATTTTGGAAGCTCGATGTAGAATTAGGCTTGAATTGGCTAAGTTAACATTTTGGCGATATCCGGTTGATAGATGAGATTTTGATCCGAGGGTCAGAATGGAGTTTCGAGAGTTGCAGTAGCTTCGATAGGTCATTTGGGATGTGTGTGAAAAATTTCAGTTGAATCGGAGGTGTTTTGGCCGATTTTTGATCGAATGTGTTTTTTGGAAGAATTTGATAAACTTAGGCTTTGATTTGGTGAAAGTTGAGGGTTTGTGAATTAACGATAGTGTTTTGAAGATTCGAGATTCGAGCAAGTTTGGATAGGGTAAAAGATCATGTCAGTACTTTTGGTTGAGGTCCCAGGGGCCTCGGGGTGAATTCGGGTGGTTAAATGGAGAGTTTGGAGTTTATTGCAGGTTTGAAGTTGCTGGTTCTGTCATTTCCACATCTGCGGAAAAGGGACCGCATAGGCGGTTCCGCAGATGCAGCTTGGTGGTCGCAAAAGAGGTCCTGAGGGTGTGGGAAATTTTCGCAAAAGCATAGGGGTTTCCGCAAAAGCGTAGATCGCAGATGCGAATTCGGACCACAGAAGCGGTCTGGGTAATTTGGGAGAAACCGCAGGAGTGGTTGGAGAACCGCAAAAGCGGTGACCGCATAAGTGTTAATTGGAGCGCAAAAGCGAAAAGGCCTAGGCATATTTAAGCGAAGTCTCGCAAATTTTGAAAGAACAAATATTTTGGACATCGAACTAAAAAGGCTTTGGGCGATTTTGAAGAGGGTTTCAACGGCTATCATCAGGTATGGATTCTTGGAATTAAATTATGATATTATGATGTATAAACATGGATTAACACTAAATATCCAAGGAATTAAAGGTTGAAAATGGGGGTTAGGGCTTGAAACTTAAGAGAGCTTAAATTGATGATTTGAGGGGGCGAATGGACTCAGATTCTTGTAAATTTTATATTTATTGACTCGTGGCGAGACAAGGATCGTCTTGATGCAATGTTTTCTGGATTTAGAGAAGTGGGCCTGGGGCTCGGGTTTTGCAAATTTCGTGGTCTTCGATATTTTTTTGAGTCTTTTCGATTGGGTTATATTCCCTTAGCCTATTGTAATTTATTCATTGCGGTTTTTTCAAATTCGACGTGCAAGGAGGTCGATTCGAGAGGCAAGGGCATTGCGAGCTAGTTTTCGATCGGCTAGAGGTGAGTAATGGATGTAAATGCTGCTATGAGGGTTTGAAACCCCAGAATTTCACATCGTAATGCTATATTGAGGCGTGACACACATTCAACGATGAGTGCGGGGTTGTTTACTATTGGGGATACCCTTCTGAGCCCAACAAATTTCTAAAGCCACGTTTCTCATCTGCTTAAACTTCTTATAACATACTCAAGTTCAGTGGAAACTTTCCCCATCTTGTCGTCTCCTCTCTACCAAAATAATGCTATCAGTTTGTTTATGTTCCTGCACACCTTCAGTTATTTAAACATAGGGTGTGTTTGGTACGAAGGAAAACATCTTTCGGAAAATATTTTTCAATTTTTCCATGTTTGGTTGGCTTAAATATTTTGGAAAATATTTTCCAAAGCACCTTCTCAACCTTCCCCACCCTCACCCCATCTCTAGAAAAAGATTTTTTTCTTTTTCAAATTTTAGTTTTTCCATTACCACCACCCGCAAAAAAAATTTCCGTTACCTTCATTTTTTTTTTACAATTTCAAATTTATGTTTTTAAATTTTTCTGCACCACCCACCCCCCCCCCCCCCCCCCCCCCCCCCCCGAAAAAAAATTTAAATATATTTTTCAGTTTTAATTTTATTATTTGTTGGTTTAAAAGCTACAAATTTTACAAGTTCAAAAATTATGAGTTCGGAGGTTTATGTGTTTGGAAGGTTACGAGTTTAGAAATTATAAAGTTTACGGGTTCAAAATTCCACGGTTTTGAAGGTTTTGCGGTTCGAAAGTTTATGAAATTTGTGGGTCCGGAAGGTTATTGGTTTGAAAGTTTATGGCTTTATGTTTATTATATCTAAATTATTTATAAATACTTTTAAGAAGTCATTTTCCTTAATTTGCGTATCAAACACCGAAAAATGAATAAGATTACTACTTATTGTCTCCCCTACTTTCACCATTGTTGTGCCTCCGCCATTATTTAGCTCGAAAGTTTGAACCAGTAACTATCTGAGTTGATTGAAATCGAAGTAGGACTGTATTCTTCATTTAAAGTCAAAAAACCATTAATGGGGTCTTTAAGAAAGTTTGAAGGTTTAAAATGGGTCTTGATTTGATGAAAAATTGAGAAATTAATATTGGGGTTGTCTTCGAGTCTTGGTGAGAAATCTTTAGTTGAAGTTATAACAAATTTGAAGGAGTTTCTCTTGAAATTTTGGATTAAAATCGTGGTTGGAACCCGAATATACATGAAGATAGTGAAAAGTACCAAGAACAATGATTTTAAGAACACCAATGATATTTTTGTCTTTCTTTTGTTAATAATGTGTCATTTTTCTGATTGAGTGTAAATAAAGTTTTTCTTTTCTTTTTGAGAATGCTATTTTATTTTATTATTAAATAGATTTTAAAATATTTTTTTTAAACTCAAAGTAACATATCTCTTTTTTTTATTTGTTATTTGTCATGTCAGTCGCGAGTGCCCTGCACACTTTGTAAGTTTGGCTAATTGTCAAAATAGTACCTAATTGGAACAAAGTTAGTGTTGTATAAGTGATCAATAGTAACATCCTTCAATTTAGGTGTCTAAATGAAAAATGGTGCCAACTTTAAGTGTCTCCACAAATATTCTGCCATAAAAATATGTCTGATGGTTATAGCAATTCTTTGTTGATACGAACTTTTGTATGAAAAAAAAATATAGCTGCTTTAAAAATAATAGTCGAAAAGTGTATATATATATATATATATATATATATATATATATATATATATATATATATATATATATATATATATATATATATGGTATGTTATATATAAAATATACAAATTTGATAAACTTTCATGCCTATCATATATAAATAAGTTTGATCGCGAGCTAAAAGTAATTTTCTCCACACAAAAAAAAAACCCTAAAAGCAAATAAAAAAGGAACACAAGAATTGTAAGGTGAAATTTTTGTTGGTTTTCCATTTTTGTATCAGTTGTTTAGTAAATTTCTTTTTATTTCTCTGCAATTTATGAATTTAAACCTCCATCTTGCAACTTTTAAAATAGAGACTTTTTCCTTCCTATATCAGATGTAAAATTTTATTACTAAAAATGTTCATAATTTCATATTTTTTCGCCATGTTCATAATTTTTCTATAATTATTGTATCATTAATTAAATACTCATATTGTTTAAGCCTTTCTAAATGCCTCAAGGACATTTAATTATCTGTACACGTGACTTCCTTCTTGATAATAATCTTCCCCAAGGAAGTCTTGTCGTGAGTCCACCAGTAGCCGGTGTTGAAGATTAATTAATATATATATATATATATATATATATGACAAGAGGGGTTGCTCTGATGGTAAGCAACCCACACTTCCAACCGAGAGGTTGTGAGTTCGAGTCTTCCCAAGAGCAAGGTGGGAAGTTCTTGGAGGGAAGGATGCCGGGGGCCTATATATATATATCCGACTTCTCTCTACATCTCTCTTTATTTCTCAATTGCAAATTTCAGTAATACAAAGCAAATGAAAAGAGAGCAGCAATTCCACCATTGACAGACATTAAAAAGCTTGAAAGCTTTAAATTCAAATTTGGGTTTTCAGATCATTATTCATTGGATTGGGTGTTTTTGAAAATAATCTGGAATATGGTTTGGAGTTTATATCTCAATTTTGAGGGGTTTTGGTGAAGATTAGACTTGGTTTTAAATGAATTTCAGAATGAAACTCGAAGAAGAAGAAGACATATTGCAGAAATTGTAGATATTTTGTAGATAAATTGTGGATTATTTGTATTCTGATTGTAGATGCTTTATTTTCTGTTTTCACTAATAAAAAACAGCTAAAACTTCTATAAATCTTCTAAAAACGCAATTATGTCAAAAATTCCAATTATGCTACAATTGAATGAGAATTGAGATATAAGAACTTAATGTATATAGTTTGTAGATATTTTGTAGATAAATTGTAGATTATTTATATTCTAATTGTAGATATTTTGTTTTCCGTTTTCACAAATCGAAAACGAATAAAACTTCTACAAATCTTCTGCAAAAAATGCAATTATGTCAAAAATCCCAATTAAACTACAATCGAATGAGAATTGGGATATTAAAATTCAATATACTAGTTTGTAGATATTTTGTCGATGAATTGTAGATTATTTGTATTGTGATTGTAGATCTATTGTTTTCTGTTTTCACTAATCCAAAACGACTAAAACTTCCACAAAATCTTCTGCAAAAAACACAATTATATCGAAAATGCTAATTAGAATGTTTCCATACTTAGAATGTATTCTTAAATTCTGCCTATATGAGTCTTGCTAAGTGTATTATGTTCCAAATATTGTTAATGGAATTGAAGAAATCTAGATAAATATTATATTGGTGGATTTATTAAGGTAGAAAACAACTTTATTCTTTTAGCTTTCACATTCAAATTTGTAGGTGTATTGAAAAAACTAAACAGGAAGTAATATCCTTTCAGAGGATTTCGCACTCAGTTGACTTACAAATGATGAAACACTTGTCATCACTTTTGGAACATCAATGGTTTTTATTATATAATAGGTAAAAAATGAATGGATTGAGAATGAGTACAGAAATTCATTTATTTCTCAGATTGATTACAAATTACAATATATATGTGTGTATGTACACAATGACATATATAAATAAGGAAGGTAAAAGAATGCTCTACTATATGAGTCTCAATTTTTATGATCTGAGGTATCTTTAGTAGCAGTGTTTTTTCTAAATGGAGAATAACCTCCTGCAATACTTTCTCGACTTCCTCAAATTGCAACTCTTTGGTTTCCGTAATTATAGGTTTTTATGTTTAATAATAATACATAAATGTGGGTGAGGATGATGTTTGGGAAAGAGAAACGTGGGTGGAATGAAATATAGAATACCTTTAATTAAGTAGCGATATATGCTGTATTAGTTGTACCCTTAAAATATAGTATGATATATAATTGATACTTTAATATATTAAGTGTAATTAAATCAAACCTCAAATATTAAGAATAATAACATTTCTTATGTGGCAACAAAGGAATGTAAAAATTATAAATTTAAACAATGGCCTAAGAAGTGCATTTGTCTAATCGGCCGGATCTTTTCAACCCAATTTTATTGGGTCCGACTGGTAGGCGGAACCCTTACTCAAACGTTACGCTCTGTTGTCTGTCGAAGCTGAGAACGCTACAGCGCTGCTTCGATTCAGTGAGTCCTTGATCAACAAGAAGAAGAAGAAGACGAAGCCGAAGAAGAGGAAGAACGAAGATGAGGAAGCGCGATTTAGCTATTCTGATGCTATCTGCTTTCGCTATTTTCTTTTCTCTTCAGGTATTCATTTTTCTCATCCTTATTTCTCTATTCAACGCCATTCTCATACTGCCAAAAAATAGCACCGATCTTCAAGAACCCTAGCTTCTTAAATATCACTTTTCCTAAAAATTCCTACTTTAAACTTGTATTTATTGTGTATGTATATAATTACCAGCACGAAGGTGATTTATCGTTCAAGGAGGCATGGTTTCATCTATCCGAAGAGTATCCCATCAAATACGAGGCTGAGCGTCTTCCTCCCCCAATTGTTACCGATCTCAATGGTGATGGCAAGAAAGAGGTCCTTGTCGCCACTCACGATGCCAAAATTCAGGTAATTTTCTGAATTACAATCCCATAGGATCAGAGACTAGATATAGGATTTCTAGTCAGTGAGTTCCAAGTGTGCATATGTAGACGATTAGGTTTGACTAATAAGATACAAAGGGTAAGCCAAATACTTTACGGATTATACAAGTATAGAGAGTCCTCAGAGGGCATTTTTGTATAAGGCTGCTCACCTTTTTGAATATAAGGAACTGGGAGAGTAGAGGTTATTTTGATAAACCAATGCATAAGCTGAGGCTCCCTATCCTCTGGAAAAAGCTATGTGTGTGACTGCAGCATTGAAGTAGCCTCAATCTGCCCTTCCATTCGATCTTTGGTTTATTCTGTGTGGCTGGACAGTACACTAGGTGTATGCTATTTGCTGATTGACATAGTCTTGATAGACGAGACGAGAGTCGGTGTTACTGAGAGGTTAGAGGTATGGAGACAGACTCTCGAGTCTAAGGGTTTCAAAATAAGCAGATCTAAGACAGAATACCTGGAGTGCAAGTTTAGCGCCGAGCCGAGCGAAGTAGGCAAGGATGTGATGATTGGATCTTAGGTAATCGCCAAGAGGGACAGTGTCAGATATTTTGGGTCGGTGATTCAGGGAACGGAGAGATTGATGGGGACGTCACTCATCAAGCGGGGTGATCAAACTGGAGGCTTACATCAGGAGTCCTCTGTGACAAGAAAGTTCCACAGAAACTCAAGGGAAAATTTTATAGAGCTGTGGTTAGACCTGCCATGTTGTATGGGGCGGAGTGCTGGCCAGTGAAGAACTCTCATGTTTAGAGAATGAAGCTTGCGGAGATGAGGATGCTCATGTGGATGTGCGAGCTCACCAGGTTAGATAAGATTAAGAATGAAGTTATTCGAGAGAAGATGGGGGTGGCCCCGGTGGATGAGAAGATGCGAGAAGCGAGGCTGAGGTGGTTCGGGTATGTGCGGAGGAGAAGTCCCGATGCCCCGGTGAGGAGTTGTGAGCGGCTGGCGATGGTCGGCGGGTTTCCGAGGACATGGCCGTTGATAGGAAAGTCTGGAGGTCTAGTATCAGGGTTGTAGGATAGGGGCTCCTAAAGTTTTTCGTACTCCTCACCCGGGGTTGGGTGAGGCTTGGCAGGGCTATGGATTGTGTATTGGATTGTGTCTCCCGTATGATAGTTATTTATGATAGTCATTGTCTGATATTATTGCATGCTATTTTATTTATGGTTCTTTTGATAATTATTTACGCTATTTCTGCTGGAGTTACCAATGCTCTTTTGTTTTTGTTTTTGTTTTTCCTTTCCTTCACTGAGCCGACGGTCGATTGGAAACGGCCTCTCTGCCCTTTCGGGTAGGGGTAAGGCCCGTCTACATATTACTCTCCCCAGATCCCACTTTGTGAGACTATACTGGGTAGTTATTGTTGTTGTTGTTGCTGGACAGTACACTAGGCTTGGCAATTTTTGAGCAACATTTAGTAAATTTCTTAATCAGTTTTCAGATGAAGCTCAATCTACTTTGTTTGCTGGAAAGTTTCCTGTATGGTTTTTTTTTAGGTTTTGGAACCACATTCTAGGCGTGTTGATGAAGGTTTCAGTGAAGCACGTTTGCTCGCGGAGGTGTCCCTCTTACCTGACAAAATTCGTATTGTCTCAGGCCGACGAGCAGTGGCGATGGCCACTGGTGTGATAGATAGGAACTATAATCACAGGGAGCCTCGTAAACAGGTCCTAGTTGTTGTTACCTCAGGTTGGTCTGTGATGTGTTTCGATCACAATCTCAAAAAGCTATGGGAGGTCAACTTGCAGGTGCTTTATGCATGGAGATTCTCACATTTTGAATTACAGAAACTTCTGATATACTTTCTGATAAACTTATGTTCTATTTGTTCTTCCTGGTAAATTCGTACAGGAGGATTTTCCACATAATGCTCATCACAGGGAGATAGCAATTTCCATAAGTAATTACACTGTAAAACATGGAGATTCAGGCTTGGTTATTATTGGTGGAAGGATGGAAATGCAGCCTCATGTATGTAATTACTCCTTTCTAGAAGTGACCAACCCTATTAGAATGTTATTTCATTACGACTTAACTTAGTATTTACATAGTAAAAAGGCCCAGAAAAAACTACAGCTTTGTGGAACTTCTTGACACTTTAGAATTTTTTAGCTAGTCTTTTACCCCTTTTTTGGTAGTTTTCTTCGAGTAAGTATAAGTTACGAAGCGAAATTTTTCTTATGTTACTTATTTCTTCCTTTTCAGATGCATATTGATCCATTTGAAGAGATTGAAATGGCTGAGAAAAGTGCAGAGCAGCACAGAAGAAGTGCTGCTGAGAAGGAGGTAAATATTCATGCTGTTTGAAGCACACATTTCTTCTTGCTCTTAAGATCACTATTATGTTCCCTGTGCTCTATTTATTACTAGCTGTGCTCTTTTTTGTTCCCCAATTATCGCTGAAATGTAATATCACGTATCATAGTTATCCCTTGACTTTCTTCCGTTTCATCTTCTCTTTCTTTCTCATGTGTTCAGCTAACACACAAGGTAATTCTTGAGGTTTAGGTTATGCTGACATGATTTTCTAAAGAAGACAACTAAATTCCCATATATGTAACTAAGAAAAACCATTTTCTTATTGAATTAGCTAAGAATATTTCTAGCATTTTAGGTGCCGAAAAAAATTATCAACTATTGTTAGGTTGTTCAAAGGATGATGGTCTAGTAAATATTCTTTTGTTGAATAATTTTCCTGTATCAAAGCTCGAATTGTAATTCAGTAGCTAGTTAGGCATTTTTACAGTTCTCCTCCCTAGTTTTTTAAGTGGAAAGCAATGTAGTCATGACACGTTGCATCATCTCTATTGTTGTAAATAATTCTCAGTTATCTGGAATTAGTGGGCTGTAGTATGCTTTCTGTGGTCAATGTGATATCTTGAAACATTATTTGTCCTCTTTCAGTTTCACTTGCGGTTATAGCATCTGGTCTCAATGTTGGAGGGATAGGAAATTAGTTTTATCAGTTAAGTCATTCTTACCTTTTAGAAAACATCAATTAACTCGTGGTTCTCGCTTGCTTATACCGGTCAAGAAGAGGAATTAAAGAAAAGACTAAGTATCGTGGCTTTCACTCAAGGAGTCTGACTTGAAAATGACTTATATCAGTTCCGGTTGCCAATAAATTTGGGAACATGACGCCCTTTTTATATTCCCTCTTTCATATTTCGGCTCTGATCAAATAAGAAAAGTATTCTTTCTGCATCCCTGTTTGTTATATTAAATATAACAGAGACAAAGTCTAGATGCTTACATAGTCCACATGACTCTGTTCTGGTTGAAATAGTTATAGCTCTTACATGTGCCCAAAGGGCTGATCGTTTATCATTACCCTTGTAATTTTGTGTTATTGAGGTCCTTGAAGTACTTATAAACATGCAACCTTTCTAGATGATAATGCTTATGATCCGCATGGGGTTGTTTGTATATATGTAGTTGGGGGGTGGGGGGGGGGGAATCCCAATCAATATGCCTATTATTCCCTTTTATGTTTGTCTAGTTTTGCTTTCTTTTGGTTTTTTTGGGGGGGTGGGTGGGGTTGATGCTGAAAATGAGGAAACTGTTACTTTGTGTAGAGGCTGTTCAAATTCAGTTTTGTAGTTATCCTCTTTTTGCGAATTTGTTTTTTTTCAAAATATGCTTATGGTAATACGTTATTCCTGTATATCTTTTTTATTTGGTGTCTAACTTGACATATTTGTTTAATGCAGGCTTCTGAGAATTCAGGAGTTGTTGATTTACGCCATTTTGCACTTTATGCGCTTGCTGGTCGCACCGGCCAACTTCGCTGGAGCAGGAAGACTGAGGTTACCCACTAACTCTCCCTCCCCTAAAAGGAGCCTTTTCTGCTTCAAGTTATGTTTTTCTCCAAAGAATGAGGATGGTGTTAGTATTGTCGCTCATTTTCCTTTCGAGATTTCTTGGTGTAAGTTTGTATCCTAGAGGTATCTGTACCATAGACGAATATTACAGTTTGCATTGCATCATTGCTGGTCTGATATTTGTTGAAAAAAGGTGTTATGAAGTTAATAGTGAAGAAAAATTTCAATTTGGAATTGAACATCCTGTGAGAGCTGGCTAGTTTTAATATCTTTTACATCCAATTCTTTGCATTAATCTCACATGTACTTTTACGGGTTGCTGGTGTTGTTTCTAGCATAGAGTTTGTGATGTGAACATGGTCAGTTTGGGCTTGGGTAAACTCGAGAAGACATCTTTCTGAAATTTTTTCTATTAATGATCTTCAATCTTTTCTAAGATTTTTTTCTTTTTTGTCCTGATATTGCAGAATATTCAGAAGCCATCTTCTGATGAATCTCTTCTAATTCCACAACATAACTACAAGCTTGATGCACATGCTTTGGACAGTCGTCATCCTGGGGAGGTATAGAAACATACTAGCTCATTGAATGCATTTGGGGTGTCATCAGTTGTCATATTTTTGCTCTGTTCCTTATCTTTGGAAAAAATCTACTTGAAACTTTTTCATTTAGGCAATGTCATAATTTTATCAAAAACTTAGGCAATCTCATATGTGTATATATATATATATATATATATATATATATATATATTGTTGACGGATATCGGGATGCCACTTTGTAGAAGAACGAGAAGCCTTTCTCTTATTATAAGCAATTTTTGCACGTTAGTTTTCTGTTCCCTTTCTTCCTGTCATAGTTGGTGTTGCAGTCCAATGTTTAAAAGTTCATACTGGGAGAAAAATTTATTATTGATATTAATCGTAATACAATGAACCCTATTTATAAGTATACATAATATATAACCTACTCCTATTACATAAGAGGCCGGGACTAGTTACATCTATATTCACATAGCTATTCTCACACACCCCCTCAAGTTGGTGCATACAAATCATATGTACCGAGCTTGTTATATATATAACTAATACGAGGACCAGTGAGAGACTTGGTGAAAGTATCTACAAGCTAATTATTCGACTTTACAAACTTTGTAGTGATATCTCTTGAGGGTGACACGTGACACGTGACAATCAATGTTTAACATGTTTAGTTCTCTCATTGGAACACTTGATTCGATGCAATATGAAGGGCAACTTGAGTATCATACACAAGTTTTATTTGGTTGATCTCATCAAATTTTAACTCCTAGAGCAACAATTTGATCTAAACTAGCTCACATATTGCCATAGCCATTGCTCGATATTTTGCTTCTGCAGTACAGCGAGCAACTACATTCTGTTTCTTGCTCTTCCAAAACACCAAGTTACTTCCTACTAAAACACAATATCCAGATGTAGAACGTCTATCAGAAGGTGATCCTGCCCAATCAACATTTGAGTATCCGGCGATTTGCTTATGGCCTCGATCCTCAAACAATAGTCCTTTGCTTGGAGCTGATTTAATATACCGAAGAATATGGACAACTGCATCCCATAAACTGATTTATAACACTCACAGGAAAGGAAATGTCAGGTCTAGTCATTATGACGTAATTTAATTTACCAACCAACCACCTATATCTTGCCGGATCGCTAAGCAGCTCCCCATGCCTTGGCTGAGGTGTACAGCCTGTCGTTTCTGTCTCCTAAAGAATGTTTAAGGCATACCTTCATTGTGAATCACAATATCTTAGCTAGACTGCGACCTCAATACCAGAAAATACTTTAATCTGCCAAAATAGATCCTTAGTCCGGAAGTACGGAATGAGATGTTGCTTCAACTTAGTAATACCATCCTGATCATTGCTAGTGATAACAATATAATCAACATAAACCACCTGATAAATAACTGAATGCCGATAAAACACAGAGTGATCAGCTTCACTATGAGTCATGCCAAACTCCTGAATAACTGTACTGAACTTACCAAACCAGGCTGGAGGAGATTGGTTTAGACCATAAAGGGACCATCACAATCAACATGCAAGGCCATTAGGCTCCCTCTAAGCAACAAAACCAGATGGTTGCTCCATATAAACCTCATCCTCAATGTCACAATGAAAAAAACATTCGTAATGTTCAGCTGATAGAGGCCAATAGTGAACATCAGCTAGGGGTGAGCGTTCGGTACTTCGGTATGGTATTTATAAAGTACGGTTCAGTACTTCGGTATATCAATTATGGATACCAAATACCGTACCATATAGTTCACTACGGTTCGGTATTTTCTTGTTTGGTTCGGCACGGTTTCGGTACGGTTCGGTATCATACCAAATCTTCGTATTCTTTTACCTTGTTTTTGTTAATCTTCGACTTTGAGTTTTGGTAACTCTAAGGATCTCTCTTTGATATTCATATAATGTAGGATTGATGGAGACCAATTCTGTATTCTATTGACTCTCTCTTTAATATATGTCAGAATAGGATTCATCCAATCCTTGCTTCCATCAACAACTTCATTTGCTTTTAAAATTTTCTCTCTAGCTCTTGATTTAAAAATAAAAAATAAAAGAGAAACCCCTTTTGCTCCCTTATCTATACATATATAAAAACCCTTTGAGTAGTTCATCCAATTCCAAACAAATTCACCAACCACGTCATTGTTCTTTCTTTCTTTCTCAACTTCAAATGAAATTCAATGTGATTGTTCAAAAGAAATTCTTGCTCATCATCATGTTCAGCACGAGGGATGAGCAAGAATTCACAATTAATATCCAAAGTGAAGCCCCAAACAGTGGCGAAATTAGCTCTTACAACATGAAGTACGTCACCTAAGGTAAGGCACAAATTTTACATGATAAAGATTGGAAGTGAACCAGCGTACTTAACATTAACTTAAACCTGGGTTGGGGCATTGGGCTTAGTCTTGTTGGGCTACTAGCCAAGGGTAACAACGTTGAAATTTTGGGCTAGGAATTGATAACTTGGGCTTGGTAGTAAGGGAATGTTTACTTAAATAATTCGGTATTCCAGTATTTCGGTATACCGGAATATCAAAACCTTAATATTGAGGACTGAACCAAAATACCGAATAACCGAAAAATCGATATCGAAGTAGTACCGGAATATCGAATATACCGATACCGAATTAATTCGGTTCGGTTCGAAATTTGGTTTTTCGAATTTTGTTCCCACCCCTAACATCAACCATTGATGGAAAAAGGCGTACTGGTGCTATTTTAGCCACGAGAGAGAAAATATCACTATAATCAAGCCCACATATTTGAGTATACCCTTTGGCAGCAAGACAAGCCTTAAGTCGATCAACCTGACCATATAGACCAACTTTGATTGCATACCTTCAACAACAACCAACATTCGATTTACCCGAAGGAAGAGGAACAAGCTCCTAAGTACCACTTGTATGTACAGTAGACATCTCGTCAATCATAGCTTGTCGCCATCCTGGATGAGACAGTGCTTCACTTGTAGATTTTAGGATGGAAACATAGGACAAAGATGATACAAATGCACAATGGGGTGATAACAGATGATGGTAACTTAACACCAACATAATGTGATTAGGATTAAGTGTGGACCGTATACTTTTCTCTGGTGCAATCAGTTGACTAAGAGGAAACAAGTTCCAACTATTAGTTGGCTCAGGTGCCGGACGTGAATCAGATGGGCCTGATGCTGGGCGCGGACAACGATAATAAGTCAGGAGTGGTGGAGCTACAGAAGGTTGAATTGGACTAGGTGGTAGAACTGGAGCTATATATGGTGGAACTGGAGCTAGAGGTGATGGAGCTGCAATCCAAAAGATGGAATTGGAAATATCTAAGTTATTACTTGGACCTGTGAAGTATGATAGGGTTTTACAGACATAAAGTACTGCCGGAGGTCAGGAGAATAGCATCGATAACCCTTTTGCGTTCTCAGAGTAACCTAGAAATACACATTACGAGCATGATGAGCTAACTTATTTTTTCATGGAGTAAGGTTATGAACAAAACACGTGCTCCCAAAGACACACGGGGTGGAAGAGAGAACAAAGGTATGTGGGGAAATAAGGACATCGAATGGAACTTGATTCTGGATAGCTGAACATGGCATGCGATTTATCATATAGCAAGATGTAAGAACCGCATCCCCCAAAAATTCAACAGAACAATATGAGTAGGGTACGAGTAGTTTCAATAAGGTGTCTATTCTTTCATTCAGCTACCCCATTTTGTTGAGATGTGTACGGACATGATGTTTGATGAATAATCCCCATGAGAGTTCATGAACTGCTGAAATAGGGAAGACAAATACTCTAGGGCATTATCATTACAAGTTGTTTGGTAATTTTAAAACATCAACTTGAAAGTACTCCATAATTTGAATGGGTAATTTTTCTTCTTCATATTCTTATTTTTTATTTTAAATAATTATAAGATATTTATATTTATTAATTCAAATAGAGTAACCAATCATTTCAAAATTTAAAATTCAAAATAGTTTTTAGTTAGAAAGGTAGTTTATTTTGTTTTAACAATGCTACTTGGCTTTTTGTATTTATGCCACTTGCCTTAATGAGATTGCTTTTTCTTCTACTTTTAATCGTAGATAGATAAAATTATTTTACGTCTCTCTCTCTCTCTATATATATATATATATATATATATATATATATTAGGAAGAAACTACTACCCATTCAATTTGAATTTTTGTTTTTTTTTTAAAAATAATTTTAAAATTTCAACTTGAAAATGTTCCCCAATTTGATTGGGTAGTTTTTTTGTATTTTTTTTTATATTTTTGTTTTTCTATTATATAACTAATTATAAGATATCTATATTTATTAATTCAAATAGAGTAACCACTTAATTCAAAATTTAAAATTCAAAAGGTTTTTTTAGTTAGAAAGGTAATTTATTTTGTCTTAATAATGCCACTTGGCTATTTGTGGTTATGCCACTTGTCTAAATATTGTGCTTTTGCCTCTTCCTTTATTATATATAGATTCCTAAAAACTAAAACGGCTCTTTTTTGAATCTTTTTGCTTCTCTTCAACTCTCTTTGTTCAGTTACTAAAGCAACTAAATTTAAATTATGTACTCCAAATAAATTCTTTGTTCTATGGGTGATCATTGACAATAAAAAAATATTTTTGCATTTGAAATTATCTTTCAGTGGCTTTGTTGGAACAGTAGAGTTTCATTTGACTATTTGAGTTGTTTTATTGATATTGTCGTTACAGTATATACAGGATGCTGAATAAGTAATTTGCATTTCAGCTTGATGTTACAAGTACTAAGTCATATAATTTTGGTAATTTGTATTCACCATGAAATGTGCGGTTTATGTAGAAAAAGCTTGCTATTCGCTTCTTTCTTTTCGCTTAAAACACTCAGGCAATAGGGCAATTCACACATATAGAGGATAAAATGAGATAATGTCGCCTGAGCCTGCATGGGCCTCCAAATGCACCCGTCTGTAGCTATACATTATAATGTTTGAAGTTGATAAAAGAGAATATTGCGGATTTAAGAAAACCCCAATATCTTGAATATTGCGGATTTAACTAAGAACACAACATAATTGTTTCAAACGATCCATTTAAGTGTTACCAATTAGTTGGGTCTAATGCTAATTTTTTGTTGTTACACTTATGTTAGGTCTGGTGTTAAGACTTGTTTGTTATGGAATGATATCAACTTGAATAGAGCTAATGAATATAAAAACCTCTTGCAGCTCTGCCAACCAGTTTGAGATTGGTCATTGATTGATATTCAATTTGTTGTTCCATCTTTTCCCACTACTTCTGCCTTGGTCGTTGAGAAATGCATTATTCAACTCTAAAATATATTTATCACTAAGCTAACTTGAACTGTTTGCAATTTTAGTTCGAATGTCGGGAATTTAGAGAATCCATTCTTGGAGTTATGCCACATCGCTGGGTGAGTATGGCATCTTACTGCTCTATACTGGTCGTCATTGCATTGCATGTTATTGGTGATGACACTAATGTGAATTCTTTCGGACCAGGATCGGCGGGAGGACACCAGGTTAAAGTTGGCACACTTCAGGCGACATAAAAGGAAGGTGGTAAAGAAAGTACCTGGGAAGTCCGTCACCTACCCTTACCATAAGCCTGAGGAAAATCATCCACCTGGGAAAGACACTACTAAAAGAATCTCAAATGTTATTGGAAAGGCAGTAAATTATGCAAAATCAGCAAAACCCAAAAAGGTGATGGTTTACTGTGGTTTTTTTAGCAGTTCCTCAGTTCTCTTCATCCTCGCCCTTTTTTCTCAAGACTGTCTTGTATTATGTTCTGATAACTATTTGCCATTACTTTAGAATATGTGTTTCTGATCTATCCTTGGCTGTGATCTTTAATTAATAATCTTAATGGCACAATATTCCAGGATTCTACAAGTGATGTACTCGTCAGATCTCAAATTGCTTGAAGTTCTAAATTTTTGTTAACATTTATGTAGAAAAGCTAATTTGTGAATTGGTTGTTAGAGAGAAACTCTCTTACCAAATATGCTTTAATGGCGTTATGTTTTAATTGTTTGGTAACTCTCATACTCAAGTGTCAACCTATTTTGTAGAGTGAATGATTTGGCATATCGATCAAGAGGGGAGGGAAACAAAAACTTTCTACCCCTCTTAACGTGTGACATACTTTCGTAGTATGCTTCAATTAGCACAAAATGACTGTGATGTGATGCCATATATATCAATGAGAGCTGAAATCTGGAAAGGAAATTCTGAAACAACAACTGTCTTTCTACCCCTCTTAACATGTAACATACTTTCCTAGTATGCTTCAGTTAGCACAAAATGACTGTGATGTGATGCCATACAGATCGATATCAATAAGCAGATTTTAGGGAAGTAAAGGCATAGCTTTAGTGCATCTACAAATGAGCAATTGAATCCTGGTTTTCATCTCATTTAGACTGTAACATCTTTTCCATGGTTTTCATACTATATCACTATTCACTAACATAATCCCTGTTTTGTGATGGAAATTGCATTTCTATAGGACCATCTAGTAGAGCAACATTTTCCTGCTGGCAGCTAATTTGAAGTTAGATCATGCATGGATAGTTAAGATTTAAGACCTGTTCGACCATAATTGAGAATATTTTGACTATACTGCGGTCCTCAAACTATTTTAGCACTCACTTACATTTTAAGCATTTTATTGGTGCAGCCGTTGCCCTATGTTCCTACTATCACCAATTATACCAAGCTTTGGTGGGTCCCTAACGTTGTTGTGGCTCATGAGAAGGAAGGGATTGAAGCTGTTCATATAGCAACTGGTCGTACTGTGTGCAAGGTATATACTGTTTCTATCACATATTTGGTTTAAAATACTTATGATTGATGATTCTAGTATTGCTGTGTGTATGTTAAAATATAATGACATTGCCCAAGTAAGAGAGGTCTCGAATAGTAGCTGTATGACAAATGCTAAGCATGCTATTTTTTGTGCCAGAAAACCCTTTCGAGGGAACTCTGGACCCTTTTCATTCTCACTATCTTCTTGTCTGTTAGTTTTTGGTTTGATGTGAGTTTATGATTTCACCAGCTTCATCTCCTAGAAGGCGGGCTTCATGCAGATATCAATGGCGATGGAGTTTTGGACCATGTCCAGGTAAAGTATAAATTTTTGCTCTCTTTCGTCTTTCTCCATTTCCAATGTGAATTCTATAAAAACATTGCATACTAATATTGCGGACGGGATAAGCTTAATCAGCTTTTGATAAGAATGGACCTTGGGCCTAACTCAACCCCAAAAGCTAGCTTATGAGGTGAGGGTTGCCCAAGCCATATAAGGAGACCAAGGACCTCAAATCCCTCCGATGTGGGACAACTCAACACCCCCCTCACGCCCAGATCTCTGGATCGTGGACAACATAAATGGGGGCCCAACATCGGTAACAACACGTGGGATGAGCCTGGCTCTGATACTATGATAAGAATGGACCTTGGGCTTAACTCAACCCCAAAAGCTAGCTTAAGAGGTGAGGATTGCCCAAGCCATACAAGGAGACCAAGGACCTCAAATCCCTCCGATGTGGGACAACTCAACAGCTTTGATATATGCGTTCTGCTTAAATGGGAGTAGATATGGATAATGAAACAAAGAATAAAGCAGCAAATAGATTGCTCAATCAAGAGGAAAAAGATGGAACTAGCTTCTGACGAAATGACCAGCTGCAGAAGATCTTTGTGACCCTAAACAACTGGCCTAAAAACTGAAGTTCCACTGTAAAGCATTAAACTTTACAGTGGAGAAGTTTATTTAATAAAGAGGATAAAAGATGTGCAGAGATAATTCTAGAGACACTCTTTCTCTTGAGCTTATTTATCTTATGACTGACATGTATCTAGGATGCTGGATGATAAAACTGTAAGTGGAAGGTAAGAACCCCTTCTTATCTGAAAAGGTTAAAAGCTTTTTTAGGAGAGAAATCAACCTGTCATATTTTCAAAGATCACAGAACTGGTGGATTAGAAAGCAATGAAAGGTGCTTTAACTCTAGATGAATGATTAAAGTTAAATGTTGGTGGCTTAACAGTACTGTTTTTGTAAGAAATCAATCAGCATTTTCACGCGTTTTTTTCTTTTCTTTTGTTTCCTATTATTTTTTTCTTTTTTTTTTTGCAGGTTGTGGGGGCCAATGGTGCTGAACAGACTGTTGTTAGTGGATCAATGGAGGTGCTGCGTCCCTGTTGGGCTGTTGCCACCTCTGGTGTTCCAGTGCGGGAACAGCTTTTCAATGCTTCTATTTGTCGTCATTCTCCTTTTAACTTATTCCAGCATGGTGAATTCTCCAGAGGATTTGGTCACACTTTTGATGCAACTTCTCTAGAGGTAGCAACGCCTATTCTCATCCCCAGAAATGATGGTCATCGACATCGTAAGGGAAGCCATGGAGATGTTATATTCTTGACAAATCGCGGCGAGGTATCCTCTTAACTTGGAACAAGTGTTTAGTTGTAACAGTAACACGCAATAGTTTCTTCACACTGAGTAGTTCGAATTCTGATTGAAATGATTTCTCATGCCATGGACATGCTTAATGTCTTATCTTCCATGAGATGTTGGGGACATTCATTTTATTCAATAATTGAAAGCGGATTACTTGTCAGGTAACATCATATTCTCCGGGCTTGCATGGACATGGTGCTCTGTGGAATTGGCAGATATTGACTGGTGCTACATGGTCAAACCTTCCATCGCCTGCGGGAATGATGGAAGCTGGCACAGTGGTGCCGACTCTAAAGGCATTTCCACTGCGTGTGCACGACAGTCAAGAATTGATCCTTGCAGCAGGAGACCAAGAAGCTGTAGTATTATCTCCTGGAGGGAGTCTGTTGACTACTATCGACCTCCCTGCACCTCCCACTCATGCCTTGGCGTCTGAAGACTTCTCAAATGATGGATTAACTGATCTTATCCTTGTTACTTCAAGTGGAGTTTATGGTTTTGTTCAAACTAGGCAACCTGGTGCACTCTTCTTTAGCACACTTGTAGGCTGCCTTATAATTGTGATGGGAGTGCTCTTTGTCTCACAGTATCTAAATTCTACAAAGGGAAAACCTAGGGCAACTTCTGGTCAGTGGTGACAAGTGAGGCATACTGATAGCTTATAGGGTAGCGTAAGCCACAAGATCCCAGACTAAGTGCAGAAAAAGAACTACCGTGGGATTTCAGCCATATGCATCAGGAAGGGCTTCGGTTTGTGCGAGTGGACCAGGTTGCAGAGAAAAAGATAGGGA